>OV281087.1:2613630-3863630 GCA_923060345.2 Erebia aethiops | reverse complement strand
ACTATAAATTAGTCTTTTTCCATTTGTGGGCCATAAAATATTACAGCACAGTAATTAACTAACCTACAAAGTTGTGCTATGGTCAATAGCAGATTTATGTTAACTAATCAGAGGTACCTAATGTACTGGCATACTAATGTATTGATGTACTAAGGTGACAACTGGTAGCAATAATTTTAACTGAATAAGACCCCTGTACTAATGATGTTTGACTCAACTCTTATGAATTATTTTATGAGCCACAAAAGTTTGGTGTTCAGTAGGTTTTAGTGGTGGAGAGTAATAAGTTGCTGAATGTATACCTAGTTATTTAAGACAAGATGATGCCTGCGACTTCATCCGTGTGGATTGATGTTTTTTGATTCCCGTGGGAAGGGTTAGCCCCCCGGGATGTAAACTATCTCTGTACCAAATTTCATCAAAATTGGTTGAGTAGTTGGGCTGTGAAAGCATAGCAGACAGACAAACACACTTTTGCATTTATATTATTATTATGGATTTAAAAAAATGAAAATACCCATTTTATTTTTATTTATAAAATTAAAACTCATTGTTTCTATAAATAAAACACTTGCACTATTACTAGTCTAATATTAAACTATGTCAAGAAAACAATCGAAACCTAACTGCATTTTTACAAAAACTCGCTCAACAACAGTTAGGACCATTCAAGCATGAACGGTGATATTAACATATCGACTTCGACAGTTGTTCAGTGAAAAAACAACTAAAACATTTTCGTCAACTAACTTTCTAAGTACCCACTTTAGAACAACCATTATAGTTGGCAAAATAGCGGGAAAACGCACAACTAGTCTATAATAATAATAATAATCAGTATAATATAAAGAAAAAGTAAAAGTATGACAAAGGAATCAAGATTTTGCAACAAGCAAGGGCAAACTTATCGTGTTTTTTTTTCTTACTTCCTTTACCCATCTACGACTCACCTTTTAAGACGCCTTATAAAAATATTAACATGGCACCCCTAAATTAAACACTTAACTAAATTAACAATAAGAAAACGTTAAAATATTTCATCACTTGAACGAATATTCAATACATGATACATATGTTTGTAGGTACATCACGGATTTGAGGATTAATCTGTGAATTGACAGTTAAAATACTACTAAATGAAAATCAATCATCTACCCAAATAATTTACATTACGACTAAGTACATTTTAAATTGGTATCGTTATACTTACGTAGCGAGCACTCTTTTTACACTGTCATCGACCACATTTTACTTTGATATTTTTAACACTGCACAAAATAGCTACACGTAAAAACCACTCCATACAATATCGTACAGTTTTTTGTAAACTAAATAGATCTCATAGCTGCGAAATAAAGTTTTATTAGGCCCTGAATCTAATAATTATTTTACGATTCACGCAGTCACTTCTTCAAATGAAAAGACATCCGAGAAAGAGCAAGAACCAGAGCATTTCCGTATGAAAAACTGAGACAACGATATTGATTGAATTTTTCTAAAGGGACGCTAGATGTCACTAGTCAATTCATGTTGCGTTCAATTTAATTTTTTTTTATAAATATGAAATCAATGCAATAGAACTTAAATTACTACTACTTATATTATTAATTATTTTAAATTATTATCTATCTAGCCTAATCTAATAACTATATTAAAATTTCAACAATTAAAAGAGTGCCGAGATTTTTGGAAGCCAAGGCTAGAAGCCTTGCTTATCTAAGTCACTTGTAAGATTTAGAACACAGAGTACATTGAATATAGGGGATTTAGAACCAGTGTCAGCAGAACCAAAGGCACATCAGTTTTTATGTGAAAACAATAAACATTCCTTCGGGATGTCGTCATTCCAAACCTAACCTAACCTTCCAAATCTCTATCGCCCCAGTGGAAGGGCTATACTTTCTTTTTCTATGAGTCTATAATAGTAAACAGAGAGAAAAGGGAATTTGGTATAGGACTGTCCAATGTCAGCCTCCTCGTTTCCCTTGGCTAATAAGTATTGATGGCGTAATATTAGGCTAAGTAGGAAATATATTATAGTGGTGGCTCATAGGTTGCGTTCTGGACATTATCCTTCTAAGAAATTCGCATTTTTAATGAAAAAGGTGGATTCCGCTAATTGCAATATTTGTTTAAAGATAGATAATGTCCAGCACGTGCTAGTCGAATGTAGCAAAATAATATATAGCGCTCAGAGGTAGGCCCTTATGCAGAAATATAATTTGAACAAATATGACGTAGGTTTTAGATCTGGGTTTTAGATCGGTAGTCGAAACTCGAAATATTTCTGCATAGGTAGTAATACCGGATCAATTATAATATAGTTATGATAGGTTGATTAAGTTGTTTTAAATTATAATAATTTAGGTTACGATGGGGCTGGCGTGTCCGTGTCGGACAAAAGTCCCTAATAAATTAAGATTAAAAAAAAAAATAGTAAACGGAGCGTCTAAAGGGCACTTAAACAATAAAGATCAACAACAATAAAAGGTGTGGCACTAATAAAGGCCATAGAACAAAATAAGAAGAAGAAGAAAAGATGACAGATGACAGATTCAATTGACAAATGACAACACAAGTAACAACATTGACAAAATAACAAAACTCAAAAATTTTAAATTGAAAATTCAGACACGAACTGAACTGGACACGAATTTGTATTTTGTTTAATTTTGAATTCATTCATTTTTTCACAAAACAATTACCAAAACTGGTGGTAAACATTGCAGAGACGATATTTTACTATGTGCTACGTAATTATTACCGGTCGCAGCCTAGCATGGCTGCTGTTAAGTTTGATCGCGTTTATGCTAATTTTAACCGGTATCATGACGCCCAAGTGGCTTCTAGGGCAGCCTGTTGTGTTAAATGAGAAGAATGTCACGAAATTCTACGTCCCCAGCGTTGGGATATACAATAGGTTTGTGCGTTCATTGATGTTTTACTAAGACCTGAGCTCATTGCTTTTCAAGCACTAAGTACTTAAGTAGGTATGGCATAATATTGTTACCAAGCATAGCTGGCAAGCAAGCTGCTATACAGGTATTAAGTATGTTCCGATATTCACTGCGAGCAATGTAAGGTGTGACGTCAATTTAGTATACTGCGAAGGCATTCCTTTATACTTTCCTTCATCCACTACCACTATGACCAATACTGTAAATTCAGCTTACTGTCCGCTAAATATTTCTTCTCAAACGTGAGTCGATCTCGTCGCTAATGTGATGTTTCATACCAAAAGGGAATCCAACAGCATTACAGAATTATTATAAAAATATGTTAGATGCTTCATTCAAACATTTTTAATATCTTGGGAAATATTGACATAATGTCATACATCACAGTTAGCTATACTGGTTACTGTTTAAAACGGAACGCATTCCAGCTGTTGATCACATGATCAAAGCGCTGAGAGCACCTTACCTCAAAAACGCCAGCTCACAGTACAAAAATGGCGACAATTTATGACGTCATATATTTCCCTTGGATACTGCGGCAGTATACTGTCAGTGCAACGAATGGAATGGAACGAATTTCTCCCCAGTAAGAGCACTGAACAGTGCTTGCAGTGTATATTGGAACATACCCTGTAAGATCTATGTCGTCATGTGATTTGTTTGTCAGTTAGTCTTGCTGTCTTAAGTATGATAAGTACATTACTCTTGGCAGATACTCTCCCAGTTGGCCCAAGCTTGTACCACTTGAGACCAAGGTATTTTAGTAAAATAAAAGGCTTGCAATAGGATTTGAGAAACCTAAGTACACAGACATATTGGTACCTAATGAACCAAAATCTGTTGAAAGAATTGACAAGTTGACTTGCATGGTACACAATTATTAAAACATAATTTCCAGTAATCTCAGGGTGGCTATACTTACACAGAAAACCTTTACACAAAAACTCAAGTTTCTATACCCAGCAGTTTTGAATTAGTCATTGTCTGTATTTTAATATTTTCATTAGTTAGGCTTGGCGCAAAAGGGTCTCCAACCACAGCCACCGGCGACTTTATTTAAAAACTAGATGATTCCTGCGACTTCGTCAGTGTGGATTTAAGTTTTCGATTCCTGTGGATACTCTTTCATCTTCCAGGATAAAAAGAATGGTGGGATCAGATCGGTTGAAAAGATGGGCCAGGAAAGTGTAGCAGACAGACAGACAAACAAACACACTTTCCCATTTATAAAATAAGTATGGATTAATATGGATTACGTAACTAATCACTTATTTTGTTCTAAAAAGTTATAAAATACATAAAAAAACAGAAACAGTGGATAAGGAGGCATTTATCTCTACAAGAGATCTCTACCAGTGACCCTAGGCAGTGAGAAAGGTTGTAAACTTACTTAACTAATATGTTTTATTGCTAAATTACAGATGCATACGTATGAGGCATGACCATTACAACTGCGCTCCATTCTCCCTCTATGGTCTAGCCACAGATTCTGAGGTATATCCTAAACCGTGGAAAGCTGCTTTATTCTTCTTGTCTTTGTGTAAGTATATAATTATAATTATGTATTCTAATTATACACTTTTTTTTACCACCATCACCACAAGTGCTAGGAACAACATTACGAAGTTTCGACTCAATTAAATGAAAGATACACATATACTAGATGATGCCCCTGTCTTCCTCCTCGTGGAGTAAGTAAGTGTAAGTTCTTTTTCATTCCCGCAGGACCTCCTAAATTTTCCAAGATATAAAGTAGCCTGTATTCTTACCTGGGATGTACTAAGTATCTCTGTACTAAATTGATATTTAGATTATTATTTATATTCTGTACTGTAATTTTCAACCAATTTAGATAAATTGGTTATTATTATATTTATTTTTTTCTATTTTCAGGTGCAGCCATACAATTCGCAACAGTATTAGCAGGTGTCATGGCGTGCTGTGTCCAGTCTGTTTTTAAAAAGAGTGTAATTTCCCTGGCAGGGGCTACACAGGCTTTAGGAGGTAAGTAAAATTGTTTTTTTTAAATTCCACTACAAATTAGCCCTTAACTACGATCACTGCAGGCTTAGCAACAACGAGATATCTGGCGACGTGAGAAAGAAAGATGTTATTGTTGCCGGCAAATTTTTCATTTACCCTAACATGCACAAAATCCAGTATATTACAAGAAAAAAAGGATCGGCATGTAAGAGTTTGTAGTGAAAAATACCACAGATAAGATAGATCTCTACTTTTGACGTAACAAGATAAGTAACTATGTTAGCTTCGGTAGACAAATAGAGATAACTTTTACCCTACTGGTAAGAGATAATGCAGTCTGAGATGGTTGCGGGCTAACCTGTTAGGGGTATGGCAGTTATATTAAACCCATACCCCTAATCGGTTTCTATGTGGCATCATACCAGAACGCTAAATCCCTTGGAACGCGTTCGCGGAAAGGATGATAACTAGCCACAGGCGAAGCCTCCCACCAGACAATATACTTTTTTTTATATATTTACTTGTTTAATACATTTTATATCATGTAGTGGCACATCATACCAGCACTTATTGGGAATTAATTTATACTTATTTATGTAATACTAGCTGATGCCCGCGACTTCGTACGCGTGGATCGAGGTTTTGTGGTTCCCGCGGGAAATCTTTAATTTTCCGGGATAAAAAGTAGCCTATGTGCTATTCCAGACTATAATCTATCTCTGTGCCAAATTTCATCCAGATCCGTTCAGCTGTTGGGGCGTGATTGAGTAACAAACATCCATCCATACATCCAGACATCCATACATCCAAACTTTCGCATTTATAATATTAGTAAGATAAGAAGTAAGATTATGACAATAAAACAATCTAAAGTGTAGATATTTTAGATTATATTGATTGACACTTTTCTTATATTTATACTAGATGATGCCCGCGACTTCGAAAAGTAGCCTGTGTTCTTTCAGACTGTAATCTATCTCTGTGCAAAACTTCATCCAGATCCGTTCAGCCGTTCTGGCGCGATTGAGTAACAAACATCCATCCATACATCCATCCATACCTCCATCCAAACTTTCACATTAATGATATTGAAATAAAAAACATAAACTTGAAATTAAATTTGAAAAAAAAAAATGAGCAAGAGCATTTCCCAGCTCGTGGTTTAGTAAAAATAATTAAAGTGTAATTTTCAGGTTTCTTTGGCGTACTGGGGCTGCTTCTATACCCCTGGGGTTGGGGGTCGTCCAGGGTCAAGCGTCTATGTGGAGAATACTCCGAGCCTTACATTCCTGGAGAATGTTCTATTGGTACGTAATATTTTTTTAAATTAATTATTAGGCGGCCTGTATATTGTCAGAAATAGATGCCAGAAAAACTTCTGATGTGCATGTGTGTAGTCTTCTGGTCTACACACATGCACATCAGAAGTTTTTCTGATTATTGTGAAAAAACTGAATTTAACCCTTTTTTCAAGATGGCGGAAAATGCACATAGGAAATCTTGGTCGACAATTTGAAGTTAATATTTTCTAGGCCTTCCCCACGTAATATCCAAAATTTAGCCTTCTCGGTTCACCTGCATTTCTAAACCGTTTTTTCCGACGTAATTACTAGACTATAGGATTTGTAACGATTATTATCAAACTAGATGATTCCCGCGACTTCGTCCGCGTGGATTAATGTTTTTTGATTCCCGCGGGAACTCTTTAATTTTCCGGGATAAAAAGTAGCCTATGTCCTTCCCCGGGATACAACCTATCCCTGTACCAAATTTCAGCAAAATCGGTTGAAAAGATGGGCCGGGAAAGCGTAGCAGACACTCCCACTTTCGCAATTATAATAATACTAGATGATTCCCGCGACTCCGTCCGCGTGGATTAAGATTTTTGATTCCCACAGGAACTCTTAATTTTCCGGGATAAAAAGTAGCCTATGTCCTTCCCCGGGATACCATCTACCCCTGTACCAAATTTCAGCAAAATCGGTTGAAAAGATGGGCCAGGAAAGCGTAGCAGACAGACAGACAGACAGACAGACAGACAGACAGAAACACTTTCGCATTTATAATATTAGTATGGATATTATGGATATTATGGATTATTATGGATGTTAATGATAATAACCGGGACCGACGACTTAACGTGCTCACCGAGGCACGAAGGAGGCGAAAAAGCAGAAACCGACTTGGGGTCAACGTTGCTTATCATTCGCAATCGACTGATTTGAAAGTACGTAGGTAGGTATATTAAAAAAGGAGGGGAAAATGGAAGCCGGAAGAGCATTCCATATCCTAGTGGTTCGAATTAGAAACGAGGAAGCAAATCGCTTCGTACGAGCCCGCGGTATTTCGACTGCGTAGGAGTGCAGACCTTGTCGATGCCTTGCGGTTCGATAATAAAAAAAAATTGGCAGTCTTAGGGACTGCCGATAAAAGGGAAAACGAACATTTTTTTCTTATTATTTTTTTTTAATTTTGTTTTAAATAAAATATAAACCTTAATACTAAGGCATTAAAGTTTAATTTCGAATGAAGTATATTTATATGTTCGCGAGGATGTCGCTGTTCGCGAGCATGTCGGTCACGCGAATCTACATTTTTACCCCCTACCAAAAAGTGCTCAACGCGCCTCAAGAAGTTTTCACTTCAAAAAACATTGACAAACTGTATTCCTCCACAGGTTGGGCCCTATTTGTGACAGCTACGGGTATAGCGCAGATATTCCTAGCGAGTGCCCTGTCAAAAATCGCTGACAAAGCGGCGAATTCAGACAAAGTTCAGTTCCAAATGGATGAAGGCAACCAACTCATCTGTATTGCTTGATAGCATCGATATAATATAATATGATACTAGATGGGCCCTTTCATAGAAAAAGTTTGGCGTCCGACTTGTGGTGCATGCCCCTCACCTGTACAAGCCTGTCCTTGTCCCCGCCATAGCGCTGTCCCGCTTTTCAGACTAGATGGCGTTAGCAAAAGAAGTCCACATTCCTTGTTTGGGCCCGTCTATGTAAATAATTAAGGTCGTTGCTTTTTAGCGCCATCTATTGACCGAAGATTGGAACTTCCGTAACAAAAAAATTTTGGGTAGGTTTGCTAAATCGCTAACTGGCGGCTAGTCTTTGTCGGTTTCCAAATTATATTATCTTATGTTTTCTTTTTAATAACTGACTGATTTTTTTTTCATCTACATGTGTAAGTAACACTCACAACTCAAACATTTACGATTTTTTTTAATATTATATATTTATCATAATATTATAGTACGATAACATTTACATTTTTGATATTTTGGTTCAGAATTATTATTGAATATTGTAATTTGCATAATAATTTGTTACCAATTATAACTTAGTTTTATCAAAACGAACATGACAAAATCAAACACTGCCATAAATTATCAATATATTTATTTTAAAATAGCATAGTTTAAATTCAATGGTGCGTACAATTAATTATGTAACATACAGATTATAAAACTAGGTGATTACCGCGACTTCGTCCGCGTGGATAAAGATTTTTTGTTTCCCGCGGGAACTCTTTAATTTTCCAGGATAAAAAGTAGCCTATGTCATTCCCCAGGATACTACCTATCCCTGTACTGTGCTGTTGTGTGATTTCATCAAAATCGGTTGAGCAGATGGGCCGTGCAAGCGTAGCAGACAGACAGACAGACAGACGGACAGACAAACACACTTTCGCATTTATAATTATGGAAGCTTGATCTACATTATTCAACATAGTAATATAAAATAGACACATTGCTAAGAATGTTAAGTAACTATTTCTAAAGTAAGTTATGTTATACTCTGGACACACCAATTTAAATAAATAAATAAATAATGATAAATTTCAATCTCGAATAATTGTGTACTAAAAACTTTAGACTGATAGCTTGACTTCCATTTTTATACTTTTATACTCTATTATAATAATATAAATATTGTCTATGCCTTAGTCACAAATATATCAAAGAAATAGAAATTCCATAATACTCACATATTAATATTAGTCCTATATTTAGATTACACATTTTATTATATTGTATAACGATTATTACATTTTATACAATCATAAGGAAAATACTAGTGATAAGGTTTTGACAAATAAAACAATATATGTCACCGTAAAATTGTAAAAACCGTTAGATTATAATCTATCTGGCGAGATTGTAAACTGTCGAAAGATTACAATTTGAAGCATTATTTTTCGGTAGATTGTAATCTGTTTAGTATATTAACTCGATAGAACCTAATTACCTGATTATTTATGTCTAACCCTAACTTAATCTACAAGAAAGAGACAAGAAAACGTAAATATAATGAATATCTCAAAAATGGACACTCAGAACATTGAACGGTTCAAAATTTTTCGACAGTTTACAATCTATCGAGATAAAAAGCGTTAGATTACAATCTAACGGTTTTTACATTTGTACAGTGACATATATACACTTAAAACTTTTAATGGAAATGTGTATTAGTCGTTTTTAATGAAGTAAATATTACACACTTTAAAAAAAATTATAAAAATAAATCTGAATTTATGGCCAGGGCCTGATTTAATTTGGCTTTATTTAAAAATCAGTATTATTTTTTAATCTGTTCCTATTGGAACACATACTATTATTTGGTGTTTTTTTAGAATTCTTGAAAATTCGTTACTTATTTGGCTATGTAGTTTAAAAACGAAACCAGTGTTCTATTTATTATGTAAGGTATAACAACTTTTAAAAGTTTAATCTAGTGACTATTTTATAATTATACTATTTTTTTAAAGTATTTGAATTTAGAATTATTAAGGTAGAATAATTTTTCTTGGTATAAATAAAAGCTTTCAAAAGTGCTTTGTGTTTAAAATTATACAATTTTGATAATATAAGTCCGTGAAATAACAATATTGTATCTGTGTTTCTTGAAATATACGTAAAAATGTAGCATAATAATAGTTTTATATTGCATTTATTGTGTAATCTGTTACTATAACTGCAGTTTATGATCCTTAAATTTTCAATAATTATTACACAACTTTACTGTTGGAGAACAAATTAATTAAGGTTAATTCGGCTTAAATATTTCAAATGTTGCATTTATTTAAATATTAAAATTAAAATAATTATAAAATGATGGACTGGTAAACTTCTTCTCGTAATCAATTCGTATATATGTCACCGTAAGATTGTAAAAACCGTTAGATTATAATATAACGTTTTTTATCTCGATAGATTATAAACTTTCGACAGATTGTGAACCGTAACATACTGCTTACAATTTAACGCGTTATTTTTCGGTAAATTGTAATATATTAGGTATATTAACCCGATAGAACCTAAGTGCCCGGCCGCACGGCCGGGCACTACCTGAATATTCATGCAAACCCTAACCTAACCTACAGTTCGCGCGCGAGTTGAATGCAGAGTAAATGTATGGTGACACTTACATTTACTCTGCATTCAACTCGCGCGCGAACTGTACAAGAAAGAGACAAGAAAACGTAAAAACAATAAATATTTCATAAATTAATACTCAGAACATTGAACGGTTCACAATCTTTCGACAGTTTATAATCTAGCGGGATAGAAACCGTTAGATTATAATCTAACGGATTTTACAATCTTACGGTGACATATATATTTAAGAAAAGTGTCAATCAATATAATCTAAAATATCTACACTTTAGATTGTTTTATTGTCATAATTATAATGCATTTATTACAATTTATTATGACCTAAGAAATTATTATTAGAAGAAGAAAACGTAAATTTTATAAAAATTATTATACTATTTGTATTACATTATATATTAACTTTGAGCCTAACCTATAGCCTAGCTAGAATATAAGTGAAATATTTTCAATACTTTTATATCTACAATTTTTGTCCGTATTTTTAGACAATTTTTACGAAGTATATTATTACAATATTATACAAGAAAATTTGGTATTTTTATTAAAACTTTACCTCAGATATTTCTGCATAAGTATGTACGTGCTAATATTATAAATCCGAAATTGTATTTCTCTGTTTATTCTTCAGTCATGCTGCAACAGAGCAAGGGATCGATGTGATTTTTGAAGTGAAAACTTCTACCCGCGTTGAGCACTTTTTGGTAGGGGGTAAACTTGTGGATTCACGTGACCGACATGCTCGCGAACATTTTCACTTATAACGGCATTCTCTATGACTGCCAATTTTTTTGCGTCCATATTATTGAGGACCGGGATTTTTCAAACCTAAATTCACGCAGACGAAGTTGCGGGAAAGTCTTAGTATTCTCTGAATTTTATACTCTAGGTTTTACTTCCTATTTCTAGCCAAATCTCACGGACAACCGATGGAGCTGACCAAAGGGTATATGGCCAAACCCTTCTCATTCCGAGAGGAGACTCATATTCAGACGGCAATGGGTTGATAAAATGATGATGATTAATACGGACCTTAAAGGTACATCCTACCCTAAGTAGATTCCCATTTCTGTGATCCTACCTCTAGACGTTATTTGCATGTGAGTTTTTTTTTTTTTTTTTTTAATCCACTACAAGCTAGCCCTTGACTGCGATCTCACCTGATGGTAAGTGATGATGCAGTCTAAGATGGTAGCGGGCTAACCTGTTAGTTAAACATTGAACATAAAACATTAAACATTGAAGGCGCTATCACTCAAAGATCTTGAACCTCTAGCAATTAATTCGCTAGAAAAAAATAAGTAAAATAATTTAAAATAAAACATCACTACAGCCCATTAACGTCTGGCACTGGGCACAGGCCTCCACTCTCATAGGAGAGAGGGAATTAGAGCTTAGACCCACCACGCTGCTCCAATGCGGGTTGACGGGCTTTAAAGACTATTATCATGTTAGTGATAATAACCGGGACCGACGGCTTAACGTGCTCTCCGAGGCACAGGGGTGAAACACCGCCAACTTCCTAATTCCGGACTAGTACTGAGAATTTCTAATCAGAAAAACCCAACACTCATAAGGGCCCGACCCAGAACTCGAACCCGGGACCTCGTCAGCCGCAGTCGAACATGATAACCATTAGACCAACGGAAAAAAACAATGACTTTAAAATTTATGAAAAACCCTTTTCAGGTGAAGGCCTCCTCCAGAGAAATCCACTTGGTCCTAAAGTATAAATTTTTTGACGTCATCGTCCCATCGACAAATCTTATTCAAATAAATTGGGCAAGTTCTTAATGTTGGAGTTGCATGCCGGGGGATCGAACCCGCGACCCCCTACAGGAGGCCGGGTGTCTTAACGCTATACCTACTAGGCTATCACCGCTTCAATAGGGATGATGTCTGTATCAAAAATAAATTATTTCTTACTGATTATTAAATAGAGGGTCTTCCAAAAGACCTAAAATTCACATCCTCGGTTAGTTTTAAGTTTGATAACCATTTTAAAATACAGATTAAAGAAAAAAAGTGCGTTGAAATTTGGTGACGTCACTATTGTGAATTTCATACAACTCTGATTGCTGATTTGATTGAGTTGTCATCATCCCTATTGCTGTATGCCGTAGCTAGGTATACGGTTTATTAAAATACGGGCCTTATACTTATACAAGATAAGAACAGGCTGTTAAGTGTCGGTCTTAAGATAATGCTTTATATATATATTACCTACTAGCTGATGCCCACGACTTTGTCCGCGTGAATTGAGGTTTTTGGTTTCCCGCGGGAACCCTTTAATTTTCCGGGATAAAAAGTATAGCCTCTGTGCTATTCCAGACTATTGTGTATCACTGTGCCAAATTTCATCCAGATTCGTCTAGCCGTTCTGGCGTGATTGAACGCAGTGTCACCAAACATTTTTACACTGCATTAAACTCGCGCGCGAACTGTAGGTACCTACATGATGCATTGAATAGTAATATTCTTATTGCTTGTAAAACATCGGTTGTCTGCCATTTCTATCACAATATGGCCGCCAAATCATTAATTATGCAAGCCCCATAGCAATTATACTACCATATCGGCGGTTAAGTAGCCCTGTTTTACACCAATTACACGACAAAATAAGTAATAGCTACCTTATTTAACTACATGGTAGGTCATTTTATGTCTTTCTTGTTATAATATGAATTTATTGTCGAAGAGATCGTGGAAAGCTTTTCGAGGTAACAGATACAATCAACGACCTCAATTTACATAGACGGGTCCTGTCAAAGAAATAATGTGAACTCATTTTACTTACGCCATCTAGTCTGAAAAGTGCTATGGCGGAGACAAAGAGGTGACGAGTACGCTCTATAGGTTGGACGCCCAATTTTTTTCTATGAAAGGGCCCATTTACTTAGTACCTACATATGTATCGATGGGTAGGTACAATTAATTGAAACCAAAGACTATGCCGTAACTGTGGCTATTGAAAAGAAACATAGATTATATTGTAGTGTAGTTGGCCTAGGTGGGTTTTTTATTTAAAATTATGAATTTTAACTAAAAAGTTCTAATGCTACCGGACTAAAAATAGCTCTATTATTTTAAACCTGCATCAATTATTGTTTCAATCTCAATTCTCATGATTGGTAGAATGTATGGTATATTCTTGCCGCAACAATGGATTTTGAGCGGAATAGAGTTAACCAATCAAAGGGTAAAGGTGTTTGCAATCGTTACATTGCAGTCTATTGCAGTGATTTTTACATAATAAGACCCACGCAGCTATTCACTTGAGTTTGATTATGAATTTTAATATTGATTAAAGAAAAAAAGTGTGTTGAAATTTTATGACGTTGCAACTATGTATTTCATACAAACTTCCATAAGCATGGAAGTGCGTTTTTAAGTTTGATAAAGGGTTGCTGATTTGATTGAATTGTCATCATCCCTATAGGTAGGTACCTACTTATTTGATACTATAGCAACGATTGATGCAATTTCGCATAATCGAGCAGCATGTAATTTTCCACTGGAAACTTTTAATATTCATCAACCCCCTCTTAAAAGTTTACCACCAGTTCTTCGTCTATTTTTTATTAGATAATTCAACGTTGTCTACCTTGTTAACATTGTGACATTATATGTCGCCATTTTCATATTATTCATAGAAGAAAACTAGAGGGTTATAGAAGAATTAATTAGAGGAAAATTAGAAAATGGCTTTAATAAATGATTATTACTTATCAGAAGAAAGCTAGTAACAAAGAATTGGAAGAAAATTATAAGGAATTTACAGTAGGACGAAATAACAGGTTCATTCAATGAATTTAAATTAATACTAAGTATGAGTAGGTAAACATGATTGTAGTGTTATTTTCATTCCATAGTAAATTAGGTTTTACCAATAGGGGATCCACCATCATTCTACCGAGGTACGTACTTTCTACTAATATGTTACTCCTAATGAAGTAGGTTGATGCTAGGCAATACATTATTTCATCAATTCATTTAATTAATTAATCCGCATCCGCCTCTGCTTCCGCTAAGAACGCCTCCGTTACAACCCTACTAGTTATATAGTATGAGAAGATTTTATGCGGGTTTCAGCACTGATGCCTATAACACGAGTTTAAAACTTATTTTAGGCATCAGAAACACCTTTAAATGCGAATGTAATGTCTTTTTTGGAGAATAAATTATTTATTTAAGAATAGGTATACTTAAATGATTTATTTAATTATTTATAGGTTCCTTTATTCCTTTTGAGGTGCCAGTCATTATATAAATTTGGAAATGCATATGCACTGAGAAGACTAAATTTTGGATATTACGTGAAGCTTAACTTCAAATTGTCGACCAAGATTTCCTTCACTCATCTTGAACAAGTGAATATAATTAAAATGATTAAAAAATACGACTGCTTTGCCGCAGCCCGTATTGAATTACCTTTGGAATCTTATTCAAATTCAAATTCAAATTCAAATTCATTTATTTGTGAATACAGTAAGTAGGTAAGATGTTAGTTTTACAGAAGGTATCATGTATTCTACCACAGTGTGGTGTACAAATATTTTTGCTTAAAATTACAAATTACAATCGAGCACACACACATATTATTAGAAAGCGTATATCGGAGAGTGCTAGTCTAGGTACTTACTTACTATTATATTATTATCTTATATTATTATTAAACACCATGCAGTGACCCATGACACATCCTTAATGGCGCCTTTACGTCCAAGATTATAATACATAATATCACATAAAATATTAAAACTAAACAATAAAACAAGTATTATCAGAAAATTCTGTCAAACCAATTTAAAATGCCATTCATTTCAATTGTCAAATTATTAAAAACGTAACTGCGAGTAGCAAGTAAAATCATGTCAAAAATAGAAATAAAATGCTGATTTGTTGTTTAGTTGTCATAGTCAAAATTTTATTAAATGCATGCAAATGTAAAAAGAAGTTAACTGTCATTAAGATAATCATTAATAGAATAAAATGATTTGGTTATTAAAAATGTTTTTAATAATTTTTTGAAGTTATTTATATTATTTATTTTCTTTAAATCATTAGATAACTTATTGTAAATATGTATTGCTATACAGAATATGCTTTTTTGCATTTTTGCTGACCTACAACCTCGAACTTTTAGTCTGAAGGGATACCTCCTATTGTTTAGGTTTTTGAATAATGAAAGGTTGCTGTGGACAAATACAGCTGTCTCATAAATAAAAAGACAAGGAAATGTGAGTATTTGTAACTCTTTAAAATGTGGTTTGCAGCTATCTGTCCACTGTAGGTTTTTAATTGCTCTAATGCATCTTTTTTGAGCCTTGAATATCCTTTCCCTGTCCACTGAATTACCCCAAAACATAACTCCATATCTAAGCGTGGATTCGACATATCCAAAATATGCTATGCGAAGTGTTTGCGTACTGGCTCTTTTATTTAATTTGTACAAGGCATAAGAAAATTTATACAACTTACTGCAAACACTATCAACTTGTGTTTTCCAGTTAAGTTGGCTATCAATGATAATTCCCAAAAATTTCGTTTCTTCGGTTTCTTTAATATGTGAACCCTGATAATTAATTTTTAGATTTGTCATACTAAATTGTTTCCAGTTAAAGTTCATAATGTTGGTTTTGTCTAAATTAATATTTAAGTTATTTTTTATTAGCCAATCTATTATCATACCTATCGAGTTGTTAATGTCAGTTTCATAGCTTTGAATATTATCCCCTTCAAACACGACTGTGCAGTCATCCGCAAAAAGGACCATAGATTGAGGTATAGCCGATGGAAGGTCGTTAATATATACAAGAAATAAGAGCGGACCTAGAACGCTTCCCTGTGGAACGCCATAGTGCACATTTCGGGGTGTCGATCGGTATACTATTTCAGTCAACTTTGTTGGACATATTCTGACAATTTCAGTAATCTGTGTTCTATCTGTAAGATAGGACTCGAAGAGATTTAAAACTGTGCCGCGCACTCCATATTGGTGCAACTTACTAAGCAAGATTTTATGGTCTACGAAGTCAAATGCTTTTGTCATATCCATATACAGAGCGGCCACAGGTATTTTTTTATCTACACACGTCCCAATTTTAATAAGAAAGTCATAAATTGCCATGTTTATGGACTTATTTTTACGAAACCCTTTTTGTTCATTTACAAGAATATTGTTATCTTCAAGATATTTATATAAGCGTTTGTAGATTATTTTTTCGAAAATCTTCGCAAATATTGTTAACAAAGCAACAGGACGATAGCATCCAACATCACATCTGTCATTTTTTTTGAATAACGGCTTTACTATTGACAGTTTTAGAGACTTAGGAAATTTACCCTGCTCTATACATTGATTTATTATATGGCACAAAATCCCTGAAATTAATAATGCCGTTTCCTTAACTATTTTTGTTGATATTCCGTCATATCCAGTGCTTGGTGTATTTTTTAGTGATTTTATAGTTTCATAGATTTCCACAGGAGTGACAGGGGCCATGAACATTGATGAAGACTTGTTAAATTGTATACAATAGTTACTTTCCTTCTCTTTGTTTTTCTGTTTATTATGTCCTATATTAGTAAAGTGCTCATTAAAAGTTTGAGCAATTTCTTGTGGGTTGGTTATTACTAAATTATTATGCTTAATTTTCTCAATTCGTTTTACAGGGGCATTTGTTTTGTCATTCTTAATAACCTTCCATGTAGCTAAACACTTATTTTTGGCATTTGCTATGTAATGGTTATTTTGCGATCGCTTCGTAAGTTGAATAATTTTATTTAGTCTTTTCGAATAAATTTTAAATTTATCCTTTGTGCTTTTTTTAGGATTTAGACGAAAATTCCATAATTGATTTCTTTTATTTTGACTACACAACTTTATTCCCCTAGTAATCCATTTCGGTTTTGATCTTAAAGAAATTTTTAACTTAATTGTCGGAAAGCATAAGTCATAAAATAATTTATAAATGTCAAGGAAGTAATCAAAGGCGTCATTGGGATTGTCTAATAAGTACATTTCATTAAAGGTTAATGAGTTTAAGCACTCTTTAAACTTTTCTAAATTTTCAATGCAATAGTCACGCTTGAAAACATACCAATATGTCATTGCATGATGCTTCTTTACTGGTATTTGTAACACTTGAGCTGTATGATCTGAGAGCGCAAATTCACGTATTTCACTTTTTATCTTACTTATGTTATGGAAAGCATTATCTATGCAGGTGCCACTAGATAGCCTTGTGGGTTCATGAAATTCAACTTTTAAATTGTAGCTTTTCAAAATTTGTGTTAATTCGATTGTCAATTTATTTGATTTTAAAGTATCAATATTGAAATCACCTACAATTACAATTTTTTTAGATTTAAGACAGTACTTGTGTAAGATGTTTTGCAAAATATTCAAAAAGGTTTCAACATCCCTAGCAGAATTGTTGGGTACTCGGTACATGCATATTATAATAATTCCCATTTCAGACAGCTCAATCGCACAATGCACACTTATTCACATTTTTATTAAATGATATTTTATGTGAATCACTGGATATTGAACTACAGTGTTATATTATATTTTTGGAATCTACTCATTATTTTCTAGATGATGATTATATAGTTAATCTCATTTTCGAATTTTTTTTTCAACTTTAGTATTAACGCGGGACCATGGTCACCCCATAAATTTTTTTTAAATTTTACTAGCCTATGTCACCCGGAATAGGCTAGGGATTCCAACGATACCTCATTTATCAAAATCGGTTCAGGCGTATAGAAGTTATAGTGGAATATACAAACTCACATACATACATACCTGAATCCTGAAAACAATATATACTCCTTTTTTCAGGCAGTCGTATAAAAAAAGGGTTAAATTCAGTTTTTTCACAATAACTCGGTTCTCCGTTGAGATAATTTTGATGCAATACCTATCTACTTTTTTGTTGCTTTTTGTGTTATATATTGCGTTAGTATTGCATTTTTAAACTGAATTTAACCCTTTTTTCAAGATGGCGGAATATGCACATAGGAAATCTTAGTCGACAATTTGAAGTTAAGCTTTTCTAGACCCTCCCCACGTTAGGTATATCCAAAATTTAGCCTTCTTGGTCCAAATGCATTTCTAACCCGTTTTTTCCGACGTAATCACTGGACTAAGTAATGACGTAAGGAATATTATGTAGGTAGGTAGGTTGCAAACAATATGCCTAAGTTGCAATATGGCGTTAGGTCGTGACTCTTGACCCGTAGCATGTCGTAGCTTGGGGCGCGTCCTAAACGCTATTGGTCGAAATCGACATATTGAGAATGCGCAGCTTTTTGAGATAGGTATGGATTTATGTATTTAAACTAGCTTTTTGTCCGCAGCTTCGGTCACGGTAAGTTCGATTTTCATACAAATTTCAGACGCCTATTTTACCCCCCTAGGGCTTGTTTTTTTAAAAATCCTTTCTTATTGGATATCTAAATCATAAAACGTGGGAGGTCCCATGGGAGGGATGCTTTTAGCTCTAATGTATTTTCATTTATAAAAGGAAAACGTGACCGACTGACTGATCTATAAACGCACAGCTCAAACCACTGGACGGATCGAGCTGAAAGTTGGCATAGAGATATTTTTATTAAACTACAAGTTAGCCCTTGACTGCGATCTCACCTGATGGTAAGTGATCTAAGACGGTAGCGGGCTAACCTGTTAGGAGTATGGCAGTTAAATCCGTAACCCTAGTCGTTTCCTACACGGCATCGTACCGGAAGGTTAAATCGCTTGCCGGTAAGTCTGCCGGTAGGGTAGTAACTAGCCACGGCCGAAGCCCACCAGACCAGAGAAAATTCAGAAATTATAAATTCCCAAATGGACCCTCTCAACAGCACTCAACATTGCGCCACCTCAAGGATGTCATCAAATACGAGTCGTTTCTTGTAATGTAACTAGGCCCAGTCTACATAGTAGGTAAAATAAGTAAAAGTAAAGAATTTATCCGACAGAACGTCGGATTTTGAAAACGGCCGCGGGCTAGAAATTACTGAATCAAAGGGAAAAATAGGAGTTGTGATTGATGACTGCCCAGGAATCGAACCCCGAGGAAACGTCAGTGATAATCACCGCCCGCGCATGCGTGATTGATTTACCGTGTCTGCGGAGATCGAGAAAAAATGTAGGTTTGAAGGGTTTTAGAGTTATATTTTCGCGATAATATCTACTAGAATACGCGAAAGTCTTTGATATTTGACTTAATGATTTTCGTGTTATACATTTTCTGAAGTAAAAGCGCAAACACCATACGGTCCAAAAAAGTCAGCGTATAGGTAACTCATGTATTTAGATAATACGGAGCTTTTTTCCTTTCTTTTTTCTAGTAACTTGCACACCACACCACTTTATAAAATGGAAATATTGTCTATGTATTTCTTTCTATGTCACAGTCTGTCACTAGTTTGGTTTTTCCTATTAATGATTAGTTCGAACAAGAGAGATTTTCTGCAACCTCAAATTTCAAGGCAACAAAGTTAACTTACGGAACGTCACATGCAGTTTGACCAGCAACAGGGTATTAGCACACGAGTATGTATGAACTAGTAGTTATACTAAGATAAAAGGTTTCATTTGAACTTGATGACGAATTCTTAATCCAAACAAACGGTCATGTTCTTTACACTCACGCTCCGTGATGCTAATAGACAAAACTGAATAAGATATAGATGAACTCAGATTTTATTTTAACTTGTGTTCTACGAGTATATATTAAATTCTCTGGGCGATCCCCAACGACGTTTTGCACATTTAGTACCTAATTATCGTAGTAGTATATAGAAACCGATTGTAGAGTGGTAGATTCACTTGACGATTCAAAAGTACCTACTTGTAAAAGTTTATTTGAATAAAAATCATTTTGAATTTGAATTTGAATTTGATCAATCTCCTTCGTGTTTTCTTCAAGCAACGCGACATTTGCGAAGTAAATTGTGTTGTGCTGGCACAAACAAAAGCCACACACCAAACAACAACAACAACAATTATCCTGTCTGGCCCCAAGTACGTTTTCAATAAACCACATCAAATCTTTTAACGTCAAGTTCAGTGTGCTCTCAGCATATTATTTTAAAATTCTTTGATCAGCAACATGTCACTGTAGCATGTGGCCATTGTTTCAACAGGTAATTAGGTAAGCCAAAAACTGTAATTTTTTAACCACAATAAGTATACTTTTGTCATCTTACCGGTAAAACTTATTACGATGTAAAGTAGAGCCGCATTAAGTAACCCGAAAATTTTCGAGGAAGCATGGGATCTGCTTTTTTTAGTGAATGATGCGTAGTTTTGAAAAATCCGTGAGATCTGTGGTTTTCCAGGGTAAAAAGTGGGCCTTCCCCGAGATGCATAGGAACCAAATTTTGTCGAAAGCGGCTCAACAGATTGTGCGTGTAAGCGTAGCAGATAGAGAATATAGGTATAGGAAATGCTGAGGATGGTATCGAGAAGATTAGATTCAAGGATTTCCAATGCATAAGATATTGACCCCAGTCCTATTCTAGTCCCGAAAATTTCGTAACGTGTCTAGTCTATTTTTATGGAGTATTTTACTCATTAAAATAATAGTTAAAAAAAACTAAAAAACACGCTTTTGATGCAGACACTCCGGGTCTCAGGAAAACAAAAAAATATTTTTAAATAAAAAAAAACCGCCTTCAAAAACTAAAAAGCAAAAAATAATTGGATATATTTACATATTATTATTTCTATTTATATCAAACAATAAAATTATTTTTATTTAAAAATAATTTTATTGTTTGCTTTTTAGTGCTGTAAATATAAAAAAAGAAAAAAAAAGAAAAATAGGTTCTCGAAAGGTACGACAGACCTGTACCTAATACCTAACTATCTGGGTTCGTGTCCTTATAAAATTTAAGTTCCTTTGATTTCCCCAGGATTCCATCATCAGACCTAATGACCATGGGACCACCTGGAAAGTATACCCTTTCAAAAAAAAAAGAATTTTCCAAATCGGTCCAGGCGTCTTCGAGTAATCGGGGAACATCTGTCTTCGAAGATCTCGGGGAACATCTGTCTTCGAAGATCTTCATCAGATCTTCACCAAATTTATATGGGACCACCTTTGAAGTATACCCTTTCAAACAAAAAAATAATTTTCAAAATCGGCCCAGGCGTCTTCGAGTAATCGGGGAACATACATAAAAAAAAACTGTTTAAAATATTGAATTGTCATCGGTCCTTAATAAGTATGCCGAATTTCGAGTTTTAAAGGGGGTCAAAATCATGTTCAAAGATTCCGTTACATACTAACATACTAACATACATACGTCTGAAGCTAATAAAAAGCGTGTAAAATCTAATCATAATGTTGTCTATTTTGTCAAAAAAACGCACATCCATACTAATATTATAAATGCGAAAGTGTGTCTGTCTGTCTTTCTGTCTGTCTGCTACGCTTTAACGGCCCACCTGTTCAACCGATTTTGGTGAAATTTGGTACAGGGATAGGTTGTATCCCGAGGAAGGACATAGGGATACTTTTTATCCGGGAAAACTAAGGAGTTCCCGCGGGAATTGAAAAAGCTAAATGCACGCGGACGAAGTCGCGGGCATCATTTAGTTTGAATATAATTGCTGAGAACGTAAACCTTACAATCTCAAATCTCGAGATAGTCTGTATATCATCTCACCTTGCAGTACAAAAGAATTCAACGAGCTAAGGTTTAAAAATGCTCTAAATGATTATGATCGATAATATTTTCTAAAGATGAAAACACGCTAGGAAGGCTGTAAAAAGGCTCATTAAGGAACGCCTATGTCCAACAGTGGAAGTCTACTTGCTGAAGATGATGAATACACACTATGCAGAATGAACTATATCTACTCTGGATAGGACAGGAGTCAGGACATAATCCGATAGGACAGGTCAAGACGTCCGCTTGAGCGGCTTGAAACGTGCAGAGTTACTATAATCACATAAACTAGTATTGCTTTAAAATTTACGAAAAGAAATAAGGATTATAATTCTGAAGCAAGAGCGTCAACAAGATTAAAACAATACTGCTTTAATACTGTCTGGTTTGTGCGACCGGCCTAGAACAAAAGATAGTGCGCGCGCGGACTTTTCAAGTTTTTGTCAGCAGGACCATTTCTTTTATTCGTCGTAAAAGAAACGGGCTACGACCCTGAGAAATGAGGCATGCGAAACAAACGCAAGCGATGAATTACTGACCATTCGGTTCAAACCGCTGATCAAATCCATAAATCACCTAGATCCACAGCTGAATTATAACACCCGGTCGTGGGTTCGATTCTCCGTAATCGTAGCTCCGGGCAACGAATTTGTTGCAATTAATCCCCCTTTTTCACATACCCCTCTTAATGTGTCTGTGGTTTCTTTTTTTTGTAATTCCTTTCTACGTTTGGAAATTGCTCTCGTTTTGATTTCTTGATTTATTGCCTGGTGATTGGAAGAGTGGTGCCTCGCTAGGTCCAGGGTTCGAGTCCCGGGCCGGGCCATTATAAAGTGTTGGGTTTTTCTAACTAGAAATTCTCAGTAGGTACTAAGAGGAAGTTGGTGGTTATTATCACTAACATGATAATAGTCGTTAAAGCCCGTCAACCCGCATTGGAGCAGCGTGGTGGGTCTAAGCTCTAGTTCCCTCTCTCCTATGAGAGTGGAGGCCTGTGCTCAGCTGTGGGACGTTAATGGGCTGTAATGGTGGTGGTGGTGATTGGAGTAGCTACAGATTCATTTATGTAAGTAGGAAGATAATAATGTCCTCCCGACCGAATTCGGGCCACGGCGGCCTATCTCCAGAGAGATTAGCCTTCTGCGCGGGACATATTAAAGTGCACAAGTGTGTGCAGCGTAGCGCATAGACATTAGACAGGTGCACTCTTGTTCCTTTACTCTCATAGCCCGATGGGACGGAAAATCAAACACGACCAGCAGACACGGAGAGAGAAAAGGCGTAGGACCGACGGCTTAGCATGCTCTCCGATGCATGGGGGTGAAACACCGCCAACTTCCTTTCTGGCTAGTATTGGGAATTTCTTGTCAAAAAACCCAATATTACTTGTTATGGCTCGACCCGGAACTCGAACCCGGGACCTCGTCGGTTGCAGTCGAACATGGTAAATAGGTATACCTACCAAAATCTTTAAGTATATTTTTCTTTAATTAGTTTAATTTCTAAAGAGTAATCTATCTATACTTTTAATAATAAAACTGTACTTATTATAAATGCGAAATTCTGTCTGTCTGTCTATCTGATACGCTTTAACGCTCCATCTTTTCAACCGATTTTGATAAGCCACAGAGATAGATTGTATCCCAGTGTAAGGTCGTCAAAAGTTACACTAAAACCACAGAAAGTGTAATAAAGAGAGATTTATTTTTCCAAAAAAGAACAAAGTAAACTTACCTACATGAGAAAAATTGAGTAGGTGACCTTATATAGAGACCACCAACATAAAAACTAATCATACCTAATACTTGCTAAAGTTCACCTCGAATATGCTTTATCAATTTTTTCTTAAATTTTACAAAAGGTTTCTCTTCTCAGTAGCGATAGTATAACCTAGCCAAACGAAGCCGAACGAACGAACTACTAGGTACTACTATAACTCGCGTATCGCCTGCGCGGTAAGAAGGGAGCGGGGGCGGGTAACGCTACACACGGAGTCAATAATCCAAAGATTTATCTCGAGATAGACATTGTTGGTAAAGAATAAAATAATAAGTATCTTTTTTTAATCCGCTAACATCTCCCCCCGCTCCCTTCTTACCGCGCAGGCGATACGCGAGTTAAACGGTCGGCCTATACCTACTGTAGTAGTAGTAGGTATAGTTTTCGAACCATAAGTTTTAGTCCTAGCTTTTGGTAATTGTACCTAATATATTTTTGTTTCGTGAACCATTTTTATGTGATTTAGTTTTAAAAATAATTTGTGTGTGAATTGAATTTTTAAAGAATAATTTTAGTTTTTTTGTTTTTATTGGTGGTAAAATATTTTATTTATAGGTATAACATTAACTAAATTAAAAACTAAAAACTAAACATTAAAAAATATCATCTATGCCGCTGCAATGATGTTGGCCGAGGTAACTGCCAGCTCTCCGGTCACCTGTGGACTCTGTGAGATGAGAAGATAGATCCTTAAAAAAAAAAAAAAAACCGACTTCAAAAACCACAAACACTAAAAAGTAAAAAATAATTTAATTTATTATGTATAAAAGAGTTAATGTAGTTCTATAATAACATTTTTTGGAGTCGGTACCAATTAGCCGCATGAACCGTCTACCTACTCTTCATTATTATTGACGTGACTCCACATTGGCACCGACTCCAAAAAATGTTATTATAGAACTACATTAACTCTTTTATACATAATAAATTAAATTATTTTTTACTTTTTAGTGTTTGTGGTTTTTGAAGTCGGTTTTTATTTTTTTTTTGAAAATTTTTTATTTCCCAATTTTTAGTGGCCCCATTGTTTTAAAATACAGGATGTAACCAGAACGCTAGTAAAAACTTAGCGTTATTAAGAATAACGTCGTTTAATCGTTACTCGTCGACTTGTCTAACTTAGACAAGTCAAGTACAAAGTCCATATGATACCCCACTTGGTATAGTTATCCTACTTTGAAATTTCAAACCCCTGATTTTCTCCACTTTTTTAATTAAACTAAAAATAATTTTCAATTTTTTTGATTTCCATGATATTGGGCCACTATTATATATACAACTATTCCAAATTTCATGTCAATGGTTAATAGTTACTGAAATAATCGACTGTGACAGACGGAAAGAGAAAGTAATAAGGGTTCCATTTTTACCATTTTGGTACGGAACCCTAAAAAAAAAAAGATATGCTATGCATGGTTAAAACATACTGTTTACAAAACTATCACACTGATATCGCGAGCAATTTACTCTTATCCATTGAGGAGTTCCGTTCTCCATCTCCGGAGATATTCATCAGATCTTCACCAAATTAAAATGGGACCACCTCTGAAGTATGACCTACCAAACAAAAAAAGAATTATCAAAATCGGTCCATAATTGGCGGAGAAATCGCGTAACAAACATACAAAAAAAAAAAAAAAACATACGCGCCGAATTGATAACCTCCTCCTTTTTTGGAAGTCGGTTAAAAAGGATCTTGCATCTAATTTTAGTTAGAAAGATTCTTAAAGTTAGAACGCTAATCGCTATATTGCAATAGGTTTACTGTGCTAAACCACGACTGTCAATGCTATACCACTATTTAATTACACCACCGATGCGGTATTACAGTCCGTCCGTACGTACGACTAATTGCGGAGAGATCGGTTGATTATAGGGGATTGGGTTCCGTGCAGTTCTCACGCCGAGCCTGATATATTGGGGTAAGTGTGTACGCGGTAGGATGAGCACAATAAATAAATAAATCCTTTATTGCGTTACATTGTTGCAGACTTAAAAAGAAAATAAATAAAAATACTACAAAAAAGACTAGCAACAACACAATAGGTCGCAAACTCAGCCTAGTGCTGTACATTGGCTACCAATACCCAGCGCTGATTTTCATTTTGCTCCTGACATGAAATTTTAAAAAAAAGTGCGCCGCCCGACTCACTATAAAGCTTATATCTAACACTGTAAATATAATATCATAAAATTACAACGAGAAAATAATAATAATTGAAAATAATACTACAACAACACCAATAAAAAAGCTAGTGACATGACATCTTCCCTCCTGAATAATGAAATATGCAATTATTTTATTACAAGACACAAAACTGATAAAGATATGAGACATAAGTACTTTTTAACTATTGTAATTACAAATTTAATGGAACTAATATAATCTTAACAATAGAAATAAAGGAATTACAGAAAATCAGTGAAAACCACCAAACTTCGTAGGGCATCTTTTATAGAGCACGGTTAAACTCGCTATTCCCTCACTTTCATTATTTATGTCGCTGTGATGATGGCAATCCGACACAACCGGTAAAATCGGAGACCAGTTAGGTGACAGGAGCTATTAAAGTGCATAATTTGTGAGTGAAGGAATATAGATTGAGCCTGTGTTTGAATAATGCTCAATCCATCCAATGTATATTCCATCACCCTCATACTTAACCGGGACGGCTATCCAATACGACTGGAGAGAGATCGGTTGATTATAGGGGATTGGGTTCCGTGTAGTTCTCACGGCGAGCCTGATAATATACCTATAGGGGTAAGTCTGTATACGCAGTAGGATCAGCAATAATAATTAAAAAACTTATTCCATGCGGATGAAGTCACGGGCATCAACTAGGTAGACCTAGTTTGCTGAAGCAAGTTGTTTGAACAAAATATTTCCGGGTTTTAAAATTATTTAATCGTATGACGTTTGGTACATAAGCGTTTTTATAAAAACACTAAAAAGTAAAAAATAATTTAATTTATTATGTATACAAGAGTTAATGTAGTTCTATAATAACATTTTTTGGAGTCGGTACCAATTAGCCGCATGAACCGTCTACCTACTCTTCATTATTGTTGACGTGACTCCACATTGGCACCGACTCCAAAAAATGTTATTATAGAACTACATTAACTCTTGTATACATAATAAATTAAATTATTTTTTACTTTTTAGTGTTTGTGGTTTTTGAAGTCGGTTTTTATTTTTTTTTTGAAAATTTTTTATTTCACAATTTTTAGTGGCCCCACTGTTATAAAATACAGGATGTAACCAGAACGCTAGTAAAAACTTAGCGTTATTAAGAATAACGTCGTTTAATCGTTACTCGTCGACTTGTCTAACTTAGACAAGTCAAGTACAAAGTCCATATGATACCCCACTTGGTATAGTTATCCTACTTTGAAATTTCAAACCCCTGATTTTCCCCACTTTTTTAATTAAACTAAAAATAATTTTCAATTTTTTTGATTTCCATGATATTGGGCCACTATTATATACAACTATTCCAAATTTCATGTCAATAGTTAATAGTTACTGAAATAATCGACTGTGACAGACGGAAAGAGAAAGTAATAAGGGTTCCATTTTTACCATTTTGGTACGGAACCCTAAAAAAAAAAGATATGCTATTTATGGTTAAAACATACTGTTTACAACACTATCACACTGATCGCGAGCAATTTACTCTTATCCATTGAGGAGTTCCGTTCTCCATCTCCGGAGATATTCATCAGATCTTCACCAAATTAAAATGGGACCACCTCTGAAGTATGACCTACCAAACAAAAAAAGAATTATCAAAATCGGTTCATAATTGGCGGAGAAATCGCGTAACAAACATACAAAAAAAAAAAAAAAAACATACGCGCCGAATTGAGAACCTCCTCCTTTTTTGGAAGTCGGTTAAAAAGAACGCTTATTTCGCCTGCAAGTTCGTCGCTCGTTTAGCACCACCCAGGGGACACGTGCAGGGAGGTAGAAGGTAGCTCCTGCGGACGTGAGCGACGGGGCATCCCCCAACCATCAACCATCAACCATCCCCAAACGGGGTTTTTCCATTGTACGGACTCACGCATGGTCACCCTACTTTAGCCAGCCGAAAACGCAAAGATTTCAAATGTATGTTATTTTGGAATCGTGAAAATTTTTGATCTTAATAAATGGAAGTGTGCAAACTTTCTTTCATTTATTTTTCAAATAAATTTTCGTAGTGGATGTTCGAGATAGTATTTAAAACATTGTGTGTGTCAGCTCCGACGCACGACTGGAGTTACTCTTTACGAACGATTTTAAAATATATAGATTAGTAAATGAGGGTAAATGAACGCATTTTTTATATTACTGAAAGCATGCTTGATTTATTTATATTAATTAAATAATTTATATTCATCAAAATACATTATAAATAATCATGGAAACATAAAGTCAATAACGTAACGGAGATGTTTGCTTTCACTCCCCCATAAATTTTCATACTCAACTCCAATAAAGACAAAATTTTATCCGTAGTGCGTTGGGAACATAATTCTATTTCGAAGCTCCTTAAATTCACTTTTAATTGCTAGCTCTTATAATTACAGGTTCTGTTCTATGTAATATCGCGTATAGGTAAATCTATTGTATAAGTAATAGTTTAATTGTTATAATCAGTGTCTTTGGCTTCTGATACGGTAGATGTAGGTTTTTCTTTTTAGAAAGTTGTTTGATTAGAAGGTTAGTGTACATTATGGATCGCGCTTAGGGCGAAAACACATAACGGACGAAGTATTTTGTCTGACGGAAAATAAGTCCACGTTCGCACTTTTATGTCTAGGTATATATTTTTTTATTTCACTATGGAAAGTGATGATGCAGTCCAAAATGGTAGCGGGCTAACTTGTTAGGGGTACTGACAGCAGTTATTAAACCCATACCCTGAATCGGTTGTTACGTTCCCTCAAATATGGTCGAGCGAAGCAATGGCTGGATCATGCGTCATGCTCGTGAACGGGTGCCACCGGCGGGAATGGGGCTACTTTCTGTCTGCCCGTCTTTGACATGAATTGAATAAACAAATTTAAGAAATCCATTAAAAGTATGCTCCTGAAAAAAGCTTATTATACTGTTGAAGATTATGTAAATGATAGAGGAGCATGGATTTGATCGCTCCAGCAATGCTGGGGACAGCGGTTACTTGTGTACACATTGATATAGTAATTGTAAATGAATTATTTAAAAAGAGCAACCACCGAGTTTCTTGCTGGTTCTTCTCGGTAGGAATGGCATTCCGAACCAGTGGTAGATTCACTTGACGATTCAAAAGTACTTGTAAAAGTTTATTTGAATAAAAAATATTTGATTTGATTTCTACACGGCATCGTACCGGAACGCTAAAGCGCTTGATGGCGGTACGTCTTTGCCGGTAGGGTGGTAACTAGCCACAGCCGAAGCCTCCCACTAGGCCAGACCTGGGAAAATTCTGAAATTATAAATTAAATTGACCCTGCCGGGGATCGAACCGCTGGAATAATTCATACCCATGGCTTTTTATCATTTAAATAATCCTTTACACTGTAATAGGATTTTTCAACTAGCTTGGGATAATCCATATAGTACGTCACACGTAAAGCGGAGAGGAGGGGGTCGACGAAGTGTAATATTGTGAGACAAGGGGTGGGAGGGGTCCTAAGTTTAGTGACGTCACATTTCAAAAGCTTATAAGTACATCTAAGTGTTAAAATGCCGAACTATTAACGAAAACCTTAAAAATATTTCCAAGTTTTGTTAATTTTTTCAAATGTTTGATTTGATGTTGATATACTATAAACATCAAAAAATAATTTATATTATGGAAATAAAACTAATTTCGGAAGTGCTGTTTTAATTTGATAATTTCTAGATGTAAAATTGCAAGCTATGTGACGTCACACTAGGGTTGGGCTCACAAATGTGACCAACTGTGACAAGGACGGGAGAGGGGTCAAAATATCACGAGATTAATGTGACGTACTTTATGGACCCTCTAATAGAAAATGCAGTAGGTTGCAGCCATCTTGCGTAGATATTCGTAAATAGGTAGGTTAGGTGGGAGGTACCCAAGTTGGTAGAATATCGCGTGCGTTGCGTGCATACCCGCAATTACCTGTGGAATTTGTTTCATCCTTTCCTTTCTTTTATCTTTTATCTTTACTTTTTGCCTTTTGTTTTTGTAACTTAACTAGAATTCACTTTTTAATTTATTTTCCTACTACAAGTTAGTTGACGGCGTTATCATATCACTGTATTTGATGATACAATCTAAGATGGTAGCGGGCTAACTTGGTAGGGTTATGGTAGTTATAATATAAATTACTTTGCCACTAGGGTTGTCGTCATCGTTGTCTCAACCTATAGTCGTCCACTGCTGGACGAAGATCTCCTGCATGGATCGCCACAGATTACTGTCTTGTGCCGCTTGTTTCCAGCGGCTCCCAGCTACACGCTTGAGATCGTCCGTCCTAGTGGGGGGTCGTCCAACGCTGCGCTTACCGGTACGAGGCCGCCATTCAAGCACCTTGAGAGTTGGGACTCCAACGCCTATGTGCCCTGCTCATGGCCACTTGAGCTTGGCGACTCTTCGAGCCGATTACTCTGGTTCGCCTACGGAATACGGATCTCCTCATTTCTGATTTAATCCCGCAGGGATACTCCAAGCATAGCTCTCTCCATCCCTGTGTGAGTGACCCTGAGCCTTCCGCTAGGGTGGTAATTATTAATTTTAACGTTGAAGGAAATCACCGCGAGGAAACCTACATGCCCAAGAGTTCTTCATAATGTTCTTATCTATACCTACCTACTCTTGAAAAGTGTGTTAAGTCGGCCAATCCGCACTTGGCTAGCGTGGTGGACTATGGCCAATCTCTTGGCTTGAGAGAAGACTTGTGCTTAGTAGCCCGCGATGGGTCGAAATTATGACGTAAATAGCTCATGCCCCCGATTTCGTCTGCGTTGATTGAGGTTTTTTGAACCCCGCGGGAACTCTTCAAATTTACAGGATAAAAAGTAGCCTATGTGTTATTCAAGACTATAATCTATCTCTGTGCCAAATTTCATCCAGCTCCGTTCGGCCGTTCTGGCGTGATTGAATAACAAATCTGCATCCATCCAAACTTTCGAATTTATACCTAATATTAGTATAAAAGTACAGACTTGATATTATGTACTGGGCCACGATATCTATGAGTCAAACCACAAAAAACCCTAAACAATATGAAACAAAAGGGAAATCCGATATCTGGCTAGATCAATAGTTGATAATTATAACTTTGGATCGCCATTGCGGTGAAAAAATATAGATTTATTACCTCGATCCTTGATTGATCGGTGATGAATTCCAAGTTCAGGGTTGTGATTGGGAAATGTGTAGAGTCGCTGTTTAAGTATAATTTTTTTAAACATAGAAATATATTTGGATTTAATTATTTTAGCAGTTTTTATGATACTGATAAACATATATACCCGGAAAGATGTGTCTTATTTCACCAATTGCTCTCGATTATAAACAGAGTAAGTAAGGTAGATGTTTTTACTACTATGTATAATAATTACCATTTAGGGGGCTAACGGGTTGATTTTGTTAATAATGATCCTTTCATTCAATGATTATAGTCCATAAAATATTTTGAAAACAAACGAATTTTGATAAAAACAACAATACAACATTTGTTTTCATATACTTATGGTAATTATAATATGTACTTACATATTATAATTCCCGTAAGTAATTTTTATTCAGAACAACTCCAACAATTCGGAACTTTTATTTACTTAACTTGATGATGACCGTGACTTCGTCCGCATGGATTCAGTTTATTTGATTCCCGGGCGAACTCCTTAATTTTTCGGGATAAAAAGTGTCCTAAAAAGCCTATGTCCCTCCCCGGGATGAAACCTACCACTTTACCAAATTTCATCAGAATCGGTTGAATAGATGGGCCGTGAAAGCGTAGCTGCCAGACAGACAGACACACTTTCGCATTTGTAATATTACTACGGATTAAAATTTTATTTTTTTGATTACAAAATCAGCTCCACAGTTTTCTCTGTGAATATTTTAATTGATCGGCGTTTCTTATGTATTTTCGACATATTAATGCTCCGATTTCGGTACACCCGATTGATTTAGTGCCCCGAGCGGCTGACGCGATTCCGATAAAATTCACGTCGGAAATTTATTAGTTCCACGGAAATCTGTTAATAACATCACGCTATGTAGGCTGATAAATATTTAAACAAATTATAATTTTGATTTTGGGATGAGGGCTTTGAATTCGAAGTTATTAAGGTAGAGATCTTACGACCTCCGTGGCGCAGTGTTGAGGTACTAAAAAATTCTACATCAATGAGTGTTGAGCGCTGTTGTCTTAACGTTAAGACAACAGCGCTCAACACTGCACGACGGAGGTCGTCAAAGAGGTCGTCAATAATATCTATATTAGAAGGAGGACGTGCGGAGGTTTCGGGTTCGATCCCCGGCAGGGTCAATTTGGGAATTTATAATTTCTGAATTTGCCCTTGTCTGGCCTGGTTGGGAGGCTTCGGCCGTGGCTAGTTACCACCCTACCGGCAAAGACGTGCCGCCAAGCGATTTAGCGTTCCGGTACGATGCCGTGTAAACCGAATAGGGGTATGAGTTTAATATAACTGCCATGCCCCTAACAGGTTAGCCCGCTACCATCTTAGACTGCATCAACACTTACCACCAGGTGAGATCGCAGTCAAGGGCTAACTTGTAGTGGATAAGAAAAAGGTACCGGCTCGCCTTCGGAGAAAGCCTAGTGGTTAGGTAAGACTCCCGACCTCCTGTTCGAGCCCCGGGCTCGCACCTCCAACTTTTCAAAGTTTTGTGCATTTTAATAATGAACGCCACAGTAAAAACACCACCACCATCACTAAAGCCCATTAACGTCCCACTGCTGGGCACAGGCCTCCACACTCGTAGGTGAGAGGGAATGATAGACCTACTACGCTGCTCCAATGCGAAACAAACAACGAATGCGAATGCGAATAAAAACATTCTTCAATTAAATAGTCAAACAATTTTTTCTTAAACTTAGATGTCGGTAAACTTTTAGTGTTGTCAGAGAGTTTATTATATATAGTTACAGCCATACAGTAGGAATTGCGAGAACATACAGCTAATCTACGCTGGGGTACCTCTAATTTTAATTTTTGTCGACGGTTCCTATTATCAGATACTATTACTATTATTAGATACTATTTTTTATTACTATCTTTAAATTACTATCTCTAATATTTAGTTTTACACACTAGGTACACTCACTGCGCAAATAACTTATCTTATTTTATTCTATTTTATCACACTCATCCCGTTACTGCAGACGGCTGCGAAGACTGTTGAGCTCGTGCGTGTCACTCGTTTGGGTTCCGGCAGAATACCAGCGCTCAGGTTTTGTTTTCAAAACCTGCAGCATCAATGCTGAGTCGGGACCTTTTCATCTTGTGCCATGTGGGTGGAAAAGCCATATCTTAATTATTTAAAGTTTGATTATATGTATGAGGCACAAGATGAATAAATGATTTTTCTTTCTTTCTTTCTTTCTTTCTTTCCAATGCGGGTTGGCGGGCGACTATTATCATGTTAGTGATAATAACCGGGATCGACGGCTTAACGTGCTCTCCGCGAGGCACGGGGGTGACGGAGTTTTTAGTTCTATCTAACCCCGAACCCGTTGTCCTATGTGAGCGACAAACGCGACACCGCGACAGTATCATACAGTAGGTAACCCTCCATGTAGCTTATGTAGTCGCGGAGAAAAGTTGGTAATTTTCTGTGCAGGCGTCGTATCGCGCCGCGTCGCTTCTGTCGCCCACCTATATCAACGGGTAAGCTAGTTTCATATAACCTAGACCTATTCTGTTACAGACAAATTCAAATAAAAAAGGGAAAACTAAACCTACATCTAATGCCGACCAAAAGCTTTTTTTATATTATTTTAAAAATCACGTTCAGAAAATGGCCCCTGGCATTCGGCAGTTTGAAAGTACGGTCAGAAGACAAAACAAATAGCTTTATATTTTTATAGTCAACTAGCGGATGCCCGCGACTTCGTCTGCGTGGTTTGAGGTTTTTTGGTTCCCGCGGGAACTCTTTAAATTTCCGGGATAAAAAGTCCGGGTGCTATTACAGACTAAAATCTATCTCTGTGCAAAATTTCAGCCAGATCCGTTCAGTTGTTATGGCGTGATTGAGTAACTAACATCCATACATCCATCCAAACTTTCGCATTTATAATAATAGTACGAAGTAAGATAGTAAGAAGTTAGATAGGAAAATACAATACATGTATTATAGAAGAGCTGAGATTTAATATGGGGCCATGTACTGCTAACGCTTAAAGCCATATTGTTTCTTCGAGTTTTAGAATTCTTATAATCCTTTTTTTACGAACGTCAAGGTGCGTGCAGTGCAACAAATGAGTAATTAGTGATTAAACGAACTTACAAAGTGAAGTTCTATCACAATTATATGAGTCGCTTAATTCGAAGACATAATAAGCTTTTTATTGCTTTAAGCGTTGGCAGAATGGCCCCAGATCTCTGAAAATCTTTCAGGGCACTAATTAAGTAGATTATAAAAAATATTTTGATGTCCTTAACTATAGCTGAATAAATGTTTATTTTTCGGTTTAAGCCTAGACGCCTTTTGTTATTAATTTCATGAATTATTTCTTCCATTTCTTAAACAATCTCATACTAGAGGACGCCCGAATTAAAAAAACCCGTAAGTAGGAATTATTCCACTTACTAGGATAAAAAGTAGCCTTCCGAGGGATGCAACCTTATAGGTACCTCTGTAGGTACCAATGTTTCGTCAAAATCGTTGGAACGCATTTCTAGTAAAAGCGTAGCAGACAGACACTTTCTGTATATGTACCTAATATTAGTAGGGGTAAATTAATTTTTTTTGTCGACTCTACCAATCAGTACACGTAGTGTTGTTACGGAATTTTTGTTAAGACACGATTATAATAATTTTCAAAATTTGTAATTACAGCATCAGGCTACCGTTTTCACATAAATTATATTATCTTCTGAGCTCTGAATTTTGAATAATAATTTTAAAAAGCACTTCATATGTTTGGTCAATGAATTCAACATTATGTAGGTACCTATTTTATATTTTGCCTGGTTTGGCCGGATGGGAGGCTGCGGCCGTGGCTAGTTAACACCCGACCGGCAAAGACGTGCCGCTAAGCAATTTAGCGTTCCGGTACGATGTTGTGTAGAACCCGATTGGGGTATTGCCATGCCCCTAACAGGTTAGCCCGCTACAATCTTAGACTGCATCATCACTAACCTTCAGGTGAGATCGCAGTCAAGGGCTAAAAATAAAAGCAAACAAAAAAACTTACTTACCTGTAAAAAATCATTACAAGTTTTTATGTTTTTTTTTTAATTGATATTTTTTTTATTAATGAATAACTTATTAATCAAAAGTACAACTCATACAATGTATATTATGGCTTTGTTATGGTTGAAACTGAATTTTAAAACAGCTATCCCCAACTGATTGAACTGAAATTGATTTAATGTGAATGTTAGCTAAGTGACGTCATTCTAAATCTAATATGGCGGACTTCCAAAGATGGCGGGTTAGTTATTTTGTATGCACTCTCTATAGGTATCAATTAAAAGGGTATAAGTTCAGGACCAAGAGTGACATAGGTTAGAATTTATAAAAAAATGTATTTTAAAACCTGCATGTCTGAGAGAAAGGGGCTTATCATATATTTCACCACGCTGGCCAAGTGCGGATTTCACACACACTTACACTTACTTCAAACACCTTCGAGAATATTATGAGGAACTCTCGGGCGTGCAGGTTTCCTTATGATGTTTTCCTTCACCGTTTGATGCAAGTGATATTTAATTTTTTAAAACGCAGAAGCTTCGAAAAGCTGGCTGCAAGCTCAAGGATCGAACCCGCGACCCCGTACAGGAGGTCGGGTGTCTTAACCACTGGGCTATCGCTTCCACTTGGAAACTTACTTTAGTGGAATAAAAAAAATGCTCTTTTCTAACATGACTCAAAAAATCTAATCGTTTTTTGGTAAAAAACTACCGCCGAAGATAATTTAGCTCCGATAAATTCATAATTACGGGTTGGAGCGTATATTTATCGAATTAATCGATCTCGAGGCATCAAATCGAGACGGGCTTCCGAAGGCACATACGAGACTCGTATTTCGACCTGGCTTTGCCTCATTTTTTACACGACTGCCCAAAAAAAGGAGTGTACCTAATGTTTTCAGGGTTCATGTATGCAGGTCTATGTATGTATGTGAGTTTCTTTATTCCACTATTACTCCTATACATGCCTGAACAGATTTGGACACATGGGGTATCGTTAGAACACACACATGGGATTAAAATAGGTCTATATAACGACTACTTATCGGACAAAGACGCTTGGACACAAATAGGTATGTGAATTATATAATTATACATTATTAAGTATTGATTTATTTTGCCTTGCTATTTTGATTTGGATTTTATTATTATTATTTTGTATGATTTTTTCAATTTTATGACATGGATGTACCTACCTATCGAATAATGTACGAAAATATTTAGTAAGATTTACTTAATTTGTATACTTACATTACCAATAAGTTTTATTAATGAATTTAATTTGCTATTATGAACTTCAAAAAGTGTATAATAATGTGGTACCTACTTTTGATAAAATATTTGAATTGAATTGAATTGTATAATATCATTCCAAGTGACACTGGCCTTAAATTTCTTGAAAAAAGTTCAAAATGGCGTCTGTAGGACGCCATTTTCAAACACCAAACAATTTTATCGCCGTCTCTTGTTTTTAATTTTTTAAATGATGTCTAGGTACTGTTTGTATTAGGACAGTACCTATAGTACCTACTAACTGAGCCCGCGACTTTAGCCGCATGGACTCAGGTCACTTTAATTTGCTGGGATAAAAAGTAACTAGATGCCATTCTCCAGGTACTCAACTATACCCATGCAAAGAATCACGTCGACCCGTAGCTCTGTTGCGGCATGATTGAAGGACAAATCAAGACACCAAAAAAAATACACTTTCGCATTCTCCATACTAATATTATAAATGAGAAAGTGTGTCTGTCTGTCTGTCTGTCTGTCTGTTACGCTTTCTTCTGAATTTGCAACCGATTATTAACGACCCCTTAAGGTTTGGATCCCTCCAACAAACATTAACTACATCTACCTAATTAGTACTTATTTACATATCTTTTCACCTCTATTATAATTTTCTGAACACAGATCATTGGATAGTGATATTATAATATCTACGAGTAACTAAATCGATGTCACAAAGGGATATTGTGCTACATAAAAACCTTTTTTGTAAAATCCTATCTTTTTAGAGAACATTTTGAGCATGGTTTTCCAAAAAAAAGTTTTGTGACTTACGCCATTACGATTTGGTTGCAAGTCTTGCGGTCAAAGGCAGACATAAATTATTCGATTTCAGAAAAAATAAGTCAATATTTTTGTCTCTATATTTCCGAAATCATACTCTATTTTTATTGATTTAAAGCACAAAATAAGTTAGAACAATCGTTCAAAATAAATTTCATTGGATTCCCTTATCATTTGAATCGTATGAAACATCCATTGCCAAAATGGCGTAAGTATCATTTTGTTATTAAGAAGTAGACTTTATTTATAATTTAATAAAGTATGTTTTTGTCTAAATTTTAGTGTTTTTTAGTTCGGGCTAACTTGCGTTTGCTACCTCACGAGGTGTAGGTTCGAACCCCGCCTCAGGCGTTGTATGTACGCATGTAGCCATGAATTATTATCGAAGGGTGAAATTTTTTTTGCTACTACGCATTCAGCAACAATTGTGGCAGAAGACATTGGATATATTATTTTGTAGTTATTGCCCCTGATCAGAATCTGGATACCGGCGGTTTATTATGGTGACCTCTCTAGTGCCGTGGTATGCGCTGTGATTATAAGTGGGAGGTTCTAGCGTTAGATTTCTGCTTGTTGCAATTTAGGAACTAAGAATTATTAGCGCTATGCATGGTAAATAAGACGTTCATACCGCGGACATGCTGTCAAATCACTATGCTGGTGAAAAATTGAACAATATAATGTCTAAAATGCCAGGTTCAGTACGTTGCTTACACCACATCACAATTTTGAAGTTTACTAAGATTTGGTTACCTATGAAGTCAGGTAATTAATTAAGTAAGCAGTAAAAAACGTTGAGGTGTCTGTCCAAAATTAAAACCTGTTTATTTTTTGTAGGGATTATGGATCCACTTACTCTAAGTAGCATCATAAATAAATAAAAATATCCTGGCCCAAAAAAAAGTTATAGAATTTTATCTTAACGAAACTGTCAGACCCAAAGGTCCAGTACTTTTATAGAGTAAAAGTTGAATATGACAGCTCCCCAGCCAGGGGTTCTGCAATGCTTTTTGCTACTACACTAGACAGTAGTTTTATGACAAAAACACACTCAAAATAGGTACGCTACGTCATATTATATGACGTGTCATTTCAAACGGTAGTCAACCGGTAGACGTCCACAGCTGGTTATAGGTCGATTTTGAAAGGTTTTCCCAGATTACGTAATACATAAACATCTTAGAGTTTAAAATGTGAGTGACATTCATTACAAACAAATATTTTGTAGGTAATTTATCCTAGAAGATTAAGGAGTTCTTTTGGAAATTCGAAAAACTTAATCGACGTGGACGAAGTCGCGGGCATCAGCTAGTTACATACTGAAAGAGTACGTCACGTAACTTCGATTGATGCAAGTATGTCTCCAGCATTAAGTTCCTAGACTCGATTAGTACATTATAATAAGCATCGACGGTTTGCCTTGTCAAAGTTTTTTGCTCGATTTCTTCGAACTAGACTTTTGCTTTTCACGATTCCTAGAAAATATTATCTAGATAGAATAAAACTAGGTATTAGCACAGAATAGGTAATAGTACGGTATTAGTTGTACTAAGTACTTCCGTGGGTTGAATGTTACCTATTCTTATTAACCATCCATACTTATTAGTCTGCTTACTTATAATAAAATTGTTACTGGACTTTAGCCCTTCTAAAAGTATGAATTCAATGGTTGATTGACTCGTCGGTTTTTTGTTTCGCATTCAGTTATCCTCTTACATGACGTCTGAGACCTTTTTAATTGCGACTTTCACTCGACGATTCAAAAGCACTTGTTTCTAACTTTAGTAGAAAAGATTTGAGTTTGAGCTTACAGTTAAAATAAGATAAGAAATCTTAAATCGATCTTGAAATTGAACCCGCGACCTTTTCATCACAACATTAGAAGAGTTAAACATTCAAAATGGTACACAAGTGATAATTATATTCAAATAGTCGCTGTAAGCAGAAAATATCATTATAATATTATATTTTAGTTCGCCCCAAAACTGAGGCGTGGATGTTGCCATACAGTAAACTCCTGGAATTTTCCTATACAGGCTGCTCCAAATTCAAAACCTTTAATATTAAAAAATATTTAATTTCATGTTGGCTTTTATCAAGAATTTGGGCTTTCAAATGACGAGTTACGATTATAAGTAGTAGACGTATCTTCCAGGAAAAAACCGGAATATAATATCCATACCTAATTAAAATTATAAATGCGAAAATGTCTGTCTGCTACGCTTTCGGGGCCCATTTATTCAACCGATTTTGATGAAATATGGTAAAGGGATAGGATATATCCCGGGGAAGGACATAGGCTACTTCTTATCCCGGAAAATTGAAGAGTTTCCGCGGGAATCGAAAAAGCTTGATCAACGCGGAGTAAGTCACGAGCATTATATACCTAGTAATGTAATAAGTAATTATGATTTTATTTGCCTGAGACTTGTGTTGTCGTTGTAAAGTCATGCTTCAGTCGTCGTCCGAGCTGTATTTTATGAAAATCAGCCTAGCAAGCATAATTTTGGCTGCTTTAATGACTGTTTTGCATTTTTCCACTAGATCACTAAACGGAGGCTGTTAAGCAAAGTAATTCGCTTTTTAATAATATTTAAGATTTTCTTCTATCATTTATAGTTCTTAAGATATAGCCCGAAAAAAATTGGTTATGTTTTGTACTACCTGTACATGCTATTTTCGCCCACGGCCGCCTCGTTTGATATAGGATGGTAATTCTAGTGCTCCTTTCGTGGAACATAGGTACTCTGTTTGCTACTGTGATTAGATGCGGTGGAGCTATCTATTATTATTTAACTGTAACTTAAAAAAAACAAACCAGCAAGGGTTATTTAGGTACTTTACATGGATATTTTGCTCTTATTTTAAAAACCGTTAATGATTGATTTTAGCCAAGGAAATGAGCTATCTAATAAGATTTAAAATTGGCTTCCATATTCTATATATTTTGGGAGATATTATACGCTATAACATTTGAGTAGGTTTAGTACCATCATGTACATGATATTTTCGCCCGCGGCCGCCTCGTATATGAAAATAAACCTAGTGCATTGAATTTTGGACGTTTTCATGAGTTTTTTTCTTAAACTATGAATTTGAGCTTCCAGACAAACAAATGTTCTTTCTAATGATATAATATATAAAATTAGATTCTATGAAGTATACTTTTATATATTAAGTACTGAATGATGGCCGCGAATTCGTCCGCGTGCCCGATTCCGGCGGGAACTCTTCAATTTTCCGGGATAAAAAGTAGCCTTTGTCCTTCGCCGAGATGTAACCTAACTCTGTTCCAAATTTTATGAAAATCGGTTGAGTAGTTGGCCCGTGAAAGCGTAGCAGACAGACAGACGGGCAGACAGACACAGGCATACTTTCGCATTTATAAAATTAGTATGGATATAGCTCGAAAAATATTGCGTAGCAACCTGTACATGATATTTTCGCCCGCGGCCGCCTCGTATGATACAGGATGGTATAATTACCGCTCCTTTCGGAGAACGGGCTGTGTTTGCTACCGTGATTAGATGCTGTGGAGATACCATGAATATTATTTTACCGACGGGTTAAAAATCGGTCTTTAGGCATAAACACCGACAAATGAGATGCAGGTTTCTAAATATCGGCTAGTATTTTTTACTACCAGCCTTGTGTCTACCAGTTATGTATGTATGTTGGTCTCAGTCGTCTCTTATATTTGTCATACTACTCTTTAGGTAGGCAAGTACTAAGTATATACTTACTTACCGACTTTTTAAATAATTTTACATAACTTTTCTTTAACTGTTTACAGTAGAATCCGTCTTACGTTATCATCTCTATCTCTCGTATTTTTCTGTGCTGCTCTTAAGAGCTGTAATTGGAGGAGGACCTCTCCAATCGTGTAAGCCATTATTTCAAGGTCGAAAGATACTAACATTACCATGTCTGTATATTTTAGAAGTAGTTTTTGTGAAAAAGAATCCGCAAATTTTTGAAAATTTAGAAGTCAAAAGCAAGTTTCACCTTAGAGATCCCACAAAAAAAGAATGCCAAGTATGTAGAAGTGCCATTCTAGTAAGAAACTGCGCCGTAAAATCTATTTAGAAGCACCTTTTTGTAAGCCTTGACGCTTACAAAAAGGTGCTTCTACACAATAGATGAATTCTTTAATTTCAAATCCACAGGCCTCGTCGGCCGCAGTCGAACATGCTGACCACTACACCAACGAGGCAGTATCCTAATATTATAAATGCGAAAGTTTGGATGGATGGATATGTTTGTCACTCAATCACAGTAGAACGGCTGAACGGATCTGCATGAAATTTGGCACAGAGATACTTTGGAATAGCATATAGGCTACTTTCTATTCCGGAAAAATAAAGAGTTCCCGCGGGATCCCAAAAACCTCAATCCACACTGACCGATTCGCCGGCATCAGCCAGTATTCATCTTAAGGCTTCTATAAATAGAACCGACGTGTTCTGGAGTGGAGACCGCGTACCGGTAAGCGCAGTGTAGGACGACCTCCAGCTCGCTGGTCCGATAACCTAAAGAAGGTGGCAGGAAGCGGGTGGATGAGGAAGGCGGAGGACCGTGTTTGGTGCCACGCTCTCGAAAAGGCCTATGTCCAGCAGTGGATGCATACAGGCTGATGGATGGATGGATGAAATAGAACCGAAAATTTAGAAACTATAAATTCCTTTGCTATCTAATCATCCAACGCGGGACCTCCCAGTACAAAAGTCTAACCATTGCACTGGGGAGGTCGGATCTACCTATGCTAATTTTATGATTATGACAACAAAACCTATAGATAATTTTATAGTCTATGATTTGACCTTAATAAAAGCTATGAGCGTTGAGCATTAGATTAGCCATCGATTATGTCGTAAAGGGCAGGTGTCCACCACGCTTCAAAGAAAGGGGTTGGTACTTGGTAGGTCACAAAAACGTTGTATTCAAGATGAATTTTAAAACCCCCTATGTAACAGTAATTCTGATCACGTTGCAGCAATCACAATAATTATTATTGTTATGATTTGCTGAAAGACGACCATATAAAGCTTCTTGTTGAACCAGGTTAACATACATGTTCCTCGCCGTCCTCCCAGATTTCCCCTAAAAACACCTTTATACCAAGCTTTTCCAAAAGTAATCTTGGCAAATACTCCCGAATTAGTCGATTTATTAATCTTACTTCTTACTTCTTACTAATATTATAAATGCGAAAGTTTGGATGTATGGATGTCGGTATGGATGTATGGATGTGTGGATGGATGTTTGTTACTCAATCACGCCCCAACAGCTGAACGGATCTGGATGAAATTTGGCACAGGGATAGATTATAGTCTGGAATAACACATAGGCTACTTTTTATCCCGGAAAATTAAAGAGTTCCCGCGGGAACCACAAAACCTCGATCCACGCGTACGAAGTCGCGGGCATCAGCTAGTTATTTAATAAATCGACTAATTCGGAAAATAAGACCGGGAATCGAATCCAGAACATCGTCGCTACGTCCCTTGATGTGGTGTGTCTTAGTACAGTTGGTACATCTTGTGTCACATTAAATAGTTTTATTTTCTACATAATATGTAGATCCATACTATATTCATACTAATATTATAAATGCGAAAGCGTGTCTGTCTGCTATGTTTTCATGACCCATCTGTTCAACCGATTTTGATGAAATTTGGTACAGGGCTAGGTTTTATCCCTGGGATAGGCTGCTTATGATCCCGGAAAATCCAAGTCGAAGTGGACGAAGTCGCAGGCATTATCTATGGTATCTAAATAATATGTTACAACGAACGTGAGGTAGGTATAAATCAATATTGCGTAGGCAATACATACTCTGATTTAATAATGTGGTACTTTGTTCACCCAAAAAGAAAATTACACACTTACGGTATTTGTACAAAAAATATTTCTGTTTACCTTTTGGGTATACTCACTAAAACTTAACGTGATGGAAATATAGAGTAAGAAATTGTATCAGAAAGGTAACTTGAAGTTTCAATGAATCTACGTTTTTACCTATCTTTTGCATCAATGACGACCTCCCTGGGGTAGTGGTGTCGACTTATTAGGAGGTCCCAAGATCGTTCCCCGGCAGTGCCTATTTTGAAATTTATAATTTCTCAATTTTCTTTGGCCTGGTTTGGTGGGAGTTGCCTTCAGCCGTGGCTGGTGACCACACTACCGTCAAAAACGTGCCGCCAAGCGATTTATCGTTCCAATACGATGCCATGTAATAAAAAACGATTAGGGGTATAACTGCCATTTAATCATATCATCATACTAATATTATAAATGCGAAAGTGTGTTTGTTTGTTGGTTTGTTGGTTTGTTGGTTTGTTGGTTTGTCCTTCAATCACGCCGCAACGGAGCAACGGATTGACGTGATTTTTGGCATGGGTGACATAGGCTACTTTTTATCCCGGAAAATTAAGGAGTTCCCGCGGGAATCAAAAAAACTTGAACCACGCGGACGAAGTCGCGGGCTGAAGCTAGTTTAATATACCTAACAGGGGCCATACTTACTGCCAACGCATAATATACGCCATAATATTGTTTCATTATTGTTGACGTTCGTGTTTTAGAATTATAATCCTTATTTTAGGAACGTCAAGGTACGGATATCAAACTATCATTTTGAATAATATTGCTTAAGTATTGCTTAGATATGCGTCAGCAGTATGGTCCCTGGTCAGCCCGCTACCATGTAAGACAGCAATATCATACACTTACCACCAGGTGAAATCGCAGTCGAGTGCTAACTTGTAGCAGAAAAAAAGACCCAAGTACTGATTGACTATGGTCTCACCTGATAGTAAGTGATGATAGGTAGTCTGGATCAGGTCCAGGGATAAATATAGCGGCTAGAAATATGATATCTCCTACAATAAACAGACCTACCTACTTATAGCTTTTTGCTATTATTTTATTTACAAAGAAAGTTATACGAATCTTTAATTAAGTTTCAATTAAAAAAACAATTAGGTAAGTATTTATACCAAACAAATTAAAAAAGTTTTCGATATTATTTATTGTTATATTAATGTCCCTTCTGCTTATGATCTAGAAGTTTAATCCGCTATTATCAGCCGCAGTAGACAAATCTATGTCACAGTAAACAGATACAACCAGTATGGAAACTACCTAGAAACGTTTGAAACAGCCTCACTCACACAAACGTGCGCATCGAACATGCGATGACGCGGCACTCACTGCTGACGGCACTGCGACGAGCGCTTAGGGTCTCGTCGATGCGCACGTTTGTGTCAGTGAGCCTGTTTCGAACGTTTCTAGGTAGTTTCCATACTGGTTGCATCTGTTTACTGTGTCTATGTGGTACAGTGTGTATCTTGCACTTGCAGCTTTTTGACGACCTCCGTGGCGCAGTGTGTAGCGCTGTTGCCTTAACGTGCGGAGGTCCCGGGTTCGATCCCCGGCAGGGTCAATTTAGGAATTTATAATTTCTGAATTTTCCCTGGTCTGGCCTGGTGGGAGGCTTCGGCCGTGGCTAGTTACCACCCTACCGGCAAAGACGTACCGCCAAGCGATTTAGCGTTCCGGTACGATGCCGTGTAGAAACCGAAGGGGTGTGGGTTTAATATAACTGCCATGCCCCTAATAGGTTAGCCCGCTACCATCTTAGACTGTATCATCACTTACCATCAGGTGTGATCGCAGTCAAGGGCTAGCTTGTAGTGGATAAAAAAAAAAAAAAAGCTTACGATATTCACCGCCCAGTAAGCCAGTAATTCGCACCAGCACACACCACACCACACAAGTCTTCCAAATTACTCTCAACGTACGTTTCACTTCGAAACAGGAGCATCTTCAGGAGACGTTGACTCGACAATGCACGATTGTAAGTTCCTTCATTGTCCTGGACTTCCGCAAAATAACGCCTGTTTCTATCCAATATTCCTTCTGGTTATATTTTGATCTATGCTTGTCACAATATGGCGTCCCACCACACCTACGCCTCAGCTACTCTGTGGTTATTGTATTACAGGGTGTGGCATGTGACATTATCTATGACGAAATGATTTGGCAATGATTTTCTCTGATGGCTTTGATAGTTTCTTAATTAAGACGATTGTGAAATGGTGATAATGAAAAAAAAATCCCGGCTGAGTTTGTTGTGGGCTCTTCTCAGACCAGGGCGCGTTTACGTAGCTTTAGTTTAAGATGTCGTACTGATTATCACCAATATACATATGTTATAAATAACCGGACGTCAATAAGTATAGTATACCTACCTATATTGAATAAACGTTCTTTGACTTTGACTTTTGACTTTGAAAGCAAAGCCGTCTCTAGCAGCTTCTTAAAAACTTTTCCATAGTAGGTACTGTGTTCGAATATTAATTCTATTCAATCTTTATTCAAACTTATCTGGTCCGGTGGCCAAAATTGGATCAAATTAAGTATGCCTATAAGTTTTTGATTTTATTTTATTTTTCTATAGATACTAGCGACGCTGTCACCGGGTCAAATAAGTTTGTGGGAGTGTAATAGAAATAGAAATATAAAACTTTATTAATGAATTTAACTTAACTAAGTACAATGAATTCCTGGCCCCTTAACTAGGAGGACCCGTATCTTAGGACCAGTTCCTTCCCAAACGTTTATTAAATTTTTTTTTTCAAAATGTGCTGGAGTTTCTAGTAATAGTAAAATATTTTTCATTTTTAGGTATATTTTACTTTCATAAGTGTGGTTGCAGAATAATAATATTTTAACGTAACACTAATGATTAATTAGTTTTTTATACTTTTAGGTAATATTATCTTATCCAAATTTTATCAGGGCTCGAACCTATACAATTATAATAGTTTTTATCATCCCTTACGCTGATAAAATAAACGTTATATTATTTTTTATTTAAAAAGAGTGAGTTTCCTGCTACTCATCAAAAGATGGCGCGACCAGCTCACTTCGCAGACGCCATTTTATTAAGTACCACCTTTTTTCGCCACTTTAATTACATTTAAATGGACTAACGCGAATGCTTCAGCGGTCGATCCGGTTTTTTTGAAACCCGAAGCGGTAAAAATGCAATATTCCATGAGCTATTGAGTTATTATGGTGGAATTGTTTACGGTTTTAGGCTAGGAAGATGTAAAGGTGTACACGCACTAAATACGAACCGCAAGAGTTGCGCGCGCTGATTTCAACGCATTTTTCAGTATAGTAATCAGAGCTTAGTGGATTTATTTTACCAATTCGATCACGTTAAAGTTAACCACGATTGGTATAGAATTGTCAAGCGCTTGATGACAGATGTCAGACGGTGCTCACAGCTCAGTTCCATACAAATCGAAGATACCTAAATGCGATTAGATATTTAAAACAAATCTGACATTAGGCTCGCAGTACTCCTATTAAATATACAGAAGGTGTGTGAGAGAGATCAGATGTATATCTTGTGAACAGCTTACTATAGAAATGATTATATGAAGTAAGGTCTAAGAGATCAGATATAGGACCTACTCAACGAGGCCTGGGATTTAATACTGCGAACTTTCTAACTCTAGTCTGAAATTTACCATATTAATTAGTTACTAAGAATTTCTATATAAGCATGCAGGTTTTCTCACAATGTTTTCTTTCAACGCTAAAGCAAATAATTTGTTAAAAACGCATGTGAAAAGTTGTATATATCTGGGTTTTTAACACAGATCTCCTGAATAGGAGGCTGAAGTCTTATGCACTAGATATCACCTTGATAAGAACTTAACGTAACTATTTATTAGCACGATCTTTGCGGTTTTTGCTCCTGCGGAATGCCTGCTAATATACGATCATCTTTATATGGTTAATAAGGTTAATTTGACATCGCTATGTCAAAACTGCGATTAATTAATCTTAGTTAATGCGATGTCCTAATTAAAATCCGCCATTTATTTACAGTTTATCGTTAGTAGGGTGGGTTAAATGGTTAAATAATGCGTAGGTAATGTCTACGGATCGTTGGTTAAAAAGGTTAATTTAACGCGGCTATGTTAAAATTGTTATGGAATAAGGTCCGTATTAATAAGATGTTCTAATTAAAATATGGTTGTATGATAAATCAAATCAAATCAAATCAAATATTCTTTATTCAAATAAACTTTTACAAGTACTTATGAATCGTCAAGTGAATCTACCACTGGTTCGGAATGCCATTCCTACCGAGAAGAACCAGCAAGAAACTCGGTGGTTGCTTTTTTTAAATAATTCATTTACAATTATTATATCAATGTGTACATAAGTAACCGCTGTCCCCAGCATTGCTGGAGCGATCAAATCCATGCTCCTCTATCATTTACATAATCTTCAACAGTATAATAAGCTTTTTTCAGGAGCATACTTTTAAACCAACAAATACTGCAACAAATAACAATACTAACTACAACAACAACTAATACGATTACAACTTCAAGCAATAACATTTTTCTTTATCCACTACAAGTGGATACCACCACCCCACCATACACTAAGATTGTAGCGGGCTAATCTGCTTGGGGCATGACAGTTATATTAAACCTATGCCCCTAATCGGTTATTACACGGCATCGTATAGAAACGCTCTCCGCAGGTCCTCAAGTCACGTCAATCGGTGTAACGAAGTGATTAAAGGAAAAACTAACAACCAAACACACTTTTGCACTTTTATATAACTAAATGCGTCCGCGTGCGCGTCCGCGTGGATTAAGTTTTATGGTTTTACTTATTTATTCCCGCGGGAACTCCTTAACTTTCCGGGATAAAAAGTAGCCTACGTCCTTCCCCGGGATGCAACCTATCTCTGCAGCTAAGTACAAAAATTCGCCAAGACTCGCATTTTTAATATTAGTACTCGTACCTTAACCTACCTATGGATTAATACCCAATACACAATTTATTTATTCCATGTACCTACTTAGGAAGTTAGGACATACAAGTGTCTCTAATGTAATGTAACGTCATGTTTTTACTCTACAACCTACGATTCACCTATATACCTACGTTATTTAAATCAAATCAAATCAGGTATGTATTTCAAATCAAATATTTTTTATTCATGTAGACAAGTGCTTTTGAATAGTCGAGTGAATCTACCACTGGTTCGGAATTCCGTTGGTAGATTCACTCGAATATTCAAAAGCACTTGTTTACATAAGTCTACTTGAATAAAAAATATTTGATTTGATTTAAATAACGTAGGTATCCTATTAATAGTTAACGTAAATCTTTTATTTTATTAATAGGTACTGATTATAATTAACAGGTGCGTTTCCAGACAACCAATAACTTAACAAAGTTAACACCGAAAACAAAAACAGAAATGTTAAGCACCTATTTCGTCGTTTTAACGAACATGAAAGGTAAGGTTATATCGTAAAGCTTGTGCAAAGAGAATTCGATTAAACGCCAACTGCAGAATAATATAGGAACCCCATAAAAATTACCACAATACCGCGCATGATCGAATTCGAACGGACGAGGTGACGACGGGTAGGCCTCTCGGAATCGCCCGCAAAAACTCCCCGCGGTCCGTTTGGTTAGACTGAGACGGGCTATGGGGAAAGGGACGGTAGAAACCTGCGCGGTCAGCGAGCCAAGCATAGCTGGGAGGCGGGCATAGATTAGAGAGTGAAAACAGAAGGTGTATTTCCTTACTGTTTTATGCCTATCTTCTGACTGAGGTCTTTTAGTTCCCGCGGGCTACCTTTAACTTTCCGGAATAAAAAGTAGCCTATGTGTTATTCCAGACTTTAATCTATCTCTGTGCCAAATTTCATCAAGATCCTTTCAGCCGTTCTGGCGTGATTAATTAACTAATTATCCAAACATCAATACAAACTTTCGCATTTATAATATCAATTATCTAGATATAATGTAGCTTTAAATTGGTTGGGTTTTTCCTACTGACCATTGACACCGATACTGTTGAAACTTCTTAAGAACTTTCAACAGTACTTTTTCTTCTTAGTACTTTTAAGAAAGGAAAGCAAAAAAGGGTTTTCTTTTACGATGACTAAAAATCTGAATGTAGTCTGTTTACCGAACTGGGATGTAGAGTCCTGACTCCTGACACTGTCTATAAGTGACACACTTAATTGCTGTCCATAAAATGTATAATTTCATTTCAACGATTCGGAAATAATATTAGCAGTGGTATGATGGCATAAAAATAAAATCCCATAATATGCTTAACAAAAAACTATAAAATAATCAATTAAATTAAAAGTAGGAAATATTAGAAAATATAAATCTTGAGAATAGTAACTGCGAACTGTAATTTTATCTTTTTTTAAATATAAAATTATGACTAAATTCAAATATTATCGTACGAAATAACTCAAAATAAATATATCCCAGTTTTACCATTCTGTATTACCGAAGCTCCCAGCATCTAGGAATACGCGTTTATTTTGATAGACCGTACATCAGAGATACACGTGGAAGAGTTCTTAGGCAATAAAACATGATTCGCTTCAACGTGGTGTGTCTGTTTATATCATATTCTATGACATCAAAGTAGTTTGCCGCCGCAATTCCCTTTCGTTGTACCTCCAGCTACACAGCAAAAACACCTAGATCGCCTAGAAGCCCTAGATTCAATTAAATGGGCATTTAACTTGTGTGTGTATAAATAAAATAAATAAAACCTATGGGAACAGTGAAATTGTAGATTTTTTCTGGGAACAATGAAATTGTCGTCTTTTTTATTGTTACGAGTATTCTCAAATGATTTACCTAAGGTTACGTCTTAGATTAGAGCTTTGTGGGATTTTAGGCCATGGAATTTTTAGAGATACGTGAGATATGGCAATTCCAACAGTTTCCTATAGGTTGAATTTATCTTTAACCTGTAGGAAACTGTTTGGATGGCGTGTTATTCACCCCAAAATGGCGATTAGCTCTGCAATAGTTAGGCTAGAGCTTTGTGGGATTTTAGACCATGGTATTTTTAGAGATTAGTGAGATACGGCGATTACAACAGTTTCTTAGTTAAATTTGGTTTTAACCTGTAGGAAACTATTTGGACGACGTTTTTCTTTAGGCTAGAGCTTCGTGGGATTTTAGACCATGGAATTTTTAGAGATACGTTACATACGACAATTCCAATAGCGTGGACGGCGTGTTTTCCACACCAAAATGGCTGAACGGATCTGGATGAAATTTGGCACAGAGATAGATTATAGTCTGGAATAACACATAGGCTACTTTTTATCCCGGAAAATTGAAGTGATCCCGCGGGAACCAAAAAACCTCAATCCACGCGGACGAAGTCGCGGGCATCTGCTAGTTTATAATATACCTACTTATGATAGTATACTATAGGTACGTAAAATATCAACATCAAATACATACAATAATTATATACTTACCTATTCACAATTTTCTTTATGGAGATCAATTTTTTAACAATAGCTTCATCAAATTAAGTCGCGCGGTGTGGCGTGACGTCACGTGTCGTGACGTCAGGGGCAACTGGCAAGGGGAAAACAATTAGGGATTCTTTGGGGACATTCGTGACTCGTGTACCTACCTATATATGTACGTTGATTATGTATTGAAAATAGGGAGGTAGGTATTGAGGCCAATTCTGTTGCACAAACACTTAAATGACAGCTCATTATTTCTATCCCTGTCATAATAATGGCTGCGGAAAGAGGCAGCACCAGATTTGGAACTGTCATTTTAGTTTAAGAGATCGTGTTTAACAGAATTGACTGCTCCAGCAATGCAGAGGACAGCGGTTGCAGTATCTACACTTTTTTTTAATCCACTACAAGCTAGCCCTTGACTGCGATCTCACCTGATGGTAAGTGACGATGCAGTCTAAGATGGTAGCGGGCTAACCTGTTAGGGCCATGGCAGTTATATTAAATCCATACCCCTTCGGTTTCTACACGACATCGTACCGGAACGTTAAATCGCTTGGCGGCACGTCTTCATGCCGGTAGGGTGCTAACTAGCCGCGGCCGAAGCCTCCCACCAGACGTTGATGTGATTGTAAATTAATATTTTCAAAAGAGCAACCACCGAGTTTCCTGCTGGTTCTTCGTGGTAGGAATGGCATTCCGAACCAGTGGTAGATTCCCTCGACTATTCAAAAGCATTTGTCAAAGTCAACTTGAATAAAAAAGATCAGAATTTGAATTTGGTCTCATTAGACACTTAAACATTTCAACCCATCGCTGCTACTATACTACTGAGTCCTTAGGCACACTTTTGACGACCTCCCTGGCGCAGTGTTGAGCGCGGGATGTTCCGGGTTCGATCCCCAGCAGAGTAAATTTGGGAATTTATAATTTCTGCGTTTTCACTGGTCTGGCCTGGTGGGAGGTTTTGGCTGTGGGCTATTTACCACTCTAACGGCAAAGACGTGTCGCCAAGGGATTTAGCGTTCCGGTACGTTGCCGTGTAGAAACCGATTAGGGGTATGGGTTTAATGTAACTACTATACCCATAGCAGGTTAGCATGCTGCCCGCTACCGTCTTCTTGCCGTCAGGTGAGATAGCATACAAGTGCCTCGGAGAGCACGTAAAGTCGTCGGTAGTGTGCCTCTCCGGTCTCTGTCTTCGGACGTGTCGGATTTTCCGTCCCATCGGGCTATGAGAGTAAAGGAACAGAGAGTGCAGCTGTGTATGTACAGTGTACATTACACAACTGCACTCTCTGTTCCTTATTGCACACTATAATATCTCCCGCGCAGATGGCTAATATCTCTGAGTTGGTCTTGGTAGAGCAGAATACAAATAGAGATAAGTAAGTTAGGCTACGTTCCGAGTACTGCGAAAAATATTTCTAGCCGTAGCCTAACGCAATTTCTGTTGTCAATTTATTAAATTAACTGCTAACTTGTATCTAGAGGAATAATGTAAATAAATGAAAGGACAAATGAACATTTGCAGTAAGCAAGCACATTGTATCTCACCTACTCGTTATTTTACTCCTCAAAATCGATTCAGTGGTTTCCATGAATAAATCAGAAGCGACTAGTGATTAAGCTGTAGTTATTCTCTCGACACGCGTTCTCAGCTAAATGAGCGAATTGACCGCGGGGGGCAGTCAAAATATTTAGTTTAGGGCGACGCGACGAGGTCGTTGATGGTAGAAAACAGTTTAGTAGCTTTTGGATGTGGTATCTCTTACGGACGGAATTATTTATATATGTCTTTACGGATCCACTGCCTCGTTGGTCTAGTGGTTAGCATGTTTGACTGCGGCCGACGAGTTCCCGGGCCTTATTGAAGTATTGAGTTTTTCTGACTAGAAAATTCTCAGTACTAGCCCGGAGTTAGGAAGTTGGCGGTGTTTCAACCCCGTGCCTCGGAGAGCACGTTAAGCCGTCGGTCCCGGTTATTATCATTAACATGATAATAGTTGTTAAAGCACGCCAACCCGCATTGGAGCAGCGTGGTGGGTCTAATCTCTAATACCCTCTGATTTCTCCTATTGAGAGTGGAGGCCTGTGCCCAGCAGTGGGACATTAATGGGCTGTGGTGGTGGGTCTTTACGGATTTGTAATAAAACTATAAAACTGTACCTAAACGATAACTGTGTTGGTATGATGTATTTGGAAAGCTTAAAAAGCTTTATTGATATTTTGAATAGCCTGTCTGTAAAATACTCATTCCGATTTGAATGCGCTTGGCATAGGTACCTACTTAACCCAAAAAATAGTAGGGTTCGGGATAGCGGATGATAGTTTTATCATCCACTATCGTACAGTAGATCGGTGAAGGTCGAGGTATATCCGGATCTCGGACTAATGGGTAGGTAGTTCTAAGGTTCAAAATCGAAACCTTAAATGCCTCCTCCAACCCACCATTGCACAATATTCGCACACTCGTGACACTATAATAGGCTTAGCACATATCAGCGCGTCTCGTGGGACGCTGTATGAGGCTGTGTAATCTGCCCTAATTTCATTTCACAAGCTTTTTAGGGCTCGTTCCGGAGTTAATTAATGATCAAATAGTTAGGGAGTTCTCAGATGTTTTTTTTTCAAATCCAATACACTCTGGACCCTTGACTGCGATCTCATCTGATGGTAAGTGATATTGCAGTCTAAGATGGTAGCGGGATAATCTGTTAGGGGCATGGCAGTTATACTATAAACCCATACACCTATTCGGTTTCTACACATCATACCGGAACGCTAAATCGCTGGGCGGCACGTCTATGCTGGTAGGGTGGTAACTAGCAACGGCCGAAGCCTCCCACCAGGTCAGACCAGGGAAAATTCAGAAATTATAAATTCTCAAACGTCAAGACAACAACGCTCAACACAGCGCCACGGAGGTCGTCAAAATGTTGTAGGTACCTATATACGAAACTTAGGATGTAGCATATGTACCTAGGTTTTGTTTTTACGTTTTTACCTCCTTTGTGTGGGGTGTGGGAGGCTTCGGCCGCGGCTTGTTACAACCTTACCGCCAAAGACGCGAGCCTAGATAAGTGATCAATAGACATAGATTTGATTCGCTCTATCAATGCTGTGGTTACATAGTAGGTAATTTATATACCGACTGCCTCATTGGTTAGCATGTTCGACTACGGCCGTCGAGATCCCGGGTTCGAGTCCCGGGTAGGGCCATAACAAGTATATTCATGGATTTTTCTGGCAAGAAATTCTCAGTACTCTGGAGATGGGCTGCCGTGGCCGAACTTCGGTCGGTTGGACATACTTTCCTAAATGAAAAATATTTTTTAGTTTTAACCAACATTTTAACCAACCACCGAGTTTCTTGCTAGGTATTCTGGGTAAGAATATGGCATTCCAAACAAACGGTAGATTCACTTTGACGATTCAAAAGCACTTTGTTATTTGTACACACACAAAATTTATTTGAAAAAACAAAAAACATTTGATTTTTAAACGTAAAACTATAACAATCGTGAAAGCTCTTTTTATTCTACTCGTTACCTACCCATAATATTATTTAGGGTATCTCTGCGACGTTTTTCTCATTACTGAGGGTCGTGACCCCTTTCCATTAATCAAATAATGGTAGGGGTTTTCTTGGGATAATAATGCGGTGGGTGAAGGACGTGACTGGGAAGTCACGTCCTTCAGCATACGACTCGACTAAGAGTCGACTAAGCCTATTTAAACTCTTAGGTTTTTGTAACGGTTATTATCAGATGTTAGTGATAATAAATGGGACCGATGGCTCTCCTCTGAGGCACGGAAGAAACGAAAAGGCCAAATTTGAACCTCCAAATTCGGTCACCCATCCAGTTACCGACTTGGGTCAACGTTGCTTTACAATCACAATCGACTTATATGCGTCGTCACAGCTAGGCCATTCGTCCCTCTATTTAGGGTCATACTCCATTATTCTAATCCAATGAACGCACAGCTCTCGCCACGTGGCCCATGGGTTTATTCCATGTCAGTTGATGGGAACGATTGAATACGTATTGTGATGCAATGGTAAGTGTGAATGGACGGACAAATTATTGTGTTGTCATTATTTTATTAGTAGAGGGATGCTTTGATAAATAATTGATACACGAAGACTTACTCGTAGGAGTATTTAGTTGTTATGGTAAATTTCTAGAAAATTGAGAGTGTGAAATGATAGGCATTATAATACAGGGTTTATTATTTAACTAGATGATTCCCGCGACTTCGTCCGCGTGGATTAAGATTTTTGATTCCCGTGGGAACTCTTTAATTTTCCGGGATAAAATATATACCCTTGTACCAAATTTCAGCAAAATCGGTTGATAAGATGGGCCGGGAAAGCGTAGCAGACAGACAGAAACACTTTCGCATTTATAATATTAGTATGGATTATATTTAGGTGTGGCAGTAACTGAAATCTCGAAAAAATGCCTCTAGATGTAAGTTTGTAACACAAAAAAATAGCTGATGCCCGCGACTTCGTCCTCATGGTTTAAGTTTTGTTGGTTCCCGCGGGAACTCCTTGATTTTCCGGGATAAAAAGTCCACAACAATGTCAAAAATCACGTCGATCCGTTGCTCAGTTGCGGCGTGATTGAAGGACAAAATCCAACAAACACACTTTCGCATTTATAATAGGTATTAGTATGATTTATTTAGCACATTATTCTGCCGTGGTTGTTCTTTTTAAATGGAGGTACACATTTAGGAAATACCACATTTATTTTCATTTCAGTGACAGTGAGTCGATGATGAAAGCTAATGTTGCGTGCTTTCAAAAACAAGTCCAGCAGTGGGCACCACGCATGGAAGTCGAGAAACCTGTAGTTTTTTTAGCTCTTAAAATCCCACCTCAATTTTCAAAAGTACCTACCTAAGACTAGACTGTGTTATTATCTGCAAACAACCAAAGCCCACCGCCTAATCGCTTCGCCCGATTTTTTTATTATTTTTTGCCGATTTTTCGGTTTCTAAATGACACGCAAAGGTTCGAAAATCCAAAATTATATCTTCGGATGCGCGCCATCTATAATTTGGGACTATAATTCTGGACATTTTTTTGTTTGTTTGTACGTAATTACGTTTTGTTCGGACGTCGACAGATCTTTCCGGTGCGTTTTTTTTTGGACTTCCATTTTTTTTAGGTGTGGACACTCACGCCACTTGGACATGCGATATTTTTGTTCATATTTTTGTAAACAATGCGTTGGTTTGTTGAGTAAATCCCACTAATATCATAAACAAGACGATGCCCGCGACTTCGTTCGCGTGAAATGTGAAATTCGGTTAAGTGTGTATAAGTGGCTCTTCCGGGAAATTTTTAGTTTTGCGGGATAAATTGTGGCCAATTCTGTATAACTACAGATACAGCCCCAATGTAAATTCAAATGGTTTTTATTCAAATAAACTTCCTCTCCCCCCCCCGTCATGATAGTCGATATGTCAACATAGTGTGTAGAAATCAAAATTATTTTTTTACTCTACAGTGGATTTGGAAGTCGGTTATTTGGAAAGAATTTTTATTCAAACGTCAGAACGCGTGCTTAGTATGGGATATTGTATGAAATATTGAACAGTGACGTCATCAAAGTTCAACGCACTTTAATCGATAGTTTAAAATAGTTTCAACATAAAACTAACAGGGGACGTGGATATTACGTTACGACTTTTGAGAGATCCATTATTTAATAATCACTAAGAAATAATTTATTTGAATAGTTGTCAAATACCAACTACCATACTAAAACAGTCGAGAATCCATAAAAGACACAATAACATTAAAAAACAAATCCAGAAACATCCCCCCATCGAAAAAAAACTAACCAGATGGCATAATTAACTCGCGGTTGCAACAGGAAACCAAGATGGCGCGCAAAATTAAAACAATGCCTGCGGAACAAAAGAGCGCTAGAGCACTCAGGCTGTACTCAGGCGAGTGCTCGAGCCGGCCTGAGTGTACTCGAGCAATTTGAAACGTTCGATACGATGCGTTGCTGTGTTTTGAAATTATTGTCGAGATATTTTTCATTTGATACCGCAAATGTATGATTGTAACTTTGTAATAGAGCTTAATTCGAATATTTTTTTTCGCGTTTGCGGTGTGACTACCTATTTAGTTAATACTCAATAGGTATGCGTTATACTTTACTTTTCTTTACTTTAATAAGCAATATTAGTGTTTTTAATTCTCATCACTACAGCCCATTAACGTCCCACAACTGGGCACAGGTCTCCACTCTGTTATGAGAGAGGGAATTAGAGCTTAGACCCACCACGTTGCTCCAATGCGGGTTGGCGGACTTTAACGACTATTATCAATTATCATGTTAGTGAAAATAACCGGGACCGACGGCTTATCGTGCCCTACGAGGCACGGGGGTGAAACACCGCCAACTTCCTAACTCCGGGCTAGTACTGAGAATATCTAGTCAGAAAAACTCAATACTTAATCCGTCTCCGTATCGATAAGATTGTCTGGAAGAGATCGCTGGTTAGCGATAAGACCGCCTTATTGTACCTACGTTATAAGTTTTCATTTTTATAATCTGTTTCTTTTGTGTTTTTGTGGTGTACAATAAAGTATATACATACATACATACATACTTAATTATAGCCTGAACCGGGATACAAGCCCGGGACCTCGTCGGCCGCAGTTGAACATGGTAACCACGAGACCAGCGAGGCAGTTGTTCTAAAGTCCTTACCTCGGGGTTTTAAAGTATGCTTTTTGGAAACCTCAAAAAGAAAGTTCTGTGGATAGGTCTTAAGAAGTACCTACCTCAAAAGTAACCACTGCACACACTTTTCTTTTTGAGGTGAATGTTTATTATTCCCGTAGAAAGAAAGAAAATACTTTTATTCCACAGTGGTGACGCAGACAAATATGTTTGTCTGTGACACCACCCGGAATGGGTGTACCTATAACAGCTAAGTTTTGTGCCCAACATTATACCTACAAATGCATGCATGATGCCGGATGCTGATTTTCAGCTTTGACCTGGGTGACGTTACAGACAACGTGTACCTACTTAGTAATGGTATGGCATCACTTATCATCAGGTGAGATCACAGTCAAGGGCTAAATTGTAGTGGTTAAAAAAAAAGTACGGTAGGTACTAAGTACCTTGATTTACGAAAATAAAGACAACCCACGAAAAATTAAGATTCTGGTTTTTACTTTTTTTATCTACTATAATATAGCCCTTGACTGCGATCTCATCTGAGGGTAGGTACTTAAGTGATTATGCAGTCTAAGATGGTAACGGGCTAACCTGGTATGGCAGTTATATTAAACCCAAACCCTTAATACATTAATAATACCTCGGCATCGTACCGGAACGCTAAATCGCTTGGCGGCACGTCTTTGCCGGTAGGTGGTAACTAGCCACGGCCGAAGCCTCCCACCAGGCCAGACCAGGGAATATTCTAATAATACCTCGGCATCGTACCGGAACGCTAAATCGCTTGGCGGCACGTCTTTGCCGGTAGGGTGGTAACTAGCCACGGCCGAAGCCTCCCACCAGGCCAGACCAGAGAATATTCAGAAATTATAAATTCCCAAATTGACCCTGCTGGGGATCGCTCCCGGGACCTCCCACGTTAAGACAACAGCGCTCAACACTGCGCCATGGAGGTCGTCAAACCTACGCCCTTAACTAAGTACACCCTGTAGTTCCTAGCTCGGGGTTTTTAAGCATACTTATGAAAACCTCAAAAAGATTGTTTGTCTGTATAGGTCATAAGTACCTTTTACATAAGTAGGTACCTCGCAAGTCATCACTGCGCACATTTTTTTTTGAGGTGAATTTTTATTATTCCCGTAGGTACTAAGTACCTTGATATACGAAAATAAAGACACAACACGCGAAAAACGAAGGATCTGGTACTTAGTTACTTTTAATAATATGTATATCTAGATACTATACGTACCTACCTACGTGAAAGCGCGCGTACGTACACAAGTCGTGGATATCTTTATAAAACAAATACATAATTGGAGACACCCCCACCCCCCACCCTTACCCCGCGACGCCCTGTTGCCATGGCAACCGACGGGGCGGTCGCCTCGCTGGGGGAGGTGGTACGTGGAAATTTTGTAGTTATTTTCCTTTGCTATGCCTACTTTTTAGGTGTACGCTTATCCATCATACTAATTCATACTAATATTATAAATGCGACAGTGTGTCTGTCTATTTGTCTATCTGCGACGCTTTCATGGACCATCTGTTCAACCGATTTTGATGAAATGTGGTACAAGGATAGTTTGTATCCTGGGGAAGGACATGGGCTACTTTTTATCCCGGTAAATTAAAGAGTACTCGCGGGAAAAAACCCAATCCACACGGACGTAGTCCCGGGCATCAGTTAGTAAAGTTTTTTTATAAATGCGAAAATGTGTTTGTTGGTTTGTCCTTCAATCACGCCGCAACTGAGCAACGGATCGACGTGATTTTTGGCATGGGTATAGTTGAGGACCTGGAGAGTGACATAGGCTACTTTTTATCCCAGAAAATTAATGAGAAAAAACTAAATCCACGCGTTTGAAGTCGCGTGGATAAAGTTACCTACTTATTAAAAACAGTATCTTTGCTTTGTAGATGTAATCATGTCATGATTAGAAGAATTTTATTCAAATATATTTTCCCATAAATAACTACAAATAATAATTTAGTTAATTTTATTGTGTTAAGTCGTGAAATCATACTAATATTATAAATGCGAAAGCATGTTTGTTTATTGGTTTGTCTTTCAATCATACAACATTAGAACGTATCGACGTTATTTTCGCAAAGGTATAGTTGGGACCTGGAGCGTGGCAAAGGCTACTTTTTATCCTGGAAAATTTAAGAGTTCCCGTTAGAATTAAGAAAACTGTAACCACGAGGACGAAGTCGCGGGCCTCAGCTAGTAAGTTATATAGTTAGCTTTATTGATAGCAAACAGGTAGCTTTATGTTTCCCTATACCTATGTACACTTTACTAACGACGAAATTTTGGTGGCAGCTTTCATTTTTTAAATGAAGGCAGTGAAAGACCGCGGTGCGAGGAAGCTCCCAAAAAATACCTATATCTAGCCACAGAATAGGTAATAGGACTAGCAGTCATTTTTTATCGGTTCTAAACGATGAAGACGATGACAGGGCTTGGTTAAAATGTATCTAGTGATTCTATAGTAATATTATTACAAATTCGAATATGTGTCTGTCTGCCTGTCCGTCTGTCTGTCTGTCTTTCACGACCAATGTTTTGAACCGATTTAGTTAAAATTTGGTATGGAGGTAGGCTACATCGCGAGGGAGGACATAAGCTACTTTTTTCCCGGAAAGTTAAAGAGTTCCCGCGGGAATCATAAAACTTTAATCCACGCGGACGAAGTCGCGGGCATCGTCTAGTAAGTACCAAATTTATTTTTTAAGTTTCATAAAATTCAGTTTCCCCATTGTACATGATAGCTGAAACTCCCGAGCCGTGTTTCAGCGTAGGCACCGCCGTAACTACAAATGCTTGAGCGAAATGAAAAGCAGGTTTACATTCCTCGTTCACTTTTTTGAGTTTCATTGGAACTTATTATAGCTATATGGTTTACGGTACTGAGTTGGGAAATATAAATACTTGTCCTTGTGTAGGGTATATATCCGTTCTGATAATTAATGTTAAATTCTCTAATTAATATAAAAAAATAATGTTAAGTTCTGCTAATAAATATAGGTACCTTTACTTTATCGCTGGAAAAATTTACGACGTTTTTACGAATTCGCACTAAGCGGATATGTGGAACTCGTACCTCGGCCTAATAATAAATATATCTAAGTAGGTACTTATACATACGAATATTGTCGTTTACTATTATTGGGCATTATTAGAAAGCTCTTCAGTGGGCTCGGAGGTTCTTTCTCTACGAAGTCAAAAACAAGGACATCCACAAATACTTATTTATAAATTGATTCAAAGATTCAGTTCCATGCCTAATAAGGCGAAACATTGCCTTCGTCATTCTGTTTACCACCTTTTGTATAAAATATGTTTCTGCAAATAAGCGAATTTGAATATTATTAGCGCTGAAACTCCCGATTCCCGAGCCGTATTACAGCGTAGGCACTGTCTTATATTTGCCTAATCATTTATATTTTACTTTTTAACCGACTTCAAAAAAAGGAGGAGGTTCTCAATTCGTCGGAATCTTTTTTTTTTTTTTATTTATGTTCCCTGATTACTCGAAGACGCCTGGACCGATTTTGAAAATTCTTTTTTGTTTGAAAGGGTATACTTCAAAGGTGGTCCCATATAAATTTGGTGAAGATCTGATGAAGATCTTCGAAGACAGATGTTCCCCGAGATCTTCGAACTTCGAAGACAGATGTTCCCCGATTACTCGAAGACGCCTGGACCGATTTGGAAAATTCTTTTTTTTTAAAGGGTATACTTTCCAGGTGGTCCCATGGTCATTAGGTCTGATGATGGAATCCTGGGGAAATCAAAGGAACTTAAATTTTATAAGGACACGAACCCAGATAGTTATTAGGTACAGGTCTGTCTACCTTTCGAGAACCTATTTTTCTTTTTTTTATATTTACAGCACTATGCTTTTTAGTGCTGTAAATATTTAAAAAAAAATTACTTTTAAATAAAAAAAAAACCGCCTTCAAAAACTAAAAAGCAAAAAATAATTGGATATATTTACATATTATTATTTCTACCCACTATGTTGAAGTCGGGCGGGTATAACAAGGATAAGCAATGTTGACGCAAGGCTCGCCCGACTTCTACATTAGTGGGTAGAAATAATAATATGTACCTAAATATATCCAATTATTTTTTGCTTTTTAGTTTTTGACAGCTCGATTCGATGATGTTCTATAATGTGTTACTAATTCGATTTTTGATAACAATCTACTTTGTTTGTGAAGAAGTTTCAATCGATTTATTTAACTTTTGACATGATCACCGTCACGCCTATGAAGTTTCATAATTATTGATGTAGCAATTACAAGTACGACTTTCCTTTTCAAAATAGTCCCGGAGCTGCAACACTAGCTCTCTTGATTGTCCAATACGCACCATACAACTTGGGCGATGAATGTTTTCTATGACTTACTATGTAGGTGACTTATATTTACTCTACTGCCTGACGTAAATGATATATTTTAATACATATAAAATATTATAGTAATTTTAACGCTTGGGTAAGTTTATAAATCGATAAAAATATTGAGCAGAAACAAAAATATCAATTGATTAAAACTTAAAACTTCTTCATTTATAAAAGTTGATTGTTCCTATCAAAAATCGAATCGGTAACGCATTAGAACATTGACTCGAGGTGGCAAAAGTTAAGTAAATGATTGGACACACAATGGAGGTCCAGTGGCTACTTTTACCTATTGTTGAGAGGTAGAGAAGAAACTGTATACATAATTATAATTATTACATACCTACTTATCTAAATTCATACTAATATGGCATCATAGTAACATATAAATGCGACAGTGCGTTTGTTTGTTGGTTTATCCGTCAATCACGTCGCAACAGAGCAACGGATTGTCGTGATTTTTTGCATGGGTTGAGGGCCTGGAGAGTTACGCTATGTTTATCTTAGTTTTCCGGGATATTTTTTATCCCGGAAAATTAAAGAGTTCCCGTGGGTTAAATTAACCTGTTAACTTACCTGTTGTGTGGGCATCAGCTAGTTTGACATAAGAGTGAAAGAATTTTGTATTGAAAATTCTGTCAGCTTCCTCCGTCACGTCCCTGTCACCCCAAAATTAAGGAGTTCCCGTGGGTTAAATTAACCTGTTAACTTACCTGTTGTGTGGGCATCAGCTAGTTTGACATAAGAGTGAAATAATTTTGTATTGAAAATTCTGTCAGCTTCCTCCGTCTAGATCTAGACCCTACTTTCTTGACTAGACTGGTCTTTAACAAAGTTTGACCAGTACTAATTGAGAACTTAATTTTTTTATTTGTTAAAAATTGTGTTATTAATGTTCTTAGCAGATATCGGTTTATTAATAAGGGCCTTTAAGATGCCTAAATCTATATATATAAAAGCGAAAGGTCACTGACTGACTGACTGACTGATCATCACGATATCTCAGGAACTATAAAACATACAGACTTGAAATTTGGAAGGTAGGTTCCTTCTATGGTGTAAACGTCAGCTAAGAAACGGTTTTGGGAAAATTCACCCCTAAGGGGTTGAAATGGGGGTTGGAAGTTTGTATGAAAGTCCTTTGTTTTTGAAGTTAGACACATGAAAATTAGCATTTAAGTTATAAGTTTAAAATAATAAAAATCTGTATAATTTTTTTTACGAAAATCTACCCTAAAGAGGTTTAAATGGGGGTTGGAAGTTTGCATGATGGTTCTAAGTTTTTGAAGTTACAGACTAGAAAATCGGGATTTAGGTTATCAGTTTTAAATTATAATAACCTGTATAAGTAATTTTTCGAAAATCTACCCCAAAAAGGGTGAAATGGGGGTTGGAAGTTTGTATGAAAGTTCTATGTTTTTGAAGTTAGATACTTGAAAATCGGGATTTCAGTTAGTAGTTATAAATGATAAAAACCTGCATAAGCTATATAAAGCCTCTTTAGATAGACTTTTTGCAGCGGGAAAATTTTATAATCTCATAGGAAATCAGAAATTTTACGCGGACGAAGTCGCGGGCGACCGCTAGTCATAATATAAGGATATAGTGCCATAAGGTACTGCTTAGTGTAAATTTTGCATTGAAACTTAAACCTATTCTTAAGGCCCTGTGTAGCGTAAAAGGGGGTTTTTAAAAGCAGTGTATCCATCAAACGGTGACATAATGTATGCTTGTAAAAATAATTTGCTGTTTTCAAGACCTTTGTCAGTCATTGTCGCATCTCAAAACAAAATTTAAAAAAAATCTCTGCATTGAAATTTATTTTAAACATACCTCATAATTTACTTTTTAAATTTTTCTCCTTATTGAAACTAATAATTTGCTCTAGAAATAAAAGATAAAATTTACATTTCTAAATCAAACACTTTGTCGGATTAATTTGTATTGAACACTAAATATTTATTTTTTTACAAATGATTTTTTGCATTTTTTGCGACATGCGCTTGCTCGATTTCACGCCCGCGCGCCTGTATTTTGATCTCGTGAGCTCACAGCGCCTTAAGTAATGCTTAAGCGAATCTGAGCGGGGCAACTAGTAAGTAACTAAGCATAATAATATGTAAGTGCAATGCGTAGATAGAAGCTACTTAGATACATATAAAGGTTTCGAAACGCCTACGGGCACTAATGTCTAATATCTATAGCTAGGCCAGTTTATTTACATCAGGCTATTTTTACACCGCCATAGCTCCATACCCGTAACCGAAAGCAAAACCTAATAAATCACATAAAGCAACACCATTAAAACAACATTTACAACCATCTTCTGTCAACTCAAAGTAAATAAAATTTATTATACGCCATCCGTCATTTTACAAACCATGAAAAATTACCCTATTCCAACCATTTTAACTTGAACTTTTTACCCTGTGACGCTTAATACGGAAAAGCTTTACACCTAAAGCTCTTGATAAAATGGTTACGTTTAGTATACACGGCATTATATCGTTTTTAATACGTATAAACAAGTATACAGTTGTCTCTTTTTATCATATAGTAAATATTGTAATAGACAGTGTGGGGCGGCTAAGAGGGTCGCCATGCATATCATTAACGTGCATCAGTGGAACTTAACAAACTATTGTCATCTCTTTTTCACTCTAGTTATTTTCGCAATGTGTGAGTAAGACAGTTAATTTGTAATATGAGAACTTTAGTATGAAAATATTATTGCTTGGTTGAAGTTCGTGCTTGGATTTCATTGAAGAGGACTGAATTATGTTTTATTTTGCCTTGTATAAGGAATATGCAGCGTTTTTCTTTTATTCCACTCACCATATTCATTTTTATTAAGATCGGGAATGATTTTATGAACCATTTAAGGATTTAAGGCTTCATTATTATGAATATTCATTTTCTAAATATTAAAGGGATTTTCTAAATAAAGTTTTAGGGTATATTAAAAAAGCTAACTATGGTTACTAAACTTTGAAGTGTGGTAGCAAAATTAATAAGTTTAAATTACATTTTGTATCACAATTTCAACCCTTTGCCGGCTCAATACTGAGGACGAGTCTCTTCTCGGAATGAAGGGGTTCGGCCATAGTTCACCACGCTGGCCAAGTGCGGATTGGTAGACTACACAAGTCTTTGAGACGTTCACCGTTTGAAGCATGTGATATTTTTTTTATCCACTACAAGTTAGCCCTGGACTGCGATCTCACCTGGTAGGTACTTAAGTGATGATGCAGTCTAAGATGGTAGCGGGCTAACCTGTTAGGGTCATATTAAACCCATAACACTTGGGTTTCTACACGGCATCGTACCGGAACTTTAAATCACTTGGCGGCACGTGTTTGTCGGTAGGGTGGCAACTAGCCACGGCCGAAGCCTCCCACCATATCAGACCAGGGAAAATTCAGAAATCACAAATTCCCAAATTGACCCTGCCGGGGATAGAACCCGGGACCTCCGCACGTTAAGACAACAGCGCTCAACACTGCGTCACTGAAGGTAAAACGCACATAACTTCGAAAAGTTAGAGGTGCGTGCCCGGGGATCGAACCCGCGACCCCGTATCTAAACCACTAGGATATCACCGCTTCAAATATTTATAGGGTAGGTATATTTACCCCACTCCCTCTGTGAGTCGTCTACTTACCCCATATTGTACGCTCGATTGATTTCACACAATTTCACTGATTGCGCGACCACCCTCCAAAAACTACTTTTTACATAACTTTTATGTACTTTCTAGCTAATGTTATAAGTTAAAACGTGTTTTAGGGGTAGTATTAGGGCTTAAAGTTACCTACGTTTTTTTTTAGTTTGGCTAGGGTAATAAAACTTATGCCCATTATAGATGATGCCCGCGACTTCGTCCGCGTGCATCGATGTTTTTTGATTCCCGCGAGAATTCTTCAATTTTCCGGGATAAAAAGCCTATATATTCTTCCCCGGGATGTAACCTATCTCCGTACCAAAAAACATCAAATCGGTTGAGTAGTTGGGCCGTGAAAGTGTAGCAGACAGACAGACAGACACTTGAGCATTTATATTAGTATGGATGCGAAAGTTTGGATGGATGGATACCTATACAAAAAGCTTAATTCGCTATAATCCGCCAAAAAAGACATATCTGTAACATGTGGTACAACGTGCAGCTTTCACGTATATAGCTTGTGATATTCACCACACCACACAAATCTTCCAAATTACTTTCAGCGTACGTTTCACCCCGACTCCGGAGCATCCTCAGGAGATGTCGACTCAACGCACGATTGTAAAGATATTACGTGACAATAAAGTGAACTGTGCATTACCGAAAGAAAAGTATCCAGTCAGCTCGACACTTCCAGACGTTCCTCTACAGTTCGACACAAAAGTATTTTATTTCATAAAACATTTCGCGCTTCCGCCCCCACGTCTTGCCCCCGCGGCGTTTCACGCTCGACTGGGCACGCACAATGGCGCTTGATTCGCGGACTACCCTCAATTGGTACTTACCAATGAAATAAGACAATTTTACCGTTAAAACTAGTGGAAACATCGCGCTTGTTAGGCCTTTTGTTGTTTTTTATGACCACTCTCCATGGTGGATGACGTAATTAGTAGCCTTTTGAACCTTTGATGTGGGAAAATCCATACTCCCATACTAATACTTATTATAAATGCGAAAGTGTGTCTGTCTGTCTGCTACGCTTTTACGGCCCATATATTCAACCGATTTTGATGAAAGTTTGTACAGCGGTAGGTTATATGTTATAATACTTAAATTAGGTTATATGTTAAGGACATAGGCTACTTTTTATCCCGGTAAATTAAGAAGTTCCCTCGGGAATAAAAAAAACGTAATTCACGCGGACGAAGTCGCGGGCATCTAGTCTATAATATAATTTACGTGTATTGTATGATTCTTTACATCGTGAAACCTGAATACCTGAGAGTTCTTCATTATGTTATCGAAGGTGTGTGTAGGCTGACATTCCACACTTGGCCAGCCACAGTGGGGGACTATGGCCAAACCCTTCTTCAGTCCACTAAGATCCACTTTGTGCACTAGGATCCACCAATGGTCCAGTGGCGATGGTGTTCTCCAAAGGATTGCCATTTGTCTTTAACTAAATCTTGGACTACGGCAGAATCCAATTTTTTCCTCCAATTGTCAATGACAATACCATAAATATTACGTTATAATATTCTTTAGTTATCACTTCATTGGGTCTTAGAGGATCGAAATAGGCATGAAATGTTACAGACTCCACTAAGAACAGTGGTGGATCACAGTGAACTTCAAACTCAGTCCGATTCGATCCACTGGTGGATCCAAAAATCCACTTTTTGGATTGAGTTTTTCTCTACTTTCCGACAAGTATCTCAAAATCAAACTATATTTATTCAAAATTAGTACCTACAGTGTACACTCTACCTTCTAAGCGTCACGTTTACAAAGTAGGTAAAGACGTGATGGTGATAGGATTTTTCAATTAGTTTACGTTTTACAAAAACTTTGCACTTGTTGAGAGACATACCAATATGTCTTCTGGGAGTTTTTACGTATACTGTCACCGACAAATGAATTACTAACTTTACAAAGTCTAGAAGCGGGCACTACAATTTTATTCTTATTTCTTATTTAAAACATTATGAAAGTCACTTAATATTATTTCCCACGCAGGCTTTTCTATGCGGACATGAAATTTGGATGGCAGGACATTAGCATCCTAAAGCATCTATTTAATCCCTATACTCTGAGAATTAAAAGAACTATAACATACCTATACCTACCTAATCATAAAAATTAAATACAATTCTAAGACGTTTCGATTACATGTAAATGTTGCATTAAACGATTTAAAATTGTCCAAAAGGTCAGAAAAGCCAAGCCTATGATCTATTTTTAATGATGGCCGCCGGGGACGCCATTACGTTCCAATTTTGAATTCAAATTTCGAACACAAAATTTTCGGCGCAGGCGCCGGGCGACTGACGCGATTTGTCTGCGGTTTTTTCGTAAAAAAATATAAAATAAAATATAGTCATTCCAGTTTCCGGGATAAGTAAATAAGGGGTTGCGTTCTTTTGTCCGGGGGTGGGATGATTTGTATTTCGAATTTGTGGTTTGAATAATCGATAAAAATTGATTTCTGTGACAGCGCGGTAAATATCGATTCCTTTTGTGGTCCTTGTGACCACAGAATTAAATCGCAGATGGTTTCTGCCATCTCTTTGGTCTAGGTAGCATTTGGCTGCGGTTCATGACGTCTTGAGTTCGATTCTCGGGTCGGCCCGGGTGTCAATAAATCCTCAGTAAAAGCCGAGAAGAAAGATAAGTTTGCGGTGTTACCCACGCTGCCTTGATGAGCACGTAAAGCTGTTGTCCCGCGCGAGATCTTTCTCCGGTCGTGTCGCATTGCCGTGCCATAGGAGTGCTTTTTTCTCTACAAGTCAACCTTTGATGGAGTCTAAGATGGAGACTCTGGAGGTAACCTGTTTGTAGCGGTATAGGTTTCAATGCGGCATCGTACCGAAACGCGAAATTGATTGACATCTCATCTTTGCCGGTAGGGTGGTACTGAACCACGGCCGAAGCCTCTCACCAAAGCCGAAGACTCATGACGTCCCGGGTTTGAGTCTCGATTTGGACAGGACCCGGCAGGGAATCGACTGAGATATGTGTCTCATCTCTATTGTCAAGGGGTTTTCCAGATTGAGAAAGGTTAGGGCAATAGTCCACCATGCTGATAAAGTGCAAACTTGCAGTTTTTATTTAAGTACATATATGAAAATTATGAGGAACTCTCAGACATGCAGCTTTCCTGACGATGTTTCTGAAATAGTAGGTATATTGTGTGCTTAGGGGTGAAACAAGACGATCTCAGAAGTTGCCTGCCTGAGCGAATCGTTTTTCATCCCGTGGCGCACACACAATTTTTAATATAAAGTGCGAGTTTTATTAAAATTGTTTTTCTTATTTATTTTAATTGATAAGTTGTTGTTTACAAATATCATACACACATCTACAGACACACACGCACACACACACACACATATCTACACATATCTGTCAGTTTAGTTGATGGGTAAAATGATACAAAAGATACTCTGTCAGGATTTAAAGGAGGGCTGCTACGTCATTCAGCGGGTAGAAAACCATCTCTTTCTGTCCTAGGGCATAACGCATTCGTCTAAAATTGACTAGTTTCAAGAGTCTCAACAGGCATTGAAACTCGCCTTTTCAATGCAGGTTATATGAAAAGTAATAAAAACGCACGTGTAAACTGGACTCACGCTATAGGAGGCCGAATACTTAACATATTACGATATAAATATTACGGTTTATTGCGATAACATGATATAATATAATATAATCAATATAATATTATGGGGAAAAAATGCTGTACCACATAGATTTTCCTTTTGTCGCGGATCATAGCAAATTAAACTTCTGGTTCCTGCACTTAATAAAAAAACATGATATCAGCCAAATGTCAGTCAATCACAACAATAGAATATTGTAACAATGATTGATGCCGCTTTTTCGGAAAAGAGCTTCATTCAATCAACATTCAAGTCATATAGGTATACTAGCTGACGCCCGCGACTTCGTACGCGTGGATCGAGGTTTTGTGGTTCCCGCGGGAACTCTTTAATTTTCCGGGATAAAAAGTAGCCTATGTGTCATTCCAGACTATAATCTATCTCTGTACCAAATTTCATCCAGATCCGTTCAGCTGTTGGGGCGTGATTGAGTAACAAACATCCATCCATACATCCATACCGACATCCATACATCCAAACTTTCGCATTTATAATATTAGTAAGATACTCTTTTCAAGTCATCGTCATTATCGTCACTTCAACCCATTGAACTACTGAACACGAATGACTTTTCAGAAAGAAAATGGTTTGGCCACAGTCCACCACGCTGGGCAAGTGCGGATTGGCTCCACACAGCTTTGAAAAAATTATCAAGTCCCTCTTTGAGAACAATATCTTATATCAGTACGTTTACTCTGGGTTACGTTTACGTTGCATGAAATTTGGCACAGAGATAGATTATAGTCTGGAATAGCACTTGGCTACTTTTTATCCCGGAAAATCAAAGAGTTTAATCCCTCCAACCGAATAGAAAGAAAGAAAGAAAAACAGTTTAATCACCAGTGGTGTCACAGACAAAATTAGATACAAGTGTAACATTATCGTCTGTGACACCGCCCAGAAAGGGCGTCATTCTATACTAATATTATAAATGCGAAAGTTTGGGTATGGATGGATGGATAAATGGATGGATGATTGTTACTAAATCACGACAGAATGGATCTGGATGAAAGGCACAGAGATAGATTATAGTCTGGAATAGCACTTGGCTACTTTTTATCCCGGAAAATCAAAGAGTTTAATCCCTCCAACCGAATAGAAAGAAAGAAAGAAAAACAGTTTAATCACCAGTGGTGTCACAGACAAAATTAGATACAAGTGTAACATTATCGTCTGTGACACCGCCCAGAAAGGGCGTCATTCTATACTAATATTATAAATGCGAAAGTTTGGGTATGGATGGATTGATAAATGGATGGATGATTGTTACTAAATCACGACAGAATGGATCTGGATGAAAGGCACAGAGATAGATTATAGTCTGGAATAACACTTAGGCTACTTTTTATCCCGGAAAATCAAAGAGTTTAATCCTTCCAACCGAATAGAAAGAAAGAAAGAAAAACAGTTTAATCACCAGTGGTGTCACAGACAAAATTAGATACAAGTGTAACATTATCGTCTGTGACACCGCCCAGAAAGGGCGTCATTCTATACTAATATTATAAATGCGAAAGTTTGGGTATGGATGGATGGATAAATGGATGGATGATTGTTACTAAATCACGACAGAATGGATCTGGATGAAAGGCACAGAGATAGATTATAGTCTGGAATAACACTTAGGCTACTTTCTATCCCGGAAAATCAAAGAGTTTAATCCCTCCAACCGAATAGAAAGAAAGAAAGAAAAACAGTTTAATCACCAGTGGTGTCACAGACAAAATTAGATACAAGTGTAACATTATCGTCTGTGATACCGCCCAGAAAGGGCGTCATTCTATACTAATATTATAAATGCGAAAGTTTGGGTATGGATGGATGGATAAATGGATGGATGATTGTTACTAAATCACGACAGAATGGATCTGGATGAAAGGCACAGAGATAGATTATAGTCTGGAATAACACTTAGGCTACTTTTTATCCCGGAAAATCAAAGAGTTCACGCTTGAACCTCAAAACCTTAATCCACGCGGATGAAGTCGCGGGCATCAGCTAGTCAAATATAAATATTATAAATGCGAAAGTTTGGATGGATGGATGGATGTGTGTTACTACTCAATCACGCCAGAATGGCTGAACGGATCTGGATGAAATTTGGCACAGAGATAGATTAGAGTCGGGAATAACACTTAGGCTTTTTATCCCGAGGGAACCACAAAACCTCAATCCACGCGGACGAAGTCGCGGGCATTAGCTAGTATGCCCATAAATGTAGCATACTTGAGGTAAGCAAATGTGTGGCAAAACTGGAAAATAAATGTTTTATCTTTCTTTCTTTCTTTCTTTCAAATGCATACAAAGCAAGTCGCTAGTTTTCAGTTGTGACACCAGAATATCTGAATAGGAAGTAGGACGTCTTAACTACTAAGCTATCGCCGCTTTTTACTCTTTTCATGTAGAAGCAAATATTTTCCAAAGTTTAAAAAAAAACAAACAAAGCCTGTACTTTACATAATTGTATGTAAAGTTAATAAGTCTAACTCGTTTAGCATATCACAGCGGCGCCATATATGAAAAGTAATTTTTTTATGGTAATGAATAACGTCGGGGTTCTGAGTTGTATTAAAAGATGTAGGTTTGTTCCGGCTGAATAGTTTATAGCTACGCTCTATTGAGATGCCTTTTTTTTCTGGAAGTAGGTACCTATACTTGATGCAGTGTATCCATCAAACGGTGACATAATATATGCTTGTAAAAATAATGTGCTGTTTTCAAGACCTTTCAGCAGCCATTGACGCATCTCAAAACACAATTTAAAAGAAATCTCTGCATTGAAATTTATTTTAAACATACCTCTTAATTTACCTTTTAAAGCAATTTTTCTCCTTATTGAAACCAATAATTGACCGAGCGAAGCGAAGGTCTCTGAGTCTACTTGGGTGAATTGGCACTTGTCCGTCCGTCCGTCCGTCCGTCCGTCTGTCAGAGCATTATAACTTCTGAATTACTGAACGTAATTACTTCAGCTTTAAATATAATATGTAAACCAATGGCCTCCCGCCGAATATGGCTTAAAAAGTTATAAAAATCTTTATTTCAGGGGGGCTCTCATAGAAGCGAATGCGAAGTAAAATATTTTTTATAAAGTTACATAGGGTTGCGGTATATCATTTTAAAGATAATTAGGAATAGAGTCCAAAATATATTTTTTGTAATTTTTCCCCCAAAATTGATGAAATGGGGGGCTTTCAAAGTGGAGATTTTCTAACGTCCAAAGTTGACTTCAGAACTCTAAATTTTCTGAAAGGCTGAGCCTGAAACTTGGTCAATTATTTGAATTATATCCTGTACTTGAACAACAAATACCAAAATTAGATAAATATTGTAAGGAAACGGAATTATTAAATTTTTAATGAGCTTCAGTATTTTTAACAGAACTTCACATTTATGTCAATAGATGGCGCTGCGAGGTCTCAGTTCGGGGCGAACCACTAGTTACTCTAGAAATATAAGATAAAATTCATATTTCTAAATCAAACACATTGTCGGATTCAATTGTATTGAAAAGTAAATATTAATTTTTTTACAAATTATTTCATGCGCTTGCTCGATTTCACCCCCGCGCGCCTGTGTTTTTCATCTCGTGAGCTCACAGCGCCTTAATGCCTGGTGAGCCACCCGAAACTTCAACGTCAATTTCAGCGGGTAGAAAATCGTCGTTTTCATTAAAGGTTTCTATACCCGCTGAATGACGTAGCAGCCCTCCTTTCAACCTGTCAGAGTAGGTATCTTTTGTTTATTTCAAATCTTTATAATCGTCATTTTAACCATGCACTAAACTGACAGATATCATATTTGTAAACAACAACCTAGCAACTAATAAGAAAAACTCACACTTTCAATGCAGGTTATATTATGAAAAATATAGTGTGTGGCGCGGGCTGAAACACGATTTCATCAAGAAATAGTCTTGTTTCACCCCTATTTACACAATATACTATTGAACTCGAACGTCTGATTATTGGGGAAACAATACTTATAATGTCCTCCCGACCGATTTTCGGCCACGGCGGCCTATTTCCAGAGAGATTACCTATCTGCGCGCGAGATATTATACTTTAAGTATAGTAGGTAATTTGATTAGAAGTCTTTTCCAAAATCCATATTCAGTGCACACTGAATTAAGACTTAGACAAAAACAAACTGGATGCAGGCAGGCATGCGCACAACGAGATATCTCGCGAGGAGAGAGAGATATTGTCGAGGCCGGCTAATTTCTCGTTGACATGCACCAAAATCCGGTAGGTAGATATATTACAAGAAATAAAATAGTCAGCATGTAAGGGTTCGTAGAGAAAATACCAGAGGTAGGAAATATTACTTTTATCTCTACTTTTGACGTAACGAGACAAGTCATATTATGTGTAACCATGTTGGCTTCGGTACACAAATAGAGATAATGGGTAGATATAATTTTACTCATTGTGCGCATTAGCATACGCATGCCCTAGAGGACAAAACAGACATAAGTTTTTTATCTGTGCCCCCTGTACTCTCTGTGATCCAAAATAAAGATTTCATTTTTGTCCTGTCGTCTGTATAACCCCATATCTATGAGTGTACGCGGCCTTCTTATCCGTCAGACAATCTTTCTACGTCCGTACTACGCCATCACGCCAAAACGGTTGAACGGATCTGCCTGAAATTAGGTACAGAGATAGATTATAGTCTGGAAAAACACATACGATACTTTATATCCCGGAAAATTAATGAGTTCCCGCGGGAAACAAAAATCGTACCGGAACGTTAAATCACTTCAACTTGGCGGCACGTCTTTGCCGATAGGGTGGTAATTAGCCACGGTTGAAGCCTCCCACCAGGCCAGACCAGGGAAAATTCAGAAATTGTAAATTCCAAAATTGACACTGCCGGGGATCGAACCCGGGACCTCCGCACTTTAAGACAACAACGCTCAACACTGCACTACGGAGGTCGTCTATAAAGGATATAAAAATTAATTTATTCAAAAAACCTTCGTAAAGCCTTCTTATAAACGATTTTTGGGACAGATGTGTATCATTAAGATATCCCGCATTAGTCAAAGACTAGCTTAGTTTGGAGGGCATTAACATAATCGCTTATTACCACAGACTATACAAACCGCAGAGGCGGCTCGAGGACTACGTATATTATCAAATTGTTATGATAGTGTTTGCATCGGGTCATGTAAAAAATTCAAAATTCAAATGTTTTTTATTCAAATAAACTTTTAGAAGTGCTTTTGAATCGTCGAGTGAATCTACCACTGGTTCTGAGTGCCATTCCTATCGAGCAGAGGCAGCATGAAACTGGGACAACCTTTGAGTGACAAAGGAGCATGGATTTGACTCGCTCCAGCAATTCTAAGGACAGCTGTTACTTATGTATTCTACAAATTAATGAAATTGTAAATTATTTTTTTCAAAAGAACAACCGCCGAGTTTTTTGCTGGTTCTTCTCGGTAGGAATGGCAATCTACATCTACCAGTGGTAGATTCACTTGACGATTCAAAAGTACTTGTAAAAGTTTATTTGAATAAAAATCATTTGAATTTGACATTTGAATTTGAATGCACCTGTGTCATCATCATCATCATCATCTCAGCCTGCGGACGTCCACTGCTGGACATAGGCCTTTCCCAAAGAACCACCACACCCGGTCCTCAGGCTTCCTCATCCAACCACATCCTGTGTAACTGGCGCAAATATTCTTTAAATAAATCTCCTGCGCATATATATAACTAACTATATAACTGTAACTTGTTACACGACTGCTCAAAAAAGGAGTGTAATGTTTTCAAGGTTCATTGTATGTAGGTAGGTATGTGAGTCTATTTATTCCACCATAATTTCTATAAGTATGCCTGAACAGATTTCTCAGCTGGGAATCACTGCTCGACTGTCTTCCATACGTTACCAACGGCTGCTCTCGTATTTCGGACACATCCAACGACGTGGGGACAACAGTCTCGAGAAGCTTATTGACGCGGGCAACACTGAGGGCAAAAGAGCGAGAGGTCGCTCACCAACTAGGTCAACTGAGGGAGTCGAACGCGTCCCAATTTTTTTATTTTGTAAGAATGGCTACCAACAGAAGACAGAGGAAAGGAATAATTCGTTCGAGGTTAGGATCTACCCAGGATTACGATCTTCAGCAATGAAGGAACGACCGAAGAGAGAACAGATTTGGACGTATGGGGTATCATTAGAATCCTTAGCGGATCCTGAGTGACACGGGCTATAAATTGTTTGAAAAAATTCAATATGGCGGCTGTATGGTGCAATTTTCAAACGGCACCATACAATGTTAATATATTTATGTTTTGATTTTTATTACTTGTACTATAAAATTAGTAGGTACTTACCATTTTATTAATCACAAATTGAATTGAAAACAATAGTTAGCCAAACCTAACGTACTATTTAAATCATGCCCGCGTGGAATCGTGGCAAGAATTGGCAAGAATACTGATTGCATTTCCGCGTTGGACAGCCAGGCTGATCCTTTGTGCAAAATATTAATTAATTATTATTTTATTTTATTTATTTTTTGAATTATGTTAACTTATTTAAAATATTGTAAAAGCCGCTCTCTACCTAGTACATATTACTCTGTATTTTTGGCTCCATGTCAACTTAGTATAGGCAATATGTGTTCAAAACTAAAGAAATAAAGTAAAAACACATAATAATACGAGCCCACGATATCGGGCACACAAAATTATGTATATTATACGCGATCCACTATACTCGGACATGGTTAGCCGTGTTTTAATGATAATCATGTTGTACAGATTGTGTTACGGTTTTTGATCATAAGGTATGCGAGTAGCGAGTGCTATGCTATAAAAGCACTAGCTTTCGCCTGCAAATTTTATCAGGTGGGAGGCTTCGGCCGTGTCTAGTTACCACCCTACCGACAAAGACGTACCGCCAAGTGATTAACATAAATTTGGGTTTAATATATTATATAACTGCCATACCCCTAACAGGTTAGCCTGCTACCATCTTATACGGTATCATCACTTACCATCAGGTGAGATCGCAGTCAAGGACTAACTTGTATAAGTGGAATTTAAAAAATAATAATCGTATTTCACTCAAATTAAATTCTAATCCGGCTAAAATTGGGTAGATATTCGACAACTGGTCAAATCAGCAACTCTTTATCAAATAGTAAGCAAACAAGAAGGCACACTCACCTGATGTTAAGTGTTTACCGCCGCCAATGAACATTTGCAGTACCAGAAAAATAGTCAATGCGTTGTTGGCTTATAAAGAACTAGCTGATGCCCGCGTCTTCGTCCGCGTGGTTTAAGTTTTTTGATTCCCGCGGGAACTCCTTAATTTTCCGGGATGAAAAGTAGCCTATGTCACTCTCCAGGTCCTCAACTATACCCATGCCAAAAATCACATCGATTCGTTGCTCCGTTGCGGCGTGATTGAAGGACAAACTAACAAACAAACACACTTTCGCATTTATCATGTTAGTATGATTTGATTTGTCTATTCACCCCTTGAATAAATAGCTCCATATACTTTTGTTGGATTATAGCGAATTAAGTTTATTGTTCCTTGGTTAAAATATAGTTTTGACTTTTGAGGGAACACAGCAGGTGGAATGGGTTTCATAATTTGCGAAGATACATGTATTGTAAGATTGTGGGTAGATGCATTAAGCTAAGTATGAAGATCAGCCCGGACCAGTCCGAGACGCCGAGGTTTTTCTATAGGGGTCAACTGAAAATCAGCGCTGATATGGTGCATCTACACCATGTCAGCAATACGCTGAGTTTGATACCCTTTTTGGGCTTTTCGACTACACGGATTGCTAGTCTATAAGTTTTATTTATTTTTGTAAATTGTTTTGTTGTTTTTTCTGTGTTGTGTGAAATCCTAAATAAAGATTTATTTATTTATTTATGTATAATGTTGAAGGGACGAGTGGCCTAGTTACGACAACGCATATCAGTCGATTGCGGTTGTTGACGTTGATCCAAGGCGGTAACTGGATGGGTGACCGAATTTGGAAGTCTAAATTTGGCCTTTTCGTTTCCTCCGTGCCTCGGAGAGCACGTTAAGCTGTCGGTCCCGGTTATTATCACTAACATCTGATATTAATCGTTACTAACAAGTGTTGAAATTTGATTAATGGAAAGGGGTCACGACCCTCAGTAATGAGGAATAGATACAGACAGAGAGAGATATAATATTGGAAGGAAACCAGGCAACCATATGAAATTTGTTTTTACGTTGTAGCTACCTAAGGAGCGATCAGAAAACAGGTGAGATAGTCCTATTAGATAAAATATAATTTGTAGATTTATATTTTATCTAATATATAATAATAACACTACCCGTTGTAGAGTCTATCCAACGTTATAATTAATGCCTGTCCCGCATTAAAAACAAATTGCATTGGGTCTATGCTATGCTACATCCACACTAATATTATAAATGCGAAACTGTGTCCGTCTGTTTGTCTGTCTGCTACGCTTTCACGGCCAATCTGTTCAAGCGATTTTGGTGCAATTTGGTAGAGGGATAAGTTGTATCCTGGTTTAATCTGGACGAAATTTACAACAGAGATAGATTATATTCTGGAATAATACATAGGCTACTTATTATCCCGGAAAATTAAAAAGTTCCTGCGGGAATCAAAAAACTTAATCCACGCGGATGAAGTCACGGGCATCATCTAGTATAAAATATAGCAGGATTTCTTCGTATAGCTTTAAATGGAGACAAGCCTTGTATTTTCGGTAACATCGCTTGGAAATCGTTAACGCGGTGTAGGATATGGGAAAACGACGAGGCATTTCCAAATTACCGGGGCACCTACAGATTAAAAACCACATCATACCGGGAACGCGGTCAATAATTATGTTCTACCTCCAAAATGAAAATTGAAAAGGCTTTTTAGGTTTTGGGGATTAAAAATTTCTAAATCGTCTCTGGTTTGATCTGGTGAGAGGCTTCGGCCGTGGCTTGTTACCACCCCACCGGCTAATCTTGCTGCAAAACCGGTAGAATTTATCGTAGATCTAGCGGATGCCCGCGACTTCCTTCGCGTGGTATAAGTTTTTTTAATTCTTTTAGTTTAGTTAGTTACTTACGCTTTGGTATTTAAAGGTTATTAGGGTATACTAGGGTAGTGACTGCATGGTAGAGAATTTGGAAATTTCGATTGGTACCGTTTTAAAATAATAATGGTGTAGTTTTAAAACAAATTGCTCATAGTGAAAATTTTCATGCATAAAAAACTATTTATTAAAACAAAACTGCTCAAATACAAACCCTAAATCGATTTTTGTAAGCGCCATCTACCGTCGAGTAGCGTTATCAGGCACACTAGCGCCACATCACGCAGCGGTTCCTTAAGCAAACCTCAAATTGATGGTCATGATCATTGCAGTAAATTGTTAGGACAGCTTAGCATCGAATTAAAGAAATTTATTACACTTATACTGTAATAAAACATGTTCGATTCAGTAATTAGATAAAGATATCTATCTTCTACTTGTTATTTAACTTCATGATAGTTATTTGCACGTTAATAAATAAGAATTGGTCGTAATCATCATTGGCAATGGACACTTAGTAAACTGTTGTAATGTAAGTAGCAGATAAGTTGGCTTTATGATAGACTGTGTTAGTTTTTATTAGAATTTTGAGCTAGTTTTGAAGATTCTGTGGTCCAGGCGAGTAACCATATGTCATAACTAGCTGATGCCAGCGACTTTGTCCGCGTAGATTGAGGTTTTTAGTCATACTGCCACGGCCGAAACCTCCCACCAGGCTAGCCCAGGCTTCAAAAATTATAAATTCAAAAACTGACCCCGCCGTGGATCGGACCCCGGACCACCGCTCAACACTGCGCCATGGAGGTCGTCGAAAAATACATCATTTATTTTTTTATTATTTTTATTAAGTACACTAACAATTTACATAATATATTACAAACACAAGAACATTCACATTATAACTATTTCTTATACGTAAATCAATTATAAGTGCACATAGCATTTAAGGTTATATGTCATGTAAATTTTTATTAAAAACTAGCTGACCCGGCGAACTTCGTACCGCCTTAGTATGCAAAATTAAATGTATATTTTTCAATATTTCTGAGAGATTTTCTTAATATTTTTTTCCGTAAGAACCTTCTCCTAATAATAACAAATACAACAAAAAAAGAATTAGTGAAATCGGTCCAGCCATTCACGCGTGATGCCGTGACCAAGGAAAACGGGTTTCATTTTTATATATATAGATTAATATTTCCAAATGATGTAGTGCTTATATTTTTTGAAAAATAAATGTAAGTACTTTTTTTTTACATTTTACTTATCGTAAATACTCTTATTATTATATTATTAGGTATGTTACATAGACGTGAGTAAAATTATAATTATTAACTTCAACAGTTGATTTTAGTTATTGCGTTACACTGTTGGCTGTAGCAATCATTTCAACATTTTCAACGTAATAATAATGTTCTCCCGACCGAATTTCGGCCACGGTGGCCTATCTCCAGAGAGATAAGGTATCTGCGCGGGAGATATTATAGTACACAAGTGTGTGCTCATACACAGGTGCACTCTGTGTTCCTTTACACTCACAGCCGATGGGACGGAAAATATGACACGACTAGAGAGAGATCAGGCGCAGGACCGACGGCTTAACGTTCTCTCCGAGGCATGGGGGTGAAACACTGCCAACTTCCTAACTTCGGGCTAGTACAAAGTACTATATCTATTCTGTGCTAGTACTACATTGAACTATTACCTATTCTGTGCTAATACTGAGAATTTCTTGTCAGAAAAATCCAATACTTTTACTTTTCACTTTCAGTGATAAGACCGCACTTGCGCGCGCGTTGTTTTCTGTTTTTGTTTTATAATTATGTTATGTTATGTTTTTTTTTATCCACTACGAGCTAGCCCTTGACTGCGATCTCACCTGATGCTAAGTGATGATGCAGTCTAAGATGGTATAAAGAAATTATCTATCTATCTATCTACTTTTATTCCTATGTATCTAACTTTGTGACATTTGGATGAATTGCCGACAAAGTTGCACAAACAAGTTCCGTCCGCCGGCGATAATAACTATAAATAAATTATTAAGTAAATGTCGCTTTAATTAATAAGCTTACATTGTAAGACGCTAGAAAGAATACCTACATTGGACTTTATTGATTGATCTATCAACGCATAGTTTACAGCTAGATTAAGTGGGTGGATTAAAGATCCAAAGGTTACGAGTTCAACACTCAACCGTTGATTTTTTTATGCATTACGTACCAATGTATTTCAAGTAAATATTTGAAAGTATTAATAATAGTATAATAAAAGGAAAAAAGTATCGAAATACTTGGACCTTGCTCACGAGATTACCGCCATGTGGAGTGTACGATTATTGTGTGATGGTTGTATCAGTTAACGGTATTTTTTGCGAAAAGTTTCGATCAACACCTTAAGAAGCTTTCGCTTGGTTGGATACAGAAGGCAGTTATCCTTGAGACGGCACGAGTTGTGAGGAAGTTCCTCTCTCTGGAGCCCTGACCACCGGCTGCTTGGGTCTTTAAGGCCCCGCACTGGGTGGAAGTTTTATAGGATTATTTTCAATGTGTTTTGTATAGTATTTTTATAAATTTATGTAAAACGTGTTTAGAAATAATTTTATAAAAATCTGTACAAATAAATAGTTATTTCATATTTTATTTAATTTATTTAAAAGTTAAGCAATAGCCATTCTTCAATAAATAGTATAATAAATAGTTATTGTAAATGCGAAAGTGTGTTTGACTGTCCTCTGCCAGTTACGCTTCCCTTTTTAAAAAATAACCTGGCAAAAAAAAAAATTACATAAAATAATAACAACCTTATTCTGTTCTTACTAAAAATTATAATAATCTGTTGTACTTACCAATTAATAATTATTTGAATCAAATATTAATAATTATTATGTCTTTATGTTTAATTAACTGCTCTAATATTATACGCTTAATATATTGTATACCTGTTAGACGTAGACTGTACCTACTAAATAAAAAAAATACTATTTTAAGATCTTCCACTATATGTAACAGTCAAACTATTTAAATAATAGATAACTATATATTAGATAAATGAAATAAACGCCTCATCTTTTTAACCGATTTTGATTTCATTTGGTATGACAAAGAGTTATGTTGCATTTCGGGGAAAGACATATAGGGTACATTAATATTTTCCGGAAAATTGAGGAGTTGCCGCGGGATATAAAAAAAAAGAATACGCGGACGAAGTCGCGGGCATCATCTAGTATCTAATTGACCGAGCGAAGCGAAGGTCTCTGAGTCTACTTGGGTGAATTGGCACTTGTCCGTCCGTCCGTCCGTCCGTCTGTCAGAGCATTATAACTTCTGAATTACTGAACGCAATTACTTCAGCTTTAAATATAATATGTATACCAATAGCCTCCCGCCGAATATGGCTTAAAAAATAATAAAAATCTTTATTTCAGGGGGGCTCTCATAGAAGCGAATGCGAAGTAAAATATTTTTTATAAAGTTACATAGGGTTGCGGTATATCATTTTAAAGATAATTAGAAATAGAGTCCAAAAATTTTATTTTTTTTGGGGGGCTTTCAAAGTGGAGATGTTCTAACGTCCAAAGATGACCTCAGAACTCTAAATTTTCTGAAAGGATGAGCCTGAAACTTGATCAATTATTTCAATTATATCCTGTACTTGAACAACAAATACTAAAATTAGATAAATATTGTAAGAAAACGGAATTATTTAATTTTTAATGAGCTTCAGTATTTTTAACAAAACTTCACATTTATGTCAATAGATGGCGCCGCGAGGTCTTAGTTCGGGGCGAACCACTAGTATTAGATTAGTATGGTATTTTATAACTGCTTCGTTGGTCTAGTGGTTGGTAACTATGTTCGACTGTGGCCGAAGAGGTTTAACATCTCACTATTGGGCACAGACCTGCACTCTCATAGGAGCTCCAATGCGGGTTGGCGGGCTTTAACGACTATTATCATGTTAGTGATAATAACCGGGACCGACGGCTTAACTTGCTCTCCGAGGAACGGGGGTGAAACACTGCCAAATTCCTAACTCCGGGCTAGTACTGAGAATTTCTAGTCTGAAAAACCTATTACTTAATTATGGGACTCGAACCCGGGACCTCGTCGGCCGCAGTCGAACATGCTAACCACTAGACCAACGAGGCAGATAATAATCACAAATAAATATTTATTTTTGACATCTAATTACCTATCCCAATAATTATTACTGCAGTCTACTACTCTTTTAGTCATCTGACGGACTTAATAGCTGATACCCGCGATTTCGTCCGCGTAGATTGAGGTTTTGGTTTCCCGCGGAAACTCTTTAATTTTCCGGGATAAAAAGTAGATAGATAGATGATTTATTTGTTCACGAAAACAATTCACAATTTGTGCTTACAGAAGTAAGTCAATTAATTTGTTTAAGTAGCGTGTTATTCCAGGCTTAAATCTATTCAGTGCCTTCACTACGGTTATTTATAGTTCCGCTACTACCTTATAGATGGTGCTATTAGTTATCGAACGACCGAACGACATCACTTGCACGCTGTGAGCCATTTTGGACTGCATCATTGGGATCTAAGATTCAATAGTCACATTATAATAGGAGTGAAATTGTGGAACCAGCTTCCATCTTCTGTGTTCCGTCATGATTATAATATGGGGCTCTTCAAAGGGTGGATAAACAAATATCTCAAAAGCCAGCAACGCATTGGCGGTTCCTCTGGTGCTGCAAATGTTCATGGGCGGCGGTAATCACTTACCATCAGGTGACCCGCCTGCTCGTTTGCCTACTATATAAATATAAAAATAAAAAAAAAGATTCGAGTCCCAGTTCCATCCAATTTCATTTTTATGCCCTTACAACTTACAAGTAAGTAAGTAATAATAAGCGATCTTACGGTGGTAATTCTTGATGCAGTATAAGATGGTAGCGGGCTAACCTGTCAGGGTCATGGCAGTTATATTAAACATAGCTCAAATCGATTTCTACTCAACATGGTACCGGAATGCGATTGCTTAACGGCACGTAGGGTGGTAACTAGCAACGGCCGAAGCCACCAACCAGACCAGACTAGAGAAAATACAGAAATTATCATCAGTAATAAAGTACCAAAACCCACTTGTAAGATCGCAGCGCTCACCACTACGACAAGGAGGAAATTAGATCTCTGTTTTAAAAAAAAAAAAAAATTACAGATTCCAAGGACTTCTAGTTACCTACAGAATATTATTTTTATTTTAGGTACCACTGATTTGTGAATACCTACGATGTTTTCCTTCACCGTTCAAACTTTTAAAGCAAGTGATATTTAGTTGCTCAAATGCACATAACTCCGAAAAGTTAGAGGTGCGCCCGGGGATCGAACCCGCGACCCCGTATTGGAGGTCGGGTGTCTTAACCACTAGGTGACTAATCTATCACAGGGTTCCTAATTCTTATAGACTGAGTCCAAGTGGCAATATTTTTTTTCCATCTGCATTCTCCTTTTTTTTTCTTTAGCGGCCGACGAGGACCCGGGTTCGAATCCCGGGTCGGGCTAAAATTAACTATATTTTTCTGACTAAAAATTTTCAGTACTAACCCGGAGTAAGGAGGTTGGTGGTGTTTCACCCCCGTGCCTCGGAGAGCACGTTAAGCCGTCGGTCCCGGTTATTATCACTAACATGATAATAGTCGTTAAAAAGTCCATCAACCCGCATTGGAGCAGCGTAAGTTGGTCTAAACTCTAATTCCCTCTCTCCTATGAGCCCGTGCCCAGCAGTGGGACGTTAATAGGCTGTAGTGGATGGGGGATGAATGGCTCAGCTGGAGACATGTACCTAGGTATTTGGTTACACAAATTTGTCGCTATAATATTGTTGTTATTAGTTTGATGGTTTCTTAAACTAGTATTGTGATCGAATAAAACTTTTTTTTTTTATCCACTACAAGCTAGCCCTTGACTGCGATCTCACCTGATGGTAAGTGATGATGCAGTCTAAGATGGTAGCGGGCTAACCTGTTAGCGGCATGGCAGTTATATTAAACCCATACCCCTTCGGTTTCTACACGGCATCGTACCGGAACGCTAAATCGCTTGGCCGGTAGGGTGGTAACTAGCCACGGCCGAAGCCTCCCACCAGACCAGACCAGGGAAAATTCAGAAATTATAAATTCCCAAATTGACCCTGCCGGGGATCGAACCCGGGACCTCCACACGTTAAGGCAACAGCGCTACACACTGCGCCACGGAGGTCGTCAATTATTCTTTATTTCTTCCACATTCAGATAAATAGGGTCAAAACACCTGAACTCAAAACCCGTGCCATACAACACAACCGATCAACCTCCTTTGGTAACATCTTAAATTAATCAAATTGATTTGATTTATCGCCGTGTTGCACCCCTTTTCCTGCATCAGAGGTCAAACGATACGTTCTCCCTCACACGAAACAAAACCTTTGACCTTTCAACTTAAAGTCTAATATCTATTGACCTATTGGCTTAAAGCTACAAAGATATAACATCCTAACTTCAACTAATATGTGCAATAGAATTTCGACTTTAAATTTAGAACTTTAGAGTTTACTTTCAAATGGTGTGGGATCAAGTGCAGCCAAATTGGAAGGAAGACCCAATTACTGTCAATTCTGTTGAATTAGACAAACAGTGGGATTTTTGGTAGCCCCCGATGTAGTAGTGAAGGCCGTTACTTCATGACTTCAAGACTTCCTAGATGTATTAGTAGGATATTGACTACTTCCTCAAATCCTTAGGATTTTAGCCGTGTTTTGGATTGGATGTTCTCGATATAAAGTATTTTATTTTAGTTTTTGACCTCCCTGTCACAATGTTGAGCGCTATTGTATTAACGTGCGGAGGTCCCGGGTTCGATCCCCGGTCAATTTGGGAATTTATAATTTCTGAATTTTCCCTGGTCTGGCCTGGTGGGAGGCTTCGGCCGTGTCTAGCACCCTACCGGCAAAGATATTGTGCCACCAAGCAATTTAGCGTTCCGGTACGATGCCGTATAGAAACCCAATAGGGGTATGGGTTTAATATAACTGCCATGCCCCTAACATTTTAGATCGCAGTTATGGGCTAGATTGTAGTGGATAAAAAAAAAACTGATTATCACCATCATATTTTATAAGTAACTGGACGACAATAATAGTGCACAGTGTACATAACAGGCAGGGTTAATTTGGGAATTTATAATTTCTGAATTTTCCCTGGTCTGGTCTGGTGGGAGGCTTCGGCCGTGGCTAGTTACCACCCTACCGGCAAAGATGTGCCGCCAAGCGATTTAGCGTTCCGGTACGATGCCGTGTAGAAACCGAAGGGGTATGGGTTTAATATAACTGCCATGCCCCTAACAGGTTAGCCCGCTACCATCTTAGACTGCATCATCACTTACCATCAGGTGAGATCGCAGTCAAGGGCTAGCTTGTAGTGGATAAAAAAAATAAAAATTGAATAATTAATATACTTTGACTTTAAAACCGATTACTTCCATGCAACTTTAAAGCCCTATTGAAGTATATTTTGGTTCAACAATTAACAATGTTAAAAACCGAATGCAATCATCCAATCCCTCACAATTCACAAACAAATAAGTATCACTTTATTTATTAACAATTCCTAAGTACACTTGAATCTTACAATAGTACTACATGTCACTGTTACTCAATACGATTCGTTCAACGCAAAATCTATCTTAAAACAAAATATCATAAAAGTCCTTTTTAGTTAATCAAAAAAAAATTATACAATGCGACTCTACCAACTTTTTGTCAAATTTCGCCATTGAAATTTCAATTTTAATACGTTGGAACAAGGTCTAAAATGGATTTTATTTTGATGGTTATGTTGTCAAGTAACTTCTAATGGAGTGGTTCCAAGCACTTAAATACTTTTTCACATCTGTTAGGGTTTTATTTAAAACTAATTTTTGAGTGGCTATTATAGCCTAGTGGATAGCGGCGAATGGTGATAGAGTAGTGGTTAAAAGGTTCGGAATACAGGTGGTCAGGGATTCGACGCACTTCAAACTTTAATTTAGTTATTAATAATTAATTGAGGGACTAAGTAGTGGCCTAGTTGTGACATCGCGATTATTAAGCAATGTTGACCCAAGTCTGTAACTGGATGGGTGACCGAATTATGAGGTTCAAATTTAGTTGATTGCTATTATTAAGCAACGTCGACTCAAGTCGGTAACTGGATGGGTGACCGAATTGGCAGGTTCAAATTTGGCCTTTTCGTTTCCTCCGTGCCTTGGAGAGCACTTTAAGCCATAGGGCCTGGTTATTATCACTAACATCTGATAATAATCGTTACAAAATCCCTTAGTCGAGTCGTATGAGAAAGGACGTGGGACTCACCGTATTATTATCACAAGAAAACTCCTGCCATTATGTGATTAATCGAAAGGGGTCACGAGTCACGACCCTCAGAAAAGAGGAATACGACGTGAAGAGAGAGAATAATTAAGAAAACAAATATCACTTGCTTGCCCGAGAGTTTTTCATAATGTTTTCAAAGGAGTGTTTTCTTTTTTCTCTCCGAACTGCTGTGTTTCTTGCCGGCTCTTCTCAGTAGAATCAGTTTTCCGAACCGGTGGTAGAGTCTTAACGTATCATAAGTGACACAAGTATTCCTACATGAAAAAAATAAATCGCATTTATCATTTATCAGTGTGAAGTTGGCTAATCTGCACTTGGCCAGCGTGTTGGACTATGGTTTTCTGCATCACCGTCATTGGCACTACAGCCCTTTGTAGAGCCATCTCTATCTAAGACGGACTTGTAAAAAAATATCTAGAAAGGTCTAGAAAAGATATACCTACATTGATTTTACGTACGTACGTATTAAAGGTTTAAACTTTAAGTAAACTTAGGACATATTGGTAGGTAATAAATTTCTATTCATAACCCTAAACTTTGGGTTACAATTGGTCTACAACCGTGACCCAACAATGGGGGTTTAACCCCAATTGTATCCCAAACAATGCTGTCCACGCGATTTTGTTTATCCCATCAGAAATATGTCATAATCTGTTCATAGCATGGTATGAATGTACAGTCGTGCACTAAAGCCATTGAATAAGGATATTGTAGTCCACCAAACTTATCTGACCCGGTGACAGCGTCACTAGTTTAGATAAAAAATAAAATAAAAACTAAACCTTAACGGGCATAAAAATTAGTTCCAATTTTGGCCGCCGGGCCAGATACATTGATGGGACTGTAAAATGATTCTAAAGTTTCTTCTAGGCAAGCGCGCCCCGCCTTAAGCGCAAAACACACAGGGAACGGGCGCGGGTCGGGCGCGGGCCGGGTCGGGTGCGCGGAGAGTTGAATTCCTTGTATTTATTTGGACGGCATCACACACAACGAGGCCGCGGGTCAGGCGCGTGGCGGGTGACACCCGCGCCTGACCCGCGCTCTTTCCCTATGTGTTTTGCCCTTTAGACTGCATCACTACTTGTAAGTCTGGTTGCAACCAAGCGCTAGTCTATAAATAAATTAAAAAAAAACTGTTCTCATATCCATAATCTATAATATGTATTTCTTCTTAACTCTAGTAGGTATAACGAATATTATTAAAATTGATATTAATAGCGAATTATCATTGTTCTTGCTGCTTCATTTAAAAATCTTTGTTAGTTTTAATTTTTTGTTGTAACTGTGACGTCACCCGGGGTCACAGCTGAAAATCAGCGCCTTGCGTTGTATGCGTGGGCATACAATGCAGGGCAAACGCTGAGCTGTACACCCTTTCTGGGTGGTGTCACAGACGAAAGTGTTACATTTGTATTTAGTTTTGTCTGTGACACCACTGGTGAATAAAATATTTTTCTTTCTTTCTTTCTTTCTTTCTTTCTATAGTAATAATAATATGAATGCTAAAGTGTATATGTCTGTTTGTCTGTTTGATACTTGACTTGTCTTGCACGGTCCATTTTTTCAACCGATTTGGATGGAACAGATCCTGAGATAGGCTGTATGATGTATCCCATTCTTTTTCGCTTCAAACCATAACATCAACAATAATTATGGCAACAATAGGGCTGCTTCACTCATAATGATATTAAGTGAATATTAACACTTTTGCATTCACCATTACCTACTATACAGTAGTCGATACATACCCTGTATGAGTGGCCGCTGATTTTTCGCTTCAAACCATAACATCAACAATATGGCAACAATAGGGCTGCCTCGCTCGAGTGCGTACCTTTTGTTGAGCCGTACTTTGTGCTACCTGTGCGTCCCACATTAGGGGAATATTAATTATTCTTTGAGCCGCGAAATTTGATGGTCATTTTGGTTGGTTTTATATCATACCACCACCAGTTAAGGCAACCACAATTACTACGTCATGCTAACTCTGTTCGTATATCTTGTTAAATAAGTAAAATGCATCGGGACGCCGGACTATTTATAACTTATACTAATGTACTGCGAAAATTAAATAAAACCCTCTAACCAGCTGTCGGCATTCGTTGGTTGAGATCGACGATGCCTAGATAATTGTTAAAATAATTATAAATCTACTTAATTTACGAAATTTGTGATATGGTGTTTATAAAAAACCCCGGCTGAGTTCGTTGTGGGCTCTTCTCAGACCAGGGCGCGTTTGGAACCCTCGTAGCTTTAGTGTTAAGATACCATGGTTAATTATCACCATCACGTCTTATACTTTGTATAAGCGTGACGTTCAGCAGGTGTACTGTATAGGTACCAATTAAGATTGAGTTTAAAATTTTTCTTTTGTTTGAGTTTGAGTTTTTGACGACCTACCTGGCGCAGTGTTGAGCGCTGATGTTTAAACGAGCGGAGGTCCCGGGTTCGATCACCGCCAGGGCCAATTTGGGAATATATAATTTCTGAATTTTCCCTGGTCTGGTCTGGTGGGAGGCTTCAGCCGTAGCTAGTTACCACCCTACCGGCAAAGACGAGCCGCCAAGCGATTAAGCATTCCGAAACCGATTAGGGGTATGGGTTTAATTTAACTGCCGATGCCGTGTAGAAACCGACTAGGGTATGGGTTTAAAATCATCTGCCGTGCCCCTAACAGGTTAGCCAGCTAATATCTTAGACTGAATCATCACTTACCATCAGGTGAGATCGCATTCAAAGGTTATAAAATAACAAAATCACCCCGTGTGAGCCGACGCGTTTTCAAAAGCCCAGCGTTGTTTAAGGATATTTTTGTAAACACAATATGAGAGAACATCCGGGGCTTATGAATCGGCTATCAAATTATAAATTGTCACATGATTAAAAATTCTTGTGAATATTTTACAAACGTTTTAGGTTTAAATTTAAAAAAAAAATCTATTTTCCATATCCACTTCAATTTCACCTGATAGTAAGTGATGATGCTGTCTAAGATGGTAGCGGGCTTACCGGTTAGGGGCATGGCAGTTATATTAAACCCATACTCCTAATCTGTTTGGCATCGTACCGGAACACTAAATAGTTTGGCGGCACGTCTTTGCCGGTAGTATGGTAACTAGCCACGGCCGAAGCCTCCCACCAGGCTAGACCAGGGAAAATTTAGAAATTATACATTCCCAAACGGACTCTGCTAGGGATCGAACCCGTGGCCTCCGCATGTTAAGACAACAGCTCTGAACACTGCGCCAGGGATGTCGTCAGAACGTCTAAATATTGGATAGAAGTAGGCCCGTCGGCACGTCTTTGCCAGTAGTTACTTTTCGGAAGTCCATGATAATCAAGGAATAAGAAGCTTAATTCGCTGTAATCCGGCAAAGCAGACAATAGTCTATGTGGTACAACATGTCATCATCATCATCATCATCATCATCATCATCATCAACCGACAGACGTCCACTGCTGGACATAGGCCTCTTGCAAGCATTTCCACACGCCGCGGTCTTGCGCCGCCTGGAACCAGCGACTCCCTGCAACTCGCCTGATATCGTCCGTCCAGCGAGTAGGGGGTCTGCCAACGCTGCGCTTCCCAGTGCATGGTCGCCATTCCAGAAATTTGGGACCCCAACGTCTGTCGGTTCTTCTAACTATGTGCCCCGCCCATTGCCACTTCAGCTTCGCAACGCATCGAGCAATGTCGGTTACTTTCGTTCTTCTGCGAATCTCCTTATTCCTGATTTGATCGCGCAAAGAAACCCCGAGCATTGCTCTTATGGTACAGCGTGTGGCTTGTGATATTCACCGCCCAATAAGCCAGCAATTCACACCACACATATCTTCCAAATTACTCTCTACCGACGTTTCACTTCGACACCGGAGCATCCTCAGGAGATGTTGACTCGACATTGCACGACTGATAATCGTGCATTGTCGAGTCGACATCTTTTGTCAAGATTTATGTGGTGTGGTGAATATTCCAAGATACACACTGTAACCACATAGATTTACATACTGTGGCGAATTGTAGCGATTTAAATTTCAAGTTCCTTCATTATCATGGACTTCCGCAAAGTAACACATACTTCTATCCAAAACTTTACGATTGTAAAGATGTTATCCAAAATACAAAAAAAAAAAAACCTCAAATCAAGAGGACTGCGTCGCGGGCATTAGCTACTATTAAAAATGCGAAGTTTGGATGGATGAATGGATGTTTGTTACTCAATCTCGCCAGAACGGCTCAACGGAACTACACGAAATTTGGCACAGAGATAGATTATAGCCTGGTTACGTAAAACACATAGGCTTTCCCGGAAAATCAGAGTTCCCACATCAACCAAAAAGCCTCAATCCACGCGAACGAATTCGCGGGCATCAGCCAGTATTCAAAATATAATTAAGAAACAATGACACTCAAAACTCAAACCGGAATCATGGTATCATCAGATTGACACTAAAAAGCTTTAGTCAATCATAATCCTAAGAAACACGGGTTGGAGAATTGTTTTGTTGAAGCAAATTTGTTGATATTGAATTCAAGTAAAAAGTGACCTTGGTCGGGTACCTTCCACTTGGCGCTTGTGGACTTGATCCGAGGTCTTTCATGTTGTTATTATAACATTGTTATGTCTGCCTGATAACATTTTTATCTATTACTAAATGATGCCCGCGACTTAATCCGCGTGAAATAAGTTTTTTTAAATTCCCACGGGAACTCCTTAATTTTCCGGGATAAAAGTAGCTTATGACGTTCTCCAGATCCTCGACTATACCCACGCAAAAAATTACGTCGATCCGTTGCTCCATTACGGCGTGATTGAAGGACATACAAACAAACACACTTTCGCATTTATAAGATTAGTATGATTTCAGGTTTGGCAAGAATGCTGACTTTTTGTTATAAGTACAAGCAAGCTTACTGTCGTAACTTGACTTTCGCTTTCCACAGTGAAATTCCAACAAAAAAAATATCCTTGCAAAAGTACATTCCACTTGTGCTATTTGGATTCGCTCCAGTTTCATCTTGAGCCCTTAAAAGGTTTTGCGGACTGGTTTTTGATACAGATTGCATTTTTGTCTCAAAATTCAACCCGAAACGAGATATCATTGTTAATTTCATTCACGATCGAGGAAACATCTTTAAATACTAATATGACCACTCTACCCGCCTGGATGCACCAACTGCTTGTGACGTATCCACTACTTACATACTTTTCAACCGATTTTGATGAAATTTGATTTTGAGGGTTACATCCCAGGGAAGGATATAGGCTTATTTTTATCGCAGGCATCATCTAGTTAAAAATAATACGAATCTTATGGATTAAATTTTGGGATCGCTTCTCCACATAAACCGCTTACAGAAACATTGTGTCGCTAAGAACTATCCTAACATTGTAAAAGTTAAAGTGTATTTATCGTTCTTTTCCGCTACACGACCTATCTGCAGATCAATTGCTTTCAATGAAATTTAGTATAGAGGTAGGTTGTAACTTGTATCCCAGGGAAGGAATTAAGCTACTTTTTATCCCGGAAAATCAAAGAGAAGATGTTTCAAATACCCAAATCTCTAACAATAATAAAATTGTATACTGCTTCAGACGCGCCACTTTGCAACACAACACGCTCAGCTTTTACCCATTTTCGAATTGATCACTTGATCAACTTGAATATCCCGCCGGTCCAACTCCGTGGAATGATTGTGTCGATCTATAAGTAATACCGTATAAGGGAATGAAATTTGGACTTCAATATAAACTTTATGAATAATACATTGAAATTGATTAGGTAGTTGTTATTGTAGGCCAATTTGTTGGAAAAATCGATAATTCGTCGTTTATCACGTTGTCGCCACATTTTTATGTCATTAAGCTAATACTCGTAAATACTTAAATGAAATTAAAAATAATATTAATACCAAAATCCAAATACAAAATACAAAAAGTGTTTTATCCACTACAAGTTAGCCTGCGATTGACTGCGATCTCACCTGGTGGTACGTGATGATGCAGTCCAAGATGGTAGCGTGCCAACCAGTCTGATAGGGCAGTTATTATCAAACCCAAACCCCTGAAAGACTCTGACCCCTGACAACCTCCAACTCAATTGCTTTGAGTAACGGACTTCTTAAGAAAAAATATTTCACTACGAGTAAGCCCAAGGCGAAGCCCCCACCAGAACAGACCGAGAAAATTCTTAATTCTTCAACATTGACTATGCATGGGGTCACCCGTTGTCCTAGGCAAGCGACAGAATTGCATAATGGCACGTCAGCAATGTTATCAGTAAGCGCAGACCGATTATTTAAAGAAGGTGGCGGGAAGCGGGTGGATAAGGAAGGTGGAGGACCGTGTTTGGTGGCTGGCCAGGCTGATGGATGGATGACGAATGGATGAATGTCGAAACATGTTTGGTCTACCTAAGGTTTGTTATCATATTTTGTACAATGTTTCTTGCAAATAAATGATAGGATTGTATTTTGTTTATAGACCAAACAGGAACGCACCCCCACCATAACTTCTCGTGTCGTTCCGAAAAGCGATCCCGCGTCACGACACGGCGGATCACTAAAACACATTTCTATATTATATCCAAGGTCTTAAAAACACATTTCTATATATCAAGGATAAAAAAAATATATCTTTACGTAATATTATAAATGCGAAAGTTTGGATGGATGGATGTATGGATGGATGATCGTTACTGAATCACGCCAGAACGGGTTAACGAATCTGGATGAATTTTGGCACAGAGATAGATTATAGTCTGCAATAACATATTATTTTAGTGCGAAAAATTATAGAGTTCCCGCGGGAACCAAAATACCTCAATCTACGTCTTCACGTCAGGTCATAATTTGTGCAATGTTTCTAGCAAATAAATGATAGTAGGTAAATGTATTTTGTTTATAGACCAAAGAGGAACGCACCTCCACCATAACTTCCCGTGTCGTTCCGAAAAGCGATCCCGCGTTGAAGACACGGCGCGACACAAAAAACACATTTCTATATATCAAAGGCAACATCAAGTAAATTAATGTGCCGGCCGCTGTACGGGAGCTGAAATGTGTCCTTTTTGTTTTTGGCGGCGTTTGGGGTTCCGCAAATAAGTTTTTGATCAGAAAAACCGAATGACGTGGACGTCACTTTTATTTTTAAGTGCTTAGCTGATGCCCGCGACTACATGTCCACGTGGCTTGAGGATTTTTTGTTCCCACGGGAACTCCTTAGTTTTCCGGGGTAAAAAGTAGCCTGTGTTTTTCCAGACTATAATCTATCTCCGTGCCAAATTTCATCCAGATCCGATCAGCCGTTCGGGCGTGATTGAGTAACAAACATCCACCTCCCACCAGGCCAGACCAGAGAAAATTCAGAAATTATAAATTCCCTAATTGTCCCTGCCGGGGAATAAACCCGGGACCTAACTCGTTAAGACAACAGCGCTCGACACTGCGCCAAGGAGGCCGTAAAAGTATATTTTGAGGATTAAAAAAGCTAGTTTTGGATAAATCTAATATTTTTAATACGGAACCTGACAAAGGAAGTAAGGGGCGGTTTCGGTAAAAGAGGAATCGCGATTAGGCAGAGGTCACAATGAGAGACAGCGGGGCGCCGGGACAGCTAATGTAAGCAGGCGACGTGTGAACACGGGCTTACGTTGTGGTCCAAATGAAAAGAGCTTGGACTCATGCTGAAGCATATTGGATAGAAGCAGGCGTTTGCGAAAGTCCATGATAATGAAGGAACTAGAAGTTTAATTCACTATAATCCGCGACAATAGGTAAATCTACTCGTATGTGGTACAGCGTGTATCCCTTTCTATCTTCTTTCATTATCATGCTGAAGCGTTGTGTTCAGGGTTCTTACTCTTTGAAATTGATTCAAACAACCAATTACGGCAAAGCTGCATCAATAATTTCTGTAAAAACCATTGATGTGATCGGGTCAATGTATGGTCTAGGTAAGTATTTTTGCTGCATTAACGCGTTTTCGGTATAGTATCAGGTCAATTTGGCTCGGTTTTTGTGTAGTGTATAAATAAAAAATAAATAAAAATCATTTAATTCGACCAGATTTATGTATTATGTATTATGTATAAATTGACCAGATTTTTTTTCCGCCTTCTTATGATCTCAGGTTTAGATTAAATGAGACTACTTTAGAGTAAATAGGCATCTTTTAGGCAAGCGCGTCCCAACCGAGACCTCATCATTGCTTTGCACTAAACATGATTGTCGTCAAGCGCAAGCCTATCTCGCAATAAAAAAACATCCCCCTTTTTAGTCGCGTCAGCAGCAGCCATCCAATAGACAGATCTCTCGTGAACTATAATGAGACCTTGTTTGCTCGATGGTATCTTAAAACGCTAGGCGTTAAAGTTTTACGGATTTGGATGAAGATAACGGCATCAAGTGAATTGTCACGCGTCTCTCATTCATTCTTACGCAATGAGAGAACAAGATAGAAATAAAAGTATCTACATTCCCTGCTGGCTATGCCATTGAATCCGCTATCGCCCCCGCTAAAGCTTATACTGTACACCACAAAAGTTGTTCTTTTTGTGCTACCGGCTTTACAATACGCCGGCCCTAATATTGTATGGTGTCCCACTGTGAAAAGGTGTTTATAACTATATTATTAACGGAATCACATCGATTCCGGATTAGGCGCATTAATAATGACGCTTCTATACCCTAGCTACCTACTTTACCTATAGGCGGCTATTTATTATTTATTTATTTTATTTACATATACAAGCTAGCCCTTGACTGTGATCTCACCTGATGGTAACTGATGATGCAGTCTGAGATGGTAATAGGCTAACCTGTTAGGAACCTGGCAGTTATAATAAACCCATACCCCTTCGGTTTCTACACGGCATCGTAATGGAACGCTAAATCGCTTGGCGGCACGTCTTTGTCGGTAGGGTGGTAACTAGCCACGGCCAAAGCCTCGCACCAGACCAGACCACGGAAAATTCGGAAATTATAAATTTCCAAATTGACCCTGCCGGGGATCGAACCCGGGACCTCCGCACGTTAAGGCAACAGCGCTACATACTGCACAACGGAGGTCGTCAAAATATATAAAATTATATCAAGTATATGATATGATAGGACTTATCAAATCGTCAAAGTTCGGCGTCAAAGTAAAATAAACCATAACATCATTGAATTAGAGCTCAATTTCGTGTATCCATTCTCATACGTTTAGGTATGATGTACGATACCCTAAACGGATGAGAATCTGTCGCCGAACCTTGACGATTTGATCGGCAACTTTTAAACAATCGGAGGGCAGATCACTCATCACACTTTTTTCATAAAAGTAATAATTACCTATTATTTATATTTTAAACCACCTATTCTTTTATGAGCAAACCGATTTTCATGGATATAACTGGGTATCCTTTTTAACCCCTTTGTTACTCAGCCCACAACAACTTAGCCTTTGACTGCGATTTCATCTGGTGATAAGTGATGATGCAGTCTAGAAGTATGGCAGTTACCATGCTCATACCTCTAATCGGTTTCTATTAGCGTTGCTTTAATTTGCGTCAATACTGCTTTAAATCCATAGCACGCTACGGACTATAAACCATAATTTATTAGCATGCTTTTAAATACGCGATGTTAGAACGCGCATATTATAAGAAAGCGTGTGGGCGCGGGCAAGCGCGCTATGTATTGTAGCACGCTAAATTTCGTAACACGGTAAGATTACGTTCACTCACAACATCGCGTTACGCGAGACTAACCATCGGCCAGCGGCAGCGCGCTACCAGCAAGCGGGCGCCGCTACGAGTGCTAGGTGGATTGCGTAATATTCATAACGCCGTAGCGTCGTGGCGGCTTCTCACATAATACGTTATCCGCGCTATGGAACAATAGCGCGCTATGATATAGCGCTACGTGTATTAACCACCTATATTGGCGGCCCGGACCGTCTTTGCCGGTAGGATAGGTAACGTAGACAACATTTCAATTTTGTTAATCGGTACCTAGTACCTACCCTCTGTTACCATTGTACCCTTGCTAAAAATAGTTTAAAATAAAGTAATAAAATGTAAAATTCAATTTTTAGACCGGCATAATACCTTTTTAATGGATATTTTTTGTCTCAGATCACACCTTACTTCCGTAGGGGGTCACATTTTTACCTTATAGAGGAAGGGGGCGTGGCTGTGTCCCTTTTAAAAAACCACTTGAAAGGAGACTCTACAATGCTTCTATGTTCCTGTTTCTAAGGAATAATATAAAATGTAAAGCTGTAGAGTTGCAATCTATCCATACTTACTTATAAGTTATAATAAATCTGTAACTAAACAATATTGACACATTTAAGTAGGTACATACTACATAATATTATTAAAAAACTGCCTCGTTGGTCTGTTGGTTAGCATGTTCGATTGCGGCCGACGAGGTCCCGGGTTCGAGTCTCATGTCGATATTGGGTTTTACTGAATACAAATTTTCAGTACTAGCCCGGAGTTAGGAATTTGGCGGACTGGCGGTGTTTCACCCCCGTGCCTCGGAGAGCACGTAAAGCCGTCGGTCCTGCGCCTGTCTTCTCCGGTCGTGTCAGACTATGAGAGTAAAGGAACAGAGAGTGCACCTGTGAATGCGACACTCGTGCACTATAATATCTCCCGCGCAGATGGCTAATCTCTCTGGAGATTGGCCGCCGTGGCCAAAATTCGGTCGGGTCAGGTCTAGTCTTGTATTATAAATGCGAAAGTGTGTGTATCTGCCTGTCTGTCTACGGACGAAGTCGCGGGCATCATCTAGTATGAAACTAAAAATGCATAACTACAACCTAATTTCGAACCCAGGACCTCTCACACAAAACAACTATACACACTCTTACAATTTCGCACAATAGACCTCTAAGCTGGCTATGAGAGTTTTATCAAAAGCGGTATTATACATTTTTTTTAACCATGCCCCCCAAACTAGGAAGAGGGGTGTAGTGTTACCATTGTGAGTTGTTATTGTGCTGCGGATAATGCGTTTGACAAACGTATTTGCTGATATTTTTGTATATTTATATCGTACTTATAATTAAATGTACTTACGACATTTTTGCCAGACCACGACCAACGGCCTTCCAAAGCACGGGGGTGGAACACCGCCTACTTGCTAGCTCCGATCTAGTACTGAGAATTTTTGTCAGAAAAACCCAATAGGTACTTGTTATGGCCCGACCCGGGACTCGAACCCGGGTCCTCGTTAGCCGCAGTCGAACATGCTAACCATTAGACCTACGAGGCAGTCATGTTGTACATTCTTAGCGATACTTGGACGAATTATTCCGATTCAAGTTTTTATTTCATTCAAGTTCGATACAGTCGTCTTTTAGAGTGTCAGCACGCTTCCAAAGAAGTAGAAATTGTTATATGAAACCCAATACCATGGCATTAAACGCCATACCATAGCATTAGCGTTAAACCCATGCAATGCCATTTGCCATACAACGCCATACACGGGGACACGCGTCCAAATATGATACGAAGATTACTAGGCGCCATTTTGTATTGTTCATTTTAATTTAATGTTAGGTAGGTACCTACCTAATAATTAATAGTGATTTAAATTCATTACAAAATAAAACATTTAGTGGAAAATCATAAATATAGTTACGCTAAATATCGCTTAAATGACAAGGAAGCTTGGCAATAATTTGCTCTAATGGCTCTGATAGTACCTAAGCTCCTTAGTTTAAGATGATTTGTGAGAAAATGATAAGTAAAAAACAACCCGGCTGGGTTTGTCGTGAGCTCTTCTCAGGGCGCGTTTGAAACCTTCGTATATTTAGTTTTAAGATACCGTCACTGATTATCATCATCATACATACTTCCATACTAATATTATAAATGCGAAAGTGTGTCTGTCTGTCTGTCTGTCTGCTACGCTTTCACGGCTCATCTGTCGAACCAATTTTGATGAAATTTGGTACAGGGATAGTTTGTATCCAGGGGAAGGACATAGGCTACTTATTATGCCGGAAAATTAAAGAGTTCCCGCGGGAAACAAAATACCTTAATCCACGCGGATGAAGTCGCGGGCATCATTTAGTATTTTATAAGTAATTGGATAAATATAATTATATAACTATACTTTGAGTTTGAGTTTGAGTTTATCATTATTAAAGCTAGGGTACATAAGTATCCATCATAATAGCATAATATAACTGCCATGCCCTTAACAGGTTAGCCTGCTACCTCTTAAACTCCTATCTTAGACTGCATCATTACTTACCATCAGGTGAGATCGCAGTCAAGGGCTAACTAGTAGTGGATAATTTTTTTTTTATATACCTATGTATTATAAAATAATTTTTGTATTATTAGTATGTAATGTTTATAGAAGTATAATTGTATGGCTGTCTATATTGTTGCACTATTCCACTTCTTGGGTTGTCTGGAGGAGATCACTTTTAGTGATGAGACCGCCCTTGCGCACTTTGCTTTGTTTTCTTTTCTTTTCTATGTATTTTTATCTATCTATTTATCTAACATCCCATACACCCCATATATCCCATACAACATCCCATACTAAGCGCGAGTTTTGACATTGGAAAAAAAGTTCCTGATTTGACCAGAAATACCCAATTTTAAAAATAATTACAGTTACATGACACTGGCGAAGTGCATTATGCTGTTTTGGCATTACTGAAAGCCAAAAACCAAAAAAAGAAAAAGAACAATAAATAATTAGAGCGAGTCACTAATTCAAACTTGTTTTGGAATATGAGGGCCGCTACAATCTGTACGCTTACTCCGAGTTTTTACATTGCAAATACGATTGATCGTCGCGAGAGCTCGCCTCACCAAGTGTAAGCGAACGTTAAAGTAAAATGAACCTTAAATGCATTGGTTTAGAGCTAATTTCATCATTTCGTGTATTTATTCACAGCCAGCGCTCCAAACGCTGAATTTGTGACTTTAAAGCTTTGGGGTCCATTTTACTTTGACCGTTCGCTTACACTTGGCGAGGTGAGTTCTCACGTCGATCAACCGTATTTGCAATGTAAAAACTCAGAGTAAGCGTACTGCATCACCCGTGATTATGAGAAGCTTCAATTGAAGTTTCAATCAAAAGTCCACTACGTCCCACTGCACTAGGCACAGGCCACCAGTCTCATAGGAGAGAGGGAATTAGAGCTTAGACCCACCAAGCTGCTCCAATGCGGGTTGGCGGGCTCTAACGACTATTATCATGTTAGTGATAATAATCGGGACCGACGGCTTAACGTGCTCTCCGAGGCACGGCAAATTAGAGAGTTTCCGTGGGATTCAAAAATTCGAAGTCGCGGGCATCATCTAGTTGAGTATAATAAAGTTAAGTAGGGATTTATATAATTTATGTTACCAATCACAAACTAATATAATTGTATTGTTAAATTATAATTAGGTAGTTAAAAAAGCTCCTGGGCCGCCATGTCTCCCCAGGGAACTGTAATTTACCAATAACAGCTCAGCGGGCTATATCTGTGCCACGCGACTCTCATTAGTTGGCGTTTAGACGGGAGGTCCCGGGTTCGATCACCGGCAGGGTCAATTTGGGAATATATTGTTTCTGAACTAGCTGATGCCCGCGACTACGTCCGCGTGGTTTAAGCTTTTTTTGATTCTCAGAGAACTTCTTAATTTTCCGGTATAAAAAGTAGCTTATATCACTCTCCAGGTCCTCAACTATAGCCATACCAAAAATCACGTCGATCCGTTGCTCTGTTGCGGCTTGATTGAAGGACAAACCAACAAACCGATAAACCAACAAACAAATACACTTTCGCATTTAGTATGATTTTCTCTGGTCTGACCTGTAGGGCTGGCATGCGCACAATGACTAAAGTTATGTCTACCCGTTATCTCTATTTGTCTACCGAACTAACATAATTACTTGTCTCGTTAGGTACGTTAAAAGTAGAGATAACACTAATATTTCTTATCTGTGGTATTATTCCCTACGAACCCTTACATGTCAACTACTTTTTTCTTGTAATTTACCGCCTTTTGTGCATGTTAGTTGCATGTGCATCTCTCTCTCGTAGCGAGATATCTCGTTGTGCGTAGATAAAAATACATTAAACTTACCTAAAGTAGGTACGTACATAAATTCCACATCCCGCGGAGTTTAGCGCTGGCTTGTGAGTTGTGGAATACCTGTGGGTGCACGCTACAGTGCGAATGTAACAGTTTTTTGTGGACCCACTCGGTTTCCTGGCGTCACGTCGCTTTCACAGTGGAACCGTTGTTTTCTGAGAGAGGAAAAACAAGTACGGGGGATTTTATTAACATTTAACACACAGATAAAGAGAAACAAGTTCAGTTTAAAGTCATTTTCTACACAAAACACAAATAGTTCACATACATTGAAAATTACACATTAAAATTTAGTAAGTAGGTACTAGGACTACAAATACCGGGATCCTAGGACTTTCTTCGTCCGTTTTCAATACCGGTATTGCAATGTACCGGGATACCGGTATTGGTGACACTATAAACGAAACAGTGACTATTGCATATATTTCTTGGTACATGTCACTGTTTTTATTCGGGTAAGTCTAAAACTTGTATCATAAGCACATGAGCTCAATAAGAGCACCTTTATCGCTTAAAACCAGTGAAGAAAAGTCATTTTTGATCACTAGTGTGAAAAAATTGTGTTTGAATTTAGAGCCCTGTGCTTGGCATTTCTATTCCATTGACTCACGAAATGTTCAGAAATCTGTTTTTTATCCAATGCACTGATTATATTATTACGATTTATTTTTGTTTTGATTAAACTATGTATTTTTTCGAGTAAAAAAATGGCATTGCTTCATTGAAATTAAGCAGAAAAGTGCTCTATTGGAGTTAATGTGGTGAAAAAATATTTTTTTGTGTTTTTTATGTAGCAGTTTCCATCAGAAAAGATTAGTTTTAAGTTTTATATCTATCTAATTTTAAGTTTTTCTCAATACTGGGATCCCGGTTTTGCAAAAATTTTTCCGGTATTAATACTGGTATTGAAAAAAACCGGTATTCGAAAGCTCTAGACATGGACTTTTGACGTAGGCCATAGGTAGTAGGTACCTAACCTATGGTCTACGTCAAAAGTCCATACTGTGTGCACGCAATCTGATTATTATTATGAATTAACAATTCTCAGTTTGTGTATCTGTCTGTGGTATCGTAGCACCCAAACGGATGAACCGATTTTCGTTTAGTTTTTTTTGTGTCATAGATAATTTTATCCCGAGTGTTCTTAGCCATGTTTCATGAAAATCTGTTCAGCCGTTTGAAAATCATCAGCTCTTTGATAGTTGATGAGGGGATCTGACTACCTTCCATATGTCCTATCGATTTGAAATTTGGTACCCGTATTACTTCAATTTATACCTACTTTAAAAAGGACAAAATAAAAGTAAAATTTAAAAAACCCCCCGATACAAAAAATAAACTCTAAAACTAACAAATAATATTTTAAACCTATTATAATCTATTATCGTCACATATATTATGTAAATTCAAATATTTTTATTTTCCAATCGTCGTCGTGTCGGGGGACCGCTAAAGTTTATCACTTCGTTCCGTTGCTACGCTGCGGCGTGATTAAAGGACTAACCAACATACCAATAAACCAACACACTTTCGCATTTATAAAATGATGCAGTAAGTATGATGATGGACTTTCGACGTCGACCGTACCTATAATAACCTAACCAGCCTAAGCTGGAATCGAAGCTAAGACTTCTCCAGGCACAAGGCCACAGAGGCCGTCAAGAGATCGCTGACATAACATGCCAGGTCTGAGCCAGAAGGAATTGTCTTAGTGTAAAAAGCCGCAGAAATACTGCATCTTGCGCGGCGAACTCAAAGCGTGCTTGGAACAGAATGAAAACGGGAGCAATGAAAACGTGTGACGTGCAATGGAGAAGGCATTTATTTCGATGCTTTTTAACCTTGCCGTCTGGTAAACAAAAAACTTAAAAACATTTTCGCTTAGTTTTTTATTAAATTTTAAAATTGTAGTACCAAAAACGTTATAAAATATTAAGATAAACGGAACATAGTGGACAAGGAAGCACTTATCTCTATATAAGAGATCTCTACCAGTGACCCTTGGCAGTGGGAAAGGTTTTTAAAATCCTATGGGAACTCTTTTATTTTCTGGGATAAAAGAAGCCGAATAGTAGTCGTTCCCCAGATGCCCAGGATTCAACCTATCTCTGTACTACCAAGAATAAAGTCGGTCGTGAAAACGTTGCAGACCGACAGACACAATTTCACAATAATGTAAATATTATTGATGTTATATATTATATTATTTATGATATTAATATAGATATCATTTTAGTAATATTATGCTTGAATCAAAATTAAAGAGAATACGAGAAGAGGGGCTTTTTATCTTTGCCATCTCTAACTTTCGCACTTGGCCAGCGAAGTGGACATTAATTAACTTATGGATATTTTCATTGAAATAGAATGAGTTATTTTCATTGAAATAGAATAGGTACTAAAATTCCTCAAAAGCTACAAGGGGCAAAAAGCTACATGCCTTAAAATCCAACGCAGTTTCCACCGGCATCTGCCTTCTCCAAAGCTTTCCATACTCCTCAAAAACCAGTACCTCACTAAAGTTCTTGATATTTACGCGACAATAAATTTTATAGAGTTGCGCCCTGCGCCCTAAAATTACGCCCTAGTGGTCGAGCCATTGATCAGAGACCGCTTGTTAGAGCGTCATGATACCCTGGTACCGAGAAATGTATGGCTGTAAAATATAACAATACTATTTTACAGTATTTTTAACTTTTACCGTCTTTCACCTACATAATATAACTAAAAGTGGTAGGTACCTACGAGATTTTTTTAAAATATATCACTACACTTTAAAATTTGAGACATCATTTGGTCGAATAATATCGTTTTTTGAAACAGCTCCTCTTAAAAATTAATAATCTATCACTTTGAGAAAGTAATAAGAGTGGCCAAGCCAGTGATCTGATCCCGCTTGTTAGACTGTCATGATACCCCGGTACCGAGAAAGGAAAATATAACAATTCAATTTTACAGACTTTTTCCTATCTTGGCAATGTACCATACCTAGTTGTTCTCCCAAGCGACTTAGCGTTCCGGTACGGTGTCGCATGTTAGCCCGCTACTATCTTAGACTGTATCACTCACAATCAGGTGAGATCGTCATCGCAGTCAATGGCTAACTTGTAGTGGAATAAAAAATTGCAGGTATCTAAACTATTAATACAAACTTCTATAAGTGTGAGAAACACTTAAAAATTACTAAAAAGTAAGACGGCTATGCGGAAGGAAGTGGGAACCCACTGCATTATTTCCACAGAAAACTCCTACCATTATGTGATTAATGGAAAGGGGTCACGACCCCCAGTAATGAGGAATACGACGCTAAGAGAGAGGTTCGAAAACAAGAAACATTCCTCAGTTAAAGCTCTCTGGGAAAAGATCAGTGAATGCCAGCGATTTTTAGTCCAGAAGGCATACGAGTAAAACCTGAATCGACCTATCTCAACAATCCTTTTGAACTCCGATTTTGGCTGGTGGAAAATCACATCTTAGGGCGACGACACACTTTAAAAAGGACAAAACTTCTGTGCCGTATGGGAAACACGTTTAGTCGTGTCGCGCAGGTATGTGGGGCTCCATATAAAAGTGCGCGCAGCGATGTTTTGTTTCGGGATTATCTTTCTTAGTATTTAGGACGATTTATAAGTTTAGAAAAAAGTTAAATTACTCATTAATCTAATTTATAGGCTAGATTGTAATTTTAGGAGTATACGATGTATGTACTCATATTAATGAAAAATAAAATAAAAAGGCTTCTTTAAGCTTGAAGTTTTCTTAATCGAGAACTCACCAACACCCATAGACTAAGAAATCAAAAAACTTTGGGTTAATCAAATTGTACCCACTTTCCAGGTCCTCAACTAAACGTCCTCAACTATAAAAATCACGCCGATCCGTTGCTATGTTTTTGACGTGACAACCAACCAACAAACAAAGACACTTTCGCACATAATTCCGAATTTTCATTTTACGCATTCCACGCAGACGAAGTCGCGGGCATCACCCTAGTTTTCACATAAAAACCTAACATCTCACTCTAGCAACAGAGTACCGGTCGAAAAGACAGATGTCCGACAAAAAACCGAGCTCTTTTGAAAAATTCTTTCTGTATCAATGGGGTCTTATTATTTTTCGAAAAGGGGTTCCGTAGGCGTCAACTTCCGTCGGCATTCAGTTGGCGAGGGGGGCAGTTTTTTGAATTTTTTCTGTTAGAATGTGACACTTTCAGTTGTGGGCGTTTTCGCATATGGCTGGTTTTATTAATTTAAATGTAACGTTTTATGGTTTTTTTATTACACCCCCAAGCTTAGCCTAGTCACTAGTGGTTGAGACTTCTTGCCGGCTATTCTCAACAAAATCTTCTTTCCGAACCGGTGGTAGAGTCAAAACATGGCGTAACATAAGAGACACCTTTATCGTATATCCTACATGTTATAAATAAATTGAGATTTGAGTAACGTTTTATCGTTTTTGTTTTATTAAACGGTTAAACCCATTGATAGCTTAGTGGTTGAGACCTAAGCCTCCTATTTATTGGGCCGAGGTTCGAATCTCAGGTGCCTCTATAAGCATTTTGTGCACCTAAATGCACCTAACTTTACGGGGTTACGAGCGTTGCAATTTGCAAACAATTTAGCATAAATCACTTACCTAAACGTAAAGTTAACACCCTGAAGAAATACCTACTGCATACCTACCTGATAGAGTGATAGTGGAATTTTACCAATCACAGCCAAGGGGTCACAGCTGAAAATCATCGCCTTGCTGTTTATGCATTTATGGGCATTTAACTCAGGGCAAAACGCTGAATTGTACATAAACCCTTTCTGGGTGGTGTCACAGTGTAGCGCACTGACGACCTCCGTGACGCAGTGTGTAGCGCTGTTGCCTTAACGTGCGGAGGTCCTGGGTTCGATCCCCGGCAGGGTCAATTTGGGAATTTATAATTTCTGAATTTCCCTGGTCTGGCCTGGTGGGAGGCTTTGGCCGTGGCTATTTACCACCCTACCGGCAAAGACGTGCCGCCAAGCGATTTAGCGTTCCGGTACGATGCCGTGTACAAACCGAAGGGGTATGGGTTTAATATAACTGCCATGCCCCTAACAGGTTAGCCCGCTACCATCTTAGACTGCATCACTTACCATCAGGTGAGATCGCAGTCAAGGATAGCTTGTAGTGGATAAAAAAAAAACTAGTTTTGCCTGTGACACCACAGGTGAATAAACTGTTTTTCTTTCTTTCAATCAAAGGTGTTTGCGATTGTTACAACTGTAGCAATCATTTTGAAGTTATAGCCCCGGGACACAGTCCAAGCGTAGTCACGCGCTGTTGCGAGTCATGAGCAATGTCAGCCATACTCCTCGCATATGGAGCTGAGTGCAAAAAGCTGAAAAATCCCTTTGCGCTGATGCCGAAAGGGTAAAAAACCTACCAACAACGTCCCATCTGCGACGTTTCAATAAAGGCACATATAATTGGCTGCCGATCGCCATTTTAATTACAGTTCGTACTTGCTACTGTTTACGTGGTGAGGGGGGAGGGTTTAACAGGACGATTAAGCGAAATATAGTTTACCGATATAGGCTAACTAACTGATGCCCACGACTTCGTCCGCGTGGCATAAGTATTGTTTATTCACACGGGAACTTCTTAATTTTCCGGGATAAAAAGTAGCCTATGTCACTCTCCAGGTCCTCAACTATAGATTTTAAGGGATAGGGTAGTTAGTCTTGTGGGAGGCTTCGGCCGTGGTTAGCTACCACTCTAACAGCAAAGATACCACCCTACGATGCCGTGTAGAAATCGATAAGGGTTTAGGTTTGATATAACTGCCATATCCCTAACAGGTTAGGCTGCTACCATCTTAGACTGCATTATCACTTAACATCAGGTAAGATTGCAGTCAATTTGAATAGTCGAATGAATCTACCACTGGTTCGGAATGCCATTGCTACCGAGAACAACCAGCAAAAAACTCGGTGGTTGCTCTTTTGAAAAAAAAAAATTTACAATTTCATCAATGTTTAGATCCTTAACATTGCTGGAGCGAGTCAAATTCATGCTCTTTTATTATTTACATAATCTTCAACAGTATAATAAGCTTTTTTCAGGAGCATACTTTTAATGGATTTCTTAAACTTGTGTATAGGCACGTTTAAATAGGTTGTGGAATTTTGTTACAGAATAGAATGGTACTAAGATATAAACTGACAACTATAAAAGTAAGGAAGATAGCAATTTTAATCTTATTAATTCTTCACAGAGGATGCGCGGAAAATAAAAGGTTGTATTAACAAGAATTCCTCCATAAGTAATTTGTGAAAAAAATCAAGTCGCACGGTAAGACGGATGGACGTTGAAAAAACCTTCAAGAATCCTACTATACTTGAAGTTGTAACCTCATTTGAATATGATAGTTAGGCTTAGTGTATACTGAAGTAGCAAGAAGTAGCTTTTTGATTAATAGGTAGAATGAGTAGTCAGTCTCAGTAGGTAATAAGCTGAAAAGAAGTTAAAGCGATATAGCGGTTTTTTAATCCACTACAAGTTAGCCCTTGACTGCGATCTCACCTGATGGTAAGTGATGATGCAGTCTAAGAAGGTTAGGGGCATTGCAGTTATATATTATTAAACCCATACCCCTACACGGTTTCTACACGGCATCGAACTGGAACACTAAATCGCTAGGCGGCACGTCTTTTGTCGGTAGGGTGATAACTAGCCACGGCCAAAGCCTCCCACCAGGCCAGACGAGGCAAAATTCAGAAATAATAAATTCCCAAATTGACCCTGTCGGGGATCGAACCCGAGACCTCCGCGCTCAACACTGCGCCACGGAGGTCGTCAAAACCAGGTCAAAAACAGGAGGTTTCGTTGTAACCAGATCTAGCAGCTATTATTTTACATCTTTACCACTCCTCCACCTCCACTCTCATAGGAGATAGAGAATTAGAGCTTAGACCCACCACGCTGCTTCAATGCGGGTTGGCGGGCTTTAACGACTATTATTATGTTTGTGATTATAGCCGGAACGGACAACTTATCGTGCTCTCCGAGGCACGGGGTTGAAACACCACCAACTTCTTAACTCAAGGCTAGTACTGAGAATTTCTAGTCAGAAAAACCCAATACTTATTATGGCTCGACCCGGGACTCGAACCCGGGACCTCGTCACCCGCAGTCGATTATGCTTACTACTAGACCATTAAGGTACGAGTAGCTTACATTTTTACGCGCATCAAGTGTCTAGTTTTAATACAATAGTAGTTAAAAAAAGATCATTAAAAAGTTTTAAAAACAATTTAAAAAGCGTAATTTTAAAACGCACGGAATTATAATCAAAGCCATAAAAATAACAATGATACGAGAGTCTGCACTCAGCCTTACGTCTAAATTCCCAAGCAGGAATGACAAATTGGGTAGCGCATTCGGTATGCAAAGTAGTATGGAATCGGTAGGAGCAGAACACACTAGCAGCAAGTTGCTCGACAAAAAGTTGTGCTGCGGTCGCGCCGTCCCGGTCGGCTGTCACGTTCTGTAGTATGATTAATAATTTTCCTAAATTACTCTGTTTTATCAAATATTTATATCAAAATTGTACCATTTTTCTTGAATTACTAAATTATATTTTGACGACCTCCGTGGCGCAGTGTGTAGCGCTGTTGCCTTAACGTGCGGAGGTCCTGGGTTCGATCCCCGGCAGGGTCAATTTGGGAATTTATAATTTCTGAATTTTCCCTGGTCTGGCCTGGTGGGAGGCTTCGGCCGTGGCTAGTTACCACCCTACCGGCAAAGACGTGCCGCCAAGCGATTTAGCGTTCCGGTACGATGCCGTGTAGAAACCTAAGGGGTATGGGTTTAATATAACTGCCATGCCCCTAACAGGTTAGCCCGCTACCATCTTAGACTGCATCATCACTTACCATCAGGTGAGATCGTAGTCAAGGGCTAGCTTGTAGTGGACAAAAAAAAAAAAATATATTTTGTTCACATTATATTGGTTTTGTTTCAAAATAAATATACAGTAGTAGGTATATTGTCATCATTATCAATCGAATTTTCTTGTTGTTGATGTTACAAGTTTGATATGCGTGCAAATTCGCGCCTGTTTAGTTTGAAATCCTATCATGAAATTACTTTCAGATTTAGTGTACGGCCATACCTTAGGATGCTGCTGAGTTTCTTGCCGGCTCTTCTCAGTAAAATCGGCTTTCCGTACCGGTGGTAGAGTCTTAAGCGCAAAACACACTGGATGCGGGCGCGGGTCGGGTCGGGTGTCAGGCAGGTTGAATTCCTTGTATTTATATGGACAACATCACACAGAACGCGGACGCGGGTCGGGCGCGTGGCGGCTGACGCTGTGTGATGTATATGTATATAAGTAACACAACACGACAAAAAGTTTCGATACATTAAGTAAGTCGCAAATGTGTTCAACTTCCACGTTTTTATTTAGTATCCTTTGGGATAACGTATCTTGGTTTTACCTTATGTGAAAGATTTCAGTATGAAGATAATTTTTTGTCTATTTATTCATCTTAATTTAGAACCTATATACCTAAGAGTAAGAGTTTGGAATCTTCTTTGAAATCCACCGAATTGATATGGATATCTTTTTATCGATATCGATGAAAAATTTAAGTCACTAGTGCACAATGACCGCAGCATGAATTCGGCAAATGCGGGTCAATGTGTAAACGCTGCTTCAGAATTGCAACAAGTTTTTTTTTATCCTCTACAAGTTAGCCCTTGACTGCGATCTCACCTGATGGTAAGTGATGATGCAGTTATATTAACCCATACCCCTATTCGGTTTCTACACGGCATCGTACCGGAATGCTAAATCGCTTGGCGGCACGTGTTTGCCGGTAGGGTGGTCGTAGTAGATCGAACAAATATTGTCTTATCAATTCCATTTAGAATGCATTATAAGCGTGGGAGGTCTCGGGTTCGATTCCCGGAAGGGAAAATTGGGAATTGATTATTTTTTGCCTTTTTTGTCTCTTGTCTAATCTGGTGAGAGGCTTCGTCCCAGGCTGATTTGCCATTCACCGGCAAAGACGCTCCACCGAGCGTTTAGAAACCGACCTCGCTGGCTCTTCTCAGTAGAATCAGTTTTCCGAGCCGGTGGTAGAGTTTGAGTGCTCATAAGTGACACAAGTTGTCCAACGTGAAATAAATAAATCATTTATTAATTATTTATCATTTAATGAAAACGAAGAAATTGCCTTAGACTCCCAAGTTAGCCCGCTTCCATCCTAGACTGCATCATCACTCTACCACCAAGTAGATTGGCTTGGAGCGTTGGGCTAATATTGTGTCCAAGGCTCTTTATTATTGACCGTTCACTCATAATATTATGAAGGTGTACAATATTTATACTTACAAGCTAATACCCGCAACTTCGTTCGCGTGGATTGAGGTTGTGTCAATTCCCGCGGGAAATCTTTAATTTTCCTGGATAAAAAGTAGTCTATGTGTTATTCCAGACTATAATCTACCTCTGTGGCAAATTTAATCAAGATCCGTCCAGCCGTGCTGGCGTGATGGAGTAACAAACATCCATCTATCCATCCATCCATCCAAACTTTCGCATATACTTCCTTGTATTAATGCCTGCTATGGATTAATACCGGTTTTATGATTGGGAGTTGGAATTAAATAGTTGGCAGGCCAGGCTCCATACTAAAATATTCAAACCCTGCTTAGATAAGCAGCTTAAAATGCTTCCATTGATTCTATTGTGATTGCATACCTGCCTCAGAGAACTTGAACTTCTGCCTTATATGCTATGGTTGGTATAGGTAACTAGATGATTCCCGCGACTTCGTCTGCGTGGATTAAGATTTTTTGATCTCGCGGGAACTCTTTAATTTTCCGGGATAAAAAGTATTCTATGTCCTTCCCCGGTATATAGCCTATCCCTGTACTAAATTTCATCAAAATCGGTTTAATATGTGGGCCGTGAAAGCGTAGCAGACAGACAGACACACTTTTGCATTTCTAATATCAGTAAATAGTAGTAAGGATGTGTGCCGTGCTTTAGGTAAATCTAATCCTTGCGCTAAATTGTGGAACGTCGCCTTAATTTCTCGTAGAATACTATCCATCTATTAGTCAAAGATAATATAGCTATATAAAAATTATAAATAAATATAGTATAAAGTGTAAATATATAAATAAAAACACCAAATGAAATCTTTTCCTCTTTTTATTTGACAAAAGAAATTTATTCACTTTTTTTCTCATTTCCAGTTTCCTTATAATACATTGTAGTTATAAAGTAATTATACTATCTATTCTATATTTATAGTTATGTATATTTTTATTCTCTCTATATCTTACAAAACATATTTACAAAGTCATCCCGTAAGACCCATTCTTAATTATACTATAGTCTATTTAAAGAAAATTCTGATTGTAATATCTAACGTATAATATCTAAGACGTAATATTACTCCCAGAATTATTAATATTATAATACTAATTAAACCAAATATACATCACTGTAGATTAAATCATATTTCAAATAATATTAATATAATTTATTTTAAATATGTATTTTATAATAAAAAATACAGTTTGGCTTTGATGGATTTCGCCAGTTTATTATTTGGAATTTTCTATGATTTATGTACTAGAAGGATATTTTTTGTGTAACTTTTAATAGACTATAGTATAATTGTCTACAAAATAAATTCAAATTGCAATAGAAATAAAAATAGCTTAAATAGATTTGCATTCAGAACACAATTTTTGCATAAACATTATGTAATAAATACACTTTTATTTAACAGTTTACCAAAAAAATTATATTTTGTCTATAAAAAACTTAAAATTATTTATCACAACAGACTGGTTTGTGTTCCCGTTTGATTTATTGATTAAAATCTAAATAAATAAACACAATCATGTTTTAAAGCTTAGTTAATAAAACAAAATATATTTAAAAAAATAAATGGTAGCACTCCAGCAGCCATCTTTTACAGAATATAAATAAAATCACTGGTTACATTTGTTATGTAATATATAACATAACTTTATTTCAAATTGTGTTGCAATCATTATTCAGCACCATAATTCGTATCAGGTGGCACAATATTGAAACATGGAATAGCGTTAAATTAATGTTACTTAAAAATAAAAGAATGAGCAACTAAAAATGACGGCTGCATGAAAAAAGGAAACGTCTTATGGAAATAAAAATAGTACAGTCCTAATGAATAAGTTTAATACTCCTGGGTTTATCTTATATTTTCAACTTTCCGTCGGGTTTTGGAAAATTTCTCAACTCATATTCCGTGACCACGTTGTTTATTTCCACAAATAAATGATTTATGCCAGAAATACTCGGTTGAATACCCAAATATAATTAGCTACGATGAAGAATATTTTAACTATAAAGAACATTGTATTAAAATTACATGAATTATTGCACAATTGAACAGTTATACACAAATACAGAAATTTACAGCTTAGCTTTCCATTACGATTTAACCTATTTACAATAACGGGAATTTAAAAATACAAAATAACATAGGATACAACCACCTTTCAAATATTATTGTTATGTACATCAGTCAAAATTGCATACGCATTTTTGAAAAGATTAACTATTTTCTAAAATGGGTCTCATAACTTTAATGGCATACACAACTTTGACAAAAAATTATAATGCATTTTTTGAGATTAAAAAAAATAGTTAAAACCCTAATTGTTTATATAGTTTGACCAACGTGGCCACTGGAACTATTTTAATTGTATATTTTCTTTCAATACTTATATCCTAACAATTTACAGTAACCGTTATAGACATTTAAATCCTATTTATTTATAGTTTATTGTTAATAAAAAAATGTACAATGATTTTTAATACTATTAAATAATTTTCTTAATAATAATCTTGGTTGTGCCGTTCTTTCATATCTTTTAGGAGATACGCCATTATTGTGCGCCATTTTATGTAAATTTTTAAGTGAATTATACTTGCAAATGTATTAAATTTTTAACGTGTGTTTCATTTTGTTTTTCCGATGGTCGTTACACGGCAGGCCAGACCCTGTTGACAAACAATTTTCTGTTAATAATGATTTTGAAAAATAGCCAGACCAGTTATTTAGAAAGGACATAATTTAAAATGTTTACTTTTTAAATTTTTAATGCAAAGTATATTTCTATATTCACTCATTACGTTTTGCCATAATACCGGGGATTCCAGTGAAATAAATGTAATTTAAAAATAGCCCTTTTTTTTACAAAGTTTAAAATAAAAATGTAGAGCACTAAAATGTCAGAGAACAAAATTACGTCCTCTCTATAAAATATTGTGTAGAAGAAAAACACATCAAGAGAATTAAAAACGAATAATATTAAGACCATTATGAAAAATATATCGCAAACTGTCAAAGTAACTGTATATGCCATTAAAGTATAGTATTTGGTAAACTGTACAAATAATAAAGTTATATTGTGACTGTGACAATGAAACATAATATAGGTTATAATAAAGTGATAAAGTTAAACATCATTATTTCGAACTAGGTAGGTAAATAGGTATAAAAAACTTTCAAGAGAAAACTTGGCAGGTGTATGGTTTTTTGCTCAATTGTAACAGTCGCAATGTTTTTATATATGTTGTAATTACTATTGTAGCATTATTTATAAAGTCTAGACTAATAAAATCTTCAGCTGTCATAATTATTTTGTTCATTCGATCCCAAAAACTGACTTCTCAGCCCCATCCGGTGAAATAACGCTAGGCCGTTTTCGCTGTAAATAAATTTGAATATTTTAATCTAAATGCTATATTTTTCTTAACTCTAATAAATAATAATTTAATGTATTATGATTAATAATAATCACTTAATATAATGAACCTCAAGAAATCCCTCGACTAGTTTCGTGATTAGCTTTTAGTAAAACACGACGGATTTTAAAAACAATGGTGCCTTTAAGAGTCAGCGTCGAAAATTTAACTAATAATGGTTTCATTTTAGTTTTATTATTTCTATATTCTTTCTATAATACATTAAATTGTGATGATATTGATATGCACAATTGAATATTCTCTTCAGAATACTTACGTTAACAGGCCAGGGTTGGCGTCAGCTTGGTACCAGGAGTACTGGGGTACATATGGGGGGTGCGGCTGTGGCGCCCCCTGGTGGTGTAGTGCGTGCGCATGCGCGCCCTTCATATCCCAAGGGCCGGGTGGCGCGCCCTGTTGACAAAGATAAAGGTAAGTTGAAGGTAGAGATATTGGAAACAGGAGAATGTTATTACCGAGTGAACCAACTTCACACTTGCATTATGATAGACTTCGGTTTGTCGAAAAGGCTGTAGTAGTAGGGGTAAGGGGTAGCTTGGTAGGTTTAGTTTCATAAATGTTATATACTAGATGATGCCCACGGCTTCGTCCGCGTGGATTAAGTTTGCTTGATTCCCGAGGGAACTCTTTAATTCTCCGGGATAAAAGTAGCCTATGTGTTATTCCAGACTATAATCTATCTCTGTGCCAAATTTCAATCGGATCCGTTCAGCTATATTCCCGTTATATATCATACTATAGTATAGTTCAGATCCCGGAGATACAACATATCCCTGTACCTCATCAAAATCGGTTGAACCGATGGACCGTGAAAGCGTAGCAGACAGACAGACAGACACTTTCGCATTTATAATATTAGTATGAATATAAGACTTGTAACAAAATTAAATATCCTAATAATAGAAATGTGAAAGTTTGTATATTTGGATGTTTGTTAATAACGCCACAACGACAGAACCGATTTGGGTGAAATTTGGAATGCAGATAGATAAACCCCTGAATTAACACATAGATTGCATTTTGCTCCCGTAAAATTAAAAAGTTCCCGCGGGAATCAAATAAAATATCTAATAACCAGGTATATTATTTCGTTTGACTCAAGATACAGGTAATTTTTTTTTTTATTTAATGACATACTATGACATTGGATAGAAGCAGGCGTTACTAATAATCCGCTACGGTAGGTAAATCTACGTGGTACAGTGTGTGTGTGTGGTGAATATCACAAGCTACAAGTGCAAGACACTTGTAGCTTGTGATATTCACCACACCACACAAATCTTCCAAATTATTCTCCTGTAGGTACGTTTCACTCCAAGACAGGAGCATCTATCTTCAGGAGATGTTGATTCGACAATGTACCACATAGATAGATAGATAGATAGATAAATTCTTTATTGCTACACAAGATATAAAAATACATAGAAAAGAAAATAAAACAAAACAAAGTGCGCAAAGGCGGTCTTATCACTAAAAGTGATCTCCTCCAGACAACCCATTAATTAAGGACCTTTAAGGTAGGAGCGGGATAGTGCAACAATATAGACAGCTATAATAATATACTACATAAACTTTACATACTAATAATACATAAATAATTTTATAAATACATATAAAAATAAATATATACCTATATAAACCTACATACACAATACTTAAATATTCTATAGCATACTAGCACTAGATAAGTAATGATCCTTTAAACGATTCTTGAATATATTTATAGATTTCGATTGTCTAATGTCATTCGGTAGGACGTTCCAAAGCTTAACCGTCTTTACTGTGAAGGAATTCCCGTACACCTCCGTATGACTAGAAGGTATTCTCAACCTGTTGTCATCTTTAGACCGCAAATAAATAGACAAGTCGTTGCTGCCAAGAAAGTTGAACCGCTCTTTTATGTAAGGTGGCGTTTGAGGATAATATAATATGGAGTACAAGAGAGAAAGAGCATGTAAGTTTCTACGGGAACGAATTGGCAGCCACTTTAACTGAGCACGAAATTCAGATATATGATCATACTTGCGTAAGCCAAAGATAAATCGTATACAAACATTTTGCAGCCTTTCAAGTTTATTGAGCATGGTCTCAGATAAATCCAAATAACAAACATCCGCATAATCTAAAATGGGTAAAAGCAGAGTACTAGCTAATAGGATCTTAGCTTTAATCGGTAAAAAATGTTTCCACCGTCGCAAGTACCCAACAGCAGCAAAGATCTTACGACTTAGCTCTGTAACTTGCGGAACCCAAGACAAAGAATTATCAAGAATAAGGCCAAAATCCTTAACTGCATTAGTGTAAGGTATAGCTGTTCCATCTAAGACAACAGGTGGTATAATATTATAAGAAAGTAAGGAAAGGTAATATTTGCATAGATTTACCAATGTGGCGGATTATAGCGAATTAAACTTCTAGTTCTTTCAAGATACTATGACAGTTAGAATTTTCTACTAGTCATACGAGTCAATAATTAATCAACTGAATCATAATAATTAAAAGTGTTCTAACAATTTAATCCTGAAATTAAATTGTCATCAGACATTGCGTGACACTGTAAATAAATAATCACGCATGCGTGTTTACTATATTGTTACATAAGTATGCGAAAGGCGTGCCCACCACACCTGGCATTTATATGTTGTAGTTTATTGTATTAGTGAGACTTGGGTAATGAACAATTTTAATCTACGAAAATGGTGTTTATTTAGACTTTTGGAGGAACGTAATTTTGGTTATTTGCTAATGGAATAAGTGCCGATTTAATAATGGGCCATTATACAAATGTGTGGTTTAAAAATGACGTGTGATCCTCATGAGTTATGTGAAATGTTACTCTGGGACCATTTTAAAACCACCTTAATGGTTTGACGCTCTCAAGACAGAGAGGTGTACACAGAACTTAATTTACCTAATTGGCCAGCGACATTAATATTAGAATCGTATTTTGATAATATTATGTATGTTACTAATTTTAATATTGCATGCCGTATTAAGGTATTAGGATGTACAACACCTAGAATAACACCAAATAAACCCAAATGTGCAATAAATAAATGATTGATTGATTGACGTCAAAGTAATGTTCTCTGCTGAAAAAATAGGAATAGAAAAGAAGTTTACACGGGTGTCCGTCTCATATTATATTGATTTAGGGTCTCACCAAACCTGTCAACGCGGAACCGGCTACAGCCGGTCAGAAAAGCTTTATGTGAACTGTGTGTATACAAAAGTATATGGCATTAAGGGTTAAAACGCGAATGAACTAGAAGTTTAATTCCCTATAATTCACCACAGTAGACAAATCTATGTGATACAGTGTTAATCTTGGCCTTGCAGCTTGCGATATTTATCACCCAGTAAGCCAGCAATTCGCACCGGCACAACAGCACACCACATAAATCTTCCAAATTATTTTCAACGTATGTTTCACTCCGACACCGGAGTATCTTCAGGAGATGTTGACTCGATAATGCACGATTGTTAAGACGCGGCTAAATGCCGTTTCCGCGTAACCGTCGCATCACGTCGGCCGGTGTGGGCGACGTCTTTTCACCCCGAATACATACCTAAAGCTTTTTCTGATCGGCTCAAGTCGTGTCGATAGGTTTGGTGAGACCCTTATGTGAACCATGACTGCTGCTACCTTGCAGCAGCGGTTCACATAACAGCAGTCAATCTTAATGGCTACTTGGCAAATAGTCAAATTAGCAACTTTTTTTCAAACGTCAAAACGCGTCCTAAGTATGGGATTTTTATGAAAATCTGAAATGTGACGTCATGAAAGTTGGACGCACTTTTTTACTTTAAAATGATAATTCAACATAAAACTATCAGGGGACGTGGATATTACGACTTTTGGGAGATCCTCTATTTAATCATCACTAAAAAATAATTTATTTGAATCGTAGTCAAATACCCTATTAGCTATCAGGAGTCAGTACTCTGTTGGCATTGTCTCTCACCCAGTGGATCAGGGATAGATTTTACACTTACGTATCCGACCCTTGGATCCCACGACTGCTGATGTGGGGGCTTCACATCACACGAGGTGCCGTCCGGTGACCGGCCTGCGTTTGGCTGTAAGAAACAAAGATGTATAAGAATGTGACAGAATTAAAGACAGTCACGATTAACTTTGGTCCTATTTTTATTTAGGTACCTATTTATAGACTAGCGCTTAGCTGCAATCAGACTTGCTGGAACTAGTGATGCAGCCTTAGGTGGAGCGCGCTTGCCTAGAAGATGCCTATTCACTCTTGATTTGAAGGTACCAATATTATAAGCGGATGGAAAAACGGAAGCTGTTCCACATCCTAGCGGTTCGATGTTCCAAGTGAGTTTGGGAGCCACGAGGACCAAATATTAATGAACTCTTCATTGAGTGATGTTCCAAGTGAGTTTTTGGGAGCCACGAGGACAAAAATAGTGTCGTGTTGAAATTTCTACAAGCTATCGATCCGCCTATCGAGATAATGACAATACTAAAGTTGTCAACCTATTGTATAATGCCCAGGTTTCTTCAACATATAACGCAACTATATACTTTTTAAAGTTGTAAAATGTGTAAAACGTAATTTAATCTGTATTCAGTGATGAAATCTCTTACATATCCAACCTTTACGTCCCAAGAGGGTTGCGGGGGTTGTTTCACGTCCCACGGCGTTCCGGTCGGCGACAGGCCGGGGGAGAGTTCGGACACGGGCGTGGAACTTGGCGTGGGCGAGTGCGCCTGCGTGGGACCACTCTGGTACGCGGACGGGGAATGTTGGGAGCCGCTGGAACTACCGCCTCCGCCTGTGAAAGATGAATATTACTATGAAACAAAGAACTATAAACTGAAAGCGCAAATAAGACCACACTGGGCTGAACAAAATAAAACGTCTTCGTGGAACTTTTTTACGAACTCTGTGGCGCAGTGTTGAGCACTGTTGTCATAACGTGCGGAGGTCCCGGGTTTGATCCCCGGCAGGGTCCATTTGGGAATTTATAATTTCTGAATTTCCCCAGGTCTGGCCTGGTGGGAGGCATCGGCCGTGACTAGTTACCACCCTACCGGCAAAGACGTGCCGCCCATATACCTAACTGCCCTGTCCCTTACAGGTTAGCCCACTACCATCTTAGGCTGCATCATCACTTATAATCAGGTGACATCGCAGTCAAGGGCTAACTTGTAGTGGATAAAAAAAGAACTTTTCTGTTTTATTTTTCGGGATAAAAAGTAGCCTTTAATCCAGGGTATAATCTATCTCTATTCCAAATTTCAGTAAAATCCATTTATTCAATTTCCGCCTTCATAATATTAGTGCGATCACTCAGGTAGGTTTCTTTTTTTATTGCGAGATAGGCATGCGATTGACGACAATCATGCTCAGTGAAAGCAATGATGAGGTCTAGGTTGGAACGCGCATGCCTAGAAGTTACCTAAGTTATACGTGGCAGGAAACACGTGCGCTGGAAGAGTGTTCCACACTCTAGCGGTTCATATCAGAAACGTCGAGCAAAAACGTTTCGTGCGAGCAGATTGGATGCCAACGCTGACGGTTTCTCGCTGTTCAATGGTAGGACGGAGAAAGTTTGTAGGTAAATCTAATTAAGCTACAAACAAATAGATGCCAAGCTTACCATGTAATAGCTGATTGTTGTTAGGTGGACTGCCGGGCGGTAGGCCGAGGCCGGGGGGACCAGCGCCCACTTGCGCCGCTTTCATCATCTTTTTGTATTTACTACGTCGGTTCTGGAACCATATCTTCACCTGTTGAAGAAAACATCATGTTGTTAAAGTCAGTTTTTAATGAAGGCATCATCCATCACTCCATCCATCAGCCTTTATTCGTCCACTGCTGGACATAGGCCTTTCGGAGAGCGCGCCCCCACACACGATCCTCTGCTTTGGTCATCCACCCACTTCCCGCCGCCTTTTTAAGGTCGTCGGTCCAGCGGGCTAGAGGACGAATAATTTAATGAAGGCATACGTTACAGTAATGAAGGAATAACTATGGTATAGGCAACAGGCGCAAGTTTTTGTCCAGTTGAACAGGTCAGCCAAGCTAAACTGAAATCCTGTACAAGGGTATATTTATTGCAAACCAATTTTCAAAAGGTAGGTATACTATTTTTTTAAGCTTTGCAATATTCAAATAATAATTAATTATTTATAATAACAATAATTATGTTTAATTATTATAAGTATATTCCTCGTATTATATTCATAATACCAATATTATTATCATAATACACTCAATATTCAAATTATTATAAAACGACTATTATATTGTATTCGTATCAACTTTTACAAAATATGTTACTATTACGTTTAGTATATTTTAAAGTTACTAATAATTTAATTTTAGTTTTAGTTTTATAATTTTCAAGTAAAATATTTTTTCTCAATAACTTTATGGGACATGAATATTTTTCTTGGTAAGCACGAATTTCAGCTATTCAGTCATCTACGCGGCAATAAAAAAAGTCGTATTATCACGCATAGGGTGGCGTGAGCGTGGGCGGGGCTAGGGAGAAACCGTTGCTGTACCGTTAGCGTAGTGATGCCAAAATATTGCATCGATATAAATCGATATCGATAAAAATTAAAAAAAAATTGCATAACAAAAACTCTTTTAAATCTTCTTCATTATTTTTCCTAACGTGTAAATAAAACATGGAAAAACTAAGGAAGCAGAAGGATATAAAAAGGCGGCCTTGTAGCTAGGTAGCGAATTATTTCACACAACCTTATGAATACCAAAACGTGAAAATTTTTGTACTGTGGTGTAAAATGATTATAAACGTAATAATATTAATATATTATGAAAGTCGTGAGTTTGAATCCTTTCATTTCTGAGGTATAAACCATACATGCGTGATTGCAATTGATATTTGTGCGTAAGATACTTATGGAAAGTCAACAACATATATTAATTTTAAATGCCACATATTAAAGCGTAAATATTCTCACAAAATAAATAAAAACGTAACGTACTGTTACTCGTTACAGTAACTGACAGCCGAACAAAAAGATTACATACATATTTTCAATACGGTAAGACTAAAGGCGGAGTAAGGTTAGAACCGTTAGTTCACCGTTAGATACATGCTAGAGTAGTGGCGATTTATGTCATCGAAAATTATATACGATTGTCATTTCACATCACTATGACATGACAGTGACAGTTATTGCAATTGGTGTAACACATAGATATTACTGCTTTCTTACAATTTGATGAAAAGTTGCTGCTCTTTTTGAGTAACACAACTTTAGGAGACAACATTTTTAAACAATATTTAAAATATACGCCCGCGACCTCGTGCGCGTGGAATATGTTTTTTTTAATTCTCACGGATTTTTTTCTTGGGATTAAAAGTAGCTTTTAACACTCTCCAGGTCCTCAACTATACCCATTACTCATGCAAAAAATCACGTCTATCCGTTGCTTTGCTGCGCTGTGATTGAAGGATAAACCAACAAACATACACACTTTTGTATATATCTTATTAGTATGATAATATATTTTTAATTTTTTAATCTGGGATTTTTCTCAACTACAAAAAAATAAATAAAAAACGAAACAATTGATAAGTCAGTAGGTAAATGCTATGTAACTACATCAACCATTATTATTATGCAAATGAGTCAGAGAAAAACAATAGTGATGTACACTAGGTACTACATAAAATTATATTTTACCGCATTCTTAAAACAATAAAAGATCAGGAAAATCCTGTCGATAGCTTGATAAAGTCGATTAGGACTACCATAACAAATGACATTTTAAAACATACTGCGGAAAGTAATGTACAATTTTACTTAATGATAGCTGTCAAATTAATTAATAACCCTTTAAAAGACATAAATATCACATTTATGCGAAATAAAAAGGTGTCGATTTTCGTAATAAAGAAAGAAACACTTCTTAAGAGACGTAAATAAAACGAAAAATGCATTTAAAACCAGATTTCCAGAGTAAATTGGTCTATTAAAAACAATTAAAAAATATTTTACCGTATGCTGACCTTTGCTGATGGTAAATTAGGTCAAGGTCATTTGATTAAGGTACTTGGTAAGGTTAAAACGAGGCTTACGTCGAGTGTGACAATATCAAATACTACAGTTTCTGCCCCTTTTTTAAAGGAAAAATAATAAATGAACTGATCACTTAATACAGTGTTGTAACGCACAAATAATAGAATTTAAAATTTTACATTAAGTTGTATTGTGATTAAGAAATAAAATATCACTTGCTTTAACGGTAAAGAAAACTATCGTTATGTCTGTGGTTAAGCCATACAGCTTCCCATAATGATCTCAATGGTGTCAAAAGTCTGCCAATCCACACTCAAACAGCCTGGTAGACTGTGATGTAAACCATTTTTATTCTAAAAGGAAACTCGTGTTGAGTATTATGCCGGCGAAATTAAGTAGAGATGATGAAAATAATGATGAAAAATGCGATAATAATGATTATTTAGCCGAGATTAATTGAATAATTATGACTTATGTTGACCGGTTGGTCAATGAAATGAACTGTATTTTAAACGGTGCGACAGCCGTATTATCGATAAATAATCGATACATCAGGACAAATTATTTACGTTCACAGTAACAGGTTGGTGTGTTGACATTAAAAACCTGTTGCATACAAAACTTATATAATAACGACTGACGTTATGGGGTTACATAAAATGTTTACAGTTTACATTGAGATATTGTTAATCGATATTTATAAATCGGTAATGGTTTAAAGTTCAAGTAAGTTGTTCATGAGAAAGAGATATTTATGTTGTAAGACATTGAGTCCCTCTTCTGTATGTGTATTTATTAGAGACAGCTATAATAAGAGCTTTGGGGAGGTGCTGGAAGAAACTTCTAGAGAGTTAAGCTACCCTGCTGTAAATGACATGGTCTGCATCGCCTCCTCCTGCATTCCTCATTGCTTAGGATAAAGGTGACCCCTTTTCAATCATCGTGCGGTGATTCGCAGGTCTTTCCGCATACTTATTTCATTTAAAGTTACAATATCTAAGTATTTATCTATCCATTTGCTGTTTTACTTACAGAAATAGTTTGCATTACAGAGACAACCAAAGGTTAGCTAATATTTAGTGGAAACGTTTATTTTCTGGTATACAATAATGGAAAGTTTCCTCGGAGTTATTAAAAAACCTAATCCATTAACACCACGTGGATGAAGACGCTACCATTTTTACTGTATAAACTAGTAGAAGTTTAAAGAATATCTGACAGTAACATTTTAAACGAATACAGCCCCGATACAAAAATAAAATGTCTATAGTTTACGCGCGAGTTGAATACAGAGCTTACTTAGATATGTGTCACCTCAGGCCCCGACTGCATTCAATTCGCGCGCGTACTATAAATATTATTTGAAAGTTCTATCGATGTATTTCGTGTGTCGTATCACTACACCCCACACTTGCACCCCACCCCGATTAGCGGGGTCGAGTCATTCCTTAACCTGCCTAACCTATTCTATTGGTATTCTACTGCTATTGACTCCCTTACGAAGTTACCTATCACGAAAATTATACTATATATAGCTCAATTACCACTCACTCACTGACTGACTGACTCATTGACATAATTGTTCTCCTAGAAAGAGACAGAAAATGATACAATGATGTACGGGAGATGTGTTCGGATGCGGGAGTCGAGTAGGGAAAAATTATGACATTTCGGAAAAACAAGATGGCGGCCGACGTGATTCTTGCAACTCTTTTGTTTTCCAACCGATTTCGTTACAACTCGCAGTTATTGACGAAATTAGGAAATGGTCAATAGAAAAAGTGGAAAAAATTGGAAAAACAAGATGGCGGCCGAGCTGTAGTGTTTTGAAATTTTTGATTTTTCGACCCCGAACCGCGGCGCCACAGATCCGAAACGGCATGGTCGAGCGTAATATTTTTTTCTGTTTTCGCCTACAACTATCCTGTATTTTGACAGAACGGGAGTGGTTTTTAAAAATTCAAGATGGCGGCTGTCGGGTTGGCCGTTCGGTCTGAGGTACGAAAAAACGCAATTTTAAAATTCAATTTTCTCACAGTTGGCAACGTCGGAGCGTTTTGACTTCTAGGGGGCGATTGTGTGTACAGACTCGAACTATGGATTGGGGAAAAAAAATTACCCAATTTCTCGGGAAATTTTCAAGATTTACCCCAAAAATAAAAAAATCTAAATACGAATTTTTTGCAAAATTCGAGTACGAGCGACCACGTGTCCTACTTGTACGAATGACATTTGGGTGTTTTCGTCGCCGAGGTCTGGCAACACTGGGATTTATCAAAGTAAAAGTGATTTTCGACATGGTCTTTTTTCAGGGGCTATCATTTCGGCTGGGTGCGAGCGAGATGAAAAATTTAAACGTCATCAGGAGCGGTATATCCTGAAGTTTACGGGAAAATTATGAAACTATGTAAAATGCTTGTGTGAAACGAGGTGGCGGCCATTTTGTATTCTTTTTGTGTTTTTGAAAATTTCGATCACGATTTTGAGGCAGTTGGCAACATTTGGGAAAGTTGTCATGTAGGGATCGACTGTGTAACTCGACCGGCAGTATCGAGATATCAAAACAGTGTTGCCACATTTGGGGTAGTTTTCGAGATTTTCCCCAAAAATGTCCTCCTGTAAAATATTGTATGAAAAATTTTTTTTTCACTGATGGCTTCGTATAGAAGTCAGAAAATATAACTTGAAAAAAAATATGGAGACACCTGATGATTGAGGATTTCGGAGACGGGTAAAGGGCACGGCCAAGGTATTGAAGATAGGTGGGGGGTTCTCGAACTAATGTCACTCGGAACCACATCCAATTGGCGATGAGTTAAAAAAAACTCGAAAATGGTGGATTCAAGATGGCCGCCATACAAATTTCGTCAGTGTCTATCTCGGAGAGTATAAGAGATGGAAGTGTGGTTTCTTGGCAAGAGATGATCAGGACCTGATGGTCTACTTGATGAACAGGAAAAATATTCAAGATGGCGGAATTTATTTCTCCATAGAAAATATATGGCCAATATTGAAGAATACTACAAGACTGTGTAGAACTATGCAAGATTTTGATACGGTTTCGTTTTACCCACGACGGGGCTCCCTGAGATTACAAAACAGGAAATTGGTACTGAAATTTAAAAAAATCAGCGCCATTTTGAAATTCTTTGTTAATTGGCCGATTTCGTTCAAAATCGATATTTAGGACTCCCTGGGGTTACAAAACAGGAAACTGATACCAAAATTTAAAAAAATCAGCGCCATTTTGAAATTCTTTGTTAATGGACCGATTTCGTTCAAAATCGATATTTAGCGCTCCCTGGGATTTCAATACAGGAAACTGTTACCAAAGTTTTAAAAAATCAGCGCCATTTTGAAATTCTTTGTAAATGGACCGAATTCGTTCAAAATCGATATTCAGGGCTCCCTCTGATCACAAAACAGGAAACTGATGCCAAAGTTTAAAAAAATCAACGCCATTTTTAATAATTTTGCTATAATCATAATAAATGTCTGTACTACTTTTAAGTCAAACCACAACCCGTGAGCTGCTTTAGCAGCTCGCGCACAGGGCGAAACACTAGTTGCTTTATATATCTGAATTCTGATTTTGAATACATCATTGCATCTATAAAATATTTTATGTTTGACGACCTGTAATCTTAGTGGTAGCCAAAATACCCAATTTAGCAATTTTATGCGACAAAACAAACCGGAAAACAAACACACTTTTGCATTCATAATATTAATACAATAAAACTTTTTTTGGAACACATTGGAAGGCTTTATAATAATAAAAGTTTTTCTATGGTTTTTAAACAATGTTGTTCTTACTTATATGGGAATTTGAATTATTGGAAAAAAGCTGCGGTCGTCCATATGTTGCGGACTGCGGTGGCGGCCATCTTTCTTTTTTTTGTTTTTTTAGGGCTATTGTCATGCAACGGTATGGCGCTATTCAGCCAGGTTTCGAATTCATTTTTAATTTTTATTTCACTTTAAATTAATTGTTGTGGTTAATATAATTTTGTATTGCTATCTTTTTCAAGCGGCTCCCGCCGCTGTTATTCCTTCACTTTTTTTAAATTTTCTACATTTTAACCGATTATGATGAAAGTACCTACTTACGTAACATCTTAGTAAGTATAATATAATAAGTATTGAAAATAAAATAAGTATTGACATTATCTACTCTATTATTAATAACCTTAAGGGCTTAAATAAATATTTCAGACTCCAAAAGCCACATTTTTCCGTAGGTAGGTACTTTTCAAAACATAAAAGCTTTATTGAGAATATCACTGCGGTATAATTTGTGAACCCACCGTATTACTTTCCAAAAAACTCTACCTCTATGAGAAAAGGAGGCATATCCCACAGAAATGAGGTAATTGGCAAGAAAGAGAATAAATATTATGATAAAGTAAACGATGCCTACGACTTCACCCGCGTGGTTTTAGCTCTTTTAGAGGACGTGGATATAACAACTTTTTGGAGATCCTCTATTCACTCTAAAAACCACTACTAAAAAATAATTTACGAGTATCTGACAAGTAGTCAAAATAATACTTGGGTATTATTATATTATATTATATTATATATTATATATTATAAGTAGTCAAAATAATACTTGGGTATTATTTTGACTACTTGTCAAATACATTTTTTTTGCGATTTGAATTAGGTACCTACCTTTAAATGCCACGGTAGGCGAAGATAACTATAGTAGCTACTACGTTTCGGAAAATAAATTCTACTGAGAACGTAGAATCGTCAGAAGACACCCGTTTCAAAAGTAATGTTTCAATATGATTTTATAGGATTGAAATAAATTCACTAGCTCAACCAAAACACGAGACAGAGTAAATGTTAAAAGAGTGTTATAAAGGTGTTCTAGAGATCGTTAAAAGATCGTAAAGTAATAAAAATCGAACATTAAGAAAACAAGTACTCTCACATAAAACAGTTAAAATCCTTATCAAAAGTTCATCTAAAATAATCAGAGCACAAAAATTTCACTTTTCAAAACGGCCTTTCGCGATATAGCATGGCAGCTGGTGGAAAAATTTATCTACCTTTTATACTTAATTAACTGATGCTCGCGAATTCGTCCGCCTAGTTTGAGTTTTATTTTAATTCCCGAGAGAAATCCTTAATTATCCTTCTCTGGAACACAACCTGTATCTATACCAAATTTCATCAAAATCGGTTGAAATCATGGGTTATGAAAGCGTAACAAACAAATAAACTCACATTTATAACATCAAATCAAATATAAAAATTATAAATACGAAAGTTTGGATGTATGGATGTATGGATGGATGTTTGTTACTCAATCACGCCCCAACGCGAACGGCTGAACGGATCTGGCTCAAATTTGGCACAGAGATAGATTATAGTCTGTAATAGCACATAGGGTACTTTTTATCCCAGAAAATGAATGATAAACCACAATCCACGCGGACCAAGTCGCGGGCATTCGCTAGTTAGTTATAAAAGCCATTATGTTTGAATACAGGCAGTAATAATTTTAAAATATTGATGCGAAAGCGTGTTCTTCTGTCTGCTACGCTTTCACGGCCTGTTCGGTCTAGGACTGTTAAATGATATGATCTTATTACAAATTGCTAAATTCTAATTATATAAATGAGTGGCACGCGTGCTGGTCGCTATGATGATTTGCACACTGATTGATTGTTAGATTAAATGTGTAATTAAATATAGGTTAGTCCTGATGGAGCAAATTTTGCGGTTGGACTGAGGACCATACACGGCCCATTCGTTTGAACGATTTTGATGAAATTTTGTAACACGGACGAAGTAACGGGCATCATCTAGTCTAAAATATTTACATTCGCTCCGGTCGTGTGGAACGCTTCGCCTGTGGCTAGTTCACCTCCTTACCAACATAGCCATGCTGTCAAGCGATTTAGCTTTCCACAAAAAGTTCCTACGATTTTTAAAAACCATCTAAACGGATTTATTTTTTCATCCAAGCGGATGAAGTCAGAAAAAACAGATGACAATGAATTTTGTTAAGTACGTGTCAATTTTCGCAGATAAAAACATTCTACAAACCTTTTCCCGAAAAGGACAAGGTTGGACAAGATACCGTATAATATTATAAATCCGAAAATTTGGATGGATGGACAGTAGTATGGATGGATGTTTGAATACTCAAGCAAGCCAGGACGACTAAACGGATCTGGACAAAATTTGGCAGGGATAGATTATAGTCTGGAATAACACATAGGCCACTTTTTATCCCGGAAAATTAAAGAAGTCTTTAATATAAACGTTTTAATTTTCCCACTAGCTCACGAAGTACATTTGCCCGGTTTCACCGAGTCCGTTCCGTGGGGACGGCGGTATGCAATACCGACATACCTATAAGGACGGCATTCTACATACACGGGCGGTGAGTACAAAGAAATATCGGGCATAGAACGCATAGCACTAAGAAATGGTGCCTTGGCGAATACAGCTATTCCGCCACTCGGCAGGGACGGGCTTATGCAACAGGCAATTTTATTTCACTGCTATAAGAAAATAAAATCCCCTACCATTAAATTATTAATGTGGGGGTGATGGCTCTCATAAATAAGGAATATATTTCAGAGAGTGCAATCCCTGAGTTACATGAATCTGTCAAAGTATGAACACGTCAAATTGCAGTTCCTAATGACAGTTCCACCTAAATGCTCATGTCAAATCACATGTTAATTAAAATCTACTTTAAAGTATCTATTTTTCCCACATTAGGATAGATTTTTAGGATAGGTGAGTTAAGAGGTCTAGTATTGCTATATTTAAATAAAAACTTTTGCCTTGCGAAAATCAACCTCTTTTTTCTATGTTTTTGCCGGGCAAATGGGCAAAAAAGGTCAGTCGATGTTTAAAATGATTGAATGCTTTTTTTTTTAAATAAGAAATCATGTAACTCCATCGTATTGAAACTTTAATGAATTTAAGAATAAGCATTTATCTTAATATAGGCTAAATTATCTACATGTAAATATATAAAAGGAACAGGTGACTAACTGACAGACTGATCTATCAACGCCTGTTCCTAACCACTGGACGGACCGGGCTAAAATTTGGCATACAGATTTAAGGTCTAGCCCCAATATAGAGGCGCGGCACGTAGTGGCAAATGTTCTACCCATTCACACAATAATATTCAACCCATAAGAGAGCGATTTAAGGGTGTTGAAATTTACCAATTAAATGGATCTTAATAAGCGCACCCGCGGGCAAAAGCTAGTTGTGCAAGCGACATATCACATTAAGACCCCCATAAATCAGACCAACGGCTCAATTTGGCGGATTGGACATACAGAACGGAATAAATTAATAAGTAAATTAAAAACCCATAAATATTTATGCTTTGTCCGGTCGTGCATGACGCGATTCTTGTCTTTTTTTATTAAAAAAACAGTAGCTGGTACAAAACTGCATGCCGCGCCCGGACATTGAATGACGTGGAGTGGTTGACTTTGTTTTTTTTTAAATTGTCTCTGGAAAAAGGACTGTACCCTGCCGGCATTTTTTTAATTGTACTTTTTCCCGTACACTTTTAGTTTTTAGTTATTAGGATGATATGAAGCATAATATTTTTTATTTTTTATTGCTCATAAGATAAAGACTACAAAGAATAATTATTGAATGAGTTTATTTTGAAATCCCACGTTTGAGTTATTATTATTTTAAAAAAAACTACATAGCTAAACAATAAGAGATATGAAATAGTTACTAATAAATAAAATATCAAGTATTTAAATGTTTTAACTATTAAATGTCACATTTTAACATGCACTTTATATTAATTATAAAACTAGTAGGTGGCAATATCTAGCAAATTTAATAACAATAATTTCCTATATCTTATCAGAAAAGTACTAAAAGCAAGAGTTCTAAACCTAATCTTAAAGAAAAATGACCAAGGTAAATGAGCATTATTTATTTATTGTGTAAAGAAGTATAGTATACTTAGTGTATTTTTCAATTACAATAAATTATTTCATAGCAGATACACAATACAAAATGGTTTAATGCATGCACCATTTTCATTCATATTTAACATATAAAGTACACAAATTATGTTTGCAAATGAAAGAAAACACTTATCATTAGTCTAACTGACACTTTATGTGGCGTAAAGGCTGATACACATTAATCTAGTACAAGAATGTACTAGTCTAGTCTATTCAGGTCTAGTGTTAGTTGCTACAAACTATTCATATTACTATTCATATTTGTGTACGTGAGACGGTATAGGTCTATGGAAATCTCAACAAAGGAAACACAAATTCGAAATTAAAAAGTATCTTCAAAGTTCGTAGCACTGTAAAATTTCACTGTTCACTAATCATTCTCGCGAACGCATTCGTCATAAATGCGTTGACAGCCTCGTTGGTCTAGTGGTTAGCATGTTCAACTGCGACTGAAGGGGTTCGAGTCCCGGATCGGGCATTAATTAAGTGTTGGGTTTTTCTGACTAGAAATTCTCAGTACTAGCCCGGAGTTAGGAAGTTGATTGTGTTTCACCCCCTGCCTCAGAGAGCACGTTATAAGCTGTCGGTCCTGGTTATTATCACTAACATGATAATGGTCGCTAAAGCCCGAAAACCCGCATTGGAGCAGCGTGGTGGGTCTAAAATCTAATTCCTCTCTCTCCTTTGAGAGTGGAGGCCTGTGCCCAGCAGTGGGACGTTAATGGGCTATAGTAGTGGTGGTGGTGGTGTTGACAACTGAAGACTTGCCGGAAATACTATGATTACAAGAGTCGCAAACACTGCAAGCACACTGCAAAAGCGCAATAGTTGCATTGATTCTTCTAGGATAGAAAAGAATATATTAATTTACTACCGGATGCTCGCGACTTCGTTCGCGTGGATTGAGGTTTTTGATTCCCGTGGGAACTCTTTAATTTTCCGGGATAAAATGTAGCCTGTGTTATTCCAGACGATAATCTATCTCTATGCCAATTTTCATCCAATCTGTTTATTATAATACTAGATGATGCCCGCGACTTCGTCCGCGTGGCTTAAGGTTTTTTGATTCCCGCGGGAACCCTTTAATTTTCCGGGATAAAAAGTAGCCTATATCCTTCCCCGGGATACACACAAACACTGAACACAATTTCATCAAAATCAGTTGCATAGATGAGCCGTGAAAGCGTAGCAGACACAGATGGCCAGACAGACAGAAACACTTTCGCATTTATAATATTAGTATGGATTTATAATATTGTTGTCTTGGTGGATAATAGCGAATTAAGCTTCGATGTAGATGCCATGTGTTAAAATGACTAAACTGCATATTTCTAACTGGCTCAACATACCACTGTACCGGTCTATGGAACTGGTCCGGTGTATAAATAAATCTTTTTTGCATTAAAATAGGTATATGATTTATGTCTTTGCCGATGCAATCAAAATAAATTATGTTGTTGCAATTATGTAAGAAGAAATTGCTTATTTACTTACTACACTTATAGTAAATAGAGTTAGTGATTTTTTTATCGATAACCAGATAGTGCTGGGCCGAGATGTCACCTAGATCTTATCTGTTGTGACATTCCACTGTTTCACTTTTGGCGAAAAAAGGACCATAGGAATGTTTCCAATTCATCAAATCAGCAACTCTTTAAATAAAATGGGAATTTTTTATATTTTATTTTAATTTCAAACTAGTGGAGAGCGTGGATTTTACGTATTTGAAAGTCAAGGAACAAGTCAAGAAGAAAACCATTATTGGTATTCCGAACCAGTGGTAGATTCACTCGACTATTCAAAAGCACTAGTCAAAGTCAACTTGAATATAAGGATTTGAATTTGAAAAGTTCAAATTTAGAATTAAGACTTGGTTGATTTAGTTTTTATACCACAAATCAATGTCTATTTAATTTTTAATTGGCAACCTGTCCACTGAAACGTGGATCCACTTTATAAAACAAATTTTCATTTTTCATCATTAAATCAGATCTCAGTCAAGCGCAAACCTGTAAATCATTAAAAACCCACTCCGTTTCCACCAACAAATAGAAAACAATACAGATTCTGTCTTAGGCCGGCCATACACGGAGTGCTCGAGCAGTTAGCCAGTGATCAATATACACGGACCGCTCTTGCAGTCATAGTCAATAGCTTGAAGCTACCATTGATAAGGCCGGTCATACACGGACAGCTTGAAGCAGTCAGGATCGACTACTCCAAGCTGCTTGAATGAATGAAAATAAATAAATGAAATATTATTTTATTCATTTTAAACAATTCCAAATAAAAACATTTAAACAATAACAATAAAAATAACAAATGAAAAGTCGGTACAAATGGCGGTCTTATCGCTTTGAAGCGATCTCTTCCAGGCAACCACGTTTTATAGGAGTTAAGCCTAGTGAACAAGAGTCGAGGGTGTACGTAAATTTAGGAGGAGATAATAATCATGTAATAATTAATACTTGTATAATACTAAAAATACTATAAAATAGTCGATCAATACCTATATAAAAACAATCATAAATATATAAATAACTATATACATAATATAATATAGTCAGATGAAGGATTATAATAGATGTAAGGTAATTTAATAATTCAGGGAGCTTGAAGCTGATTATATTGATATTATTTATTATTGATTGATAATTGCTGCCAACCGCCCGAAGCAGTCGCAACTGCTCGAGCGATTCCATGTATGTGTGTACGTAGAAGACTGTAGTTCACTATGCAGTCGCAACTGGAAGCAATCCATCCTGACTGCTTCTAGCTGTCCGTGTATGCCCGGCTTTATAAGACCTATAAAACTATAAATTACAAAAGCAACAACTGCATTTATGACTCAAAAACCAAAGAAAGATAAACGACTTTTCGAATAAAAAACCAATGAATATTTATTCAACGTAAAATCGAATTTAACAGTCATACTATACGCATGGCTAAATTATTCCGAGTTAGGGATACCAGACGACAGTATTTTTGTTTTAACTTCCTCAAAATATCGTATTTTACAGAACATAATATTTGTTCCTAAGAAATTATATACTCTTAGTTGAGTCGTATGTGGAAGGACCTACCGCATTATTATCCCAAGAAAACTCCTACTATTATTTGATTAATGGAAAAGGGGTCACGACCCTCAGTAATGAGGAATACAACGCAGAGAGAGAAAATATATTTTCATGACAAAGTTTTAAGGAAAAAATTGGCTTCCGCATTCAGCAGCCCACAAGTTAGTGTACTTTACATTAACCTTGTAATTGTTGTTCATGCTTGTAACATTTTTCTTTTTAAAACAGAGCAACTCCTGAATTTTTTGCCAGTTCTTTTCAGAACAATATGTTTTCCGGACCAGTGGTTGAGTGTTGAAATATCTTAAGTGATACAAATTGCTCTGCATGAAATAAATGATTTTATTTCATTTAAAGTTCATAATATGAACCGCCAGGATATTGGAATGCCCTTCCAGCTTCTGTTTCCCCTACTCTTTTAATATCATTCGTACCTTCAAGTCAAGAGTGAATGGGCATCTTCTACTTTTTTATATAATATAGGCTAGCGCTTGGCTGCAATCAGACTTGCTTGCAAGTGGTGATGCAGCCTAAGGTGGAGCGCGCTTGCCTAGAAGATGCCTCGTCACTCTTGATTTGAAGGTACATATGTATATAAGATGAGGGAAAAACGGAAGCCGGAAGGGCATTGCATACCCTAGCGGTTCAAATTAGGAACGAGGAAGCAAATCGCTTTGTACGAGCCCGCGGAATTTTGACTTCTGGTAACCCTACATAGAGGCATTTTAGTTTTTACCACAATCGAGAGTTGACACGGTTAGCTTGGACAACAGGATGTTAATGAATAATTCATCGGGGAATTTTCCAAAGAAATACTGTCTTTATACAGTATAATATTACAAACGAGGGGATTTCTGGATTGGGTGTTCTGTTTGAAGGTATTTTGATTCCACGCCACGCCACTACAGCCCACTACTGGGCACAGGCCTCCCTGGCGTTGGACCATGTTAATGAATAGTAATAATAACCGGGACACGCGCTCTCCGAGGCACGGGGGTGAAGCACCACCAACTTCCTAACTCCAGGCTAGTACTGAGAATTTCTAGTCAGAACAAACCCAATACTTAATTATGTATATATAATATATTTATTTTTAGTTTTAAGTAAGAGATATTACACATATTATTAGAATACAAGTTCATTTTTGTAAGCGGTTGTGTATTTAATTGGCACAATTTAACTAATAATTACAAAATAAAGCAACTCCAAGTTTCTATTTTTCTTTAAGTCCTTTTATTTAAATAAATTCCAAATAATAAGTTTAATTAATTCCTACAATATTTATCACTAAATTATAACCTACTTATCTGTTAACGTTTATTGTTACTATTCTAGTAACGGATCACCTACATTATTATTTAATGACAATAAATTATACCGATCAAATTAATGTAAAATAAATTTTTCAATTTGTTGGGACAGTGGTAATAATTATAAATAATGTATTTTCTATTGTGTTAAATTATTTCTAATGAATTGATTAATTTATAGTAATAAAAGTATATAATTTAGCTATCCAGTAATTTATATCATGTTCTGCATAATATCCTATTAATGATAAGTAACTGATAACAATAATTATAAATGATTTATTTATTTCACTTAGGACAACTTGTGTCAAGACTCAAGACCATAGCGAAAAAATCCTATGTCTATGCTCAAGACTACAACCGGTTCGGAAAATGATTCTACTGAGTAGAGCCGGTGGAAACTCAGCAGTTGCTCTTTTCTTAAAAACAAAAATGTAACAATATTTAAACAATACACAACACACACAAATAAATCTTAGTGCCAAAAAATTTTTACGAGATATTTCACCGCGGTTAATTGCCTCATCTGGTGACAGAAGGGCTGGCTCATTTTTTGCGCAAAGGATCAGCCTGGCTGTCCAGCGCGGAAATGCAGCCAGCATTCTTGCCACCATTCCACGCGGGCATGATTTATATAGTAATTAGGTTCGGCTAGCTAGCATTAAGTTCTATTGTCTTATTTTCAATAAAGGTTAAAAAAAAAAAAAAAAAACACACACACCTATGTTATGTAACAAGTATTAAGCTGACTTGTGGGACGCTGGACGCAAAGCCGGTTGCTTCAACTTTGCAACCTTTGCAATACAACTTTATGTAGGTAACCATTAAAATCATCAATAGTACAATAACCTCGACTTACAAATTCAGAAACTCTTTTGTAACCATGTTATAAGAGCGTACTCTCGAAGGATTTCTGCGCCTTACGCACACGATGTGATTCATTCATGTGATTGAGGTTTTTCGGTTATCGCGGGAACTTAATTTTCAGGGATAAAAAGTAGCCTATGTGTTATTCCAGAATCTATCTCTAGGCCAAATTTCAGCCAGATCCGTTCAGCCGTTGGCGCGTGATTGAATTGAAAGAACAAACATCCATCAAAAACTTTCACATTTATAATATAGAATAGATAAATCTTTGCGCTACCACAGACATAGCAAACTACCTTCGTGAGATAGGACCCACCACCACCACCACAACAGCCTATTAACGTCCCACTGCTGGGTACAGGCCTCCACTCTCATAGGAGAGAGGGAATAAGAGCTTAGACCCACCACGCTGCTCCAATGCGGGTTGGCAGGCTTTAACGACTATTATCATGTTAGTGATAATAACCGGGACCGACGGCTTAACGTGCTCTCCGAGGCACGGGGGTGAAACACCGCCAACTTCCAACTCCGGGCTGGCACTGAGAATTTCTTAATTGAAAAACCCAATACCTAACAATTTTAATGCCCGACCGGGAATCGAACCCAGGACCTCGTGATCCGCAGTCGACTATGCTAACCGCTAGACCAACGAGGCAGGTGAGATAGAACAACTGTCCCTAATTCTTTCAAAGGTTTTTTGTTTTCAATTGAGATGATAGTTTGTGTGCATGTAACCACTTACAACCGTAGCATGATTGGAAGTCATTACGTTGTTTCACGGTTCCTGACTTATGCAAGTGAAGTAACAGAATGGCAGGTTTGACTTATTAAGTTAACATGGACGGTACTTTTTTTTATCCACTACAAGTTAGTCCTTTACTGCGATCTCACCTAATGGTAAGTGATGTAGTCTAAGATGGTAGCGGGCTAACCTGTTAGGAACATGGCAGTTATGTTAAACCCATACCCCGGTACAATGCCGTGTAGAAACCGATTGGTTTCTACACGGTATTGTACCGGAACGCTAAATCGCTTTGCAGCACGTCTTTGCCGGTAGGGTGGTTTGACGAACTCCCTGGCGCAGTGTTGATCGCTGTGGTTATAACGATCGGGTCTCGGGTTCGATCCCCGGCAGAGTCAATTTGGGAATTTATAGGCTACGGCCGTGGCTAGTTACCACCCTACCGGCACAGACATGCCGCCAAACGAATTAGCGTTCCGGTACAATGCCGTAGCTATAAGTGGGGCAGGTTGTATTAAATAAAACCCTTTAGTACTCGTAGTTTCAGCGTGATATAAAAACAGACAGACAGGCAGACCAAAATTTCAAAAATACGGACAGACGGAAGCACTCACATTTCATTTGATATACGGTTTTCGAGGCCCATCTGTTCAACCGATTTTGACGAAACGCATGAATCCAGAGAAGGGCATAGATAGATAAATAGATAAATTCTTTGATTCCATACAAATATAAAGATATAAAGTAAACACTTAAAAAGTACAGAAAACAAAGTGCGCAGGGGCGGTCTTATCACTTAGGACCCGAAACTTATCACTTACTTATTCCGAAAAATTTGAGTTTGTACGGGAAATACAAAAAAAAAGTTACACGCCGAATTGAGAGCCTCCACATTTTTTGGAAGTCGATTAAAAGTCCAAGATCGACGCGGATGAAATCGCGGGGAGCATCCAGTAAAACCATAATAATTATTAACTTTGATTAACCCCATACACTTAATCTATTCGATCCATACAATCATCCATACAATGGTGCCTAATCTGTAGCGTATGCCGCAGCGACCTCCCATCGCGTCTCCATAGAAACCCCCCACAGTTTCGAAAACGACAGTCAACATGCCAATTACAATTAACTACATTATTTGACTACCCCCAATAAATCTTTAGCCCTTAGGAAAATCTCAGGGCATTATTTTCATTTTCTATACTAATATTATAAATGCGAAAGTTTGGTTTGATGGATGGATGTATGGATGGATGGATGGATGTTTGTTACTCAATCACGCCAGAACGACTAAACGGATCTGGTTGTAATTTGGCACAGAGATAGATTGAGATAGAGTGCCTGGTGGGAGGCTTCGGCCGTGGCTAGTTACCACCCTACCGGCAAACACGTGCCGCCAAGCGATTTTAGCGTTCCGGTACGATGCCGTGTAGAAACCGAAGGGGTATGGGTTTAATATAACTGCCATGCCCCTTACAGGTTAGCCCGCTACCATCTTAGACTGCATCATCACTTACCATCAGGTGAGATCGTAGTCAAGGGCTAGCTTGTAGTGGATAAAAAAAAAAAAAAAAGATTATAGTCTGGAATAACACATAGGCTATTTTTCATCCCGGAAAATTAGAGTTCCCGCTGTAACCGAAAAACCTCAACCCACGCGGACGAAGTCGCGGGCCTCTGCTAGTAATATAATAAGTCTATGCCTGAAATACACGTTCCCTGTTAGTTTTAAGTTCGATAACAATTTTTAACTATCGCTCGAAGAAAAAAGTGCGTCGAAATTTTATCACGTAACTATGGAGAAGTTTACCAATTTTTTTAAAATTTATTATGAAAATTAAGACAAAATAAAACAAAAATAAGAAAGAATCATTAAAATATCTCAACAAATAAAAAAGTTATGGAACTTTAAAGTTGCGCTTGCAAGACGGGAGACGTGACGTCATAATTCCCTATCAACCGACTTTATAAAGCCAAATAAAAGAAATAAATGGACTTAACGTGACTTCATTAAATTAAAAGCACTTAATTTGTATGTGAAGATAATTTTGAAGTATTCAATCTCGGCTAGGTTAAAACTCACTCACAAAATTTCTCACTCGAGTAAGATACAGCATATGGGTGTACATTAAATAATCAAACTTTTAAATCGTCATTTCTCAGTCATTTATTGATGGATTTGATGGATAGACTGATTTATTAGTTTTAATCTATATTTTACTTCTATTGTGTTAAATATGATATTCACAACATCATGAAACTTCTCCATTAAGGTTTTTGCATATCCCATACTTTTTTAGCCACTAAAGTTATCCGTTGACTGCGATCTCATCTGGTGGTAAGTGATGATGCAGGCTAAGATGGTAGCGGGCTAACTTTTTAGGGGTACGGCAAACTCAAACTCAAAGTATATTTAACACCTTCTGAACGTCACGTTTACAAAGTATAGTAAGACGTGATGGTGTTAACTAAAGCCACAGCGGTTATGTTAAATCCACACCCCTTAACGATGGCACCGAAACGCTAAATACATACTAATTGGCGGGTACGTTTCTGCCCATAGATTGGTAAATAGCAGGGCCGAAGCCTACAACTAGTGCAGATCATAGAAAATTCTATTTGACCCTGCCGGCGATTGAACCTGGGACCTTTCACATAATATAAGACAAGCACTCACCAAGTCACCACTGCCATATAGGGCAAATATACAATAACTAAATTACAGATTGTTTTATTACTAAATATGTTTGCATAATACCAGGGCATCATATTCAGAATGGGGTGTTCTTTCCGGGAGCTTGTTATTTTGCAACGGGACGCCTTCCGTTAAATAGTAAGCAATCGAAGGGGTGACTCGTTTGGCGTATGGGAAAATTATGGTGTCAAATTTTATTATGGAGAAAATAAATTTTCTAATTTGGGCGTTCTGTTTCGGATTTATTTCGGGTCTTGTGATTAGAGCAGTGTTGAGTATGGATTGTAATTTTATTGTTAGGAAATATGAGGTCCTGGTAGTTGAGATGCATGAAATAACCAATAAGGTATCGTGGATTCGATTCCCGTGCAATACTTTCGATGATAAAATTGAATTCACCACTTACTAATTTACCCTGCATAGATCGCTACTAAATACTAGCTGATGCCCGCGACTACGTCCGCGTGAATTGAGGTTTTGTGGTACCCTCGGTAACTCTTTGATTTTCCGAGATAAAAAGTAGCCTAAGTGTTATTCCAGACTATAATCTATCTATGTGCCAAATTTCATCCAGATCCGTTCAGAAGTTCTGGTGTGATTGAGTAACAAACGTCCATTTAAACAGGATTACAAATGTGAAAGTTTGGATTTTTGTTTGTTACTCCTTAACGCTATAATGACTGAACCGATTTTGCTGAAATTTGAATTGGAGACAGGTGAATTAACACCCAGAGTACATGTCATGCCGGAAAATTAAATTCCGAAATCAAAAAACCCTTAATAACGGGGAAAAAGTCGCGGGCATCAATCTACTCAGTAGAATATAAAATTAAACTGTAATTCCAATTTTGGAAGATTCAAGGAAATGTACTGAAGATTGTACAGTCATTAACAAAAGCATAATAAATACATGTTTCTAAAATAGAATAGACAAATTTTGTAAAAAGTTTTGTACCAATTTTCCGGCAGAGCGATTTTTTCTCACGGCCCAGCGACAAGGCACGACAAAAGTATAGACAAACCCCGAAAATCTCAGAATTGTGACTAATTCGAAAATAATTACGGAACCCACTTCCGTCTTATGAGAAAAACCACAATTGCTGAGTTGCGTGCCGGTACAAACTACAAAAAAACAACATTTTCAATGTATTCTTAACCCTAAAACTAAGGGGCTTAGAGTTGAAATTGGAAGCGGTGTGAGCTGTCACAATATTACTTATGTAAAACCGATTCAAAAGTGACGTTTCTCACGCCATTTTTATTTTTTTGATGCAGTGTTTTGTTTAAATGTTTTATTGTATGAAACTCAGTTGAAATAAATACATAAATAGTACCTATAGGCTAATACTAGGTATATTCACGATTGCATTTTGCATTAAAAAAACAGGGATTTTTTTCTGATACTAATAAATCAATCTTTACCAATCAATCAATCAAATCATTTATTCAATATAGATGCACTGTAGGTCCACTTATTTACGCTAAAAATTACTTACTTATAAAACATTATGGTGATAATAATCTAACACGTTACTTGTGGTTACGGTATCTTAAAACCAAAGCTACGAGGGTTCCAAACGCGCCCTGTTCTGACAAGAGCCCACAACAAACTCAGCCGGGTTTCTTTATTATTATCACCACCTCACAAATCGTCTTAACTAAGGAACTATCAGAGCCATTAGAGCAAATTATTGCCAAGCTTCCTTGTCGTGTAAGTAATCCTTTACATGGTAATAAGATTTTTCAATGAGTTTACGATTAACAACTTTGAACTTATTCAGAAACATCTTCAACATGTCTTCTGGGAGCTTATTGTAGAAGCGGACACTGTTTCCAACAAATTAATTGCTAATTTTACTAAGCCGGCATTGCAAGTTTATTTTTATTTCTAGTATTGACATTATGACAATCTCTTTTCTTCTTGAATTAATCAATGCACCTATATTAAATTTTCAAATATATATTGGTTGTGCACTGTCATAATTTTGATTTCTTTAAATTTATCTCGTAGTGACTCTCTTGGTCCCATATTATATATGCCTCGAACAGCCCGGTCCCATATTATATAGGGCTCGAACAGCCCTCTATGTGAAAATCCTAATATATTTATCTAACCTGCATCAAATCTGCTCTTTCTTGGCCAAAGTAGTCGCAGCTTACTAGAAATTATAATAATTATAATTATAATTAATAGGTATACTAGAAATTTCATCAATAGATGGGCAAGCAAGGCAAGCTTTACTTTTAGACTAAGAGATAACTGCACTTTTTGTAACTATCGCCTGAAAAGCTGATTCAGTGTTAGGTGGGTGTAGGGCTCTCCACTGATGTCAAAAGTGAAAGTCTTATTTATATTTATATTATTTCATTAATGTATTTAGCAATACCGGATTAATTCATGAATATGTAAGATACGTGTCAATGAATATCAGTGCTCAGCGCTTTGAAATCGGAGCTAAGAAAAAAAAATTGCAAAATTAAGCGGGTTGAACGAAGAAGAATTCAGAAGTTAGTACATTATGTGTGCTTACTAATTAAAAATGTATTTTTTGTCAAAAGTATGCTTGTTTACCAAATTTACAGCTTATACTATGGACCTTACTCGCCAGTGGCGCCAACTAGTGAGCATAAAAACGGTAGTCCTCGAATACAATACCTGGTATAAACGTGAGTGTCACAAGATAGTACAATATAGTAACTATAAGCACCTAGTATTTATAGTCTCCTGGTAAACAACGCAGCAAATCATCGCCCTAGGCAATACCTAATATGTAAAATTGCTTCGTGAGAAAACCTACGAAGTCCTTGATACGTCAACTAACAATTTATCTTAGTAGAGCGAAAATGCACTACGGACAGAACAGGTCTAAAAGTAAAACGCCACATTGCAAGTTGCAACCTGTCGCGCTAGTCTGTGTAGCTCCATATAAAAGTAAAACGTTTTATCCGCCAGACAATAGGGATAATGAGTAAAATCAGGAACTCTAAAACAAACTTAAAAACACGCTTCTAGTATCAATGGAACTATGTATGAAATACATTGGTTTCCTGGTAGTGTACTCGTAATAACAAACAAAAAAATCTTACTGATTAATAAAAAGAGGACCTTCCAAAACACTTAAAATTCACATCCTCGGTAAGTTTTAAGTTTGATAACCATTTTAAAAAGAAAACAAAGTGTGTTGAAATTTGATGACGTCACAATTCAGTGTTTCATACTCTCAGTCTTGTTAGCTGAAAAAAAGAACGTGATTGGACTTGTTATCAAATTACCCAATAATAATAATACCAGCTGATGCCCGCGACTCCGTCCGCGTGGATTAAGGTTTTTTGGTTCCCGCGGGAACTGCTTAATTTTCTGGAATACAAAGTGGCGTATGTGCTATTCCAGATTATAATCTATCTCTGTGCCAAATTTCATCCAGATCCGTTCAGCCGTTGAGGCGTGATTGAGTAACAAACATCCATCCATACATCCATACATCTATACATCCAAACTTTCGCGTTTATAATATTAAGTAAAAGTATAGAAGTATAAAAGTATAGATTTGACGGCATCACGCAGTCAAGAGCTACGTAGCTTTTAACAAAAAAATGTATAAATTCTACAGTCTATTTTACTGGTTACCTCGTTTTTCTTAATGGAAATAAATAATGGCTTTATAGATTAAGGAAAACTGTGTTATCATAACTTTGTATCTCCTCGGAGATCGTGGTAGCCTGGTACATGCACTGTTGATGAACTAGAGATAAATACTACTCGATTTATGCATGTTTCTGAGGAACTCCCTGACTCAGTGGTGAGCGCTGTGGTCTTAAAGGAGGTCTCGGGTTCGATCCCCGGTGGCGTCAATTCGGGAATTTATAATTTCTGAATTTTCTCTGGTCTGGTTTGGTGGGAGGCTTCGGCCGTGGCTAGGTACCACCCTATCGGCAAAGATGTACCACCAAGCGATTTAGCGTTCCGGTTATCCGGTTTATCAGTTGAATGAGCAACTGCTGTGTTTCTTGCCGGCTCTTCTCAATAGAATGGATTTCCGAACCGGTGGTAGAGTCTTGAGTCTTGACTTTTTGATACCCATAATTTGGAAAAAATATCTTTCTTATCATAAGTGACAAGATGTCCTACGTGAAATAAATAAATAGTTAATTATTATCATATTTTTATCAATTTCCTAACAGGTTAGCCCGCTACCATCTTAGACTGTGATGCAGTCTAAGATGGTAGCGGGCTAACTCTTATCTGTTTTATATGGATATAATTAATAATGGCTTTATAGATTAAGGAAAACTGTGTTATCATAACGTTGTATCTCCTCGGAGATCGTGGCAACCTGGTTCATGCACTGTTGATGGACTAGAAATAAATACTACTTGATCTAAGCATGTTTTAAGTAAATTGACTTAGTCAAGTCTAGCTTTTGCTTGCGGTTTAGCATAAGTTTAGTATATATTCTGAGGTTTCACTCACGTTATGTTCGATTTTCGTACAAAAACTAAATCCAAACAGCGCGGGCAACATAACAATATAGTAAAAAAATTCAATAGCAGAAACCATTGACTATTACCTATCATTAAAAAGCCCAGAAAAGAATGTGTTGAAATTTTAGTCGGTCTGTCTCTTAACACGCTGAAACGAAGTATCCACTATTCGACCACCACTTCAACGTCCCACTGCTGGGCACAGGCCTCCACTCTCATAGGAGAGAGGGAATTAGAGCTTAGACCCACCACGCTGCTCCAATGTGGGTTGGCGGACTTTAACGACTATTAACATGTTAGTGATGATAACCGGGACCGACGGCTTAACGTGTTCTTCGAGGCACGGGGCTGAGACACCACCAACTTCTAACTCCGGGCTAGTATAGTGATAGTGAGAATTTCGAGTCAGAAAAACAAAACACTTAATTATGCCCGATCCGGGACTCGAACCCGGGACCTCGTCGGCCGCAGTCGAACATGCCAACCACTAGACCAACGAGGCAGTTCTACTACGAAAGAACTAAGTATACTGCGTAGTAATAATTAGTACCTACCTAATATTTTCCAGAAATTTCACCTAAACGAAGCCGGTATGGGTTATCTAGATAAAAAATAGATATTAGGTATCCTTTTTAAAACGTTGACTTTAGTTGCCTAGTGTTGTGTAGTTATAAAAAAATCGATAGTCCTTTTAAAGAAAAAAAATATATAATTAAAGCTCACTGAGTACGTATATTATGCAGTTACTAGGTAAGTGAACCGAGGTCGTACCTCGCGATAATATTAATTTATAGTTACTTCTTTTTAAATATACTCTTTATTTTTAATGTAAAGTAAAGTATCAAAAAATCTTTTAATAATTTTTGTAATAATATTCCTTTTATTATCACCGATGCTGCATTGACCTTATTTAAATGTAACATAAAATTCGAAAAATATAGTAAAAGTTGAATATCTTTCTTTTCACATGCACTTGAATTTAAACTTTATTCCATAATAATAGGGTGTATAATTGTTTGATACGCAAGTGTCACTGTGGAGCGGACCGTGGCATTTCGCTTGCGGTATTTTCGCCTCACGTACAACTCGAGATCTGTCATTATTCTGATAACACTGTCTGTTTGTACGTGCGAGAACCGACGGTAGAGATGGGAATGATTATCGATAGAATTATAACAGAAAAATAAATCCCCACCAATATTTAAAATGCGAAAGTGTGTCACATATACGCTTTTACGACCCATCTGTTCAACTGATTTTGATCAATTTGGGTACAAAAATAGATTGTATTTAGGCGAAGGACATATTTTTTATCATCCCGGGAAATCAAAGACTTCCCACGGGCCACATCTAAATGTTGTGATTAATTATTAATTAAGTACTTACTTATATTTTCATTTTCACTTCCTCATTGTAGATACTAAATATTAATCATATCATACTAATATTATAAATGCGAAAGCGTGTTTGTTTGATGGTTTGTCCTTCAATCACGCTGCAACTGAGCAACGGATAGGCGTATTTTTTGTGATGTAAATCTATCTACAGAGATGAAAATTTGAATATCTAATTTCTTCATAATTGGTTAAACAGATACAGATCCATACAGACAGGCACACTTTCACAATTGTTACAAGGTATGGATTACAATTTCTCTTTTCTCCTTTCAACACAATAATAGAACAGAAAATGGTATCATAGAAATGTGGCACAGAGCTTCTTCCAGGATAAAAATTACACACGGACACTTTTTATCCCAAGTTCCCACGGGATTCATAACAACTCAATCACGAAGACAGCATCGCGGGCACCAGCAGCATAATAATAAATAATATTTTTATCGACTCGATAAAAAATCTCTCCCATCACTATCTCACTATACTATAGTAACTAAAGATACAGCGTTGTGTTTGTAAACATATAATTACTTGGTAGGTCGATGCATATCAGCACTCTTTATGTGTGTGTCCGTATGAAGTAACACGGTAAGTGCGTTCGTACACTGTGTGTGTGTGTGCACAAAACTAGTTCCGCGAGAATATGAGTGATCGTAACGCGTTTTAATTCTCGACCCCACAAGCAACGATGTTTATTTAATTAATTTATTTAGGTTTTCGTCGAGATTTTGGACATCACTAATCTGGATTCGTCAATATGAATTGCATAGAAAAAAAGATGAGTGTTTTATTAAAACGAATAGGTTAATCTAGCCCTTCTATTAGTTATTTATTGGGCCAGGCAGACTTTGTCCTGCCCTGAATCTAGAGCCCAGGACCATAACCATCCAAGGACCCACTCAAACACACAAAAAAGAATCGATCCAGCAGTTCTGAAGTGATACGCTTACATACATTTGGAAATTGGTTTTTAATTATATAGATAACTGGGCTGTCTCGTTGGTTTAATGGTTAGCATGTTCGATTGCGGCCGACGAGGTCCCGGGTTCGAGTCCCGGGTAGGGCTATAACAAGTGTTGGGTTTTTCTGGCAAGCTTCTCAGCACTATCCCGGATTTAGTATTTTGGCGGTGTTTCAACCCCGTGCCTCGGAGAGTACGTAAAGTCATGTACTACTAGGTCTAGAGACCAACGAGGCAGTTCGAGGGAGGGATGAGGGATAAATTGGTACCAGTCAAGATTTAGCAAAATCCTGGTTAACGTGGGCTAATACAGCGAGAAGCGTCAGCATTGGCACCCTTATCTGGAGTACCTAGGTAGGTAAATCAACAGACTAGAGTAAATAAAAGCCATATTACTATGAAAGCAATAAATCATTTGGAAAAAAAACAAATGTCTATGCTCAGACAAACGCATCTATTATAACGCGCGTGCACGGGTCGTTAGCTATGCAAAATTTGAGTTTAACACGTTATCACGAAATTACAATAATTTACAACAATTACAACAATTAAACACTAAACTGTGTGATATACATCTGATAATAACAATAATCGCGCCATTAAAACAATTAAATTGTTTAAAATTTGAGAGAACCCACGTAATTATTTGTTTTGCTACTACATAAATCTCGTATGAAGTTTAACGAAATTTACTGTCTTTGCATACATTAAGGATTGATTAAGGATTGATTGACTTATTTTTGAGGGATACATATAATATAGGTATGTCACCGTAAAATTGCAAAAACCGTCAGATTGCAATCTAACGCATTTTATATCGATAGATTTGTAAACCGTTCAATGTTCTGAGTGTCAGTTATTTAAATATTCATTGTATTTACGTTTTCTTGTCTCTTTCTTATAGGTTAGGTTAGGGTTCGAAATAAACAATCAGGTAGTGCCTTAGGTTCTATCGGGTTAATATACCTAACAGATTACAATTTACGGAAAAATAATGCGTTAAATTGTAATCTTTCAACAGTTTACATTTACAATCTCGCTAGATAGATTAGGTTCAATCTAACGGTTTTCACAATCTTACGGTGACATATTATCCAGATGCTATTGGGGTGACAGTTAGCATTCTATCCTTTTCTCTCGAATGAGTAATTAGTTAACCTATTAAAACCTATTTATATTATCCTACTATAATATGATGCCCGCGACTTCATCCGCGTGGATTGATGTTTTTTAATTCCCGCGGGAACTCTTCAGTTATCCGGGATAAAAAGTAACCTATATGTTACTTTAGACTATTTAAATCTATCGCTGTGCCAAATTTCATCCAGATCCGTTCAGCAGTTGGGGCGTGATTGAGTAACAAACATCCATCCCTACATGATACATCCATCCAAACTTTCGCATTTAATTGTATAATAATAATAATATTAGCACAGATATCGTCCAACCAGTTGCGTCTTTGGTTTTTAAGGCTTTAGGATAAATTGGTACAAGTCAAGATTTAGCAAAATCCTGGTCAACGTGGTATAGGTACTGGACACTGTAGGTACAGTGTGTCCGGCTCGTTAGCAAGACGCATGACCTCCGAATGTCTGCCCTCGGACGGTTCCGCACGGTGCTTTTATAATTGATGTGCATGTACACACCGGCTTATACAGGCCGTTCAGACTTCTTAGATTATTTTAAATGCAAAAAATTCAAAATTAAATGTTCTTGAAGTGAAAACTTCTTTAGGCGCGTTGAGCACTTAGTAGGTGGTAAAAATGTGGAATACGCGAGACCGACCGCGTTCTTCCTAAGACAAATGGTCTATGGTATATAAATAGTACATTCGTAATTAAACTTAAATACCTTAGTTTTAAGGTTTATATTAATAAATACTGTGGAAAGAAGACCGCCACCTCGCGTTGTCACGGACAAAAGGTCTTAAATATTACATTCGTAATTAAACTTTAATGCGTTAGTTTTAAGTTTTTTTTTAAATTTAAAAAAAAAAATTTAAATATTCGTTTTCACTTCTATCGGCAGTATGGCTGCCATTTTTTAAAATTCAAATAAACATTTACAAGTGCTTTTGAATCGTTGAGTGAATCTACCACTCATCAGAATGCCATTCCTACCGAGAAGAACCAGCAAGAAACTCGGTGGTTGCTCTTTTTAAAAAAATAATTTACAATTTCATCAATATGTAGATACGTAAGTAACCGCTCTCCTAAGCATTGCTGGAGCAAGTCAAATCCATGCTCTTTTATCATTTACTTATACTACAACCAATAGAAGGTCAATGGGGCTGATTCTGTAGTGCACAATCTCTAAACTAAACTAAAATTAGAGCATTACAAATATTGCAAACCCTTTCAAAATACTTTCTACGGAAAGGGACAGAACTAGATTTAAAGCTGCCATTTTAGTTTAGTTTAGAGAATCTGTTATACAGAATCAGCCCCATTGTCTACAACAGTAAAGCTGCTTTTTTCAGAAGCATACCTTTAGTGGATTGTGTAAAGGCAAGTTTAAAATAGGTTGTGGAATTTTATTATAGAATATAATAGTCTATAACTCTATACCATCTATTTCTATACCTACTAATACTATAAATGCGAAAGTGTGGATGAATGGATGGATGGATGTTTGTTGTTACTCAATCATGCCAGAACGGCTGAAGCAAAAGTAGTAAAAGCAGTATTACTTCAAAATGATAGTTTTATGTCACGCACCTTGACGTCCCTAAAATAAGGAAACGATATTATGAATGATAAGCTAATCTAAAAACTGAAAAAAATTGTACGTCTTCCCTGTAGGAAAGGCATTCAGATGTTGTGATAGATCCAATGATATATGAAATAGATGATAATTCAAAAGCACTCGTAAAAGTTTAATCGCACCCGTAAAACATCTTTCTAAAATGCTACGTTTTTACATTAAAATACAATACCCAAACCCATGACAACTATTAACCAGAGTATATGACAACTATTCAAATAAATTATTTTTTAGTGATTAAAATGAGCGTCGAATTTTGATGGCGTCACAGTTCAGTGTTTCATACAATATCCCAAATTAAGCGCGCATTTTGACGTGTGAAAAAAGTTGCTGATTCGACTTGTAGTCAAATATGGGTATTTGCTCGAATAAAACCGCACACCACCTATAAAGTAAAAAAACTAAACTTTTAGAAAGTAAAACGCACAATTCTCAAGCAATTAATCAATCATCAAGCGAGCATCCTATATTTACGCACACAAACACACACACACACACAGCTTGGGCAACAGCGCGGAAAGTTATTTTGTATGAACAAAACTGTTATTTTAAAATAATAATTGATGTGCAGTCACATTGTCCGTCTGTCCTGCGATTGTCAATGGTGTATTTTTAGGGTTCCGTACCAATATCTAAAAGTACCTTCATGGTCCAACTATTTCCGTCTGGTTAGAGTAACTAACAAATTTTGGAATATCGCTAAATAATGTTTGCCAAACAATGGTGTTAAAATCAAAAGTGTTATAATATGACCCATGAGTGGTAAGTAAAAATATATCAGTTCCCCAGTATCTCCAAACACTGTAAAGTTAACATTCAGAAATATACAGAGTTGATAGAAAATTTAAACTTTCGAAAATTATGGCGAAATTTCTAATCACAGCAGGTTTTAGAAAAACCTATAGCAAACCTTGATATTGCGGTCCCAACCAAAATTTTTGAGACCGTAAAAATTTAACCAACTGTTTATAATATTAATGTTTATTTTCAAGCAACAGAACCCTAGGCGGTCGAGACTGACTCGCACTTGACCAAATTTTTTCTTTTGTGCCTTCCCTCGTCTATTATTGTCGTTGGTAGGTATGCAACGTAAATATGAATGCGAATTGCGTTTTCCGCTTTGGTTATGCTTATGTTAGCTAAGGTCTGTGATGGGTATCAAAATTGGTATTTGGCAACTGGTCAAATCAGCAACTTTATTTTCAAACGTCAAAACGCGTACGAAATACTTAAGGGATTTTGTATGAAATTAGGAATAGTGACGTCATCAAAGTTCGACACACTTTTTTACTTTAATCGATAGTTTAAAATGGTTGTTCAACACAAAACTAAAAGGGGACGTGGATATTACAATTTTTGGGAGATCCTTTATAATTTAATAATTTAGTGATTATTAAATCACTGAAAAATAATTTATTTCACTTGTAGTCAAATACCCAAATGGACATTTGACTACCAGAAATGATGTTCTAAAATACTAGTTTAAAAATCAGCAACTCTTTATCAAACGTCAAAAATGCCTTCGAATAGGAGTTTGTATGAAAATATACTGACTTGTTTGAAAAGGTTATCAAACTTACTAACCGATGACGTTTATTTTACGCCTTTCGGAGACCCAAGATTTAATCATACTGATATTATAAAATAATACGAAAGTGTATTTCTTTGCTGATTTGTCCTTCAATCACGCCGCAACAGAGCAACAGATCGACGTGATTTTTTGCATGGCCATACAGTTGAGGACCTGGAGAGTAGCATAGGCTACAAATCCCGAAAAATTAAGGAGTTCCTGTGGAATTTTAAAAAAATCCACGTGGACGAAGTCGCGGCCATCAGCTAATAATTACTAAAACCATTCATTTTACTTTACAATCCTTTTATTTATTTATATTTTAGGATTTTAGATACCAATGACGTAGATCTTAATATAATCTACCAGGATCACAGAAAATAGCAGGATGCAGAAGAAAGTTTAAAGTACATAATCTAAAAAGACTGTTTGCAGTGATAGCCTAGTGAGACTTCGGCAGGAATTCGGAAGGTTCGGTCCCCGGGGCATATTGCCGCAATGGTGGACTATGGCCTAATTTTGTTGACCCTATCCAGAACTCGAATTCGGGACCTTATGAATTCAGCTAGCCACTAATCTAGACCAACGAGGCAGTTACAATAACAAAAGATTAAAATAACAACATATTGCTAGCCTACTAGCCCTTTGCCAGAGCAAAAAAAATTAAAAAATAAATAAATAATGCCATCAACCCCTATCATAGGGGCAGGGGTCATTAAAATCGCATAAATAAGGTCCCGCGCACATCTGTTGTTATCGACGTGTGCCTTCAAAAGTCGAGACGAGTTTTGACTTTGGAAACTACTAGAAGTGACAAAAATATTTTTTTATTTTAGTAAACTTACTAGATGTGACTAAAATTGTTTTTTCAGTAAACTCAATAAAATAACTTAACATTTTAGTTAAATACTTTAGTTATCATCTTTGTTCGATTGTAGATACTAGATATCATATTGTACTTTGTAGAGGTCATATTATACGTTAAATTTAAAAAGAAATAGGTATATTCTACATAGGTACCGTATTTGACTTAAATCTATACTAATATTAACAATGCGAAAGTTTGGATGGATGGATGTATGGATGGATGTTTGTTACTCAATCACGCTAGAACGGCTAAACGGATTTGGATGAAATTTGGCACAGAGATAGATTATAGTCTGGAATAGCACATAGGGTACTTTTTATCCACGAAAATTAAAGAGTTCCCGCGGGAAACAAGAAACCTCAATCCACGCTGGCGAAGTCGCGGGCATCAGCTAGTTTGCAGTTAAATCATATACTCATTAGCAATCTAGCGATCACAACACGTCGTGTTTAGCAACCGTTTTTTTAAACGGTTGCTAAACATGACGTGTTGGTCAAAATTATGACTAAACTAATAATTACTATTATAACTAAATTCATTACATACCCTAAAACTAGATTCTTCCCATAAATAGTAAAATTTATTATATTTAATAATAACATTATATCCGTCCCCAGGATACAAGCTATCTCTGTAAAAAGTTTCACCAAAATTGGTTAAGCGATTGAATCAAGAAAAGGCTATAGACTTGCAGACATACTTTCGCATTCAAATTTATATAAAAAATCACACTATTATGATAGAAAATACGGATAAAAGATTGATATAACACAAATATGATATGAACATTTACTATTAGTCAACTTGCTGGGCGTCCAAGCGTAAAATACGTTTTATTGCGATATGTTATAAAAAGAAAGGAAATCCTACCAAAGCAACATTAATCATTCTACTATAAAATACATTACAGTGAATTACTAATAATTATTATTATTATTATAATGATACCCAAAATACTTCATTTAAGGCGCTGTGAGCTCACGAGATCAAAACACAGGCGCGCGGGGGTGAAATCGAGCAAGCGCATGTCGCAAAAAAATGCAAGAAATCATTTGGAAACAAATAAATATTTACTGTTCAATACAAATTAATCCGACAATGTGTTTGATTTAAAAATGTAAATTTTATCTTATATTTCTGGAGCAAATTACTAGTTTCAATAAGGAGAAAAATTGCTTTAAAAGGTAAATTAAGAGGTATGTTTAAAATAAATTTCAATGCAGATTTTTTTAGATTGTGTTTTGAGATGGGTCAATGGCTGCTTATAGGTCTTGAAAACAGCAAATTATTTTTACAAGCATACATTACGTCACCGTTTGATGGATACACTGCTTTTAATAACCCCCTTTTACGCTACACAGGGCCTTAATATAATATCAGTAGTCTGTCCCATAATGATAAATAATAAATAATAAAATACGTAATGATAGATTAACGCCAAGCGAAGTAAAAAAATATACAGGTCATAAATAATATGGCATGTCTAGCCAATTCGTAAGTCTGTAGCATTTTAATTGGTGTAGTTATAAGGCGCAAGGTGTTTGACATCGAACACGTTGGTTTACAACAACATGCCACGAAATACAAAAACGCAAAATGCCTAATCGAAGGTCTCATCTGATGGTGAGTGACGCTTAGCCCTTGACTGCGATTATACCTAGCGGCAAGTGATGATGCAGTTTAATAATGTCCTCCTGACTGAATTTCGGCCACGGCGGTCAATCTCCGTAGAGATTAGCCATCTGCGCGGGAGATATTATTGTGCACACACGGGTGCACTCTCTGTCTCGGGTGAAATCCCACACAACCGGAGAGAGATCAGCCGCACACCGACCGACCGAATGTGCTCTTCAAGGCACGGGGGTGACTCACCACCAATTTCCTAGACTACCACCACTAACTCCGGACTAGTAATGCGAATTTCTTGTCAGTAAAACCCAATATTTAATTATCGCTCGATCCGGGATTTGAACCTCAATTCAATTCTCAAAATTCAGAAATTATAAATTCTCAAATTACCTCTGCCGGGAATCAATCCCGCGACCTCCCACTATAAGACCATAGCCGTAGCGCTAGTGATGCGCTACGTAGGCTATATAGTGCTATGATCAAAGTAAGACATAGGCTACTTTTTATCCCCGAAAATTAAGGAAGCGGGAATTTTAAAAAAAATTGGCAGTCATAGGGACTGCCGATAGAAGTGAAAACGAATTTTTTATTCTATTTATTATTGTTTTTTAAAAATTCAAATATAAACCTTAAAACTAAGGCATTAAAGTTTAATTACGAATGTACTTGTTATACTTAGGACCTTTTGTCTTAAGAAGAACGGTGTCGGTCTCGCGTATTCAACATTTTTACCCCCTAGCAAAAAGTGCTCAACGCGCCTAAAGAAATATTTACTTCAATACGTATTCCACGCGAACGAAGTCGCGGACATCAGCTAATAGCATTATGAAGAATTCATTCATTCATTCATTGTTTTTAAAAACAAGTGATATTAAATTTTACCTAACTTAAACTAAACCTACCTACCTAAATTAAACTTCCAGTTCTTCCAGATACATCGCCTACTTCTATCCAACATTACCTAACTAACCACTAGGTTCTAGGGCTCTAAACCACTAAGTTGACAATAGGCTAGGTTGGGTCATTGCTGATTGCTGATAACAAAAAAAAATGGCAGTCATAGGGGACTGCCGAATGCCGATAGATGTGAAAACGTCTTTTTTTAAATTAAAATTATTAAAATATAAACCTTAACACTAAGGAATAAAAGTTTATTTTCGAATGCAGTATATTTAAATGTTCGCGAGCATGTCGGTCACGGTCACGCGAATCCACATTTTTACCCCCTACCAAAAAGTGTTCAACGCGCCTAAACAAGTTTTCACTTCAAATACACCACTCTAGGTGCCATATAATAACAATTTATTATTTATTTAAATATAGTAAAAAACATCATAGAAATTAAAAAAAGAACAAGCAAAGCCATGTCTAACAAATTCCGAACTCTGCAACGCGTTAATTGTTAAAGCTATTAGCCCACAAGGTGTACGATATCGGTTAAGATGTTATTACACAACAAAAACACAGGCCAATTTGAAAATGCAAAATACGTACTTAGCACACTTTAAGTGCGCGTCCACTTAACGGGTTACATTCGCGCGATTACATTTTGATAACAAATTGAGTTTATTACCCAAAATTTTTTTTTTTTGGTATTATTTTTATACTTTTAATTGGTCTTTTGGTGTTATTTTTAAGGTAGGAATGGTGTTTGCGCCACATTATGTTAAACTAGGTGATGCCTGCGGCTTCGTCCGAGTGGATTGAGGTTTCATGGTCCCCGCGGGAACTCTTTAATTTTCCGAGATAAAAAATATTCTATGTGATATTCCAGGCTATAATCTATCTCTGTGCAAAATTCAGATCTGTTCAGCTGTTCTGGCGTGATTGAGTAACAAACATCCATCGATCCATCTATCCATCCAAACTTTCGCATTTATCCATACTACTAATATTATAAATCCGAAAATGTGTCTGCCCGACTATCTGCTACGCTTTCACAGTCCACCTTTTCAACCTATTTTGACGAAATTTGGCGTGCATTTCCGATAAGGTTATTAGTTATTACATTACCTATTACTTTTTATCACGGATAATCGATGATTTTCCATTAAAAAAAAACTAAAGCCACGCGGATGATGTCACGGGCATCATCTAATAGAAATAATACTGTAAGTGAATTTTAAGGCCAAGTTCGCATGATGGATGCATCTAAGGCCGATGCCACACTTAAGATAAAAGCTATTACCGTGTGTGTCGCCCGTGTCGCCGCCATTTTGCCTATTAACCACGCTAGGCGGTAATAGTGGGAAAACTATGGCGAAACCAAATTGGTTTCACATTTTTAATAAATCCGTATTTTTTTTCGTTACGCCAGAGGGTTTTGTTATTTTGACGGGAAGTTAGCCACAGATAAAATATTGAATAAATAGATGTAGCACGTGACTTCGGAGATTCTTTTTAAATCAATACGAACTCTTTGATATCCCGGGATAGAAATCGCAATAGCCAGCAATGTTTATGTCCGACCCGAGAATCGAACCCAGGACTTCGTCTACGACTACTACACCTGACCAAAGGGGCAGCCATATTCAAAATCCAGAAAGTATATAACTCTCTCTTTTTGCATCGTGTTCCTCATTTCTGAGGGTCATGAGTCATGACCCCTTTCCATCATGTAATGGTTGGAGTTTTCTTGGGATAATAATGTGGTGTGTTCCCAGTATTGAACTCTTAGGTTTTTGTAACGATCATTAACAGATGTTAGTGATAATAACCAGGAACGACGGCTTAACGTGCTCTCCGAGGCACGGAGGGGACGAAAAGGACAAATTTGAACCTCCACCCATCCAGTTACCGACTTGGGTCAACGTTGCTTTACAATCGCAATTTACTGATATGTCTCTCGTCCCTCAAAGTAAATCTAGATGTAGAAAGTACTAGATGAGTCGCAAATCCATTAATTTAAAAATTAGTAAAAAACGATATGAACATAATTTACGTTTGAGCGTGTGATTCATAGTCAGTTCGCATGGCCGCCGGAGCGTAGCGGGTTTGATTCCCGGCTTGCGTTAGATTTTTATTAATGTTACGAGTACATTAGAAACTGACACAAAAAATTCGCTTGGAAACTTTCTAACAAAAACGGCTTACATTTTGGTCATGTTGCTTTACTATTGCCTCGTTGGCCTAGCGGTTACCATAGTCGACTGCGGATCACGAGGTCCTGGGTTCGATTCCCGGTCGGGCATAAAATTGTTAGGTATTGGGTTTTTCAATTAAGAAATTCTCAGTGTCAGCCCGGAGTTGGAAGTTGGCGGTGTTTCACCCCCGTGCCTCGGAGAGCACGTTAAGCCGTTGGTCCCGGTTATTATCACTAACATGATAATATTCGTTTAAACGCGCCAAACCGCATTGGAGCAGCGTGGTGGATCTAAGCTCTAATTGCTCTCTCCTATGAGAGTGGTGCCCTGTGGGACGTTAATGGGCTGTAGTGGTGGTAGTGGTGCTATACTTTACTAACTAACATTGCTATGAATCTTGGTTCTTTAACCATCCCGTAGAAGCCACAATGACAACCCAGTTACGTCAGTAGGTACCGTTTCAGTGGCCCGGTAACTCTTTAGTTACCGGGCCACTGAAACGGTGCCTTTGCACTCGCTAATCATTATGTATTGACGACCTCCGTGGCGCAGTGTGTAGCGCTGTTGCCTTAACGTGCGGAGGTCCCGGATTCGATCCCTGGCAGGGTCAATATGGGAATTTATATTTTCTGAATTTTCCCTGGTCTGACCTTGGGAGGTCTGACGTGGCTAGTTACCACCCTACCGGCAAAGACGTGCCGCCAAGTGATTTAGTGTTCCGGTGCGATGCCGTGTAGAAACCGAATAGGGGTATGGGTTTAATATAACTGCCATGCCCCTAACAGGTTAGGTTATTAGAGATCCTTACTTTTTTTTTTAATCCACTACAAGTTAGCCCTTGACTGCTATCGCAACTGATGGTAAGTGATGATGCAGTCTAAGATAGCAGCGGGCTATAACCTGTTAGGGGCATGACAGTTATATTGAAACCCATACCCTACCCTACCTACCATATTCGGTTTCTACACGGCATCGTACCGGAACGCTAAATCGCCTGGCGCCACGTCTTTGCCGGTAGGGTGGTAACTAGCCACGGCCAAAGCCTCCCACCAGGCCAGACCAGGGAAACTTCAGAAATTACAAATTTCCAAACCCTGCCGGGGGTCGAACCCGTGACCTCCGCATATCTTAGGTACATAGAGATTAGAGTTCGTTCCAAGGCACCTCAATACATTAACGGGGAATCGAACCTGCAAGCCTAAGAGTTCTTTATAGTGTTTAAAATCATAATATAGGCAAGCGCGCTCCACCTTAGACTTTATAGTTACTTGCCAGCAAGTCTGACAGCAACCAAGTGCTAGTCTATAAAAAAAGTCTGCAAATCGACACTTGGCATGGTGAATTATGGCCCTAAACTTATTATAATTATTATTTATACTTAATATTTTAATTGTATCTAATAATTAATTTTATCAATTATAAAATAAGTAAAATAATACAATATTATATTTTATTTAAGAGACATTCCTTTTATTATTGTCAACCAATCTAAATTAAAAACTAAAAACTAAACATTGAAAAATATCATCCATGCCGCTGCAATGAGGCAGTGTGCCCAGAACGCTGGCTGCGTTACCTCGCTGAATAGCCAAACTTATATATTGGCCGAGGTGAGGAGACGAGAAGATAGATCCTTAAAAAAGGATCTAGCATCTTCGCCCCACGACCCCAAAACAACACCACCAACACCAAAAGGCACAAAAATGATTTTTTTTTCTATAATTTCATATTTGCGCCCCTTGGCTACTCTGTGCCTTGGCTCTTTCTGCATTAGTGGCCACCGCCCCCGCCGTCATCAATTGTCAATCATTGTATTTCTTAATTCAATGTAACAGTTTCTTTAAGGAAAATACGCACTATTTTTTGTTATTGTTTACATCACGGAAAAATACATCTATTTTACATTGAATAGATTTGATGTACTTAAAGCCGTGGTTATAGTAGGTAGGTACCTACTGTACTAAATCGTTTTATGTAATATTGTATGATAATAAAGTTACTATATTTTACTCTGAATATTTACAATTTTCTCACAATATTTCCTGAGATATTAAATAATACTGTATAGGTACATAGGTCTTAAAAGTGCTCAAGTACAAACCTTTTCTAAGTCTCTATTTATTACACCCTTCACATACCTGTAACAAATGAAAATTGATGAGCATTATGCAAGTAATCAAAGTAAAACAAACAGTTAACATGAAACGGTCAAGTGTGAGATAGACTTTGCTTTGACAAGGTTCCGTATCACACGTACGTATTATACGTTTCACATATTTATATTTTCTCTGCGTCGTATGACTATAGAAGCTACGGTGGCATAGATAGTAGCCTCTCCAAGAAGAAAAAAAAATGGAGAAACTTCTTCTTTTTAGAAGTCGGTTAAAATAGTCGTATGCTCAATTATTTCGCTTCGTTTTTATTAATTGCATAACGTAACATTTTGGAAAAATAAAGCTCTAAAATAATTTCGCATCCTTACATATCTGTTTTTAGAAAAGGAAAGTACTACTTATAATAATACGTATGCATGCTTGAAGATTTCCCCTAATATAGACTACCATTTTTAGCGAAATTTTCTTAAATTCCGATTAATATTTACAGCAGTGTAAATCCATGTTTAGAACCTTTTCAAGAAAGCCAAGCCACGATGTTTTCTGGTGCAACCGCTAAGCGTTGCATCAACGAGAAGTTAGGTGTGAGCCCTAGGGCTAAAAGATATCGGAGGCAACGTCTTCCTAAGGGCGCCTCCTATGAAGGACACGGCCTCACTGATATTTCTTTTATAAGCTGCCATACTCCTCGATTTTAGATTGTATTTATCGTTTTGCGATCATTGTACGAAGTACGGACCCCTAATAGAAATGTAATTAAGTTACGACTGACATTTGGCGGCAAAACAGACGCGGGCGGTCATAAATTCTAGTCCAATAAAAAAGCTATTTAAAAAAAAACATTCAAATTCGAAAAGAGAACTTCTCTAAATTGAACTAAAATCGCCAGTTCAGTTCCAACTGCCGTGGGGTACGGACGTGTTCTTATTGCTAATACGCTTACGGTTGGAAATAAAACTACTGGTGGTTCAATTTTGTGTGGTTGTGGTTGTAACCACGCGAGCGTGACGTCATCGTTCGGTAACCACGCTTGAAGCAACGTGTTATAACTTCACTATCGTGAGATTATCGGTGTACTGTTCTTTTATATTTCGCATAAAAATTGTGCTCTGTACCAAGCAAAATGTCTGTAGTAACATCCATTGATATTATACTCCTCAGATAGACAGTTTATTTTGGCAGGCATTCAAATAGATATGCTTCGAATTGTCTTACTAAATAAGCTACAATGTACGCTACGTACGTACTACGTACGCTAAAATGACCGTGCGCCATTGGCTTCGGTTTTGTAATTTAATGATAACTGTGCAGTGTTAACTCATAATCCTTTGCCGTACTGAGGCTACTATTTGACCAGTCATTTAAAGTCAACTAGATGATGCACGCGACTTTGTCAGCGTGGATTAAGTCTTTTTGATTCCCGGGGGAACTCCTTAATTTTTTGTCTAAATCTGTTAAAATGATGGGTCGTGAAACTGTAGCATACAGACATACAGACAGACACACTTTCGCATTCATAATATAAGTATAGATGTGTTTGTGTGTTAGTTTGTTATGATAGTGAGCCGGCTATGAGTTGATAATATGGTGATGAATCAGTAGAGTGAGGTTCTGAGTTTATTATATCAATGGTAAAATCATTGTTCAGTCGCTGATCGATATCAGTTGTACGGTTCATTTTTCATATATGGCGCTTACCAGAACACTGATATGGGGAAACAAGGAACAACTTTTTTTTCTTTAATTTTTTTTTATCTGTGTTCTAGGAATATTACTAAAAACTAGTTGAATATGAATTATTGTATGAAACTTATTGTCTTGTTAAAATCAGTAGTTTGCGATTTAATTTAACATGAAAAGGAAAGTGACATTTTTACCTCTTGGTCTAATTCTAGTGGTTAGCGTGTTCGACTGTGGCGCACGAGGTCCCGGGTTCAAGTCCCAGGTCGGACCATAATAAAGTATTGGGTCTTTCTGACTAGAAATTCTCTGTACTAGCCTGGAGTTAGGAAGTTGGCGGTTTTAGCGTTAGGCCATCGGTACCGGTTAATATCACTGTACATGATAACAGTCGTTAAAGCCCGCCAACCCGCATTGGAGCATCGTGGTGGGTCTAAGCTCTAATTCCCTCTCTCCTATGAGAGTGTGCCTGTGCCCAGCAGTGGGACGTTAAGGGCTGTGGTGGTGTTTGAAGAGTAGCAGCCTATAACTTGTAGGGTATGGCAGTTCACCCTAAATCATTCACAGCTCACACCCCACCCCATCAGTTTCTAAACGGCATCGTACCGGAACGGTAAATCTCTTGGCGGCACACCTTTGCCGGTAGGGTCGTAACTAGCCACGGCCGAAGCCTCTCACCAGACCAAAGACCCAATTGTCTAAGCAAATCTTAATAATTTGACAGCATAAAAAGTATTGCTCGAACTGTTTAAGGAGTTCATATACCTACATGCTTTTTGACGTGCAGGCATCTAACTCCATAAACAGGTCGGATTATCCATTTGACAAACGGATTTTGACGGACGGAAAAAGTCGGAAATTATAAATATCCATATTGACTTCCGGGGATCGAACCCGCAACCTCGTACTTGTAAGACCACAGCGCTTACTATGTCAGGGTCGTAATCAAACCGCGACTGCGGATCCCTAAAAAATAAGAAAAATTAAAAATACAACTCCGTGAGGCGAGCGCCGCGGGGCATGACGTGAACTTACAAAAATTACGACATTTTGACATTTCCGGTTCCAGCCCGTCAGACTGATGTCGGCACAATGTGTGTTTACCTTTATTTAAAAAAAATCAGTCCAAGGAAATATTTTTTTATAAGTTCAAGGTAGATTATATTATTAATACTATTGTTTTTTTTTATAGCAATAATTAAGCTTTTTAATGCGTGCAAGTTGACTTCGTACTATGTACCTACCTACATACCAGCTAATGCCCGCGACTTCGTCCGCGTGGATTGAGGTTTGCTGGTTCTCGTCGGAACTCTTTAATTTTCTAGGATAAAATATGGGTGGGATGCTGTGCCAAACTATGATCCGTTCAGTCGTGATTGAGTAACAAACCTCTATCCATCCATCCATTAATCCATCCAAACTTTCGCATTTATAATTTTACGCGTTTATAACATGGTTCACAAAGAGTTTCTAGATTTGCCATTACATAAATTTAAAGAATGTTTTAAAAAGCATTTGTTAAGTCGAGGTTATTACACTATCGATGATTTTCTGAATGACAAAGTTGCATGGAAGCAACCGGGCTCGCATCCAGTGACCCACAAGTCAATGTAATGTAATGTATGTGTTGTATTGTTACTTATTGTAACCTTTTTCTTTTTTAAGAAAAGAGCAACTTCTCAGTTCCTTGCCGGCTCTTCTCAGTAGAAACAGCTTTCCGAACCAGTGGTAGGGTCTTGACGTATCATAAGTGTCACGTATCACGTCTTGACGTATCATTAGTACTTATTAGTATAGAAGTATATATTATATAATATCTAAGTGATTTTTTGCATGACAGACCTGGACAGTGGCATAATGCTACTTTTTATCCCTATTTTTTATACTATTATCACTGGATTTTTATAAAAACCAAATCTTATATTAGGGCGACATATTATTAGATATAAATACACGTATATTATTACATATTTTTTGAATAAAGTGCGATGATATCACAAAACCATAGATAGTAACATTTTTTTTTATCCAATCTCGATCCAACGAAATAGAACGCCAACAAAAGGTACACGATATTCAAATTTGGAATTAAAGAATTATGAATGGTAGTTCGTTTATTATATCATTCGTTCAGGAATGATTGATCGGCGCGTTGATGTCTTTTTTGTGGGTTACGTCATTAGTGCTTAATTATCTGTGGGCATAGATTGTGTGAAATGGTCTGTGATGTATGTACGCTACTGTTATATTGTGTAAGACAAGGACAGGTAGCTGGACAGTCGAGAAAATAATAATCATATGCACTGACAACGAATGAAATATTTACAATGATTTTCGAAATTGTATAAATAAATGTATATCCTAAACCTATATAATTTACTAATATTATAATTGCGAAAGTGTGTCTGTCTGTCTGCTACGCTTTCACGGCCCAACCGTTCAACCGATTTTGGTGAAATTTGGTACAGGGATAGGTTGTATCCCGGGAAAGGACATAGACTAATTTTTATCCCGGAAAATCAAGGATTTCTTGCGGGAATCCAAAAACTTAATCCACGCGGACGAAGTTGTAGGAAATTATTCATCTAGTAAAAAATAAAATAGTTTAATTAATTTAATTACTAAATACTAAGCCGAAAAGCTAGTAAGTAAATTAATTAAACTTTTATGTAAATTAATTGAATTCTTATTGACTCATAACTTTACTAAAAATTCCTAGTACTTATATACTTGGGTAATCTACACAAATAAATTATTAACAATAACTGAAATGTTATTTAAAAATATATCTTAAACTAGAAAGTAAAATGTTTTGAATTCTTAAGCTGCATCTCTTTCTTACATTACAGAAAACAATTTGTCAAGCGTCGCAAACCGCGCTATAACAACTATTATGATAAATCGATAATTTGTAACTTTGTTTCAATTTATAATTATTAGTAAGCTATAATAATCTTTAGCCAGTTGCTATAAGAATTAATTCTGTTTGCATAAATTAAACACTTTGTAGGCTGTATATAGGTTAGAAGGGAAGCAGGAAAAAGTTTAACAGTTCAGGTGTTTCTTTTTTTTAATTTTCAACACACAGGCAAAGATCCTTTCGCCTTTTTTTTGTTTTTTAGATTTTATTGGCGATTCGTAATCAAAATGTTTGGTACGTAGAACATAGACTCTTCTAAAGATCACCAAATTCGCAGAAGTCCATGATCATTGGCTTCACCATCACGTTAACGTTGAGGCAATCCAGTTGCTCGACGTTACGCAATTAGTGAGAAGACTAAAAAGGACAAAACCCTTTGAGTTAGTGTATAGTGACTAGTGATAGTGTAGTGAAGTGCTGCCTAAAAGAACACAATATGAACAAAGTGTCTATTTGCAACAAGAAAGACTAAGATAAGTCATTGGACAATTTCTTAGTACATAAGTTAATTATAAGCTTAGGTTAAATTAAAAATACTTATTAGTTAAATAGTTTGGCTAGATTGTAATTATATTGAGCACCCTTCATTGGTACTCAATAATAGAAAAAAAAAAAAAGATCAGAAAGGGTTATGTCAGGTCAAATCCTTGTACCGAAATCCATACTCATATTATAAACTAGCTCATACTCGCGGCTTTGTCCGCGTTGATTTATCGGGTTCTAGGTTCCGGGCAGGGCAATGTGTACACCTGACGTATCATTGGACAGAAGTAGGCGTTACTTTGCGGAAGTTCATATTAATAGATAGATAGATAGATAGATGAATACTTTATTGCACACAAGAAATAATACAGTGTAGAGTTATAACTAAAAACTAGGTATGCAAAGGCGGCCTTATTGCTTACTGAGCAATCTCTACCAGGCAACCTTTAGTGAGAGGATTGAACGAGATGTGTAGGGTAGAGTGGCACAATAGAATACACGTTATTATTGGTAGGTAAGCACATACTATAATACTTATTAGACGTATTATATATTAACACATTATAAATATAAATAATGATATCAATAAATAATATTAATGAAAGAACTTGAAGTTAATTTCGCTATAATCCGCCACAGTATGTAAATCTATGTGGTTCAGTGTGTATCTATTGCACTTGTAGCTTGCGATATTAAATAATCACACCATAGTCATAGTCATAGTCATTTATTTATTAAATATCGGTACACTGTAGGTACACTGGTACACTGTAGGTTGGCAAGAAGAAGAGATAGAAAAAAGAATACAACGAAGTTGGAATAAATATTGGGCTCTTAAACATATATTTAAAAATAAAGACATACCAAACAATTTAAAAGCTAGAACATTCAACAGTTGCATAATACCGACACTCACATATGGTTGTCAAACGTGGGCACTCAGTAAGAACCAAGTTAAAAAACTAAAAGTAGCGCAGAGGAACATGGAAAGAAATTTATTAAAAATTAGATTAATTAACAAAGTTCCAAAACAGGAAATACGACAAAGGAGTAAACTAAAAGACGTAATGAGGACAGCAAAAACTGGAAAATGGAACTGGGCGGGACATGTGGCAAGGGCAGGGAATGGAAAATGGAGCAAAAATCTAACAACTTGGTTACCAAGATACTTAACAAGGAAAAAAGGAAGACCTGTTACCAGATGGAGGGACGAGATAGATGCATTTGGAGGAAAACTCTGGTTCCGCACAGCCCAAAATAAGAAGGAGTGGAAGGAGAAGGGGGAGGCCTTTGCCCAGCAGTGGGATGATATATAACTCATAATAATAATAATAAAGTACCAATTAAAGAAAACTAAGTATTATAGGCTTATATAATAATAATAATAAACACTGTAGGTACACTTATTTTCGTCTAAAAAATTTACTTAAAAAGCATGATGGTAATAATGGGTAACGTTATCTTAAAACTAAAGCTACGAGGTTCCAAACGCGCCCTGGTCTGAGAAGAGCCCACAACAAACTCAGCCGGGAAGTTCATCAACAACCACACAATTCATCTTCCACATTACTCTCACTCAACGTACGTTTCACTCCGACACTGGAGCATCTTCAGGGGGAGGGGATGAGAGGGGGGGGAGGGGGTGTTGACTCGACAATCCACGATTGTAAAGGTTGTACCTAAAGATTGTGTGCGATTTATACACGTGTGTGTGTGTGTGTATGATTTCTAGTTATAAGCACACCAATTTATGGAAAGCTGTTATTTGGGCTCAGTAGTCAAATAAATATTATAAATGCAAAAGTTTGGATGGTTGGATGTATGGATGTTTGTTAACGGATCTGGCTGAAATTTGGCACAGATATAGTCTGGAATAGCACATAGGCTACCCGGAATCTTTTATCCCGGAAAATTAAAGAGTTCCCGCGGGAACCAAAAACCTCAAACCACGCAGACGAAGTCGCGGGCATTCGCTAGTTGTAAATAAGAATAAAGCGACTATCACATTAACTGTATCAATGTTTCGTAATACAGGCCATAACAATAAACTCTATCTAATAAAAATAATAGCGACTTAACGTTATGTATTTAACGTGTATAGTGCCTACTCGGATTTGATTAATGACAACACTAAAAAATCGATTTGCTTGAGTGGCAACCTTAGAATGTCATTAATTATTACGTTGCGTTTACACTATGATACATGGCTGGGTTTCGTTTTTTTTTCGTACAGTAGAACCACTATTACCTATTCTGTGGTAGAACTCCCGTACTTACCTAAATGGTACAAAGGTATCCTTATGAACACGCCTGTATCTCTGCCCGTCATACATTTTTTTTAATCAACTACTAGTTAGCCCTTGACTACGATCTCACTTGGGTAAGTGATGTGCAGTCTAAGCTGGTAACGGGCTAACATGTAAGGCGCATGGCAGTTATATTAAACCCGTACCCCTATTCGGTTTCTACAAGGAATCGTTCCGTAACGCTAAATCGCTTGGCGGCACGTCTTTGCCGGTAGGGTGGTAACTGGCCACGGCTGAAATTATCAATTCCCAAATTGACCCTGCTGAGACTCAAACCCGGGACCTCCCACGTTAAGGCAACAGCACTCAACACTGTGCCAAAGAAGTCGCTAACTTTATATTTATATTGTGTACCTACCTCATGCCTTAGTATAATAATCATTGTTAACCGACTTCCAAAAAAGGAGGAGGTTCTCAATTCGATGCGTATTTTTTTAAATGTATGTCGGTGCATATCTTCGTGGTTTCTGAACCGATTTGAAAAATGTTCTCACTCCACATCCTGAACCCTGACAGTTGACAGTTGACAGGAGCAGTTGAGAGGTTGTGACTTGAGTTTAAGTATGAAGTCGTTGCTTGACACCACCACTTGACATATGACATCACCATAAAAAATCCTAAATCACTATTTTTAAGGAGTTCTGTACCCTGCAGCATCAAGTTTGAGGAGTTGGGACTCAGAGTTGAATCGTATACACGTGACGTGATACCTACTATATGAATTCACCATCAAAATTTCCTAACTTGGAGGATTTCATGTAGTAGGTACACCTACAGCATCAGGATTATGGATTTGAAGTCAGAATTTTTTATGGGACCACCTCGTGAGCTTCCTCTAACCACTGAAAAAAAATAATTTCAAATCGGTTTAGAAACCACAGAGATATGAAGTAAAATACAAAATACGCGCCGAATTGAGAACCTCCTCCTTTTTTGAAAGTCGGTTAAAAATAATTTTTTACTTTACAGTGGCTTTGGAAGTCGGTTTTGTGGAAAGAATCTTTATCGATTATAAAATTAGCTGATTCGTCCTAGCTTCGCATGCGTTGACGACTCAAACCCGGGACCCCTGATGTTTAAACCACTAAGCTATGTTCGCTAAAGCGAGTTACGAGAAAATACTTGCACTTTGAGTTTGCAGTTACAGTGTTGTCGTCGTTAAAACATAAAAGAGAAATGCCGACGCATAAAATTGGATATAAATTAATTTATACTAAAATTAAAGCAGTCAATTTTATTAGAACGTTCACAAAAGTTAAGCTTGGACATACAAAACGCGCAACGGCAACATCAGTGTTGCGTTCTGCTTCATACAATGCCCTATTATGGAGTAAGAAATCAGAATAGAATTTAGAAATTTCCCTTTGCCGACCTCCCTGGCGCAGTGGGTAACGCTATCTTTTAAGAGGTTCCGGGTTCGAACCCCAATTTGGGAATTGATAGGTCATATAAATTTTCTCGTCTGGTCAGCTGGGAGGCTGGATTCCCCGTGGCTAGTTACTACCCTACCGGCAAAGACGTGACGAAAAGCAAATTAACGTTTCGATATTAGCCTTCCAGTTCACGTGTTTCCTGCCACGTATAACTTAAGCACCTTCTTGGCAAGAGTGAATGGGCATCTTCTAGGGAAGCACGTTCCAACCTAGATCTATTCATTGCTTTGCACTAAGAATGATTGTCGTCAAGCGCAAGCCTATCTCATAATTTAAAAAAATGTAATGCCGTGTAGAAACCGATGGGTTTATCATAACTGCTATACCCCTGCCAGATAAGCTCATTACAATTATTACGAGCATCTTCTATTACTATATGATATACCATCAATCGTGCACTTGTACGCGCGCTGTTGCTTTCGCTCTTTGTGTGTCCAGGCCTTTAGGAGTAACTTTTTACCCGTTACCTTGATTACATAACGTGTTCAGCGGATCTAAGGGAAAACGTGTTGAAGGCCATATTTTCGACGCAAAGTTGCAAAACCGACAGTTAATCTATACAAGTAGGAGTTACACCGTCTTAAGCAAGCATCCGGCTGTATCAATGAAGCTAATATACCGACTAAACTAAGTGGAACCCCCTTAGATGTACAGCAACACCGAATTGTATCACTGAGATAGGTCTTGGTAAACTGGTCTTAGGATATACCAATGTAGTGACCAATTTCAATTGAGCCATCTCGTTGTATTGGTACCGGTCTTCGTCGTCCGCTTTTGTTAGGGGCAAGGGGGGGGAGGAAGGTCAAGTGAAGCTGGTGGTTTGGAACGAGGACGTCACTTGAGCACATTAGGGTTTAATCGGGACTTCCTACTTATTGCTGGAGCGTACGCCGCCGAGATTTGTTCCAATTTTAAATTTGTACGGTTGATTTTTGTGGCAGGGCCATGTTGGATTTGTTGAAGTGAAAACTTCTATAGGCGCGTTGAGCACTTTTTTGTAGGGGGTAAAAATGTGGAAACGCGTGACCGACCACGAGACCGACACCGTTCTTCTTAAGACTTCTTCTTAAGGTATTAAATATAAATATAGTACATTCGAAATTAAAATTGAATCCCTTAGTTTTAAGGTTTATATTTTAATAATTTAAATAAAAAAATAAAAACTTTTCATTTTCACTTCTATCGGCAGTCCCTATGACTCCCATTTTTTTAAATAATATTAATCATGTCCTCCAAAGAGGTCCTCATTATTTATTACCATCCGCGCGGGAGATATTATAGTTACACAAGACGTGTGTGCTAAAACACAGACCGTGCACTCTTTATTCCTTTACTCTCATATCAATCAATCAATCAAATATCTTTTTATTCAAATAAACTTTTACAAGTACTTTTGAATCGTCAAGTGAATCTACCACTGGTTCGGAATGCCATTCCTACCGAGAAGAACCAGCAAGAAACTCGGTGGTTGCTCTTTTTAAATAATTCATTTACAATTACTATATCAATGTGTACATAAGTAACCGCTGTCCCCAGCATTGTTGGAGCGATCAAATCCATGCTCCTCTATCATTTACATAATCTTCAACAGTATAATAAGCTTTTTTCAGGAGCATACTTTTAATGGATTTCTTAAATTTGTTTATTCAATTCATGTCAAAGACGGGCAGACAGAAAGTAGCCCCATTCCCGCCGGTGGCACCCGTTCACGAGCATGACGCATGATCCAGCCATTGCTTCGCTCGACCATATTTGAGGGAACGTAACAACCCGCACCACACGACACCACCACAGAAATGTTTAAAGAGAGCGTGACATACTCAGTCTACCCGTATCAAAGCATCGAATTGAATACTAATATTCAAACACTAATTTATAATAAGTAACCGCTGTCCCCAGCATTGCTGGAGCGATCAAATAGCTAGCAGATGGGGCGGAAAATCCGATAAAACCGGAGAGAGATCAGGCGCAGGACCGACGACGGCTCTGTGAGACACGGGGGTGAAACACGGCCAACCGAAATTTTCTTGTCACACAAACCCAAAATATATATTCAGGACCCATTCCGGGAATCGAAACCCTATCTTGGTTGAAAAAAAATTGAACTTCCATGAAAATCCCATGTTTAGCAAAAAATATGGAGAAAGTAATTTATACGAGACTACTTTGAGAAAAGTAAAATTCATAATGAAATCTAACATTCTATTTTTATGAAGTAGGTATAGTTTAAATTATTAATTACATTACCTTCTGTAATAGTTAGTAAATACTATGTTAATAAACAGGTCTATTTTTATGAATGACATCGTCAATATATAAACAACTAGATGACGCCCGCGACTTCGCCCGAGTGGATGAGGGTTTTGTTATTGCCGCGGGAACTCCTTAATTTTCCGGGATAAGGTCCTATAGTAGCCTATATTATATCCTTCGCCGGGTAGAACATACGCTACTAGGACTTTAGGACTTACTAGGCTTTAGGACCTACTAGTCCACTAGGTCCTAATATGATCAAAATTGGTTGAAAAGATGGGCCGTAAAAGCGTAGCAAACAGACAGACACACTTTCGCATTTATAATAATACTAGCTGATGCCCGCGACTTTGTCCGCGTGGATTAAGTTTTTTTTAATTCCCGCGGGAACTCCTTAATTTTCCGGGATAAAAAGTAGCCTGTCCTTCCCCGGGTTAAAACAATCTCTATACCAAATATTATCAAAATTGGTTGAAAAGATGGGCAGTGAAAGCGTAGCGGACAGACACACTTGCATTTATAATATTTGTATGGAAGTATGGATTAACCGTAACATACTGTAATACTTCGTTAATACTATAATATTTAATTGGTATATTTTTATGAACGGCATCGCAAATTTATAAACAATTAAAGAGTAATTTACTGCCTTCTGAATGAACTCGGTAAAAAATGAGTAAAACATATTGCTATTGTATGTAGTGTTTCGTTCATTTTTTATTTGATTACTGGTAACTCTAATACGATCAGTTAATATACCTAGGCTTGTCTGGCAGGAAGCTTCGGTCGTGGTTAATTCTATGTTACTATGAGGATCGAATCCTATTTTTGTTAAATAGTTTGCCAGCCTACTTAAGAACTGAGAACAAACGTCTAGATTTAAGAAAATACCTGTTAGACCAAGAGTTAATTAAATACACACATAAATAGTCATAGCGGGCGGTATTATTATTATTAAGCCTAAGTACAATATAGAAACTGTGAAAACAGTTTTGTAGGATATAAGTTATTTTGTAAGCCTAATTGTAAACTTTTTTAAGAAATAAATTAAAAAAAGGATTGCTTCTATCTTTAGATCCGTGGTTCTAAGTAATTGTTTTTTTTTAAAAGTATATTAACACTGTGATGTAAACGTATGCAAGTAAGGAGCTTAAAAAGTAGGTAAGAGAAGGTTTTTTGTTAAAAAAATGATACCTTATGCAACAAAATATGATTGATGAAGTCTTGATATGAAACTCATACAAGACTTATGCAATTGCAGCCAGCGTTGACCCTTGCAGTGATTGACAGCTCAATTAACAAAAAACACATTAAAGGTTTTTTTTTTAATCCACTACAAGCTAGCCCTTGACTGCGATCTCACCTGATGGTAAGTGATGATGCAGTCTAACGGCCGAAATTAATAATCAATCTATCTGTAGTCTGTCGATAAGTTGCTTAGCAACATTGTTTTATGACGAAAAGCACAATACAAATAACAATGTTGCTTGGTAACAAACCGACAGACTACAGATAGATTGATTATTAATTTCGGCCGTTAGAGGGTAGCGGGCTAACCTGTTAGGGGCATGGCAGTTATATTAAACCCATACCCCTTCGGTTTCTACACGGCATCGTACCGGAACGCTAAATCGCTTGGCGGCACGTCTTTGCCGGTAGGGTGGTAACTAGCCACGGCCGAAGCCTCCCACCAGACCAGACCAGGGAAAATTCAGAAAATATAAATTCCCAAATTGACCCTGCCGGTGATCGAACCCGGGACCTCCGCACGTTAAGGCAACAGCGCTACACACTGCGCCACGGAGGTCGTCAAAAACGGTCGTCGTATCTATATAATTATACAGAAAAATATATTAATTTACCTTCATGCTCTAGAGTCTAGACCTAGTCCTTCGGATTACTTATCGATACTAATATTATAATAAAATGAAAAATGAAAAATGAAAATATATTTATTTTTAACTTAACTGTAAAGTTATTACATGGTTATTAACTATACTTTTTACTTATAAATGTTTACAGGTCACTAATTAATGTTTTGCTATCAACTACACTAAGCGCAGCTTGTTGTTGTAGTTGACTGCTTACCCTCTTGTCGCAATATTTTCTGTATTAACATAATATCGGTCTTTTGTTTTTGATAGTTATACGAGGTCAATTGTAAATTTTCTTATTCTAATGTTAGTAGGATTAGTTTATTTAAATAGCACATCGCAGAAGTGTTTACTTGTGAGTGAGCATGTGTGAGTGTGAGTGTGTGTGTGAAGGTATATGTAGTATGTAGGTATGTATGTGTGAATAGTATCAATATAGAAAAATCAGATGGCTAATCTCTCTGGAGATTGGCCGACGTGGCCAAAATTCAGTCGGGAGGACATTATTACATTCAACTTTTTAACGAAGTTTCCTCCGCTTGAAACTTTCAAAAAATATTTGATGTACCTCCAGGAATTTTCCAGTAAGTACAGTCCCACCAACTTATCTGGCCAGTACCTACACTTACTCTGAGTTTTTACATTGCAAATACGATTGATCGACCTGAGAGCTCACCACGCCAAGTGTAAGCGAACGTTAAAGTAAAGTGAACCTTAACTGCATTGGTTTAGAGCTCATTTCATCATTTCGTGTATTTATTCACAGCCAGCCCTCCAAACGCTGAATTTGTGACTTTAAAGCAAGAGCTTTTGGGTCATTTACTTTGACGTTCGCTTACAAGCTATAGCTTCACTTCGCGAGGTGAGCACTCACGTCGATCAATCGTATTTGCAATGTAAAAACTTAGAAAAAGCGTACGCGTGGCCAAAATTGAAACTAATTTATAACTCATAAGTATGAGTGTTTAGTTTTTGTTTTTAATAATGTGGTAAGGCTGGTAACAGCGACGTCGTCACCGGGTCAGTTAAGTTTGTGGCCTTGTGGGACTATAAAGGTCGTCAAATTAATCTGACCCGGTGGCCAAAATTGGAACTAATTTTTATGCCTGTTTAGTTATTTTTGAAGTGAAAACTTCTTTAGCCGCGTTGAGCACTTTTTGGTAGGCGGTAAACTTGTGGATTCGCGTCACCGACACCGACACCGTCACCGCGTTGTTACGAAGACAAAAGGTCTTAAATATAAATATACTACATAGGTAATTAAATTTTAATGCCTTGGGTTTATAATTTAATTATTGAAAAAAAAAAATTTTTTTTAAATATTCGTTTTCACTTCTATCGGCAGTCCCCTATGACTGCTATTTTTTTTCATATAGGTATACCTACTAGCGACGCTGTCACCAGGTCAAATAATTTGTGGGACTGTACTTACCTATAACAAAGAAGATCGGTTCACTTTCTCATTCAAAGATTGATAGGACAAAGGTTCTGTTCCTCATATTGCGATTTAATAAAAAAAAACATGATAAATGTAGCATGAACAAATTCACTCATTATCTGTGGTATCTTATCGGAATCTTAGGGTTCCGTCGAGAAATATGAAAACCGTAGTGATTTAAATGCCTCTAATTTTATAGAGTCCATTTGGGAAACTTACTATAATTTTAATAAGATTTGCCAATTTTGCTTAACTAACTAATCTAAAATGAACAGCTATAAGTTTAGTTCTGTCCCATTCCGCAGGGAGTACAATGAAAGGGTTAGCAATATTTTTATTGCAGTCATTTTAGTTGAGGGACGAGTGGCCTTGTTGTGACAACGCATATTAGTCGATTGCGATTGTTAAGCAACGTTGACCCAAGTCGGTAACTGGATGGGTGACCGAATTTTGAGGGTCAAATTTGGCCTTTTCGTTTCCTCCGTGTCTCGAAGAGCACGTTAAGCCGTCAGTCCCGGTTATTATCACTAACATCTGATAATAATCGTAAAAAAACTAAGAGTTTAATACTCTTAGTCGAGTCGTATGCCGAAGGACATGGGAACCCACCGCATTATCATCCCAAGAAAACTCCTCATTATGTAAGTAATGGAAATGTGTCGCGTCACTCGCGAACCTTAGTTTTGAGGAATACGACGCAAAGAGAGAGAATATTTTTTCGTGTACGGAACCATCAGAAATAATCTTCCCAGCTCGACTAGACCGGTTTTTATTAAAGCTTGGGAATAATCAACAACGATGCAAAATGTCGACATTGTTCCATTTTCCTATGAATAACAATGTTTTGCTTTTAGGTATCTGACTTCTGTAGCTGGATTGTGGTTTTTAACGCAGAAATAAAGACATTAGCTGATGTTATAGAGGTATGAGAAAATCAATCAAAGTTAGCGTATGTAATACAATTACGTATGTAAGTACATGATTGTATGCGTTGCAATATCAATGGATCAATAGATCTTTATTCTTTTTTTTATCCACTACAAGCCCTCGACTGCAATCTCACTTGATGGGAAGTACTGATGCAGTCTAAGATGGTAGCGGGATAATGGCAGTTATATGAAACCCCTGTTCAGTTTCTACACGGCATCGTACCGGAACGTTAAATCGCTTGCCTGCACGTCTTTGCCGGTAGGGTGGTAACTAGCCACGGCCGTTGCCTCCCACCAGGCCAGACCAGGGAAAATTCAGAAATTATAAATTCCCAAATTAACCCTGCTAGGGGATCAAACCCGCGGGACCTTCGCATGTTTCGCACGTGTGTCACAATATAAATACTTGGGCCACTACGTTACGGAGGACCTTAAGGATCATGTTGACATTGAGCGAGAAAGAAGGGCATTGGCAGTGAGGTGCAATATGTTGGCCCGCAGGTTTGCCAGATGTAGTAAAGAAGTTAAAATAACACTGTTTAGAGCATACTGCCAAAATTTCTACTCGGGAGGCCTGTGGGTCAATTATTCAAAAAAGGCCATAGACACTTTGAGGGTGCAATATAATAATGGTTTCAGGATGCTGTTGGGCCTGCCGCGGTTTTGTTCAGCGTCAGCTATGTTCGCGAATGAGCGGACTGACGACTTCTTTGCTATAATGAGGAAGAAGTCGTCATCACTGCTAACAAGGCTGCGCTCAGGTACCAACCGCATCCTGAACATGTTTGCGAGTAAGGTGGACTCACCAATACTTGAACACATAATTCAAGTGTTGGTGAGGCCAAACTAAACTGTAAAAAAAAAAATGTGTAATAAGTTCTGTTTAATAATTAATTTTCGAATATTTTTTGTGTGTATACCTACTAACATTAGTTTTTTAAGGTTGTGAACTAACAAATTGAGCCCTAGTTGCTTTAATAAAGAGTATATTATTATTATTATAAGACAGCAGCGCGTATATTGGTATAGGTACTATACAGTTTTTGAACATCAAAAAGGTATAAGACGTTAATGTTGTTAATATAAATTAATCACGGCTTCTTAAAACTAAACTAAAATTATAGGATTCAAACGCGCCTTGGTCTGAGAAGAGCCCATACCAAACTCAGCCGGATATTTTTCAGATATACTTAGCAATTAGTTTTACCACAGAATACATTAACAGTTTTACGTAATAACCCCCTGGATTTCTGGATAATGTTTAAATTAAGATTGATTAAACGAACTTTTAAAGTTAAATAAACAGAATTTTGGTAAAGGTTCAACAATCTAAAAGGTCGGTTATTGCAATAAAAAAAGGCTTACAACTTACCTTGTATAACTGACATACGATTACATTTTAAGGCCCCACATTGAGTTGATTAAAAGGCAGTAATGTCATTATCTAGGTAGCCACAAAAACTATATTAATCCACTACCAAGCACCGCTAAAGTTTACATTCTACCACCATTATTATATCAAAGCAAAATCACCTTTATATCTTTTACTGTTAAAGGTGAAATTCCTGTCCAATTTATTTACTAGCGTATTAATAATTATGTTGTGCGCACACTTAGGCTTTAAGTTTTTAAGCTCTAGACAGATGCATTTAAGATGCTATCGCATGTTTTAATAAACTTTGATATTTTACAAAGATAAAACTGTTTTTATTGCCCTTCGCGAATAAAATAAAGGTAAATAAATAAAAGTCTTTGTAAATATAAAAGTAATTGATACTAGACACGATGTCATCCGAAAGTATACGAGTAGTTAGTGAATCAAGTAATATTTAGTGTAGTAAGACCTTAAAACTAGGGTTCTGTAACGAATTTACAGAAATATCCTTGCGATGTTTTCCTTGAACTGCCTCGTTGGTCTAGTGGTTGGCATGTTCAACTGCGGCCGACGAGGTCCCGGGTTCGAGTCCCGGGTCGGGCCATAATTAAGTAGTACTTATTGGGTTTTTCTGACTAGAAATTCTCAGTACCTACTAGCCCGGAGTTAGGAACTTGGCGGTGGTTCACCCCCGTGCCTCGGAGAGCACGTTAAGCCGTCGGTCCCGACGTCTTAAAGTGCCGAAGGATGATGGTGTCCTTACCTTAGCAACCATCTTTTTTTCAACATCCTAAAAATTAGACACAGAGAAAGAAAAATAGACATAGACTAGCTTCTAGGGCGTTCTTACAAAAAGAGTTTTCTAGGCCACTGGTACTCAATAAAAAATACCTACTTACCTATTTATAGAATGGTGCATAAATGCGGGTTCTAGCTAGAAACAGCCGTATGGAGACTTTTTCTTTGCATTCCTCGCAATAGACTATTTGAATAAAATGTTAATGTTAGCAGTTTAGATTAACTTGGCCCGCAGTTTTGGTTCCTAGAAATTTGAAAGAATGTAGTACGTACTGTATGATTGTTAAATATACTTAATATAATAATATGTAGGTTTTAAGTCGGTCAACCTGTCCCTCTGTACGTTCGAAGCTTCGAACTGATTTTGAATAAATTTTGAACAAAAATAGCTTATAATAAGGTCCTTCCGACCGAATTTCAGTCACGGCGCGGCAGCCTATTTCCAGAGAGAGTCACCTCAGCTCAGCGGTGAAAACTGGTTTGCTAGATCAAATTTTTTCGGTATTTACTATTAAATAACGGTCTTACAAAAAATATCCGATACACTTAAAGATATTGTCTAAAGAATGTGCTAATTTGTTACACGATAGGATGTACTTTACTCGATCAAAAAAAATCTTGAAACAGGCTAAATTAAAAGTTTAAAACGAATTTTTTATTAATAAAATTTTCGACTTTGCTCATAATTTTTATATGGATAAATTCCTCTTGAAGTATTAATGAGAACCTGCTAAAATTTATTTTAAACTGAAGTCCTATATCTATTTAATTCAAATTAATCCCAGAACTTGAACGTTGCCAAGCGGTTTGAGAATATACCGCGCTGCCCGCTTCCCCGCCAGTCTCTACGAGAAATGTACTTTGAGACGCGCGGGCGGCACCCCACACCTCACTCACCTCCTAAAATCTTGCAGGTGACTCGCCTTAACCATCTGTGCGGGAGATATTATAGTGTAAGCGAGTAAGCGTACCGACCCGCGACTCGAGCAAGCTATCTCGTCGACCGTAGATGCTACGTGCTAACTACTAGACCAACGAGGCAGATTATTCAATACTACATTTTGATGGTCATAAAAAGGTAATAAGTAAGTACTTCAATGCTGTTGATACTTGAAGTACTATAGTTGTTTGATGTAGTAAAATAAATGAATGGAAGGGGCGTTCTCCCCGGCCTCCATAAAACGTGTACTGTCGTGATTATAAATCTTACGGTTTTAATTAATTCAATATTCATATCTTTAATGTTTGAATCTTAATATTAATTAGAAAATTAACAGTCATTATTAATTCAGTAAGTACATAATTGACTCTCTGCGTCGTATTCCTCATTACTGAGGGTCGTGACCCCTTTCCATTAATCCAATAATGGTAGGAGTTTTGTTGGAGTAATAATGCGGTCGGTTCCATCCGCATACGACTAGATAAAGAGTATTTAAACTCTTTGTAACGATTATTTTTAGAAGTTATTGATGATAACCGGGACCGACAGCTTTACGTGCTCTCCGAGGCACGGAGGAAATGAAGACCAAATTTGTGCCTCCAAATTCGGTCACCAATCCAGTTACCGACTTGGTTCAACGTTGCTTAACAATCGCAATTGACTGATATGCGTTGTCACAACTAGGCCATTCATCCCAGTACATAATTAAGTAGTACAAATTTAATTTGGTCTTATCATTGTTTTAGTAGCTTCTCCTAGACGATGCCTAGACTTCTTCTGTGTGGATTGTAAAATCTTTTTAATTTTTCCTCTGTATATTGTTCTCTTCATCATTTTTATGATCTGCCTGAGGACATCCATTGTTAGACATAGAACTTCAGGTCCAACCTCTGTCTTCCTCATCCAGCAACTTCCCACCACTCTCTTTAAGTCATCGGTCCTTTGTGCTGGAGGGCGCCCCACGCTGCGCTTACCTTTACTTGTATGCAACGACCTCAATTTACATAGACGGGCCCTGTCAAACAAAGAATATGGACTTATTTTACTAACGCCATCTAGTCTGCAAAGCGGGACAACGCTATGGCTGGGACAAGGACAGGGTTATACAGGTAAGGGGCACGCCCTACAAGTCGGGCGCCCAACTTTTTTCTATGAAAGGGCCCATCTAGAGCTTGTACGCGGTCACCCATTCAAGAATTTTTCGGCTCCAACGGCCATCGCTTCTACGACAAACATCACAGGCATTGCAACTTCTTGCAAATGATTTGGGCTATGTCAGTAACTTGGTTCCCCTGCAGATCTCTTGACTGGAACCCAGAGCAGTAAAGGCAGATAATTGAAAAAAATGCGGATCTCTTCATTGCAAATTTTGATCCTCAGGGAAACTCCTCACATAGCCTTTCAAACAATGACCTCAATTTACACAAACAAAGAATGTGAAATTATTTTACTAACGCCATCTAGTCTGCAAAGCGGGACAGTGGTATAGCGGGCACAAAGACAGGCTTATACAGATGTGGAGCGTGCTCTACAGGTCGGACGCTCAATTTTTTTCTATGAAAAGGCCCATCTAGGGTCTATATATATCTATGCTCTCAAATAGTTCGTTGAATTTACCCATACGACATGTACCTATTAGGGCTTCCAATACTGGGATCCCGGTATTAGCCAATACCGGGATCCCGGACTTTTTTGGTCCGTTTTCAATACCGGTATTGAAATGTCTAATACCGGGATACCGGTAATGGTGACACCATAAATGAAACAGTGAATATTGCATATATTTCTTGGTACATGCCACTGTTTTTATTCAGCTAAGTTTAAAACTTGTATCTTAAGCACATTAGCCCAATAAGAGCATCTTTATTGCTTAAAACCAGTGAAAAAAAAAATCACTCAAGAGGAAAAATTAGTATTTTAATTTAGAACCCTGTGGCTTGGTATTTCTATTTCATTGACTCATGAAACGTTCAGAAATCTGTTTTTTATCCAATGCAATTTTTTTATTATGACTTATTTTTTTTTTTAAATAACCATTGAATTTTTAATTAATTTGTGTTTTGACTAAACTGTGTATTTTAACGAGTTAAAAAATGGCATTTCTTCATTGAATTTAAGCAGAAAAGTGCTCTTTTGGAGTAAATGTGGTGAAAAAATTTTTTTTATGGAAAACTGTTTTTTATGGTGCAGTTTCCTTCAGAAAAGACTAGTTTAAAGTTAAAAACAATCTATCTAATTTTAAGTTTTTTCTTCGTTAGTTATATTAAGTTACAATCTATCTAATCTTAGAAAAAAATCTTTCCGGTATTAATACCGGTATTGAAAAAAACCGGTATTCGAAAGCCCTAGTACCTATGTATGACAATATACCTATGCGAAAGGCTTGTCTGTCTATTTCAACCGATTTTGATGAAATTTGGTATGGAAGAATACTTAAGAGCTCCGGTAACTCAGCTAGTAATAAGTAGATTAGAAGTAGGTATTTATGCGTAAACTATTGATGCTAATAGGCAGTTGGCGCCACGCCGCCGCCGCTTATCAATATCAGCCTTTCTCTATAATATCTATCAGCTATGAAACGAGGTAGAAATTATGCGTGCACAGATTGAATATAACTCACTGGGGAAAAGCGCATATAAAAGTGAAAGAGCTGACAACACTGAGAAATTCGTACTTACTAATATCATATATTGTCAAAGTGTGACTGTTTTAAGTTAGTTAACCATTTTAAACTATAGATTAAAGAACAAAAAAGTGCGTTGAAATTTGATGACTATGTATTTGAAATGAGCTCACGAGATGAAAAACACCCAAGCAAGCGCATGTTGCAAAAAACGCATGAAATTATTTGTAAAAATAATAATATTTACTTTTCAATACAAATGAATCCGACAATGTGTGCTGATTAAGAAATATGAATTTTATCTTATATTTCTAGAGCTACTTATTGGTTTCAATAAGAAAAAATTGCTTTAAAAGGTAAATTAAGAGGTATGTTTTAAATAAATTTCAATGCAGAGGTTTTTTTTAATTGTGTTTTGAGATGCGTCAATGGCTGCTCAAAGGTCTTGAAAACAGCACATTATTTTTACAAGCATACAATAATGTTATGTCACCGTTTGATGGATACACTGCTTTTAAAAACCCCCTTTTACGCTACACAGGGCCTTTGCGTGTTGGCTTGCGCCATTTGCACCATTCTTAGTGCAAAGCAATGATGAGGTCTAGGTCGGAGCGCGCTGGCTTAGAAGATGCCTATTCAATCTTGCCTTGAAGGTACTTAAGTTATACGTAGCAGGGGATACATATTGTGCTGGAAGGGTATTCCACATCTTGGTGGTTCGAATCAAGAACGTAGAGCAGAACCATTTCGTTCGGGAAGACTGGACTGGAGTAGAAGCGCGTTTTTAAGTTTGATAAAGAGTTGCTGATTATATTTAATCAATAATTCAAAATTTTCCACTGCGCCTGTACCCAGCCCTGGTAGATTGCCGAACAAAACCTTTACCGTTGGCTCAGTTTTGTCAATGTCAGTTAAAAGTCAAAGCCGACAAGTGCCTCTACCACTTTCTCTTCGAAAGGTATCCCTTGACGAAGCGTTTTTGTAAATTTTTCGCGTTAAAAGTAAAACTGGTAAAATAAGTAAACGAATTACCTACTGCAGTCCGCTTAGAGCAGGTGGAATTTTGTTCATAGACACGAAAGAATTACCTACATTCCATCCAAAAAATTATAAATTTGACAGTAGGTAAAAGGACAAAAATTTGTCTATGGTTAAATTTAAAAAAATTACAATAGCCGAATGATTAAGGAAAACGGTAGTCTGTCCAACAGAATTGACCTGAAAACGGACTAATAAGTTATAATTACTAACTAATAATATATAAGCGAACTTTGTCTGCGTGGTATATCAGTGGTGCCTCAATTTTACGGGATAAAAAGTAGCCTAAGTCCATCCCCGGGGAGCATCCTATCTATTTTCAATCAAAATCGGTTGAAAAGATGGGCCGTTAAAGCATAGCAGTCAGATAGACACACTTTCGCATTTATAATATTAGTAGATATTAGAGAAGATAAGGTAATAAGGTAATGAGTTGTTAGGGGGAGTGAGAAGTGAAAACAATTTTTTTGTTTGTAAGTAACTTACAAACAAAAAAAATTGCCTGGCGGACAAAAGTCTGTCTGACCTTCATTCATTATATGGAGCAACACATACTAGTGCGACAACACAAAACGTGTTTCCTCTCTGATGCAGAAGTTTCATACAGACGCAACCTTTCATGTTTCTATGTTTTAAAAATAAAATCTGAGACCTCCCACTTATAAGATTGAGCTCTCACCACTGAGCTATAGAGATCGTAAAAAAAATGACCGCGCCTTTAGAGCACAGTAATAGTTTTGTACCGTAGAGTAATTTATTATTACGGGACAGGGCGCTCATCACACCGTGACGTAATCATTAATCATAATCATGGTCTTAAACTTGAACGAGAAACATGTACCATTCGTAACGTTCGGTTTTTTACATTCAAACAATGTGCTCGAAAGTAATTCTGTCACACATTACCGTAGCTACTGTTTCACTAGTTCTACTATTAAAAAATACATTCTAGAGTAAGCTAGATCCTCGATTGTCATGGTAATATTTTTTGACACTACATAATTGCAAATTCTTAGGATTTTTCAATATGTTTAACTTAGTTTAGTTATCATAACTTCTGAAAAAAATGGTTGTAACATTTACTTTGATAACAGCTAAGTACAGTTTATAAAAAAACTAGTTGCAGCCTGTGACTTCGTCCGCGTGGATTGAGGTTTTTTGATACCCGTGGAAACTCTTTAATTTTCCGGGATATAAAGTAGCATAACTTCATAAGTGTTATTACCTACTTTAATTTATCTCTGAGCCAAATTTCATCCAGATACGTTCAGCAGTTCTGCTTCTGGCGTGATTGAGTAACAAACATCCATCCATTTATCCAACTTTCGCATTTATAATATATATATAAATATATAATTATTAATCACTAGATGATGCCCGCGACTCCGTCCGCGTAGATTGATTTTTTTAAATTCCCGCGGGAACTCTTCAATTTTCCGGGATAAAAGCCTATGTCCTTCCCCAGGATGTAAAATATCTCTGTATCAAATTTCATCAAAATCGGTTGAGTAGTTGGGCCGTCAAAGCATAGCAGACAGACAGACACACTTTCGAATATTATTAAGAACGGATTATAATAATCTCATTTAATTAAAGAAATTAAGTCACGTTCGGTTCAGTGTAACACGTGATCGTATGGGTGTAAATACTTATGACTACGTGTCCGCGATGCGAAAATTAACGGTGTAAACGCCCCCTGTCGGATGCTACATCGATTTATGGCTCGAAAAAATGTTGTTATCCAAACAACATTAACACAATTTTCTTGAGCTTAGGGCCTGCATAATCTGTGGTTAATATATTACCAACTAGGTGATACCCGCGACTTCGTCCGCGTGGATTAATTTATTTTTACTACCGCGGGAACTCCTTAATTTTCCGAGATAAAAAGTTGCCTAGGACCTACCCCGGGATCCTATCCCTATTAAAATTTTTATCAAAATTGGTTGAAAAGATGGAGACGGACAGACAGATACACTTTCGCATTTATAATATATTTTGAGTATGGCTACTATGCCTAAAGTTAAAAAAGTTTTTTAATGATGCTTAGCTCTATGATTTTCTCCTAATTGAGGGATTCTGGTAGAAGGCTTCGGCCGCGGCTAGTTACTGAAAAAGCCGTACCCCTTAGTGTTTTATGTTCTGTTTTACCACAGAATAAGTAATAGTACGGTTTTACTTAGATACTTCAAAGTATACTCGAATAGTTACCCTAATAATAGAAAGGTCTGATTTTTTTGATTTGAAAAGGACTTTGCCGTAAAAGGACGTGTTAGCTATAAAATAAATGGTAGCGCTCTACCAAGATAGCGTTTGATACGGAAAATCATGTAACGACTCCAAAAACTTTACCTACTTATTCAAGATTTCAATCAAGACAAAGTTCACCCATTGTAAGTGAAAAAAACCTTTATATTTTGTTATTTACGTAAAAACCCACGATTAATCAGTCCAACAGTTAATAAAAAAATAAAAACAAAGCACTGGTAGGCAACTGAATGACGCATCGAAAAAAAAGGACCGAACCGTTTTTCCTTCTAAAGGATTTGTATCAAACGAAGGTACCAGGCTATCATGAAAGAAAAGAAATAACCGCAAATACTTGGAAATCAAGAAAACAACGCGGCTCCCAATCATTGCACAATAAGACACCGTGTCGAACACAGAATTACCGCCACACAGGCTGGCAAAGAAATCACCGACACGGTGTTGCTAATGGAAAACGCGGGCTAAGTAAACGTTGATTGCCTTGAGGCTGCACTGAGTTTTGTGTCCCTTTCCGACTTAACATTTATATGATAAAGCTATCTTTCTCTAACAACTGTTACGAAATGTTTTTAAAGAATGTCGGAACGTGTAGATTGACGGCCGATGTTTTCTAATAATGCGATTTTTATACTTCTCCTAGTGCGAATAAATCGAATGTACTTACATATTGATTTTATTATTAAAAAAAATCTCAAGTCTTAAGTCTTAACCAAGTTGTAACATACATACAAATAACGTACAAGAAAGAGAGTGCGTTCATTTTACGAAATGTCGACGGATTTTAAACTTTAATAAGTATATTTTATAGTTATTATAAATGTATATTAAAGTATATATAAAATAAAAAATAAATTAAAAATAGTTTATAATAATAATAATAATCCGCCCGCTACAACTATTTATTTGTGTATTTGTGTATGTAAGTTTATTCATTTATATTTATTTACGTAAGTTTATTATTAAATCTTTCGGTCATATATGTATTTATTTTGTAACCGGGCGTGAGAGCTAAATTTATACCGATAATAATAAATAAAAATAGACAATATGCGGGTACAATGAAAAGAGAGAAAAAAAAATGTGTATGTATTTATATTTTATTTTACATTATTTTAGTTTACAGTATATATTTTGTATATTATATGTTTTTGTGTATTTCTTGCTATTTATTTTGACTTAAATTCTTTATTGAAGCCATTTACTAAATTGCATAATATTATCTTACTTCACTATATTACCTACTAGGTACCTAAATATTATGTTTCTTCTTTCACTTTTCTTTTAATTTTTTGTACGCACTGTTATTTCATTTTTCTGTGATCGAAGTTTCAACCCTGTCTCCACCACCAAAGGTTAACTGCAAGATAATACCTCTAGGTATTAAGCTTGCCTTTGTACAGTATGTGCAATAAAGAATTTAAAAAAAAACGTATAACGTAAACGTGTAACGTTTCATATGTATTTATCAACTGACTTAGTATTAATACAGCTAGTTAATTAATAGTGAAGTAAGTAAAATATTAATATCTAGCTAGATAATAGTGAAGTAATAAAGTCATTGATTACGCAAGTTATATTAGCCATGTGATTACATTGTTAGATATGGCCGTGAAATGCAACGGTCTCCGGTACATTCCCGTAGCATTTTATTGACCTTTTCATGTTATGTGTCTATGGTATTATGAAACAAATCCGTAATAGTATCATAAAAAGTATGTCTGTGTGTTTGCTACAGCACAGCCTATAATTTTAAACTTATTTAAAATAATAGGCTGTGTGTGTGTGTGTGTGTGTGTGTGTGTGTGTGTGTGTGTGTGTGTGTGTGTGTGTGTGTGTGTGTGTGTGTGTGTTATAATGGATGTAATGTATTAGTGTTTATAAGTGTAAGGATGAGTGCTTGAGCAAGTTAAGAAATAATTCACTTATGTTTTCACGTCAGTGATAATATCTTTAATCGTAACTAAGTTTCTTTTGCCATGCATTAACCTTTTTTTACAGCTAGATTTGTTGAGTTGAAAAATTTCAATCGTGTCATGGATTTTATTATAAAGCCTAGGACTTAAAAAGTGATTATCTTATTATTTATTTATCTTTTTTAAGTATACCTGAATGCTGATAGTGAATAAATAAACATACTTAAATAAGTAATGTAAGTAATACCTACATTACTTATTTTTGTTGATTAATGTTTGGTGCAAAATTACTACTACCCTATTATTTTTTATTTACATAAAATTATTATAGTCACGGCGAAAATTATAAAGGATTTAGATTTTCATGGCAAATCCGTGTAAACATTAACGAACTATGGGAAAAACTAGAGGAAGTGACGTCACAAACAATACTGCGCATTGCACATTATAAATATATACAACAATATATTATTCATATTATGTTGAATAAGAAACTCCAAAGCCGCTTAATTGCAGGAAACGCACACACTGACAGATCAGCTTTGAGTTGACGCACACAAACACTACTTACATGATAAGTCACTGTTAACGGGAGTACGGTTTGCAACACAGAAAATGGAACGACAGGTTTTTTTTTCAAAAGTAACGCCCACGCGGAATTAGGTTTTTTGGTTCCCGTGGGAACTCTTTTTTCCGGGTCAAAAAGTAGCCAATGTGGTAAATTTCATCCAGATCCGTTCAGCCGTTCTGGCGTGATTGAGAAACAAACATCCATCCATACATCCTCACAAACTTTCGCGTTTATAATATTAGTAAGGACTAAAATTCAAACTCATTTGCATTAATTGCATTTGCATTTGCTGTTGATTGTCCAAAAACTTGTATACATAGAATGATTTAGGAACAAGTGGCGCAGTTGTGACAACGCATATCAGTCGATCGCGCTTGTTAAGTAACGTTGACCTAAGTCGGTAAATGTATGGGTGACCGAATTTGATTGTTCAAATTTGGCCTTTTAGTTTCCTCCGTGCCTCGGAGATCACGTCAAGCCGTCGGTCCCGGTTATTATCACTAAAATCTGATAATAATCGTTAGAAACCTAAGAGTTGAAATAGTACACAGAACAGCGAGAAACCGTCTGCGTTGGCATCTTTATGTGGTTGATGTCCAATCTGCCCGCACGAAACGTTTTTGCTCGACGTTTCTGATCCGAACCGCTAGGGTGTGGAACACCCTCCCAGCGCACGTGTTTCCTGCCACATATAACTTAGGTGCCTTCAAGGCAAGAGTGAATAGGCATCTTCTAGGCAAGCGCGTTCCAACCTAGACCTCATCATTGCTTTGTACTAAGCATGATTGTCGTTAAGCGCAAGCCTATCTCTTAAAAAAAAATGTACCTACTCTTAGTAGAGTCGTACTCGTATGCAGAAGGACGTGGGAACCCACTGCATTATTATCCTAAGAAAACTCCTTCCATTATTTGATTAGTGGAAGGGGGTCGTGACCCTCAGTAATGAGTAATACGACGCAGAGAGAGAGAGAGAGAGAGAGTCCAAAAAAGTGAGCAAAAATTAACTGCAACTTTCTCTGCCAACCCTACAACGTATTTCTGTTATAATGAAATGCATCTAGATCCAAGTTAAAATGTACAAGATATGAACGCGTCAAGTATGATAAAATATTATAATATTAACATTTACGAGTATAAATATAGATACAACTAATACTCATTTAAAATGCATATCGATAGAGTTATAACATAAACATTAAATATGTTTTATCGTTTCATTGAATGAATGAATGAAATTATTAGTTTACAAGCTGATGCCCGCGACTTCGTCCGCGTGGATTAATGTTTTTGATTCCCGCGGGAACTCCTTAATTTTCCGGAATAAAAAGTAACCTACCTATGTCACTCTCCAAGTCCTCAATTATACCCATGCCAAAAATCACGTCGATCCGTTGCGGCGTGATTGAAGGACAAACCAACAAACCAATAAACCAACAAACAAACACACTATCCCATTTTTAATATTATAATTATTTAAGTATGAAGTATGATTCATTACTAAGCCTTCCCCGGGCCTATCACCTTCAACAACAAATACATTTCATCAAAATCAGTAAAAAGATGGGTCATGAAATCGTAGCATGTAAGATAACACAGAAAAGAGACAGACTGACAGATACACTTGTAGGTACTGCTTACTAGAAACAGTATTATTAGATAGTAATATATTAATTGTGCTCATAACTTAGATTCCTCAAAAGATACTTTCAAAACTAACTGTAGAAATGTTGTGTTTTGACGCGCATTCACCGGTGCGGAAAACGTATTTTTTTTTTCATTGGTGCACAGAGCTGTAAATTATTACTAGAGCAGGAGTGTTTGGCAAGTGATCGATGACTTTTACTCGGTCAGAAAATAATATCGCTACCTTTTTAGGGTCTCGTAGTCATCAAGGAATCCTGTCGGAAAAATAAATTGACCCCTCCCACGCATAAGGTCATAACTCGTAATACACTTTTTTTTTTAATTTAGTTAAAATGTCATTTTCAGCAAATAAATTTTATTAAGACGAATGCGAGGAGTCAAAATTATAAATGAAAGGTTAAAAATATGTATTTTTTATACTATCCAATCTTTTAAATAATCTTATTCAATACTAGCGGATGCCCGCGACTTCGTCTGCGTGGTTTGAGGTTTTTTGGTTCCCGCGGGAACTCTTTAATTTTCCGGAATAAAAAGTAACCTATATGTCACTCTCCAAGTCCTCAATTATACCCATGCCAAAAATCACGTCAATCTGTTGCGGCGTGATTGAAGGACAAACCAACAAACCAATAAACCAACAAACAAACACACTATCCCATTTTTAATATTATAATTATTTAAGTATGAAGTATGATTCATTACTAAGCCTTCCCCGGGCCTATCACCTTCAACTACAAATACATTTCATCAAAATCAGTAAAAAGATGGGTCATGAAATCGTAGCAGATAAAAAGTAGCCTATGTGCTAATCGAGACTATAATCTATCTCTGTGCCAAATTTCAGCCAGATCCGTTCAACCGTTGTGGCGTGATTGAGTAACAAACATCAAAACATCCATACATCCATCCAAACTTTCGCATTTATAATATTAAGTAAGATTACTCAAAATGACAGTTTGATGTCACGTACCTAAAATAAGGATTACATAATTCTAAATCGCGAAAGTCGACTATAGAATATGGCTTTAAGCGTTGGTAGTATTGCCCCAGGGCTCTGAAAATGTACAAAGTCTGCTACTCTATGGTTTAACTCGATGCTCTAACACTTATCATAGGTTCACATACACACACATACACACGTTTCCTGCTGTCTCGGTGATATGGGAATCGATATTAGATTAGCATTATTTTAGCATATTTGCGCATATTTTTGCTTTCGTAAGGTCATTTTTGATTTCCGCAAATTTTTGTCTTGAACTTTATAAAGCTTTATACTTTGGTAACTATAATTAAAATAAATACCATTATCAGTATCATAAATATCATTATCAGTATCATAAATACCATTATCAGTATCATAAATATCATTATCAGTATCATAAATATCATTATCAGTATCATAAATACCATTATCAGTATCATAAATATCATTATCAGTATCATAAATATCATTATCAGTATCATAAATATCATTATCGTCTCTTCCACATCGGAACCATGGGGTCCCGGACCTTTGGAGGGGCCGAAACCAACTCGCAGAGGCCCGTTGGACATATAATTTACTCTAAAGGAAATGTGACACCAACCAGCGAATATCCCTTTAAGCACTATGTGAGTGCACCCAAGGACAATCCCCTGTTAGTGCAGGACTATTGCAAAACATGGACACAATTATCGTTATCAATTATAATTATTATCATAATGAATTAACTAATTAATAAAAATAATAGCTTGAAACAACAACAACATAATAATTATTTATAATTGTTAGTTATAATCGATAATGTTTAATATTATTAACAAAAATGTGAATAATTATAATTAATTGTAAATATTGTAGATCTATGTAGATTTTAAAAATTTCACGTGAGATTTTTATTCTTAGCAGAAGGACAGATAGAAACAAAGCCGGACAGACATACTTGAACATCTATACTCAATATTATAAATGCGAGCGTTTGGATGGATGGATGGATGTTTGTTACTCAATCACGCCAGAACGGCTGAACGGATCTAGACGAAATTTGGCACAAGATCGATTTTAGTTGGGAATAACACATATGCTACTTTTATCGCGGAAAATTAAATAGATCCCTCGGGAATCAAAAACCCCATCAATCCACACGGACGACAGTCGTGTGCATCAGCTAGGATACAACATTAGGATGGATATACTAAATAATAAGGCTTAGTAGAACTACCTCACTAGTACTTACCGTTAGCGTTTTCCCCTTGGCCCAGCGACTTTTTATAGGGCCTTACCTACCTACTAAGTCATCGAGCGAAACGGCCGAGGTGACCATTCTGTAATATTAAATACTAGGAACATATGAATCATGATTATATCCATACTAATATTATAAATGCGAAAGTGTGTCTGTCTGTCTGTCCCATCTGTTCAACCGATTTTGATAAAATTTGGTGTAGAGGTAGATTACATTGTGAGGAAGAAATTAGACTACTTTTTATCCTGGAAAATTAAGGAGTTCCCGCGACAATAACATAATCCTTACGTGGACAAAGTCGCGGAAATCATCTAGTTACTACTATTTTTATCTGGCTTCACGTATATAGCAGTTAACACACCAATTCAGATTAAATCATTGCGTTCATCATCAAGGCACGCAATGCACCACTGCAATAAAGGTATTGATAAAAATATATAAGTTAATATAATGTATTATGGAAGGAAAATACAAACATTTCCTCAAGACATTTTACTTCAAATAATTAATAAATAGATACAACGCAAGATAAGGAAAAATGACATTTTAAAAACTAAACAAGTTGAGTGTTTTGAGGTAAATCGATTCAGTCGAATAGAGAACAAAAAATTACGATTTATTTCTAAAAATCATTTCGTCATTGAGACATAATAATAAAGGAAACTGGATAATCTTCGCTTTAATTTCTAGAATGTCATCTAACAACGTAATAAACGATTTTATAGCCTCAATAACTTCGAAGGTACCAAAATTCAAAGTCAAACGTAGAAAATTAACACACAACATTAAAATTAGTAATTTATTAATTTTAATTAATTGCATTTAATAAATAATTACTTAACAATCAAAACAATAAGCTTATTATTATTATATTTCTATCGTAATTCGTTACTATGCATAAGTAATATTATTTATATAATATCTGTATTTTATGTATATTTATGTATAATATATATTGTTATCATTATTTATTTATTTTATTTATATGTAATGTATAAATATATAATACGTCTAGTATGTCTTATATTATTTGATAACCTACCAATAATAACGTGTATTCTATTGTGCCACACTACCCTACACATCTCGTTCAATCCTCTCACCAAAGGTTGCCTGGTAGAGATTGCTCAGTAAGCAATAAGGCCGCCTTTGCATACCTTTTTTTTTTTTTTTTTTTTCTCTGTAGGAGGGGAAAATCCTCATGGACATCCGACTCCGAATCGGATAGTGCCGGACTCCTACCGGCTAAAAACCCCTCCTTTCTCCAAGCAGTGATGTCCCCGCCTCGAAGGCCTACCATTACTGCCTCAGCTTGCCTCATTCTCTTCCGTCTCTTTCATCCATCTCCTTTTCTTTCATTATATCCTCAATAAATTCTTGGACTACAGTCCAGTTTCTTTTCGTCTCCAGCATTGCACATATGATGCTCTCCACTCTGAATTTGCCTCCTAGGTCATCAGTCAGCTTCTTTCTTTTTTCTTCAAACTGAGGGCAATGGAACAGCGTGTGCTCGGCATCATCAACTGGATTTATGCAATACATACATTTACTGCTAGCCCTTTTCCTTATGCGCTCTGTGTATTGCATGAAAACCCCATGGCCCGTGAAGCACTGTGTCATACGGAAAGTCAGTGTTCCATGTTTTCTGGACACCCAGGTCTTAATGTCCCCAATGAGTCTGTGCGTCCATCTCCCATTTGTGGACTTGTCCCATTCATCCTGCCATCTAGCAAATGTCCTTTCCCGAATGTATCTTCTTTCTTCTGGCAGCTTAAGTCCATAGCTTTCTGATCTCTCCCTAGCCAGAAGATGAGCTGGAATTAAGTTTGCCAATACAAGGGCAGCATCGGTGGATGTTGTTTTATAGGCGCAGCAGGTTCTTAACGCCATTGCACGCTGGGTGCTCAATACTTTCTTCCTGTGTACTTGCATACCTAGTTTACCTAATTATAGTTAACTTTGTATTATACTTTCTTGTGTGCAATAAAGTATTTATCTATCTATCTTACCTAATGTAAACAAATACCAAATAGTCACGCTCGCATAATTTATAATTAAACAAAACGTATGGATTGGATGTTCGACTGCGGCTGACGAGGTCCCGGGTTCGAGTCCCGGGTCGGGCCCTTAAGAGTGTTGGGTTTTTCTGATCAGAAATTCTCAGTACTAGCCCGGAGTTAGGAAGTTGGCGGTGTTTCACCCCCGTGCCTCGGAGAGCACGTTAAGCCGTCGGTCCCGGTTATTATCACTAACATGATAATAGTCGTTAAAGCCTGCCAACCCGCATTGGAGAAGCGTGGTGGGTCTAAGCTCTAATTCCCTCTCTCCTATGAGAGTGGAGGCCTGTGCCCAGCAGTGGGACGATAATAGGCTGTAGTGTATGGATTGGATTACTTAGAATTGATCTCTAAATTACGAAAAGCGTGGTCACCTTACCATAGCCCAAGATTTTATTTTAATCGAAACATTTAATGACTATCAAATAATTTCATATTACAGAACTATCTTTCATTATGGTAAAGCGTGGCCACCCCAGCACCTATATCCCAAGATTACCATACAATAGGCTTCGTCCTTGGCTGGTTATCTAAGCATCTTCCTATCTTGCGGCGACGGCTTATCTTTACGCCTTGCCACTTGTCTTGTTTTGAGCACTAGTGAAAATACTTACATTTTTTAATTCTCTTCTCAAATTAAATATGATTTCTTGATTAATAAGTAGTAGTAGTAGATAATAATAATAATAATACCGACCGAATTTCGGCCACGGCGGCCTGTCTCCATAGAGATGAGCCATCTGCGCGGGAGATATTATAGTGCACAAGTGTGTGCATGTACGCAGATGCACTCTCTGTTCCTTTACTCTCATAGCCCGATGGGACGGAAAATCCGACACGACCGGAGAGAGATCACTGTGTGCAATGTCAAATTGTATTTGAAGCCAATTTTTTTTTAATAAAATGATTTTATTTCACGTAGGACAACTAGTGCCACTTATCACAAGACTCTACCACCGGTTCGGAAAGTTGATTCTACTGCGAAGAGCCGACAAGAAACTCAGCAGTTGCTCTTTTCATAAAAATAAACTTGTTAATAATATCTACACGTTCACGTTTACGTATTTTTTCACATGATACGCATAAAAATGAAACAAACCAAACTATACTATATTCTACCCACCTACCTCTGCCGAACGTAAACTTTTCACTTACAACCAAAAATTTTCCAACTTGGGTTAATGTTAAGATAGTAATTATTTTATGCAAAGTAGTACCTACACTTTGTAGCAAGCATGTTCAGAAAAAAAAACTAAATAAAAAGAAAAAAAAATTAACACTCACTTCCTCAGAATTCTCAAGATAAAACTTTAAAAAATTATAACTCGAAAACTACCAAAAATCGCTGAACATACATGGGGTATTTTATGATAGGTCTAGGTACGAGAAATCATTTTTTTTTCTTTGGACCTCACTATATGGACCAGCCTGTATTTTTATGATATACTAGCTGAGGCCCGCGACTTCGTCCGCGTGGTAAGCGTTTTTTATACTCGCGGGAGCTCCTAAATTTTCCGGGATAAATAGTAGCCTATATTGTCACTGTCCAGGTCCTCAACTATACCCCTGCCAAAAGTCACGTCGATCCGCTGCTCCATTGCGGCGTGATTGAAGGACAAACAAACAAACACACTTTCGCATTTTTAATATTAAGTATGATTGCGGAGAAGATAATCAGATGTACCTGTTACTTTAAATTAATAAGATGTAAGTTAAGTTTCTGTAAGTATCTTCATTATTATAAATTATTCAAACCTGTCACTTTTAAACAAAAACACAGATTTATTTCGACTTAACAAAGGAAGTGAAAATAAAATTATGTGATCGAGTATAAAAAGCAAGTTATCGCACGCGGTCTTACCTATAATAACTTAATAACTTCATTCGGTTAATTACTCGATAATAAGCAATTACAAGCCGATTTAATCACGATTAAGTGTATGTATTTATAAGGAGGCCTGTAGAAGTGTCACATGAGGCGATTGTTATTAGACTAGCTTTTGCCCGCGGCTTCGCTCACGTCATGGATTTGACGACCTCCGTGGCGCAGTGTTGAGCGCTGTTGTCTTAACGTGGGTGGTCCCGGGTTCGATCCCCGGCAGAGTCAATTTGGGAATTTATAATTTCTGAATTTTCTCTGATCTGGCCTGGTGGGAAGCTTCGGCCGTGGGTAGTTACCACCGTACCGGCAAATACGTGCCGTCAAGCGATTAGCGTTCCGGTACGATGCCGTGTAGAAACCGATTAGGTTTAATATGACTGGCTATACCCCTAACAGGTTAGCCTGCCTCCATCTTAAACTGCATCATCACTCACAGGCAGATACCAGGCTAATTTGTAGTTGATAAAAAAAGGTTCGATTTTGATACAAATTTCAAAGCCATATTTTACCCCCTTATAGGTTGAATATCCAAAAGTCCTTTCCCTAAAGTAAAATAAAAGGATGCCTACGTCATAATAGAGATCAGTCAGTCAGTTAACATTTCCTTGATATCTATAATATTATAAATAAAATTTTGCATTTATAATATTACATTTAGTAATATTATAAATGCAAAAATTTGGATGGATGGATGGATGAATTATATTTGTTACTCAATCACGCCAGAACGACTGAACGGATCTGGATGAAATTTGGCACAGAGATAGATTATAGTCTGGAATAACACATAGGCTACTTTTTATCCTGTTCGTTCGCTAGCCGTTCTGGCGTGATTGAATAACAAATCACCATCCATACATACATCCATCCAAACTTTCGCATTCATAATATAACTAAGTATAGATAGTTGACGTCACGTAAAAAGACCTCTACAATGTAGTGAATGTATTATTATTGAAATCTTATATCTTTTATAGAAAATCATTTAATAATAATAATAATAATATAATAAAAAATCTTTATTTATTCAAAGAAAAAGGTACAATTTCCTTAAATTACCCTGGACCCCCAAACTAGGATATACCCGTGACTTGGGGATCAGTCTCTTCCAAATAGCTATTCTAAAGTAACAAAAAGGATAAAAAACATTACAATGAAACAGTAGAGCCTGTAAGTACATAACTGCAGGATAACTATGCCTTATGTAACTTAACAATATTTACAGAGTTTTAAATACTTACTAGTAATACTAACTAGTTCTAGATTCTCTTAGTTTCTAGGTTTCTAATTATTAGCGTTAAAGATGCTATCGTCAGATTTAATAGGAAGAACGTATCTAACTGATGTTTTCATATTTATCTGTGTTGATCGTAGTTTATAACTCATTTAACTAGGCTTCCCTTGATCAATGTCGCCGGACGTAAGCTGTTATCTTGGCAGTAAGGTCTGTCCGCTAAGAAATTTGCTACTACCAGTGGAAATCCTTTGACGAGCTCCGTGGCGCAGTATGTAGCGCTGTTGCCTTAACGTGCTGAGGTCTGGGGTTGGATCTCCGGCAGGGTCAAATTAGGAATTTATAATTTCTGAATTTTCCCTGGTCTGGCCTGGTGGGAGGCTTCGGCCGTGGCTAGTTACCACCCTATACCGGCAAATACGTGCTGCCAAGCGATTTAGCGTATCGGTACGTTGCCGTGTAGAAACCGAAGGGGTGTGGGTTTAATATAACTGCCATGCCCCTAACAGGCTAGCCCGCTACCATCTTAGACTGCATCATCACTTACCATCAGGTGTGATCGCAGTCAAGGGCTAGCTTGTAGTGGATAAAAAAAACAATAATATGGGGCATGTCTAGATGAAACTGTCTTTGTATTCAATTCATATTCTTATAAAACATGATGGTGATAATCAGTTATGGTATCTTATATAGCTACTAGGGTTCCAAACGCACCCTGGTCTGAGAAGAGCCCACACCAAACTCAGCCGGGGTTTTATTTTAAATTATCACCATCTCACAAATCATCTAAAACTATGGAACTATCAGAGCCATTACAGCAAAATTATTGCCAAGCTTCCATGTCATTTAAGTAATCATCATAATAGAACGGCGATCCAACACGACCGGAGAGAAATCAGGCGCAGGACCGACGGCTTAACGTGCTCTCCGAGGCACAGGGGTTAAACACCGCCAACTTCCTAACTGAGAATTTCTTGTCAGAAAATGCAATACTTGTTACGGTCTCGACCCGGGACCTCGTCGGCCGCAGTCGAACATGCTAACCACTAGACCAACGAGGCAGTCATACGTATGATGTATACGATTCGCATTCCTATACAAATCAGCTGTACACAAGACTGATACAACGTAATTAAAGCAGAAATCTTTAGCATTCTTATATCAACAGTGCATACCTTTTGAGAAATATTGTATAATTAATTTACGCGCACACCTCCGCTTTACGTGAATTGTGTGTTATTTTTAGGGTTCCCAGAGCACTAACATCTATTTTGAAGTACCTATACTTAAGAGTGAATAGGCATCTTCTAGGCACGCGCGCTTCATCTTAGGCTGCATCACCACTTGCATGCAAGTCTGATTGCAGCCAAGCGCTAGCCTATATATTAAAAACAAAAAAAAACAAAAAAAAAATTTACCCTATGGTTTCCTACCAAAGCAGTATTGCCAGGCCGCGTTTGGAACCTTCGTAGCTTTAGTTTTAAGATACCGTGATTAATTATCACCATCAGAGGTGCAATCATGTAAGGATCGCCGATGAAATCGTTAAAGTCCGGCTTCAAAGTAAAATAAACCATAACAGCATTTATATAGAGCTCAATTTCGTGTGTCCATTCTTATACGTTTCATACCTAAACGTATAAGAATGGATACACGAAATTGAGCTCAAATTCAATGCTGTTATGGTTTATTTTACTTAAAAGCCGAGCTTTAACGATTTGATGGGCATACCTTACATAATTGCACCTCAGGTCTTGAACTTTGTATACTAGACGTTAATAAAGTGTACTGTGTGACTTTGACGTTAGCAGTCAAGCACTTTATTGAAACTCTCCCTCTGAAATTATTAAAATTACGTATTTTTTTCAATTTATATTGTATGATAAGGAAGACCGCCCGCCACAAATCGTACCGAAAATATACGTATATTTTTTTAATACAGTAGCGCTATTTCGTAGTTAGATACTTTCCCTCCCGGATTGTACGGAATTGCTTGCGTGTGAGACTAGCACACTCGTAGCCATTTTTTCTTTTGTTCCACGCTCGATACATTTTTTCTGCTATGGAAAACTTATCCTTAGGCATGTTTCTCAGAAACTATAAAAATACAATGATACAACACTACATAAATATGAGTCAACCATCTTCGACGTAGAATATTCCTGGAATTCAACTACATACTTAGGTTACCTAGTTTTTCTATGCTACTACGTTATTTTTCTTGTCTATATTATTACCTTGTGACTACTTTCAACCTGTAAATAAATAAACTAGAAAACCATGAATTATGATTTTTGCCCTAATAATGAATGTCGAGGGACGAATGGCCTACTTGTGACAACGCATATCAGTCGATTGCGAATGTTAAGCAACGTTTACCCAAGTCGGTAATTGGATGGGTGACTGAATTTGGAGGTTCAAATATAGCCTTTTCGTTTCCTCCGTGCCTCGGAGAGCACACAAAACCTAAGAGTTTAGTCGAGTCGTATGCGAAAGGACGTGGGAACCCAGCGCATTATTATCCCAAGAAAACTCCTACTATTATGTGATTAATCGAAAGGGGTCAAGACCTTCAGTAATGAGGAATACTGCGCAAAGAGAGACTTAAATTAGTAAATAAGGTGTATTATGAAATACAAGAAGATCTACGAGTACCTACAGACTTAATAAATAAAAATTATTTAGTAAATTATATTAGTAATGTCGTTTTAAGTTTTTCAATAAATCAATGTTCATGAATTGGCAGACTTCACACCAGTGGCGTGCAGTTCATAGAGGCATAAAAGCACTGCTTACCCAAATGGAAATACGTCGATGCTCCTTTTTCATCAAAACTGGTTATAAATAGGTATTCTGACTAACTAATGCCTACCCTTCAAAATATGTGCATGCTACTGGTTCACACCTTTGAATGAAGAACTCTCGTGCAGGATACCTCGCGAAATATCCTTCACCGCAGATAACGTTGTTTCTGTTATCTAAAGTTTTACCATTGAAAATGGTTATCAGATGCAAATCGCCTGAGACGTATTTTTGACCATAGCTCCGAGGATTTTGGGAGGATCGAGATGGGAATAGTACCAAGAGTTGAGGAATTTATCGAGACACGTGTGAACGTTTGAATTTTGAAAATAGACTGGTAACTTTTTTTGGAATTCTGGATTTTCTTTTTAAAGTCGGGTTTTTGGGGGATGTTTGTTTACTAAATTACAAATATTTTGAAAAAAAAACCCGACTTAAGAAATAATGAAAGTACTCCTAGGGTATTAGTTTAGCTACAAAATGGTGAAAATTTTGAAAATCGGTTAATAATTGTGACTGTAGGTGGCACTTTACATTTGGAATTGTAGAAAAAGGGAGGTTTCCGTATATAATAAGTGATGTAGCTTCTATAATTATTAACCGATCGTCATGGTCATGATGTTAAAAGATGCGGATGCAGGCGAGAAGTGCTTTTTCGTAAATTTTTGTATTCATTTTTAATGCTCTGATCCTTACGGGGACTGCGAAATCTGTGAATTTTTAATTACTCCTCTCTAGCTAAGTACACCCATCGTAAAATTTAAAAGTTCTCATACGAATTTCAAAATACAGTTTTGATAAAATGCCCCGATATATAATTACCAAGTGGCTATTTTAATCCACGCAGAAGAAGTTATGGGCTTCATCAAGTTTCGTTGCAAGTAAAGAAGCGTACAAAACAACAAGCTAAAAATAGGATATCACAAATTAACAAAAAAAAGTTCTAACAATGTTTTTCTCTGTGACTCTATGCCGCACGGTGAAAAAAAACAGAACACCGTAAATTGGAAAATCGTTTTCAATTGTAAACAATTAACTGTAATTGGCGATAAGTTTGAACCAATTGTTAAAATAAACTGCATTCTCCTGTAATAGTAGTCTTTACACATTGTACAACTCGATGGTTAACTGAGTTGACATACATTTTGAATCAACGTAAAGTAACGGAGTAACTTGTTAGATTCACGATGCTAGAAGCGGTAGCCTAGTAGTTAGACACCTGACCTCCTATGGGGTCGTGGGTTCAATCCCCGGACACGCACCTCCAATTTTTGAAGTAAAAACATCTTTAGGTGCGTTGAGTACTTTTTGGTAGGCGGTAAAATTGTAGAATACGCGAGATCGACACCGTTCTTCTTAAGACAAAAGGTCTTAAGTATAATAATATATTACATTCGTAATTAAACTTTAATGCCTTAGTTTTAAGGTTTATAATAATAAGTGCTGTGTAACCGTGGCCGACACCTCGAGTTGGTACGAAGACAAAAGGTCTTAAATACAAATATAGTACATTCGTAATTCAACTTTAATCTCTTACTTATAAGGTTTATATTTGAAATATTTTTATTATTGTTATATTTTTTTTTTTTCAGAAAAAAATAATTTAATATTCGTTTTCACTTCTATCGGCAGTCCCTTCAAGTTACAACTGCCAATTTTTTCGAAGCTATGTGCGTTTTATGAAATTAAATATCACTTGCTTCAAACGGTGAAGGAAACCTGCATGTTTAAGAGTGCTTCAAAATGTTCTCAAAGGCGTGTGAAGTCTGCCAATCCGCACTTGGCCAGCGTGGTGGACTATAGCCAAACCCTTCTCATTCCAAGAGGAGACTCGTACTCAGTAGTGAGTCGACAATGAGTTGATAACATGAAGTAAAGTTCTTACGAAGTCGGTTAAAAAGTCTCGGCAACTACACCTCTCACCTTTATAAAAAACCTCATCACAGATCACCTTCGTGACTCGATAAAATACCTTGCCACTTTAACAGAAGCCGTCATTTTTTTTTATTCCAATTGTCTTTGAAACGCAAGTCACTGTATTAGACGAGCCGCCATTGGTCGAGCTGTCATCTTTGACGGCCAATCGGTGGCTTGACTTTGAATTTCGAAAGTCATCATTTCTAACATTTGAGATAATAGGTACCGGTTGGGACATTTTATATTATGTACTGTACAGTGTACAATCATATTTTATATGCTAAGCTAGATGCTAAGTCATATTTATTTGCTACGAGATGATACATTTATGTTTTTAAAAATTCCCATGGGAACTCTGGTTTTCGGGGATAAAAAATAGGCCACGTCTCTTGAAATGAAATGAGATTATTTAGGTATATCACGTAGGACAACTCGTGCCACTAATAAAATGTTGTGACTCCGGTTCGGAAAGCAAATTCTACTGAGAAGAACCGGTATGAAACTCAGAGAACCGGCAAGAAACTCAGATCTGGTCGGTTCTAGTTCTGTAACTATATCGATCCAAAAAACGTCGATCTGACTAGAAATTATCTGTACAAGCCCAGAGTTAGGAAGTTGGCGGTGTTTCACCCCCGTGCCTCCGAGAGCACGTTAAGTTGTCGCTCCCGGTTATTATCACTTAATATGATAATAGTCGTTAAAGCCCCCTAACCAGCATTGGAGCAGCGTGGTGGGTGTATGCTCTTATTCCCTCTCTCCTATGAGAGTGGAGGCCTGTGCCCAGCAGTGAGATGTTAATGGGATGTTGTGGTAGTGGACCGAAGCCGAAGACAAGAAATGGTCGGAAAATCAAAGAGTTCCCACGTTTTTTCATAAATCAATTTCGCACGAATCAGCAGCAAATTTAAAAAAGCACACCACACACTATGACAGCAACTAGCCGGCACCGTGTACCGGTAAACAGCATTACTAGAAACACATATAAAACCTGACACCTTTCGTCACACGCCTCATTCATATTACGAATTAAACCAACCACCATCCATCATCATTTCGTTCTGACGCCTTCCGATGCACAAATGAGTTTTTTCGACACACTCGAGTCTGCGGTGGACTTTATGTTATTTTTTTTAACCATTGTTCAGTGACACCTTGTGTTATCTGTGTCTACGTGTTGTGTTTTTTTATGTAATCTTTTGTCAGGATCTTGGCTTCTGTTTTTTATCTGTTCTTTGTATATATTTTTTAATTATTATAGAGTACAAACTTTTTGGTCATTAATAATGTTGTTAGAGTGTTTTAACTTTTTTTTGGTATTGTTCAGTCGAGTTGAGATTACCTGAGTTAGTAGGTGTACTTATTTAGACTGAATATGAATATTTTAAATGTAATAAACTTTTCTCGTGAAATTTTCTAATTAATAGTGAAGGTGAAAATCGTAAGTTTACAAAACATTAGTACACAAAAAAGTTTTAGAGTTGTGTTTACTTATATATTAATTAAATTTTTAAACAAATAAACAGATAAACATACCTACCTACTTATAGTTAGGTAATTCATATCTACTATTTTACCTTTTCCAGTTTTTGAAAATATCTATGCTATATTAAAAAGAGTGTTTGTTAGTTTTTGACTGAAATTTTGAATGGAGATAGCTTATAACCTGTTACCTAATATACCACATCGGCTACATTTTATCCCGGAAAATTAAAGAGTTCCCTCGGGAACCAAAAATCTCAATCCAGGCGACAAAGTTGTAGAAATCATCTAGTTACCTAGTAGGTATATTTTAATAAATACAATATACACATTTTATACAATACCTATAGTTACATACAGACAGAAAGAGGCTGAATGCTTTCTAATGAAATCTTAATCAGTTTCAGTAAAAAAAACTGAAATACTGAGAAGTTAGACCTTATAAAGCAAACAACTTTATAATCTCAAAGACAATAGACAATAAATTGCACCTAGACAAATCTAGATAATAAATTTATTGGCACAAAAAGGCAAAACAATAAAATGAACCTTATCCCCTTTTAACAAAGTTCAAAATAACGGTTGTAGCTAATGAATTGTTTCCAGAGATGATAGAAATAATTGAGGAGATAGTTGATAGAAGTTGAAACTTTGATAGATTTTTTTGGATAAATTTTCTTAAATTATGCTATGAAAATAGTCTAAAATAAAAAAAAACTTAAAAATTAATTATTAATATTAATTTTATCGTTTCCAAATAATCATTGTTAGGTACAGTTTTACGTATTTTCTTATACATAGTCATGAAATAGGTATCTGGTGAACTCATGATCTCAGAAACAAATTAAGTATAAGATATTATGTTGACTAAAACATTTTCATTGCGCCAGGAGCGTCACATAGTTGGGTATTTGACAAATAGTAAAATCAGCAACTTTTTTTTCAAACGTCAAAACGCGTCCTGAGTATGGGATTTATATGAAATTCTGAAATGTGACGTCATTAAAGTTCGACGCACTTTTAAACTTTAATCGATTGTTTAAAATGTTTATTATTTATACAGCAAACAAAGGGGGGATGTGGATATTACGACTTTTGGGAGATCTTCTAGTTAATAATTACTAAAAAAGAATTTATTTGAATAGTAAAGTCATATACCCAATTAGCTACCTAGAGTTATGGCCCTCAGTATTGAGGAAGTAAACGCAGAGAGATACTGTATTCCAATAATTGAATAACTATCACTTTTCATAAACTATCTCCTCGATATTTCCCAACAACTCCTCGACTGAATGCTTTTGTATTGAGTTGAAACAGCGTGGATAAAAATTCGTTTGATTATGTTTTTGTTAGAAAGAGATAGTGATAGAGTTGAATTCACTTTTTTTAGATTTTAATGAGGTATCGAATCGAGGATCGAGATAGATATAGGAAATAGTGGTCAGCTAGTGATGTGCCATGCTTTTCACGCTACGTAGAGTCGATTAAATGTTAAAAAATTGTTATTATTGAAAATAAAGGAAAAATTAATGTGAATAATAACGACTTTTTAAACTTTTTTTTTTGCTTGCATACAAGCAACTAAAAAAGTGCTGCTTTTGGTAGGAACTTGAGTCATAATAACGACTTTTAAACTTTTTTTTGCTTGCATACAAGCAACTAAAAAAGTGCTGCTTTTGGTGAGAACTTGAGTCAACCAATTTTAGATTATCCCTACATTATCACAAGAATTTTACTTGGCTTTGATCAAAAAATATAAGTAGTACTTATAAGGGAGATTCTGAACAAGAGATTCTTTGAAAATAATATTAAAAACTAGATGATGCCCGCGACTTTGTCCGCGTGGATTAAGGTTTTTTGATTCCCACGGGAACTCTCAAATTTTCCGGGATACAAAGAGACCTGTGTCCTTCCTGCAACTTATCCGTGTACCAAATTTCGTCAAAATCGGTTGAACAGATGGGCCGTGAAAGCATAGCTGACAGATAGACAGACACACTTTCGCATTTATAATATTAGTATGGATAGCTAAGTTATCGGAAGTCAAATATTCTCTAAACGTAATTAATCTGGTTAAGACCAAAAAAAAACAAGGTTTACAGCAAAAACATCTATGTTTTTGATAATAATAAGATAATTCATTTATTCATCGACTCGTCCCAACACTATCGCCGGCTCATCAAAGTCAGCCGTACAGACAATAACTGAGAAATATTAAATTATAATAAAATTAACTTCAGATTACTTTTTATGTACCGTTAACAGAGCGCTATGAACTTATAGAGCTGGCAATAATTTATCGCATCACTTATCGATGGTTACATTATTTGTAATTATTATTTCTTTATTAATCGTTAATCTATTATGCATGCCTAACCATATCAAGTAATACTTATATTAAAGGTGATTCTATACTGTGGTAAAGATATATAATTTATAGTAGGTAGACTAACTACGTACCTACTATAATGTATAATTAAAGATCATTCATTAATCATCCGTCATAATATCAAAGCTTAACTAAAGTGATACAGTTACTTTAACAGTAGTAGGGAGGTATTTAAGGAGATACGTTCTTTCCTATACTCCGTCCGACCAAAACATCTAGAGTCTAAATTCTAGACAATATGTGAAAGATATTAGACAACAGTAGGTTAGAAATAAACACAAAATAACCAAAAAAAATTTCATTTTCGTTCTTTCCAGTAACTAAAGATCGCACTCATTTGAAGCTACCGCAGTTACGTAAAGAAAAAGAAACTACAAGAAACTGGTATAGTTGATAAATACAACGCTGCGGGGAGCAAGATGGGAGATTCGACACGACCGGAGAGAGATCAGTAGGAGGATCGATGGCTTTACGTGTACCTACTAAAGGTTGCAATACCGCCAAGTTTACAAGCTGCTAGCGAGAATTACTTGACGCAAGAAGCCAATAACTTTTGTAGCCTCGAACCCTAGTAGCTATACTAGACAAATGAGGCAGTTAAGTTACTGCTATCACTATTAAGTATATTTTATGTATAGTCGGTAAATAAAACCTACATTAGTTATGTAAAGAATAATAATTGATACGTCTTCATTGAGGATCTAGTACATCTGCGTACAGGTATTTGAACTGGAGGTTAAAGCGTTGGACATACGCAACGCGTGACGGCAGTGATGCATGACCTTTGTTGCACATCTACACAGCAGATCGAAAGTTGATATGTCTACGACAACTAATATATAATGCTAAAGATATGCCGAAAGAAAAGAAAGGCCCGTAGGTATAGCGCAGCCGCATTCTGCAGTTTTTGTATAAGTAGTATATCCTATTTTCAACCATAAAATAAAGCTATCAAAAAAAACCTTCAATAACATACATTTTAGCGAACTCGTCATACTATCACATAATATTATGCTATGGTAAAGCACGCAATGGCACGATTTTTTGAATTTATTTCTTTCTTGTATGCAGTACTACTACTAACGCCAACACGCTACAATGGATTAGTAGTGTTTGTTTTGTTACTATATTACCACTTCCTTATGTCTCAACACGTTTCTGCCACGCGTTGTGTTTGACCAGGCTTTAAATTAAATGCTCATTGTGTATTCATTTCGTATTGTTAACTGGATTTTTGAGAAATAAGTTAAATATAGAAATACTTGCTACCCTTATAAGCTTAAACATCTTTAATTAGACTTTACTTTTTTCCGCTTTTGAAGCATTGTTTGCCATGAAGTTCATTTTTTCTTTTTTTCAGTCGTGGTTACGTTTTAAGAATTTTACTCGTTATAGTTGCTTTATAATTAAATCTTATAATGTATAATTGGTGTGTATTTATTAAGCTGGTACCTACTTAACAAGGTATTTTTTTTAAATGAAGTTTAATTTATGTGTGATTTATAATTTATCAGGCACAAGACTATACTTTTATATAAATGCGAAAGTTTGGCTGAATGGATGTACTATGGATGTATGGATGTAAGAATGAATTTTTGTTACTCAATCACGCCGAAACGGCTAAACGGATCTTGATGAAATTTGGCACAGATACAGATTATAGTCTGGAATAACACATAGGCTACTTTTTATCCCGGGAAATAAAAGAGTTCCCACGAAAACCAACTTCGTATGAAGTCGCCTCAGAAAATATAAAAATAACTTGGAAAATCTCGGAAAAGAACACATATACTTACGTCTACTTACGTAGACAATGAATTTCTTTTACAAAATCAAACATTTGCATAATAATTAAGCCAAATTTTATGAATTCAATGTCTTTATTGGTTAAAAATAAATATTCGCCGCCTCTAGACGTTCCAAAGGCTACGCTCCCACCGGTAAGTAACGTATGCGTTAACGATTATTCATTCTACACGGTGACACATGACGAATCAATCGGTCACGAGCTGATCCAATCGTGGTCTCCCACTCCAGAGGACGGTATGGATCCAAGGCTTAATAAAACAAGACTGCCTCTTTGGTCTATTGGTTGGCATGTTCGACTGGGGCCGACGACGTCCCGGGTTCGAGTCCCGGGTCGGGTCACAAGTATTGGGTTTTTCTCACAAGAAATTCTCAGTACTGGCCCTGAGTTATCGGCCTATTACACTGCACTTTTCACAGGTCCTGAGGAAAGGGTGGGCGTGACCGCTAGTTTTGGCGGTATAAGGACCAAATTAGGGACCCTTTCTCCCTAATTCTTGTGAAAAGTGCAGTGCCTATTAGGATGTTGGCGGTGTTTCACCCCCGAGCCTCGAGAGAGAGCGCGAGAGAGCACGTTAAGCCGTCATGCTGCCCCTGATCTCTCACCGGTCGTGTTGGATTTTCCGTCCCATCGGGCTATGAGAGTAACAGAGTGTGCACCTGTGTTTGCGCACACACTTGTGCACTATAATATCTCCTCGCAGATGGCTAATCTCTCTGGAGATAGGCCGCCGTGACCGAAATTCGGTCGGGAGGACATTATTATTATTATTTATTAAAACAAGACTTGTTGACTTGTTTTGATGACCTCCCTGGCGCAGTGTTGAGCGCTGTTGTCTTAACGTGCGGAGGTCCCGGGTTCGATTACCGTCAGGGCCAATTTCGGAATTTATAATTTCTGAATTTTACCTGGTAGGTATGGCCTGGTGGGAGGCTTCGGTGGTGGCTAGTTTCTACCCTACCGGCAAAGACGTGCCGACAAGCAATTTAGCGTTCCGGTATGATGCCGTGCAGAAACCGAATAGGGGTATGGGTTTAATATAACTGCCATGACCTTAACAGGTTAGCCCGCTACCATCTTAGACTGCATCATTTATCATCAGGTGTGATCACAGTCAAGGGCAAACTTGTAGTGGATAAAAAAATAACCCCCCACTTTGCTCGAATGAAAAATATGAATAGAACTCCATATTTATGACGTTGTTTAAGTTTTGTGACGCGTGGTTTAAGTTTTTTTTAAATTCTGCGGGAATTACTAAATTTTACGGAGTTAAAAGTAGCTTATATCACTCTCCAGGACCCCAAGTATACATGCAAAAAATCGCGTCGATCCGTTGCTCTGTTACGACGTGCTTGAAAGTAAACCAACCAACACACACTTAAGCATTTATAATATTAGTATAATAAATGCGAAAGTGTGTATATCCGTTTGTTATATTTCACAGCCCATTTGGCTAACCTATTTTGACGAAATTTGGTACAGAGATAGGTTGTATTCCGGGGAAGGACATAGGCTATATTTTATAAGTAGGTACCGGAATATTAAAGAGTTTCCGCGGGAAAAAAAAAATCATCATCATCAGCTATTCTAGTGATTCTTTTATGTAGATAATATAATATTATTTTTTATATAAATTTAAAATTAAATTAAATATAAAACTCTATATGGTCTTCTCGTCTTTTAAAATTATTTTTATTATTATTTATATTTTTAGCTTTGTGTCTAAAACTGAATTGAATTTTTAGAAAATATAAAAGATTGTGTATTTGTTTATTGATGAAGGTTTGATTAAGCTGATATTTGACTCATTCGATGTATTTCACTCGGATCGTTCGTTGGCGGGATCGCCATATTGGAATTATTAGACATAAATATCTACGAGAATTTTGACGTTGGAAAGTTAGTTAGTCTCCTGCCGGCAGACTTGTTTTGTGTTTAGATCGCAATTTGATTTAGAGCATAGCAGTAGCAACTGCAGTCTGATCAAATGATTAATTTATTGTTGTTGTGTGATGCTTTGGCCAAGTTTTTATGATTAACTACATTAAATCTCTCGTGAAACCGCTACATGTTGTGACCATTCGCTCGTGCACGTTTTAAAGAGAGTACCTACAAACATATTATTTTAAAACCAATTTTAATTATTCGCCCACTTCTGGAATTATGCTTATATAAAGTAGGTAGTACAGTATAGTAGGTCCACTCTGAGTTACTTTTTTTTTACTTACATACCTATGGTAGTTAAAAATAACAAATATGGCGGATACCTACTGAAAAAAAACAAATACTAAATACTACAAAAAAAGAAAAATAATATTAACCACAGACAAAACTGCTATTTCTAAACACAATCCGTCAAAGATAAGATACGAAAAAAATTCCTGTCTTTTAATTATACCTCATGACTTTAACGTACTACTGACTGCAGCAATCACGGACGCGTTTATGTATTTTATTGCTTTAATGTTTAAGTCGAAATTCGGCTGTCACTGATTTAGAATAGAAAAAAATATACGAACATAGTACACACTTGCTTAATTATTGGGTACGCGACATAATTACTACGTAGAAGAATGTTCTTGTCCGTGGTGAGTTTTTATTTCTTTTTTGAGCGGCATTGACACAGAAAACGGTTTTTTATTCGTTTATTCAATCCGGCGAAAGTATCCGATCGTTTTGGCATCTTTCTTTGCGTGGCATTGGCAGATGGCAAAGAATTAGAAGCTAAGATTGGTATGGTGGATACTGGATGATTAAAAGCTACAATTGAACATCGTCTTCATCGTCTCAATTAAAAAATACTCACTAGGGTATACCTTTTATTATGAGAACTTTTTTTAATGTAGCGCTTGCGCTTGGCTGCAATCAGACTTGCTGGAAGTAGTGATGAAGCCTAAGGTGGAGCGCGCTTGCCTAGAAGATGCCCGTTCACTCTTGATTTTAAGATACCAATATTATAAGCGGATGGAAAAACGGAAGCCGGAAGGGCGTTCCATATCCTAGCGGTTTGAATTAGAAACGAAGAAGCAAATCGCTTCGTACGTGCCCGTGGAATTTCAACTATATACGGATTCTTCGTGTTGCCTATCAGTCGTTCGACGGAGGCGACTAGACCGAGCTACGCTGGGGGGCTGAAGGGGACGCGACGGAGGAAGTTGGCAGGATTTTCAGCACAATCCTCTGTCACTATAATGTTAAATATGCAGTTTCCTACCACTCTCAACATGTTGAGATTACTGTATAACAACTGTCACTGTAGCCGGGTTTGTCTTTGGCTTACGCTTCGGTAATATTGCTACATCCATGGTGGTAATAGTTTAACCTAACATCAGCATGAAGTCGTGCTTAAGCATGAAGTTATGCCATACAGTTGCGTGCTGACACCTGGCGGACATGGGGAAGGTCATTTTAGTCCGTGCAAGTCGTACACGCCCTGGCTAGCCCAGGCAGACGTCCGGAAGGATTTTTAAAGTTTAACCTAACCTCTACACTTACCTGCGTCTGCGTTAACCCCAAACTCGCCGCCAGCTCTGCCCTCTCAGGCAGCGCGAGGTACTGCGTCCTCTGAAACCTCCTGTTCAACTGCTGCAGTTGCAGGCTGGAGTAGATGGTGCGAGGTTTTCTCATTTTCTTGCCTTTGCCGTTCACTCGGAGACCAGGGTCATCTGAGAGGCCACATTTTTCTGGGGACAAAGAAATTGTTTTATCACTCAAAGTAAAGTATGGTATGGCATAGTATCGTAAGTATGGTCTGGTGGGGGGCTTCGGCCGTGGCTAGTTACCACCCTACCGGCAAAGACGTGCCGCCAAGCGATTTAGCGTTCCGATACGATGCCGTGTAGAAACCGACTAGGGGTATGGGTCTAATTACAGGAAAGGAGTACGAGGAAGAGTAGAGACTTTTTGTCCCGAAAAGTTTTTAAAATATAGTAACTAGTGAATAAAATAAAAGGCTAGGCTTTTGATATACCTACTTACTGAGACTTGGGTTTAGTAATAAAAATACATAGACTGGAACAAGAACAATAAAATTAATAATAATAAAATCGGTATTTTATAAAAAGGCAGTTATTTTTGGTTTTATATTATTTTTATAGATATAAATTATGCATGTGCATAGTACATATAAAATGTGCATTAGATACTTATATATTTTATCGACTATGTAATTATTGTTTACCCTTTTATAAGGGCAGGTGGTTCGTCGCTTTTTTCACGGGAACGTATTAAAAACCCGGACCATAAACTTGTTACTTGTCATAATTTAAGTGTTTTTTAAAACACCTTTCACAATACCTAATAATCTATGCCGCAAAGTTGACATTTATTCGCACGCCAAAATTAAAAAGAAACTTTAGTTTTCATAAAAACATCGTAGCGTTTTAATAATTACTCGAATAGTTAACTCGCTTTAACATAAAGCTCACTACACTCACTAGTACGACAGGATTAGACGTAGCTTCCCTCCGACGCAGATATTTTTCGCCGGTTTGGTGGGTAATTTCGGTCTGAGTGGGTGAGAAAAGTTTCACAACCCTCAGCTATTGGAAAATTGACGCAGAGAGTCAAAAATTCTAAGACCATTCTCATATTTTACAACGACAGATAAACTTTAAGTCTTCGGAATTTCGAAATTAACCGCCCCCGTTTTATATGCAAATCGAGAAATAAAGGTGCACGCACACTACCGCAGTGCCATAATATTTCCGTGCGCGTAAATCAACACCCCAAAATGGCGTAATAAATCCACAGTATAAATATTCCAACTTGAAGGCTTGTAAAATATATGAAAGGCGCTCGCTACTTGATAATAGTCAGTGGTAAACTTGTAATTACGGGCTACATATCGGTCGATCTGATCGCCCGACAGCTTTTGTGAACGTTTCGAATATGATTTCTTTGTTTTTTTTTGGCGAACGCGGCTCTGGACTTGTGTTTTTTGGGTATGCCGACTTGAAGAGATTCTGATTGATATTGCAAATTTTTTGGACATCATCGCTTTTTATAGTACAGAAAAATCAGTTCGTCATGGACACATATCTGTTAAAAACTGCTCGGTTTTAATCAAATTTTAATAAAAGAACAGACTTCATAACGGACTTTCATATTTTAAGTATAGTTAGTAATGATTATCGTAGAGAAAAGAAATTCCTTCCATCTGTTACACTGAATTTATTCCTTATTTCATTTTCAACATAAGACAGGCAGATATACGCTTTGGCATTAATTGTTAAACCAGCTTTTTCCCCCAGCTTCGCTCACGTTAGATTCAATTTTCATACAAATTTCCTATCCCTATTTTACATCCTAAGGGGGTGAATGTTTAAAAACGTTTCTTCGTAGGGGTTGAATTTTTAAAAACCGTTCTCAGAGGATGCTTACGTATAGCTATCTATATGGCTAATTTCAGCCAAATCCCTCCAGTGATCAGTCACTTTTTCCTTTACATATTTATGGAATTAATCTATCTGTGTGCCAAATTTCATCCAGATCCGTTCAGCCGTTCTGGCGTAATTAAGTAACAAACATCCATTTAAATAAAAATACCTATGCCTATAATTTAATTTGTTATATATTTAAGTTGTGTGTATATATTGTACTTATGTATGTATTTATATATGTATGTATGTATAATATTTACGTATGTTTTTATGAATTATATGTATTTTATATGTACAGATTTGTGTATTTTATTTTTTAATAGTCTTTAATTACCTACTTTGTGTGCACCCTCATTAAAATTTTCTGTTATTAGTTCCTTTCCTGGTTGCCTGGAAGAGATCGCTTCTCAACGATAAGGCCGCCTCTTGTACAGTTTTCCATAATTTCTTGTATTCTAAATGTGTTTTATATGGTGTACAATAAAGTATATTTTCATTTTCATTTTTTCATTTCATTTCATTACATCCATCCGTCCCATCCAGGATGGATGAAACTTTCGCATTTATAATATCAGTATAGATTAATACAAAAAAGTATTAATTAGCGAAAGATCTTTAAGATTTTAATCCGTAGAGTACGTTTTTTATTTGTTTCGCAGTATCTGGTTTTACTAAGTTGCTAATGATTGCATCCATGCAAAAATTACTTAACGTCAATTAAAAACATACACGTTATGATTTTACAAGAATTATCATGTAATTAACATTGATTTTGATTTTATCGATCCAGTATCAATATTGATTGGCTTAGTGAAATTAATATGCTAATGGAAATCCATACTTAATTGCCCTAGTTTGCCTGGTGGGAGGCTTTGGTCGTGGCTAGTTACCACCCTACCGACAAAGACGTGCCGCCAAGCGATTTAGCGTTCCGGCACGATGCCGTGTAGAATCCGAAGGTGTATTTAAGTGAAGGGTTTAATATAACTGCCACGCCCCTAACAGGTTAGCCCGCCACCATCTTAGACTGCATCATCACTTACCATCAGGTGAGATCGCAGTCGAGGGCTAACTTGTAGTGGATAAAAAAAAACAAATTAAAAAATAAAATACTTATTCAAAAGTTTTTTTTTAATAAATAAACTTTTACAAGTGCTTTTGAATCGTCAAGTGACATTGGTTCGGAATGTCATTTATATCGAGAAGAACCAGCAAGCAAGTCGACTGATGTGTAGGTACGTCTACTGCTAAAAAAAATATTTTAAAAAAAACTGTCGTCTAAGTTATAATAGGTATTAGTTTAGACTACTACTACGGCCCATCACTAGCTCCCCACAGAATAGTATAATAACTTACACTATTGTTTTTAATTTATATACTTAAGTAAGTATTGTAATTTACTGTAATAAAAAAAAAGAGCAACTGCTGAGTTTCTTGCCGGCTCTTCTCGACTTTCCCAACCGGTGGTAGAGTCAAAACATGACGTAGCATAAGAGACACCTCATGTTTAAATACATGTTTAAATAAATAAACTGAAACTGAAACATCTTTTCAACCAATATTGATGAAATTTGATAAAGAGATAGTATCCCGGGGAAGTCCATAAGCTACTTTTGATCCCGAAATAATAAGGACTTAAGGAATAAATAATAAAACCCTCATCCACGCGGTCCCAGGCATGATCCAGTAATAACTCAAACGCGTATTTTTTTAATTCAGATAAACTTATTAAAAGTGATTTTTAATCGTCGAGTGAATCTACCACTGGTTCGGGGTGCCATTCCTACCGAGAAGAAATAGCAAGAAACTCGGTGGTTACTCTTTTAAAAAAAATCATTTACAATTATTAAATCAATGTGTACATATGTAACCGCTGTCCTTGGCATTGCTGGAGCGAGTCAAATCCATGCTCTTTTATCATTTACATAATCTTCAACAGTATAATAAGCTTATTTCAGGAGCATACTTTTAATGGATTTCTTAAATTCGTGTACAGGCAAGTTTAAAATGTATTAAAAAATAGGCCTATGCCTTACCAACGAAGGCATAGGTAGGAAAACATACGAAGTACCAACTAACAAAACAATAAATCGCTTCAAACATAAATGGCTACTCAGTCTTTTTAAGTAGTCTCGTATACAAAAGACTCCATTGACCAAGTAACAGGCCGATTCCCATGCATCGCCTTATACATATATAAGTATATCCATTCAAGTCGGCCGACAGACGGACAGACAAAACAATGCGAGCCCGAGGTCCGGACACACCCCTGAATGGTAGTGATGGGTGAGGCAGCTTGTCGATATCTTTTAGGGTTGTACAGTAACGGGTATCGATCTTTTAAATATTTTTCTAGCTTACTCAAACTCAAACTCATATTTTTTGAAGTTTACCTCCTTTAGAATCGATTTTCATATATAAGCCCGGGGTATGAAAATTTATGGGGAGTAAAATCAAACTTTCTCCGTTACGTTATTGACTTTATGTTGCCATGGTAACACTTATTTTCATGACTATGTAATGTCGTCGGAGCTGACACACACAATTAATTTATTCAAATAAACTTATTACAAATGCTTTTGAATCGTCGATTGAATCTACCACTGGTTCGGAATTCCATTCCTACCGAGAAGAACCAGCAACATACTGCTTATGCCCGCGACTTTGTCCGAGTGGAATGTGGTTATCCTACTGAATTTTCAGCCATAATTCTTCCTGACAAGGAGCTGGGGTAAGCAAAATTGATCTTTTTTAAGAAACAGTCTATCTATTGGTGAAAACTTGGTGAAAATCCGTTCTGCACTTTTTGAGATACATTTCAAAAACAAACAGACACCACCATCTTTATAATATTTAGACCTTTAATCAAAAAACATTAATTTTACATAAATTTATGTTATTAATATTCAATAAAAATAAATTATTAATTTCACACCGTTGACCGAACCAAGGAAAACCGATTTCAACTTTTTTTATCGATATTTAAATAATTTTCAATCGAATTTAAATAACGCTTTGTTCCTATTATAAAGAATATAAAAGCATAATATTTTAAAATCTACAACAACATATTCGTTTCACAACAATACATAGAATTGCAAAAACATTTTGATAAAAACATCAAGTTAATTCATAAAAATACATTATTCATAGACTTTATATTGTATGTATAATTTATTATTGATATTACAATTTTTATGTTGGAATTATGTAATTTCAGTAATTTATACAATTTATTTTATAATCTGGTTTTCTTTTAAAGCGTCGGGACAATTAAATTAACACTTTAATTTTATTGACAGTAATTTTTGAAGTTTGTAAGTTATTCTTTTTGTTATTTTATTTTATTACACATTTTTATTTCGTCACGCTCGACTAGTTTTATAATAATGTTAAAGCTGTAAAGTATTTATATCTAGGTTTTTTGAATTAACATTTTGTTATTATACCTATATTATTGTTGTTTTCTTGTTTTATTTTTTAAATCCTTTTAACTTGATTCTTATTAGATGAAAGCAAATTTTGGGATATGTTGCCTCTGTCAAAAATGGGTGAAATTAGGATTATTAAGTAGAGGATCTTCGAAAAGACGTATAATATCCACGTCCCTTGCTAGTTTTATGTCTGATAACCATTTTAAACTATCGAATAAAGTAAAAAAAGTGTGTCGAATATTGATAACGTCAAATGCAAGTATTTCATTCGACATCCCAATCTAAGTACTCGCGTTTTGATTTGTTACTCAGTACTGAGTAATTAGTTCTTAATTGTTGTTTTATAAATTGTGGTCGAATTTCTACGATACGAGAGAATATAGCAATACAATCTGTAAGATGCATATTTTATTAAACTTTGTCTAAGATTTAGTTTTTTTTTTAATTTCTATTATCCAATTTGAGAAAATCAATTCTTGCTGTCCTATGTTTTTCTGGCTGATGCCTATAATCTATCTTATTTGTAGATGGCAGTGAAAAACGGACAGAAAAACACACAGATTTACCCTGTACCATATTATATATCCTTTTAACATCGTCAAAGTCGGTAAACCACTAAAATAACTCACGGCAAAGCCGCGCCGTACCGCGTCGCGTCGAAACAGTACCGCCCACCGCGCCCGCCTACCGAAAACCCGAGATAAGGCCGACCAAAAAACAATAAGACCCTCTCTCCAATACATTTAGCCATCGACAAAACACTTTAGAAGAGCTTGGCGTAGACAAAAGTCAAGACTCGCAACTGTCTTACGTCTTTTTTGTCTAGTGTAGTACAGTCTTACTTATTTTTACGGTAGTAAAATATAACAAGTCGATATGTTTATATTTAAACATATCTTGTTCTGTGAGTGAGTTCATTTCATTTCCCCGTGGATGATAATAGCACTAAATATTGTAGTGAAGTCAAAAGATGTGTATTCAAATTTGGTACATTGTACGTTTTGAACGTCAATAAAATATTATGTAAGACGTGATGGTGACAATTGATTATGGTATCTTAAAACTAAAGCTACGCGGGTTCCAAACACGTGCTGGTAAACCTAGATCTATGGAACTGTCCATTTAGTTTAGTTTAGAGAATATGCACATCACAATTACCTACAGTGCCAATAAAAGTGTTTGCTTACTTGGTGGTTAGCAAAAACGCTAATTGGCATAATAAAATGCAAAAGTCGCCCGTCTACGGATCCCTATATAAAAAGCTGTAACTGATGTGCCGGTTTTCAGCCCAAAAAAGGTACAAAATAATGCACAGAAAACTCTTATGGGAATCGAATTATAATTTTTAATTACTTTCACCTCTCATATTAACTTGTTAATAAAATTTTTGTTAAGGCCTGGATTGACGAAACGCGAAACGGCAGAAATGCGAGAGATCAGTTTATATCAACTGCTCTCTCGCATTTCTGTATAAAAACTTTCTCGCTATTGGCTGCTGCTGCATTTGCTGCTGCATTTAAGCTAATAGCGAGAAAGTTTCCCAAATACAGAAAATCAAATTAATTTATCAATGATCAGATGCAGCTTTATGGTCATCGATCAGCATCTCACTAAAAAAATTATTTCTTAAAGGGTATTTCTTTTTTAGGGTAGGACGTATGCTTACTGTATAGGATGGATTTGACTGCAATCACACAAAGTAATATCGATTTTATCGATTGAAAAACCTTGTTGAAGGTCGATTTGAGAGGTGCGCAGGTCACCCAGGTAGGTACGAAATAAAGTGATGTATTTAAAATTTAAAATGGCCACCAAGAAGAACAGCTCATAAGACCACCATCTTTTTAGAGCATCTTTTACAGAGTTTCAGAATCCGCCACACGCATGGACCTTTAGCGAGTAGGTACGCTTTCATAGGATCGCCGTATTATAACTTTTAGAAACTGCGTTGGTAATGTTGCCGTCACGCGTCGTGTCTGCCCAAGCCTTTAATTCTAAAATGAGTCTCTTCTATCGTTTTTGTAATCATTCTTCATCTAAACGCTACGCCCACTGTTGGCGAAATAATTTTATTTTAGTTTATTTGTATGGTGTGTTTTTTTATTTCTTTGACGACAAGTACTAAATCCCTGCATTCTCACCTGGTGATAAGTGAATTTTACATATATATATCGCTACATATATCACATTGAATATATATTTAATAAACATCCTATCACAAAAAATCTCAGAAACAATACAATATAAGTTAACCCTATCTGCCCCAATATGCGCATTATATAAAAATAAGATATTATGTTATAAATGGCTATATAAATGTATAATAATATGATTCCAGAAACTATAAGAAAGTTAAATTACACCAAATTCAAGCAAATAATTTTAGAGATACTTAAATAGAAAAAATATTACTGTGTCAAAGAATATAATATTTATTATGAATGATAAAAATTTTAAACTTAATAAATAACTATGTAGTTCCAATCAGCCCTTATATGTATAGTTAGGATAATGTAAATAAATTAGTCTTTATATTTATAGTTAAAGTTAATTAAATGTAATTAGATATATTTTACTATTAATTTCTATAATCGGCAACAATGCATTATTATGCTGAGGTAAATAATTGTTTAATTTTAGGTTTAAGACCAATATTTGTACGCCTCTAGGAGCATGAAATAGTGTTCTTAAAAAATTTTAAAAGTGTACCATCTTTATACATACCTATTTCAACAAATAAACTGATTTTGATTTTGATTTAACATAGAAACCAACGTTAGCCTGTTGAGGCGGACCTTTTAAAGAAAATAAGATACAGATAAAAGATAAAAGATTCGTAGTAAAAGGGGTGTGTCGCACCGCCTTAGGAACTCGGTTAAAACTGGACCGCTTTGGCCTGTTCTCGAAATATTGACTGTTGTGCACGAAAGTGCCATGTATATTTATTTAAAAACTAGCGACCACCCGCGACTTTGCTCCTGTGGGATTTTCGAATAATTCGACCTTGTTCCTTGTTTACTGTTGTTATTGTTGTTTGTTTGTTTGTTGTTTGGAAGGGTAGCTTAGAAGGCTGGGCGTTGATGATTCAGTTAGTGAGTTAGTGATTGAGTTACAAAAAACTATGCTATCTCATACCTAATAAGTATAGGTATAAGTTATAAGTAACCAGAAACTGTCAAAGCATTTCAAATTATTTTATCATTTTTAATATACAATCAATGAGGTAGGTATTACTTGACTTTCATGATAAGGAACTACTCAGCTAAGTTTCAAAATTGTATGTAGTGGTAAAGGTTTCTATAAACCTTCTTAACTTTATGTAAAGCTTTTAATTAAAATTATTTTGACACACAGACAGAGAAGGACTGGACTGGATGAAACTATAACAATTCCATAATTCACTACGGAAACCTAAAAAGGTAACATGACGTCTAATTACATGGCGTATCAAAAACTTGCACAAAAAGAAAGATAATATCTGCTACAATGTCTTCATTATTAAGTAATTTATTGACTCAGGCTTACATTGTTGCAAGTTGCAACTGTTACGACATGGTACAACACCCACACAATTATATATTTTTTTTAATGCAAAAAAAATAGAAAGTGCTTAGCATCATAAAATAAAATTATTAAAAAAACTACCAATAACGGTAAAAGAAGTAATAATTTTTCAGCACTTTTAAAAGAAAAGTGCGTGCGATCAATCAATACAAGTAAAATGATAAAGTGATTAATATGCAAATCGTGTAATTATTCACTTGTGTAGCCAACTGTACCGAACACGTGCTTTCGATAGGGCTGTCGATGGTCACTTTCATGTCTATATTCTATAAACATATTGATAAGAGTGATTTGTGTATAAAGTTATAAACATGTTATTTATAGTCTATTTTCTTAAGAAGTATAATTTTAGTCTGAGTTCTTCAAAACTGAGCATATAATAATTGAGCTAATTTGAATGCCTAAGTTTTTTGCGAAAACTCGCTCAAATTAGCGAAGTAAATAATTTTTATAATTTTTCACTAAATAGAGTTATGTTGAACTCTTAATAATTAGATTAACTATTTTGCATAATTACCTACTGTTTAAATATAAAATGAAATTTTTAGATTTTAGAAAGATTAGCATCGTTAGTAAAAAAACTTTAGATTTCAACATTAATTAGTTAATTTTTACACTACATACATTTTGTGATATTTATCTATGTAAAACGACATAAGCTTATTACTACAATATCATATTATAAAAGTTGGATGAACTAGCGAACGCCAATGGCTTCGCTCCCATGGGGATTTCCTACACACAATATCCTTAAAAATTATAATATAGCTTACAATTATTCTGATGTTCAAGCTAAATTACTGTACAGTTTCGTTATAATCTTTTCAGTGGTTTTTGCGTGAAAGTGTAACAGGTACCGATTCATCTGTACATCCTCACATAATTTTGCGTTTATAATAATAAAACTAGCTGATGATTAGTTATTATATTACTTAAAACGCGATGAGATAGCCAATGAGTTATTGTAAACTATAATCTATATCAAATGCCAAATTTCATCCAGATCCGTTCAGTCGTAACAAACCGTCCGTACAACTGTGATCCGTTTAGTAACAAACATCCATTCATCCAAACTTTCGCATTTATAATACGTTACGTTACGTAAATGATAAAAGAGCATGGATTTGACTCGCTCCAGCAATGCTAAAGACAGCGGTTACTTATGTATCTAGACATTAATGAAATTGTAATATTTCTTTCTAAACAGCAACCACCGAGTTTCTTGCTGGTTTTTCTCGGTAGGAATGTTATCCCGAACCAGTGGTAGACTCACTCGACGATTCAAAAGCACTTTTGAAAGTTTATTTGAATATAAAACATTTGAATTTAGAAATTCGAATTTTAATATTAGTCTAGATTTCCTACAGTAAGTGACAGCCCTAGGCTTACGCCGCAAGCGAGAGTTTTTCTTCGAAAAATGTATAAATTTATAAAATAGTGGGTAATAATTAAAAATGGCTGTAACGTTGCATTAGAGGGTTATAATGACGCTCGCGGCGAAACAGTTGTGCTGTGCCTAGTGATGGGTTAAAGATGTTCCGGGTTAAAAAATATACTCAAAAAATGTACGTATATATATCTTTTTATGTCTTTCGTGTACAATCGAGACAAAATATTTCCTGTAAATTTTATTTTCACTTTTCCGTCATTGCGTTTCTAGGAGACGGGATATAGGAAATTTCTATGCCTATCAAGATCCTTCCCTAGACTCATGTTATGGCATTATATCCTAAAATCCTAAATAGATGATGTCCGTAACTTCGTCCGCGTGGATTAAGGCGCTGTGTGTGGTCAGGGGGGGGGTCTCCAAAGCAGTGTATCCATTAAATGGTGGCATATGGAAGATTGAAAAAAATATATGATGTTTTCAAGACCTTAACTCAGATATTGTTTTATCCCAAAACACGATTTAAACAACTTCGCTGCATAAAAAATAAATTCAAACATACCTCTTATTTCAGTTTTCAAATCAACACATCTCCAAATTGAAAACCTCAATTTACTTGAAAAATATATCATTAAATTCCAAATTCTAAATGACATCCATTGATTTATTAATATTTATTAAAATGTACACATATTTTCTGTTTTCCATTGTATTCCGGTTTTTCGAGAAGCGCTAGCTCATTTTCACCTCCGCCAGTGTTCGAAAGAACTTCACAGACGATGGATCTGTGCTCCTTTGCTCCAGCGTTTAAATCGATATTTTAAAATGGTTTTCAAACATAACATGAATAAGACTAATGTTTATTCAACATGAATTGACAGAAGACGTGGATATTACAACTTTCGTGAGCTATCTTCTTTTATATAACTAAAAATACATAATCAAATAAAGTATGAATATGTGTTCTCTGACCAAACTTTTGACAGCTCGAAATAATGATGCCGTAATGCGCTATCCATTCGATTTTTGACAACAATCGACTTCATTTACGAAGAAGTTTTAATCGATTTGACACATTGATATTACAACTTTTTGTATTGTTTTATAAACATACCCAGGCGTCTAAATGTCTTTTTTATGTATTAAAATAAATATTTTTGGTGAAGCAATGCTGTAAATGTATATTTTATTATTTGGCAACATCAATAAGGCAGGTCATAGAAACCATCCAACGCCAAAGATGACGCTACTTAAATGACAATCAAGTGAGCTTGTGTTGCAGCTTCGTAATTATTTTGAAAACTATTTTCAAAATTAAAATCGTACTAGTAATTACTAGATTGACATACGAGTTGCGAAATATCGCATAAAAAGGCACGTCGCTTCACTATTTAAAAAAAAAACTCCTGCTGGTTGTAACAATGACGTCTTTTAATATTTCCAAGAAGTAGGTAAGTTGTCAAACATCCAATTACTGTCAGAGGGTTCACTGCCATCGCTTAAAGCAGTATTACTTAAAAATGTCAGTTTTATGTCACGTACCTTGAAGGTCCTAAAATAAGGATTATAATTCTAAAAACACGAACGTCAACAATATTAAAACAATACGGATTTAAGCGATAGTAGTATGCCTCCAGTGCAATTTTTGATATGAATGGAAAATAACAAAACAGTGGTAAGACAGAAAGGAAAACTGAAAATCAAGCATTGCCACTTCAGCTTGCTACTCCTACTCGTCCGCTCTCATTGGACCAGACCGACCAGATAATATTATTATATCGAAAGCTTGCTGAGTAACGACCTAGTAGTGTCTCAAATACTTCAAATAAGTGCCTATTGCAAGTTTTATTACTAATTGATTGGATATTAGATACCCTTAGGGTTTCGTTTCTGGGACCCGGGAGTTAGATATTTCCGGGAAATACGTCGTTGGTTTTTTTTGTGATTTCCCGTTTTTGTGTACAGAGTATTTTTTTAACTTATCTCTTGAGAAATATTTGAGAACAAGTTGATCTCTTAACTTGTTTATTATAATTCTCCCTGACTACTAGGGCATGCATTCGGTGCTGTGTTTGAGTACCGGGAAATTTTGGACCGATATTGGCACGAAACCGGGAATTCCCGGGACTTTCGATACTTTCGATACTACCTTAAATTATCACAAAAACACGGCTAAGACATTACAGAAAGTATGAAATAGACCAAATATTACTGTTCATTAGGCGTTATACAAAAATTTATCGCATAATATTTCACACAGGAATATACTGAATATTACTATTCATTAGGCATTATACAAAAATTTATCGCATAATATTTCACACAGGACTTTAAATTCATGATTTTTTCATGTACTTGTACCATAACTCGCTTCGTTACAAATTTCAAAGTTTTATTGTAGTTCATAGGTTTTACAGAGATTGCGTCTTGTATGAAAATACACTTTGAAAAGTTGAAATTTTTTTTATCGTGATACGCTCATATGTAACTACTTTTATAGCAATTAGAAGCCAGTGCAAATATAAATTTACTACATCAAGCAGTTTATGAGAAACAAGCCTTGAGGCTTGGATACACGGACAACAAAGTGATCCTTTACGGGTCTTTTTTTATAGACAGGCGTACGTAGTAACCTCACCTCAAAGAATTACAAATGTTAATCTAAATCAACAATATTTTCCAACCCATACTCAGTATTCCCAAGAGAATCTCGTGAAGATGTTACTCTCTCCTATTCTGTGCCGTTTTTTGGTTTTGCCGCACGCTGATTTGGTCTCTACAATTATATTGGATATGGTACCTCTTAGTATTTTTGGTATCCATTCACCGTCCTCCCCGTACGTATGGAGGATCCTAGGATCGAGGACGCTAGGATTTTCTAAAGACGTTTCCTATCAGCCATAAAGAGCCTCGTTACTGCTGCGTTACTGTCCAGGATTCACATCCATACATAAAGATTGGACTGTTCACAGTCTTGGTTTTTACATAACATTGTATGGAGAACTCCTGAGCATCTTAGGGAATTATGGATACGGATATACATATTTTCTTTCCCTCTGCTATTGGTATAATTGACAGTGGAGTCAAAAATCAAAATTTAGTAGCCTCGGGCTTATGAGGTATATTTTATATATAGATATACAGTCTATCAATATTTTCCTGTCAATCTTCATGTGAAATTTATGAAAGTAACGATACAATTAACAGAATATAGCATAATCTACTGTAATTTATTATGGCTGAACAAATTTTATTCCAGTGACAGATCCATCAATTCATTGATCTTCAAAAAAGCTCTTCTCTGCTGGTAAATAATACTTACCAGAAAGACTAACATACGAAACTGTACGAAGTGGCAGTAAAATAATCGTTATAGCCAAAGTAAAAATAGGGGTTTTTAAACTAATACCTCGAATTTGTGAGCATAAAATAGAGTATAGTGAATTAAATTATTGTTACATGCAGAAATATCCACACTTAATTAGAGAAGAATCGACAGAATGTATGTACTTCGAGTCTCAAAAGTATCAAAAGTACCGGTTTTATGGTGTGGAGAACCGGAACTGAAAATTATTCAGAAGTACCGGGAATTTTTGGTACCAGGAATTATCGGGAGCATGCCCTATTGACTAGGTACCTCACTCGCGCAGTGCTGAGCACTATTGTCTTAACGTGGGATGTACCGGGTTTAATCCCCAGCAGAGTGAATTTGGGAATTGGGCGTATTTTTGTAAAATTGTACATGAAATAAAATCGATGTTTTTTTTTCATCATGTTTTGTTATTTTATTGATAAATTTGTGTTTCTTAGTTATTTATCTTTATGAGCAGTAGCACTGTTTACAAATATTATGTTAAATTATAGTAAAAAAAACAATCATTTTAAAATTAAGTGACGGAGAATTATTCCATTGAGTAACTAAACTTTATCTCACAAAAGGCACTTAAAAAAACAACTTTAGATAAGATTCACAGAAGTGTTTTACTAGTCTTACCAATCATGCCAATCACAAAAATAGGACAGCAAACATAAAATAACAGAAACACTATCAAAATTTGATAATTTTAGTTCTTTTGACTAACGTAAAGGCAAATTTATGTCATAATTTATTATATAACTTCTGAAATAGACAATGCTTTTTATTTTTGTTTTTGCAAGTAAGTTAGTTTACGATAAAAAATATACATTTAAATATAACATAACAATAACTTATATTAATGATAAATTGTCAATATTATAAGTATTTATGCAATACTAGCCGATGCCCGCGACTTCGTACGCGTGGATCGAAGTTTTGTGGTTCCCGCGAGAACTCTTTAATTTTTCGGGATAAAAAGTAGCCTATGTGCTATTCCAGACTACAATCTATATCTGTGCCAAATTTCGGCCAGATCCGTTCAGCCGTTGGGGCGTGATTGAGTAACAAACATCCATACATCCATTCATACATCCATACATCCATCTGTCCAAACTTTTTGGAGGATTTTTTGAGAGGACAATTTGTCAGTGGAACCTTGACAATTACTCAAAGGAAAAGTAAGGGCACTGATCACAATGTTAAGAATTATTGTACTTTCTTACCATAAAACTATAATAGTCGTAGTAGGTACTTTTGAGTATTTTAAACTCTTTATTCTTTATTTTGTACTTAAATTATGTAAAATGTCGTCTATAAAATATAAGTAGAACTTCCAACCAATGTATAGTATGTTAAATCACATTGTAAGAATGATTATAAGTAACAATTTTTTTTTGCGTTTTGTCTTCTTCGATTCTCCCTTTCTGATATTTTATCTCACCTCGGATATTTTTCTTGTTCTAGATTTTACGAGCTCCAAGTGTTATTTTCTTATATATTATTGTTTGAACTTTTAAGAGTCCCTCTTTAATTTCTCTATATGCCGCCTTGTTATTTCACCAGATGTCAGCGCCATTGTTACACCTGAATAATTTAATATATACAATATTCGTTTCCAATGCAAAACTCGGGGCCGTAAAAGCTTAACCGTGTACAAACCTTTAGAAATCCATTGAGTACCAATTTGTTCAAGACTGACAATTTCGAAAGAGTTACTTAAAGGACCGTAATGAATTCACGGCAACAATATTTTCTTGCATTGTATTTCAAGAATTTAAATATTCTGAATTTTCTCTGGTCTGGCCTGGTAGGAGGCTTCAGCCGTGGCTAGTTACCAATTACCACCCTACCGCCAAAGACGTGCAGCCAAGCTATTTAGCGTTCCGGTAGGATGTCGTGTAGAAACCGATTAGGGATATGGACTAGGGTTTAATATAACTGCCATACCCCAAACAGGTTAGCCCGCTACCATCTTAGACTGCATCATCACTTACCATCAGGTGAGATCGCAGTCAAGGGCTAACTTGTATTTAATTTAAAAAAAACTGGATATAAAGTAGCAATAACTATTTTTAAAAAAATCCCGATTCTCGGGAATTCCCGGGAATCGGCCAATTTTATTCCCGTTTCCTTGAGTTGAAAATTTGCCGTTCCCGAGATTTATTTTAATTTTGATTGAGTGGGATTTTTAAAAAGTTAATTTGTTTAGTTTCACCCAACCTAAGTCCAGTTAATTAATATAATAGGTTTTGCTTCGGACATAATATTGTCAATCAAACTTATAATTTAGAGTACGGAAACAACGTACAAATTTGAATTTTTACATAAATTGGCTAATTTGCGGTTTTGGCTCTTACGAAGTTCTACCATATAGATAATTCTGTATGTAAAGATAAAAAATCATGACACCAAAATTGTATGATTTTCTTCGTTTTTTATTTTTGAGTATTTTTCAAACACTGTAAATAATACTATATGTCTGCAAAAGACTAGAAATTGATTTCAATGATTCCAACATCTTTTTGCTATTTAAATTTTTGAAATAACATCTGTATTTCTTGTTTCTGACAAAAAATGAATATAAGACTCTTAGTCGGTAAGTACATTGTATATACGTATGATATTGATTTATGCCACAATTATACTTGTAATTAACTCACGTAAGTAGTTTATGTAAATAAGATACTTGTGTAACTCTAGATGATGCCCTCGACTTCGTCCACATGGATTAAGATTTTTTGACTCCCGCGGTAACTGTTTAATTTTCCAGGATAATGGTTCCGGGTAGCCTATGTCCTTCTCCGGGATGTAATCTATCTTTGTACCAAATTTCATCAAAATCGTTTGAGTAGTTGGGCCGTGCAAGCGTAGCAGACAGACAGACACACTTTCGCATTTATTATATTTTGTATGGATATTAGTATGCTGGGCTAACTAATGCCCGCGACTTCGTCCGCGTGGTTGAAGTTTTTTTTATTCCCGCGGGAACTCCTTAATTTTTCGGGATAAAAAGTCACTCTCCCTCAACTATACCCACGCCAAAAATAACGTCGAACCATTGCTCCGTTGCGGCGTGATTGACGGGCAATTCAATTAACAATCACACTTTCGCATTTATAATATTAAGTATTAAAATGGATTTGCACACGATATGCGATTTACAATAGGTATTTTGTCAATTACCTACTCATGTAAGAGACTTTGGTACGTGATTTACTCACTTACGTTATTCTATCAATTTCACAAATTTTGAGTTACCGTGTTTTGTCATCCGAGGGCATCCGTGACATGCTATGACAAGCGCGCGAAAATAAAGAAAACCGCGACGGGAGCGCCACCCGGACGAAGTGGGCATAACTGGCGTGAGGGGTGACGACTGAGGAGAGCCAACCTCTCGATTTGTGTTTTGATTTTAAGAGCTGACAGCGCCTTAAGTACGTATTTCTCGAGAACTCTAAAATTTTCCGGTATTAAAAAAATACTATAAAAAGCACCTATGCCTATGTCCTTTTATCATAACATATTTCTATCCAAATTGCTTGATAAGACACACACTTTCGCATTTATAATATTATGGACTCTCATGGTATTTTTATACTAGTTGATGCCCGCGACTTCATCCGCGTGAATTTTTTTTTCACTCTTTAATTTTCCGGGATAAAAAGTAGCCTATGTGCTATCCCAGACTATAAGCTATCTCTGTGCCAAATTTCATCCAGATCCGTTCAGCCGTTCTGGCGTGATTGAGTAACAAACATCCATCCATCCATCCATCCAAACGTTCGCATTTATAATATTAGTATAGAATAATATACTGGTGGAATATCATCTGGTGACTGATAAATGATGATGCAGTCTTAGATGGTAGCGGGCTAACTTGGTAGCAGTATGGCAGTTATGTTAAACCCATACTTATAATATAATTTATATTAAGAAATTTCTAAAAATTAAATCTACGATCATAAACTAGTGGACATCAACTATAAAACATACTTACTTACAATAGTTAATTGCAACTATATTACAACACTGTAAAGTTAATTTTTAACTACCCTTCAACATATTTGTAGAGACATAAATCTAAGTTTATACATTAAAACAAGCTAATGATATAATAGTATACGGTCATTTGTTTTACTGTGTGTTTGTCTGTGAATTGGATAATGGGCAGTGTTGTTTGTAACTCACTTAGTATGCGGGCCTTTTCAATTAAATGCATATTATAATAAATGTTTTTTTTTTGTAGAAATTCATTTTATAGGAAGAAAATGTTGACTTACTGACTGGGGCCATAACTAACTAACATATCGAACTATTTATAGCTAGCTAATTACTAAAAATATAAAGAAAACTAAAACTAAACTAACTACAATTTACTTAAAAAATACGATTTTAACTTATATTTTAAATTATTTTTAGTTAATTCTATTTTAAATTTATTATCGATATCATTTATTAAGCGAGGGATCATGTATGCGCTAGTGCGCTCACCATATTTGTTCTTAGCTGGCACGGTTATTAACTTTTGTTGAGATACTTTACGAGTATTAATTTTGTGAGAAACTATATTTTGTATGTCTACGTTAAAGAATTGTTCTTTTAGAAGCTGATATTTGACCTTATCAAGAATATTGATTACCTTGCAGTGCTTAAATAGAAAATTTTCATTCGTTTTGGCTTGTATTTTAATATTTAATGGTACAATGGCTTTTAAGATCCTAAGTTGTAGTTGATATATGTACTGTAAGTGCGTTTTATCTGTACGTCCGTAACTGCTTAGTCCATAAGTTATAATAGAATCGGCAAGAGCATTATAAAGCATAATTTTGACTTTGAAATTTAAGCGTTTTCGAATTATAAACATATTTGCCAAAAAAGCTCTGAGCTTGTCACATACATGCTTTATGTGCTCGTGCCAGTTGAAATTATTATCTATTACTAAGCCTAAATATTTATGTGATTTAACTACGTCAATAGTGGAGCAGTTACAATTGAATTGAGCTTGATGTAAACACTTACACTTATAGGACAACTTGTGTCACTTATGATACGTTAAGACTCTACCACCGGTTCGGAAGTCTGATTCTACTGAGAAGAGCCGGCAAGAAACTCATCAGTTGCTATTTCTTCAAAAAAAAAAAAAGAGGTTACAATATAGTAACATCAAGCATGACACAAACAGCCTTGGCAGTATGGCCCCTGAACTATCAACGCACAATTCAAGCCAAAAACTATCACGCTGGCCGAGTACGGATTGACAGACTTCGCACACCTTTGAGAACAATAAGAAAAAGTCACAAGCATTCAGGTTTCTTCAAAATGTTATTCCTTCCTTCAACTAATTTGTAAATGCGAATGTATGGATGAATGGATGGATGTTTGTTACTCAATCACATCAGAACGGCTGAACGGATCTGGATGAAATTTGGCACAGAGATAGGTTATAGTCTGGAATAACACATAGGCTACTTTTTATCACGGAAAATTAAAGAGTTCCCGCGGGAACTAGAAAACCTCAATCCACGCGGACGAAGGTGCGGGAATCAGTTTAGTTGCTTAAAAGTAAAACGTACACACGTAATCATAGATCTGGGATTTTAACCCGGGACCCTAGAATAGGATGCCAAAGTCTTAACCACTGAACTATAAGCTACACGAAGCATAACCCACCAACCTTCGCAAGTAGAAAGTAGAAATCACGGTATGTTCAGAGAAACGGATGGACAAGGAAAATCGGCCTTGACGCTAGAACGCCAGTACAACCGGCCGACCGGAAATCGGCGCGGAAGGGAATAATTTTCCGATGTTTGCCGGTTTTTTTAAGTTCGCGTGTTGAAATTTAGTCTGTGCGATTTTGTGTCTATGGGTGTCATGCAGGCTAATTACTTAGTTCACATATAAATAAAGTCCTCCCGACCACCGCAGTTAATCTCCACGGAGATTAGACATCTGCACCCGATATCTCTGTCTATACGACAACGACCAACGACCTCAATTTACATAGACGGGCCCTGTCAAACAAAGAATGTGGGCGTATTTTTAGCAACGCCATCAACGCCATCTAGTCTGAAAAGCGGGAACTTGCTTGCAACATCTTGAATAAAAACTTGAAAACGTATGACTCGGTCATAGATAATATAGGTCATAGCCGTAAGGCCAGTTAAATTATTGCGTAATGGATAAAAATATTAAATAGGAAGATTAAATAACGTTTTTTTGGAAATGTATAGTTGTGAATTGAAACACTTACCTTAAAATTAAAATTATACAGTGCCAAACTAATTAAACTTTAGATGTTAACTTAATAATAACAAATTATCCGCACGACGAGCGATCGTGACAGCGCTACGACGGGAACAAAGACAGATGCGGAACGCGTTCCGCATCTCGGATGCCCGGCGTTTTTCTATGAAAGGGCCCATCTAGTGCCTACATATATATCGATGATACCTACTAATATTATAAACTAGAATGTTTGGATGGATGGATGGATGCGTGTTACTCAATCACGCCAGAACGGCTGAACAGATCTGAATGAGATTTGGCTCAAAGACAGATTATAGTCTGGAATAACACATAAGCTACTTTTTATCAAGGAAAAATAAACAGTTCCCGTGGGAACCAAAAACCTCAATCCCCGTGGATGCGGGCATCAGCTGGTATTATTATAGTGCACAAGTGTGTGCGCAAACATAAGTGCATTCTCTATTCCCTTACTCTCATAGCCCTATAGGACAAAAATCCGAGGCACGGAGGTGAAACACCACCAACTTTCAAACTCCGAATTGTGAGAATTGAGAATTGAAGAGAGAGAAACAACTGAGAATTTCTAGTCAGAAAGACCCAACCCTTGCTAAGGATGACCCGATTATTATAGGCTTAACCCGGGAATCGAACCCAGGACATCGTCATTCGCAGTCAATTATTATGCTTACCGCTAGACCAACGAGGCTAGAAGTACCGTTGGAGTCGAAAAGCAAAATAAATGTTTTATTTATTAATTTACAATTTCGATTTAGATATCTTTATTGTTAAAAAGAAGTAGTAGAACTACATAGAAACGTGCTAAGGTGGTCTTATTGCTAAAGGAATCTTTTAGAGACAACCTTTGTTGAACTTTTATTTATGTATTTATTTAAAGGAAAGCTCCAAAGATTAATAACAAAAAAACTTTATGCACAGATTATGCATGAAGTTCGGAACCAAAGATAAATTTAATATAATCAAAGACGGACATAGAGTTAGCCTTATTATTTTTGTCTATTAATCCAGAGACAAAAATGAGACAAGTAAAGTAGTTTTCAAAATAGAACGCTTTTTGTTTACACGGAAAACGCGAACTGTCCCGCGGCCGCCACGGCCGTCGGACGGTTATCTGTGAAATATGATATCGGCCGAGACGGCCGCGGGACGGTCCACTGGTAAACCGGAGCGCGGGATGGTTAGTTATGTTTTGTGTTTTTTATATATATTTTAACTTTTACTTACTATACTTACTTTGAAAAAATATTGAATACTAACACACTTTCGCATTTATTATAATAGTATGTTGATACTAGGTGGTTTAAGTTGTATTTGTAAGTAGTATTGTGTAATTAGCCCATGTCCTTCCCCGGGATATATCCTACCTCTGTACCAAATTTCAGCAAAATCGGTTGAAAAGATGGGCCGGGAAAGCGTAGCAAACAGACAGACACACTTTCGCATTTATAATATTAGTATGTATATAACTAAATTTGGAAATTGTTGAATTATTGTAAACAATAATTTCTCCCAAATAACCATCTTTATAATTTAACTTTAACAAAATATGGCCGACCACAAATCACATACAAAGAAATACATTTTATTTCTGAAAAATATAAAAATATAAAAATAGTATTAACACTTTTCTTTTATAAAGAAAATTAATAGGTATAACAATAAATAATAGCGCTCTGTAATACTGACTCACAAAGAAATTACAGAAAATGTGTTTTTTCCCGGAAAATTAGGGGTTGGGTGGTGACATAATTTGGGTTTAAAAACGATAGTGAAATACCATACTATTATCTATCCGATACTCAATAATTTTGCCACTTTATGTCTCTTTTCAAGTGTTGGAAAAACAATTTAATTATATTTTTAATGTATTTTTCTTGTAGATTTTGTTTTATTGTATAGCAGCTAGTACTATATTTTTTTGATGTAATTTTCTCGTTGATTTTACTTTTCATTTTAAAGTAGCTAGCCCACGATCCTATTGGATAATAATCAACACCAGTCAAAGGTTATTTCAAAGAGTAAGCAATTCACGATAAGACGTTTCAAAAAAAAAAGCTTTTAAAATAAATAAATATAAATTGTTTAAAAATGACGACTTCTTAAAACTGTGAAACATGGAAATTCCTACCTACTATTTCTAACCAAAATCCAAAATAACAAGTTTCATGAAAAATATGTAAGTAACTTAAGAAAAATGTATCAAGGAATACTTATTCTCTCAAAATTTCATAATTTCTGCGTTCAGCCGATTAGACTCGATCATCATTATGGATTTATATCAACTTTAGCACAAACCACAAACAGAAAATCCTAAATTGTCTATTAAATGATAAAATTGTAAGAAAATCAAACTTACCATCTTTAGGCGGACTTGCGCATTGCGGAGCGTAGGAACCTATGTGATACCCATACGTGTTCTGATGCATGGGGGGAAAGGGATAACCTAAGGACCTGGGACTCGGAAACCCCGAGGCTTCATGGGGATTCTGTTGACCCCCCGGACTGCCAAAATGATGGGGGTGCTGATAACCACCCTTGAAAGGCCCGTAACCGTGTTGTTGTAATTCTATGAACGCTGATTTTGAGGATACGTTAGTTGGGGTTGAGTTATTGGAGTTTGATATATCGTGGGGTGTTTGGGAACCCCCTAGGTGGTGGTGTTGGTGGTCCAACTCTTGGGTGGTCATGGCAGGTTGAGGGGTCGACGGGCCCCCCCCGTCCGTGGACTGAGGAGGCCCAAAGGGATCTGAGAAACTCAGGGTGCTGGGCTTGCTGCTAGGGGATTGAATTCGGGTAATTTTGAGGGCTTTTGGTCTGCTCCGTCCACAACTCAACCGCTTGGGGCGCCTGTAGAAGAAAACGCAGTGTTATTTAAACATAAAATATGCAAGTTAATCTTAACGTCAAGCAATAAGGTCTGTATTTCATTGGTGTTCACAATCGGTTTTAGTCGGCTGGCTCAGTCTCATCGACAAACGAATTTTGTCGATGTGACTTATAAAAGTGGTAGTAGGTATGTACTGTACCGCGCTAGACACCAAAAGCAGAAACAAAAAGAAAATTAATGATATTTGCAATTGATAATTAGGGCTGATTCTGTAGTGCAAAATCTCTTAACTAAACTAAAATGAAATCGTTAAAAATATTGCTAAAACCCTTATGTAATACTCCCTGCGGCAAGGGACAGAACTAGATTAATTAAAGCTGTCATTTTAGTTTAGTTTAGAGATTGTGAAATACAGAATTGGCCACATTGTTCGGTAGTATTAAATAGTAGGCTTGTAGGATATATGGACGAAAAAATTTTGGTTTCCAAAATTCGGTCAATTACAAACTCAATAAACATTACAGCTAATCAAAAAGGAGGCCAAATAATCTTCTTACTTCTATTATATAGGTATCTAGTATCTACGTCTTTTTTTTAATTGGACGATAAATTTCGTGTGGTATTTCGAAGTGTGTCTATAAAGATGCTATAGCTTCGGACGGATCGACGATTCAATTGAGCGTGACTTCCAAATTGTTTTCCAAAATTATTCAACCTCTGATGACCCCATGTGGGTGAAGATCTATAGATACTTTAAAGTTTACTACACGTTGACCGCGACTTTGTACGCGTGGAATTTAATTTATTTATTTTTAATTCCTACGGGAATTCTTTAATCCGTTCTACCACAGAACAGCGAGAAACCGTGAGCGTTGGCACCCTTATGTGGTTGACGTCCAATTTGCTCGCACGAAGCGTTTTTGCTCCACGTTTCTGATACGAACCGCTAGGGTGTGGAACACCCTCCCAGCGCAAGTGTTTCCTGCCACTTATAACTTAAGTACCTTCAAGGCAAGAGTGAATAGGCATCTTCTAGGCAAGCGCGTTCCAACCTAGACCTCATCATTGCTTTGCACTAAGCATGATTGTCGTCAAGCGCAAGCCTATCACGCAATAAAAAAAAAAAAAAATCCGGCATGAAAAGTAGATACCCTATGTAAAAATGAATGAAATATGAATAAATGAAAAGTGACCCTATGTCACTCTCCGTCCTCAACTATACCCATTCAAAAAATCACATCGATCCATTGCTCTGTTGCTAGTTGATTGAAGGGCAAACCAATAAACCAACAAACAAACACGCTTTCGCACTTATAGTATTAGTAAGTCACGAAGTATGACTAGATGATGACCGCGACTTCGTCCGCGTGGATTTAGGTTTTTTGTTTCCGTGGGAACTATTTTATTTTCTGAGATAGCAACTTCGTCAAGAACGGTAATGACGGTCCAGTGAAAGTCCAGTCCAGTCCAGTTTCACAGACACAAATTCGCATTTATTATAATACTAGCGAAATGCGAATGCCCGCGACTTTGTCTGCGTGGTTTGGGTTCTTTTGGTTCCCGCGGAAATTCTTTAATAAAAAGTAGCCTATGTGCTATTTCAGACTATAAACTATCTCTGTGCCAAATTGCAGCCAGATCCGTCCATACATCCATACATCTATACAAACTTTCGCATTTATAATATTAGTAACATGAGATAAGATAAGATTAGTGTGAAAGATGACGACCACCACTCTGACGCAGTGTTGGCTGAACGTTTTAGGTCCCGGGTTCGACCCCAGCAGGGTCAGCTTGAGAATTTATAATTTCTGAGTTTTCTCTGGTCTGGCCTGGTGGTAGGCTTCGAGGCCAGATTAGAGACAACAGTGTGGCAACAGTAATTAGTTGCCAATCTACCGGCAAAGACGTACCGCAAAGCGATTTAGGATTCCGGTACGATACCATGTAAAAACCGATTAGGGGTAGGGGTTTAATGTAACCCCTAAAAGGTAAGCCCGCTACCATCATAGGCTGCATCGTCACTAACAATCAGGTGAGTTTTCAGTCAAGGCCTAACTAGTAGTTGAATAAATAAAAAAGGATAGTTTATTGACTCATTATAACCTATAACATAAAAAGTTCGATAACTTTTACTTCCTAAGTCATTAATATACACGTTAAACCTACGATTAGTCTAATTACTAGCCGATAACAGAGTTAATTTAAAAATACTAATAAATAACTTTTTACTTTTTTTTTATTTCACTACAAGTTCTGTTCATACCTATACCTAATACCTTTTTTCTAACCTTTATTGAAAACAATACAATAGAACTTAAAGCACAGATTACGTACTTAAAGCTAACTAGCCTAACATGATTACTATATAAATCACTAGCGAATGCCCGCGACTTCGTATGCGTGGTTTGAGGTTTTTTGGTTCCCGCGGGAACTCTTTAATTTTCCGGGATAAGAAGAAGCGTATGTGCTATTCCAGACTATACTCTATCTCTGTGCCAAATTTCAGCTAGATCCGTTCAGCCGTTGGGGCGTGATTGAGTATCAAACATCCATACATCCATCCATACATCCATCCATACATCCAGCCATACATCCATCCATACATCCATCCATACATACATCCATACATCCATCCATCCATCCATACATCCATCCATACATCCATACATACATCCATCCAAACTTTCGCATTTATAATATTAGTAAGATAAGATGCACACGTCGAATGGTGGCAAGAATGCTGGCTGCGTTTCCGCGCTGGACAGCCAGGCTGATCCTTTCCGCAACCTACTTACTGAAATGCTATGCCCACAGCTTTTTAAAAACTTCACAAAAAAAAAAACTTTTCGCCGTACACTCTCAGCTCTGTGTTTTAGTAGGCAGTTGTCGATCGATAACTGGTCCTCCGAACGCGCATCGCGTAGAGTAATGCCGTATTAGAGAAGACCATTTAAATATTATTATTTTGTCTAAAATAGAAAAAACAAAAAATGATATTTTTAAGAGTCGTACCTACGAGTACTACAACAGTTGTTCAGTATTACTGTACAGAAATACTAAACCTTAAGAGGTAATTAGTGTTTTTCAGTTAACCCTACCCGTTTAAACCTAAGATTAGTCTAATTACTAACCATCTATAATTACTGGGTCTAGAAAAAAGCTCCATCAAAACTGGTTCAGTCGACGTCGTTTAAACTGCATAATCAACACACCCTTGTGACATTTAAACACCCTTTTTCACAGGAACTGGGTATTATGAATATTAATAGAAGAAACAAAGCAAATTCCAAAATTACTTGGATAACGATTGTTTATAATTACTTGTTTGGTATCTGTTTGTAGCTATTGTCTACTATACTTCTATACTAATATTATAAATGCGAAAGTTTGGATGGATGGATGGATGTATGGATGGATGCATTTGTTACTCAATTTTAAAACATGGTTCCCAAAGAGTTTCTAGATTTGCCATTACATAAATTTAAAGACTGTGTTAAAAAGCATTTGTATGATTATCTGAATGACAAAGTTGCATGGAAGCAACCGGGCTCGCATCCAGTGACCCACAAGTCAGTGTAACGTAATGTATGTGTTGTATTGTTACTTATTGTAAATTTTTCTTTTTTAAGAAAAGAGCAACTGCTAAGTTTCTTGCCGGCTCTTCTCAGTAGAAACAGCTTTCCGAACCGGTGGTAGAGTCTTGACGTATCATAAGTGTCACAAGTTGTCCTACATGAAATAAATAAATCATTTCATTTCATTTCATTTCATTTCATTTCAATCACGCCCCAACGGCTGAACGGATGTGGATAAAATTTGGCACAGAGATAGATTATAGTCTGAATTAGCACATAGGCTATATTTTATCCCGGAAAATTAGGGAGTTCCCGCGGAAACAACCTCAATGCATGCGGACAAAGTCCCGGGCATCAGCTAGCAGGGTAATATTTAACTAGCGACTGCATGCGGCTTCGTTCCCATAGAAATTTCGAAAAAGAAGGCTATATTCCTTGCCTGCATAAATAGGCAAGTAACTGATGCCCGCGACTTCGTTCGCGTGGAATAAGTTTTTTTTAATTCCCACGGGTACTCCTTATTTTTCTGGGATAAAAAGTAGCCTACGTCACTTTCCAGGTCCTCAATTATACCCATGCAAGAAATCACGTCGATCCGATGCTTTGTTACGGCGTGATTGAAGGACAAACCAACAAACCAACACTTTCGCATTTATGCTATTAGCGTGATACTATGATCTCTGGGCAAAATTTCAGCATTCGAAGTCCAAGGGTTGATGAGTCAGTAAGTGAGTCAAGACTTATCTCTTTAACTACAAAGAAGGATAGTTGACCCGTCCCGGCTTCGCACGGATGTGCTTACAGTATGTACTACACTTGACTTATGAGTTACTAGTTGAAGCCCGCGACTTCGTCCGCGTGGATTGAGGATTTTTGGTTCTCCTTTTTTTTTTATCAACTACAAGCTAGCCCTTGACTGCGATCTCACATGATGGTAAGTGATGATGCAGTCTAAGATGGTAGCGGGCTAACCTGTTAGGGGCATGGCAGTTATATAAAACCCATACCCCTTCGGTTTCTACACGGCATCGTACCGGAACGCTAAATCGCTTGGCGGCACGTCTTTGCCGGTAGGGTGGTAACTAGCCACGGCCGAAGCCTCCCACCAGGCCAGACCAGGGAAAATTCAGAAATTATAAATTCCCAAATTGACCCTGCCGGGGATCGAACCCGGGACCTCCGCACGTTAAGGCAACAGCGCTACACACTGCGCCACGGAGGTCGTCAAAACTCCGCGGGAACTCTTTAATTTTCCGGGATAAAAAGTAGGTAGCCTATGATTTTATACTAATATATGCCAAATTTCACTCAAATCCGTCCAGCCATTGCGGCGTGATTGAATAACAAACATCCATTCATCCATCCATTCGCATTTATAATATTAGTATAGAAGTAGGTATTGATGTCACCTTTAATGATTTAAAGAAAATGGCGGGAAGCGTCTCGTTGGTCTAGTGGTTGGCATGATCGACTGTAGGTAGGTAGACCGTAGGTACTAGCCCGGAGTTAAAAGTTCGGTGGTGTTTCACCCCCGTGCCTCGGAGAGCACGTTAAGCCGTCGTTCCCAGTTATCATCACTAACATGATAATAGTCGTTAAAGCCCGCCAACCGGCATTGAAGCAGCGTGGTGGGTCTAAGCTCTAATTCCCTCTCTTCTTTGAGAGTGGAGGCCTGTGCCCAGCAGTGGGACGTTAATGGGAGCTTTAGTGGACTGTGGATAGTGACAGGAAGTGGATGGATGAGGAAGGCGGAGGACCGTGTTTGGCGCTTACTCGAAAAGGCCTATGTCTTACGGTCTACGGCTTAATATACCTACTCTGATAGAATAGGGATTGGATAGAAGTACATACAGCAATAATTTTCAATAAAACTTTACACCAATTAGCGTGCCCTAAACGTTATTATTACTGGCATGAGGAATCAACAACCACACAAACAAACAAACACAAAAAAAAATAACAAAACGATCTGACCCGACCTTTTACAAGCGCCGTCGGGATAAAAAGAACCTTGTGTGTGTGACAGAGAGGGATACAAATTAGTTTGACATAGAAAGGGAGAGAGAGATGTCGTAATTAACTCAAAGAGGTTGCCGAAAAGGGTTTTTTACTGATGCCGATTCTATTGACTCTATCACATTCTCGACGAACATGGCTACACAAATTGTCATACAGACAATATTATATTACGGAGATTGTTGGAAATAATTGGCCAAGCTAAATAGTGGTTAAGGTCTGCTGTCAGGTCCAGGGTTTGATCCCCGGCATCTTAGTTTTTGGGTGTAGGTAATTTGACAGCAAGTCAAATAAGCAATTTTTTTTCAAACGTCAAAACGCGCGTTTAGTATATGATGTTGAATGAAATACCTACGTCGTCAAAATTCGACGCAATATTTAACTTCAGTCAATAGTTTTAAATGGTTTTCAAATATAAAACTAGCACAGACATATTCTAAATTATTCCCGTTCTGAGAGGATACAAACATGAAACCTTTTTTCACGTGTATCTCGGTTTTTGAAAAATCTTTGATCCTTTGGGATGTGGTAAATTTAAAGGAGGCTGGACGGAAAAAATACTATTGAGGTACAAACTATAACTAAACAACTAAAAAAATATTATTATAACTTAAACAAAATAAAATTTTATTACAATTCCTTCACTAATTAGTCGAAAGGAACTTCGTTCCATGCGGGTGTCCCTTGACACCTCTCAAGTTTTTTTTAGTTTATTACTTTTCCTTTAATCATGCCACAACAGATCAACGTATTGACGTGATTTTTTGCATGCATATACTTATGTAGTTGCAGACGTGTCATATACTACTTTTATGAATATTTACAGTTTCCCCGATGTTATTAAAACCTAAATCGACGCGAACGAAGTCGCATGCATCACTCTAGTCCCATATATATTTCCAAGCCGAGAGTGTATAGGTGCTTCAGATCGTTTGTTTTAGGGACCGAACTTTTCTCGCGTTAGTTTTGTGAGAAATGTTTGAATGGAGCGGAGGCGAGACCCAATTAGTTTTTTCTAATGAAATAAGAGCAATAAATATAAATGAGGAACACGCTAGTCTTTGACCTAACATGGACCACCGCGGAATTGGTTCGTCTTTCGTTTTTGTTAGGAACACCTACTTATCAATTCAGACAGATTGAGAAAATCAGTGTTATTCAATCCACTGTTGGATCCAGATAGTTGATGCTAGTGATTAAGGATGATGAACTTAAAAACGAGCTTCTAGTATGGAACTTTGTATGAAATACATACTCGTAGTTGTGACGTCATCAAATTTCAACACTTAAAAATAGATCTATACATGAATCTAAGTGTGAGATCTATAGAGCGAACTTTGAGTTTGCTTAGACTTATGCCATGGTTAAAACGAGACAGAATTATGACACTCACATAAGTCTGAGTCATGAGTAAAGTCTGAGCCAAGTCTCTCTATATAACAATCAGTAAGAAATTCAAATAATTTATTTTTGACATAAGCATCATCTCTTTCCATCCTCGTGAGATCGCAACCAAGGCCTGACTTAGGCCTTGGTTGCGATCGATAGGAGAATTTAAAAAAAACAGAATTTACCATAACATTGTCAGTTGTCACGTAATGAAAAACTAGTCAAACTAGATTTTTACGTTGAAACAATGAAGGGACATAGGTTATAATACCTCATTCTGTCGACTTAAATCTTCCCCTAACAAGCTTATAGAGTCCATGGAGGCCGGTGAACCAGAACAAGGCATGGGAACTCAACTCCATATATATATGGGGGTCAATAAAATACCATCAAATATTCATTACTGCGTACAACGCATCAGTGACTGGTATTCGATGCAAATTGATTTGTTTTTTTTAAGAATATCTTCGCCTTATCACCATTCAAAAATTTCAAAAAATAATCAAAATTCAAATGTTTTTATTCAAATAGACTTTTTACAAGTGCTTATGAATAGTCGAATGAATCTACCACTGGTTCGGAATGCCGTTCCTACCGAGAAGAACCAGCAAGAATCTCGGTGTTTGCTCTTTTGAAAAAATAAAATATATTTACAATTGCATTAGTCTAAAGATACATAATATTAAGTAACAGCAGTCCTGAGCATTGCTGGAGGAGCTCAAATCCATGCGTTTTTATCATTTATATAATCTTCGACAGTATAATAAGCTTTTTTCAGGAGCATTTCTTTAATGGTTTTCTTAAACTTGTGTAAAGGCAAGTTTATAATTATTTTGACGCAGAGGCGCTCCCTGGCGCAGAGGTGAGAGCTGTGGTCTTATAAGAGGGAGGTCCCGGGTTCGATCCATGGCAGGATCAATTCGGGACATTGTAATTTCAAATTTCAAGCTCGAGTTAATGAAAAAGGTTAAGCCCATAATCCACCAGGGTTACTAAGTGCGCAATAACCGACTCCACACGTAAGTACCGTTAAAAATTGCTTTACCTGTTATATATTATTGATTTAATTGACTTAAAATATCAACCTTTTTTATCCACTACAAGTTAGCCCTTGACTGCGGTCACACCTGATGGTAAGTGATGATGCAGCTAAGGTAGCGGGGTAACCTGTAAGCATGGCAGTTATATTTAATCCATACTCCTAATCGGTTTCTACACGGCATCGTACCGGAATGCTAAATCGCTTGGGGGCACGTCTTTGCCAGTAGGGTGGTCACTAGCCACGGCCAAAGCCTCCCAGCCTTGGTATACCTGCTTACCGTTAAAGCAAGCATATCCATTCTATAATATTATAAATCTGTTTGTCTGTCTAGCAAAGTGGGCTTACTATATCGAGTGGGGAATTATAATACTTATATTGAAAGGGATTCATTTGCACATCCATATTAATATTATAAATGCAAAGTGTGTATGTCTGTCTGCTACGACTAATTTTTTTAACTGATTTAAAAATTTAATCAACGCGGACAAAGTTGCGGGCATCATCTAGTATTTCTTAACTTAAAAACGTGCCTATCTGAATAGTCAGATGAGGGTTCCAGGGATTTGAACTCAGACCCCCCAAAATGGAGGCCGAAGACGTAAACTAGGTTGAAGAAACCATCGTGACACGAATTTAATGGAATGCCTCAGAAAAACACGAAAAAAACTTCGATTCGTATTAATTAGTAGAGACAATAAAAGTCGGATGGGCCATGCTCGCGTGCTAGTTTTATGATAGAAAATCGTGAATTTGCTACGGTCCGTACCGATGTACCGTACAGTTAAGGTGCCTCAAACTTTTGTTAGCAAAAAACGTGGTATTTTCGAAAAGCACTTGAGTAAACAGAGTGTTGAAGATGGCCAATAAAAACTCAATGAATTTAAAATCACTTTGTATCTCTGCACTTTACTTAAATTTTAAATTGGATACAAAAATTATTATGAAGGCTTGGAAGGTAAAAGCTGGTAGGTAACAGGCGTAGACGATCAAAGAGAATATTACAGAGCTCCATATAGTAAGTATAGAATATAGATAGATAATACATAATATTTATTATAAGCTGTCAAATTAGGATGGAGTGCACAACATCGATACATATATTCTATTGTTTATAGGTAATCACGAATCCTGAGCTGTCCCTGCTGAGCTGTGAATCCCTAACACAGACGAATTAATTATGCGTTTGATCGCATACACGAGTAGGTACTCATGTGTTTTCAGAGTCAGAAGACCAGTGACCTAGTTGCGACAACGCATATCAGTTGATTACGTTTGTTAAGCAACGTTAACCCAATATGGTGACTGTATGGGTGACTGATTCTGAATTTGGTAGTCCTAATTGAGCATTTTCGTTTCCTCTGGCCTCGGAGAGCACGTTAAGCCGTCAGTCCCGATTATTATCACTAATATCTAATAATAATATTTAGAAACCTAAGAGTTGAAATAGTACTCTTAGTCGAGTCGCACCGCATTATTATCCTAAGAAAACCCCGACCATTATGTGATTAATGGAAAGGGGTCATGACCCTCAGCAATGAAGGAATACAACGACGAGAGAAACAGAGTGTCGGACGGACAGCATGTTTAAAAGTTTAAATTATTAAAATGGCTATAGGTTATGTTTTGAATACTTAAAAAAAAGAATAAAATGCGTTTTTAGGGATTGTCATAAATAGTTTTTCTAAGAACCATGAGTAACTACATCAGGAACTCAGTTTTGGTAAACTCAGGTTTATTCAAATTACGTAAGCAATCTTCAACTGTTTCGTGTTTTAGGAACGTCATCTTAAACCGCGGTTCGTTTGATGATATTCGTAGGTGCCACGATTTTTATAAAAAGAATAAAGATATATATTCAAAATAAAATGTATGGAGTGACCTTGGATGTAATTGTGTGTGAGACGTGAGTAATATCAATAACTACCTTTCTGACCCGCTCATAAGCCGCACGGCTGGGAATCCTGAAAATACAGTTTAAGAAAGAAAGAAAGAAAGAAATATTTGTAGAAAAACCTCCTCCTTTTTAGACCGACGAAAAATTCAACGGCAATTTTTTTAAATTCAAACTTAGTTTTACAAGAACTTTTTTTTAATTCTAAATTTTTAAACGATCTAAGAATCTCTGTGAGATTATGCCAGACAAATTATTATTTGTCTGGCATAATCTCACAGAGATAATTTCAATATCTTATCAATCGACAAGTGATCTACCTCTCTCTGCATCGTATTCCTCATTACTGAGGGTCGTGAGTCGTGACCCCTTTCCATTAATCTCATAATGGCAGAGGTTTTCTTGGGATAATAAAGCGGTGAGTTCCTAGGTCTTTCCGCATAAGACTCGACTAAGTTATCTTTGAACTCTTAGGTTTCTAACGATTATTATCACATGTTAGTCATAGAAAAGAACCACCTTTGTAACTACCCATTGTATTTCTATACACTAGCACTGTCAAGAAAACCAGTATCAAGGTCCTATAAGAAATAAAATCTATAGAAAACTAAATTAATTCCGTAGACGAAGTCACGAGTACAAACCAACTAGCCCATCGAAGTCAAGACCTATAATTTCATTACAATTGCAAACCTATAATTACAAATTGTCCGTATTGATAAACACTTTTAGCTGGCGCGTGAATGGACGGCTCAAGTACGCCATTTTGTGCGCCACCTGTCATTACCATTGACAGTTGACAGTTGCATTGTAATGGCTACCTACTTGTTGAGCGCGGGAAACGTCATAATATCGACACCTTATTTTAGAAATTGTGGGAAAGCCGCCTTATGGATTTTCACTGGGAAAATTATAGATTATGTCATAATTTGTCTTCTGTAATACAGTAGTTGGACAGTTTAATTTCATGGCTTTAAAAGTTATCTGTGATTCTCAAGAAACACACTGAAATTATATTATTTTCTTTTAAAGCTTAGAGTCGATCAATCATGTAGGTTTATTCTTCGTTTTAACTTTTCCAGGTGATTTACTCTGCCTTCGCACGTGTGGGACATCATATCATTAGATACAATTACAAAAATCCTGTGTGAATACTTTGATTTTCCGGGATAATAATTTGACTATGTCCTGCCCGGGATTTGGTCAATTTCAGTCCAACAGGGCTATAAATGGGCAGCAGACAGATGGAATAGTATGGATTTCACCGGTTTAAAAAATCCTTTAAAAAAGTTTGGATGGATGGATATTTGTTACTAAATCACGCCAGAACGGCTGGACGGATCCGGATGAAAGGCACAGAGATAAGTTATAGTCTGGACTCTGGAATAACATCTAAGCTATTTTCGATCCCGAAAAATTAAAGAGTTTCCGCGAAAATATTTTCAATCGATTTTGATGAAATTTGATACAAAGGTAGGTTGCATCCTGGGAAAGGACATAAGGACTTTTATCCCGGAAATTTAAGGAATTCCCGCGGGTGAAGCAGCGGGCATCATCTAGTTAATACAATGTGAATAAGATTCATTGTCTTAACTAAAAGTTGTATTTCTAATTGTATTATTTATGCGATCCAATTTCTCAATTTCTAGACACGATTAATACGATGATCAGTGTTCGTTTTAATCTTTATTCATTGGATATTAACACCAGAGTCGCATCAATTTAAAAATTCCAAAGATCATTTTTATTTTAACTAGCTCAATGCACGCGACTTCGTCCGCGTGGATTGGGATTTTTTGTTTCCCACGGGAACTCTTTGTTTTCTTCTTATTTTTCTGTGCGAAATTTCATCCAAATCCGTTCAGCCGCCCTGGCGTGATTGAGTAACAAACATTCATCCATCCAAACTTTCGCATTTATTATATTACTAGCGACCCAATGCTGATACTAAATATACTACAGAATGTCTTTAAGGTACTTTAATTGGATGAGGATTAATGCTGTACCTACTACTTAAAATTGCTTCGTAAATAAGCCATTATTTCTCGTAAAAAGTAAAGGATAAGATATGGTTATTGTGGGTTATCCCTAAGAGACATTATACTATCGCTGATTTTTTTGTAGACCTTTCTAAGGTGTACAATACTGTAGTACATTCATTTTGATCTATCTTGTAGGGTTCAGCCAGCGTTTGCAATGTAACCGCAAAAAAATGTGTGTATTTACGACATCACATTAGAAACCTCTAAAATTATAAATGTTTCTCTCCTATATTATGCATGTATTATACATATAAACCTTCCTCTTGAATCACTATATCTAATAAAAAAAACGCATCAAAATCCGTTGCGTAGATTTAAAGATATAAGCATACATAGGGACAGACAGCGGGAAGCGACTTTGTTTTATACTATTATTTATTTATTTATTTAAATCTTTATTGCACACAAGTAAAAGGACATGAAAAAGACAATAAAATTACAACTAGGACAGCACAGTATGCAAAGGCGGTCTTATCGCCAAAGGCGATCTCTTCCAAACAACCTTTGGAGAAAGGAGAAGAGAATACTAACGGGAAGGAGCGCAAACTACAAATAAAATAAACTATAAATATCATCTACATACAATACTACCCCAATACAAAATATACATACATACATAAGATTAATATACATAAGCTAACATATACAAATATATATATAAATATATATATATAAATAAATATAAAATGTTAAGCAATACACATAAAATGACTAACTATGTAACTACTGAGATAGGTAAAAATTCTTCAAACGACTTTTAAAAATATTAATTGACTTAGATTGTCGGATTTCAGCTGGAAGAGAGTTCCAGAGCTTGGCACAGCTTACAGTGAACGAATTGCCATAAAATTCTGTTCGACTGAGGGGTATTTCGAGTATATTATCTACACTGGAGCGCAGAAAGAATGCACTATTCGCCCCAAGAAATTGAAAACGTTCTTTTAGGTAAACTGGAGTTTGTGCATGATATAGTATACCATAGAGAAGCGATAGAAGATGCAAATTTCTCCGCTGGCTGACTGATAGCCATTTTAGCTGCTTTCGGTACTGAGATACGTGGTCATACTATACTATGTACCTAGTAGTGAAGTATAGACTAGATAATGACCGCGTCTTCGTCCGCGTGGAATAAGTTTTTTGAAATTCCCATGGGAACTTCTTAATTTTACGGAATATGAAGAAAACTATGCCACTCAAAGTCAACAGAAAAGCGGTAGAGTATTACGTGGGAACTATTTGTTTTCCCGGGATAAAAAGTAGCCTATGTCATTTTCCAGGTCCTCAGCTATACCCATACATAAAATCTCGTCGACACGCCGCTCCGTTATGGCGTGATTGAAGGACAAACCAACAAACAAACACGCTCTCGCATGTGAGTAGAATACAATCATTAATTATGATTTAGACAATTGCTATACTTCTCTGACAGTTCATTAGCATTGAGACCAATTAAAAGGTGAACGAATTGTAAATGTGAATCTACTAATTATTATTAGGTAGTACCTACTTTGCTTCAGTAGTTACTAGGTAGGTACCTACGTCTATACCTACTTACTAATGTAAACTAATATTATACTTAAATGCGAAAGTTTGGATGGATGGATGTTTGTTACTCAATCACGCCAGAACGACAGAACGGATCTAGATGAAATTTTGCATAGAGATAGATTAAAGTCTGGTATATTATAATATCCTAAACTCTTTTTTATCCCGGAAAATTAAAGAGTTCCCGCAGGAACCAAAATCTTAATCCACTCGGACGAAGTCGCGGGCATTAGCTAGTTATTATTATACATACTTATTATTATAAACGCGCATGAGTGTCTGTTTGTCTATCTATGCGTCTTTCTGTCTGCTATGTTTTCAATTTCGGTCCCAACGAGATTAAAAAAATATAAATTCAGACTTCGCTAACATCATATTGTAATTAGCAAAAAGTTTATCAGGTTTTAACCATTATACCAATTTTTTTATTCGTTTGAAGATACAGTTAAGTACAACTTAGGTAGGTACAGTGAAGATTTACTGATGTAGTATTTCCATTTTTAATACCTACGTTTTGGTTGTAAAATTCTTAATAACTTCATGCAGCTGCATGGCTGCGTATATGCAACATTAATTTAAGGATTAGTTCTGTTTTTGATCGTATTTCGTTTTTTTTATTGTCGGTGCGTGTGGAGGAGGCGCCACTGTCTATAAAAAACAATATTTCAGGATCAACACAACCTTGATTTTGTTAGTTCCGAAGTTCACCACATGTACAGACAAGCTTGGCAATTCAACGACAGAGAAACCTAATTCCTCGTCAGAAAAGCTAATATTAAGTTTTTTCCAGTTTTTAAAAATACTTCTTCCATGTAAAGTTCAATTTTCATACCAACTTTTAACGCCTATTTTAGCCCCTTAGGGGTTGAATTTTCACAAATCCTTTCTTAGCGGATGTCTACGTCTTATGAGCTATATGTATGCCAAATATCAGCCCAATCCGCCCAGTGGTTTGAGCTGTGTTGATAGATCAGTCAGTCACCGTTTCCTTTTATATTAGATAATTTGGTTTTTCTCCGGCTGCGTCGGCGCTAATTGTACCCAGGCTAAGCCGACTTTACAGGCAATTTACGGTAAAGGATAAATCCATTGATTTGTATTGTGGAAAATTACAAAAATTCAAAATCAAACTACTTAATTCTTAATATCACATTTTCAGATGTCTCGTTGTAGTGTTATCAGTTTTTTTATTCAGTTCATTTATATATATATATTTATTGATGGCAATTTTCATTAATTTTTGTAGTCTTGCTTCAATAATCTTTAATTTATAAGTAATTTCCCAATGTAAACTTGTGTTAATGTACGACTTTTCTTAATTGCATGATGTAATTACTTGTAAATTGAATTGCGTGTGTACCTAGTGCCTAAGTCATTTAACATTTTGCATACCTTCTTCATGTAATTCTATTGTTAGTTCAAATAAATAAAATAAAAAATATTTGAATTCCGCTTCAATGTCGAAATTTAGGTATATAAATAACACATTTTGCATACCTTCTACATGTAATCACATAATAATATGTTCTAACAGGTTAGCCCGCTACCATCTTAGACTGCATCATCACTTACCATCAGGTGAGATCGCAGTCAAGGGCTAACTTGTAGTGGATAAAAAATGAAATTCTGTTGGTAGTTCAAATAAATAAAATTAAAAAAACCGCTTCAATGTCCAAATCTAGGTATATACCTAAATGACGAAGAAGACAGTTTCATTAGCTACAAACGTAATGAGTATCAAGGAATACGTTTTTTGTCTGTCAAGATATCTAAGATCACTAACACACGCGAGGGCGACCGCCGCTAACTGAGAATTGCTACGTGTAGTTTATTCACTTCCATACTTTTACGAGCAGACCAATTAACTTACACGGACGTGTTCATTTCTAAAATGGCATATTATGAAATACAACCGAGGTGTACCTACACACATTTAGCCGAAAAAAATCCGTACTAATACGAGTTAGGAAGTTGGCGGTGTCTTACCCCCGTGCCTCGGAGAGCACGTTAAGCCGTCGGTCCCGGATATCATCACTAACATGATAATAGTTGATAAGCCCGCCAATCCGCATTGGTGGTGGGTCTAAACCCTGATTGTCGTGTCCCCATTGCATTAATCACATAATGGTAGGAGTTTTCTTGGGATAAGAATGCGGTGGGTTCCCACGTCCTTCCGAATTAATGGGCTGTGATGGAATGAAAAAGTAGCTCCAAGGATTTAATCTTTGCCTAGTTGAAAAATAGTGTTGGTAAGAAATGTCCTGTAATTTTAGCAGCCTTTTATTAACTCACAAAAGACTTCAGCCGCATGAAATACACACAAAAGCCGGTTATAATTCATCAACAATTAAACGTACCGACGCCATAGCGACTGAATTATAGAGACGTCTCAATCGTACAATAATACAATGCAGTTTATATCTGCAATTACCGTTACCATGTATGGCTAATGCGACAAGATGGCGACTGCGTTCGACTGTTGATTGATTGACGTCAAAGTCATATTTCGCGCCATTTTTGATTTTTCTTACAAAAAACTTGAGTGGGTTGTCTATTTTCTCATTATTTATTGTAAAGTAGGCTGGCGTTTGACGACAATTATGTCTTATAGCTTAGTGCAAAGCAATGATGAGAGGTTGGAACGCGCTTGCCTAGGAGATGCCGCGGTATTTGTCATTTTATTGTTTTTAGATCACCGCCGTAAGATAGTCGGCCTACCGGTATTTTATGGGATATATTTCAGTGAGTGTGCTCAGGAGCTTTTCGGTCTTATTCCTCCTTCACCTTTCTACCATCGTACCGCAAGACACCGTGCTACTTTCCACGCCTATGTCGTCGACGTTCCATCCACACGTACGAAACGCTTTGCGTCTTCATTCCTCATTCGCATGGCTAGGGTGTGGAACAGTCTACCAAAAACTGTGTTTCAAACCAATTACAATCCGAGTATCTTTAAATCAAGAGTGAATAGGTAAAGATCTTCTAGGCAAGCGCGTCCCATGCTAGGCCGCATCATCACTATCCATCAGGTGTGATTGTGGTCAAGCGTAAGCCTATATTGATTTCTTTTTAAAACACTTGTAGCCCAACTGAATGGACATGATAAGGATGTTTTATGCCTGATTTCAACAACAATGCTTTTTTAGGGAACGCGTAGGTGAGAAGAGTAACACATGAGTATCGAACACCCAGTTTCTTGCCGATTTTTCTCGGTAATTAGTAATTCCGAACCAGTAAAAATACATTCGACGATTCAAAAGTAAAAAAATAGATAAACTTTATTTGAATACTAGCTGATGCCCGCGACTTCGTCCGTGTGGATTGAGGTTTTTTTTGGTTCCCGCGGGAACTCTTTAGTTTTCCGGGATAAAAAGCCTATGTTTTATTCCAGACTATAATCTATGTCTGTGCCAAATTTAATCCATCCAGATCCGATCAGCCGTTCTGGCGTGATTGAGTAACAAACATCCATTCATACATCCATCCATCCGAACTTTCGCATTTATAATATTAGTATAGATTAAATATCACTTTTTATAACGGTGAAGGAAAATATCGCGTGGAAAACTCCATGCATTAATGTTCTCAAAGGTGTGTGGAATATGGCCTAGCCCTTTTCATTCTGAGAGGAGACTAAATATCAGCGTTCGATTTCAATATCTGATTATTCTGATCGGATTAAGCGTGGAAACAGTCTCAAACTAAAGTATTTTATACATCAATCGGGCACCTGGCAATACGACAGCTGGTGGATTGCAAAAAAAGCGAAAATGATCTTATCTACCTACTTAGACAAAGTACCTAAGGACTTAAGAAGTGCATTGGGATGTTTGTTACTCAGTCCCGCAACAGATACCGGATCTGGATGAAATTTGCCATAGAGATTGTAGTCTGGAATAACACATATATAACATAACTTTATAATATGCTTGAAAATTACAGAGTGCCCGCGGGAACCAAAAACCTCAATGAACGCGGACTAAGTCGCGGACATAAAGATTCATTTATTTATTTATTTATTTATTTATCAGCTAGTTAGTTATAACTTGGATTTCAACGCAAACTCGCACCTAAGCAAATATCATGTATTTTGTTTTCGATATTTCATTGAACTTTCTTTGAAACAGGCTTAAAATCTATAAAACGTTAAGTTGTTAAGGATATCATGCCTTCAGTGCATTTTTCTGCGTAATTACTAACTTACTGACTCCTTAGTCCAATTAATAGCTTTCCTATGGAACTTTTATAGACTTTATACTGGCAGGTGCTATAGTTTGCAATAGGCATTTTTGACCCCTTTTCAGTTTTTATACATATTTTTAATGCTCTATGCAGACATCAGGGAGTTAATTATATTATCTGCTACTGTATTACGACCCTACGACTTTTCGATGATCTCGTGGAAAATTAGCTCGATTTGAACATTCTGGTCGGGCTAAAGCAGACATTTTTCTGTCACGAAATTGCTTATAGTTTACAACACCGACGCAATGTCGCCTGCTTATCGATTATTATTAACGGATATACCTACCATGGAGAGTTTTTTTTTTTTTTTTTTTTAAATATATAGGCTAGCGCTTGGCTGCAATCAGACCCGCATGCAAGAGGTGATGCAGCCTAAGGTGGAGCGCGCTTGCCTAGAAGTGTAGAAGAGAGTGTACTCAGGAACTTCACAACCTATTTCCTCCTTCTCCGTTCTACCACAGAATAGTGAGAAACCGTCAGCGTTGGCATCCTTATGTGGTTGACGTCCAATCTGCTTGCACGAAACGTTTTTACTCGACGTTTCTGATACGAACCGCTAGGGTGTGGAACACCCTCCCAAAACACGTGCTACGATACTATTTAAACTTAGATACCTTCAAGGCAAGAGTGAATAGGCATCTTCTAGGCAAGCGCGTTCCAACCTAGACATCATCATTGCTTTGCACTAAGCATGATTGTCGTCAAGCGCAAGCCTATCTCAAAAAAAGAAAATAAACTCAGCAATAGATCGTAGTTGGGAAGTTAGGAAATGTTTTTTCAGCCCCGTGCCTTAGAGCGCACGTAAACTCTTTCCATTTGTGTCGGGTTTCCGTCATAGTATACTGTGAGAGTAAGGGAATAGAGATTGCACTTGTACGCACATATGTCTTGTGCACTATAATATCTCCCGTATAGATGGCTAATCTGTGAGAAGATTGGCCGCCGTGGCTGAAGTTCGGTCGGAAGTTATTTATTTTTTATTCCACGACAAGTTAGCCCTTGACTGCGATCTCGTTGGGTGGTAATTGATGATGCAGTCTAAGATGGTAGTGGCCTTACCTGATAAGTGTATGTCAAATATCTCTAATCGTTTTCTACATTGATGTAGAATTTACTCATTCTATTTCAATGGTTTTCTACATCGTATACCGGAACGCTAAATCGCTTAGCGGTACGGCTTTGTCGGCTTTTTTATGTAGACGTGCTAGATGATTCCCGCGACTTAGTCAAGCGTGGATTGAGGTTATTTTTGGTTCTCGCGAAATCTCTTTAATTTTCCAAATTTCATCCAGATCCGTTCAGAAGTTCCGGCGGGATTGAGTAACAAACATCCATACATCTAAAGTAAACATTCGCGTTTATACATGGTTCCAAAAGAATTTCTGTGTTAAACATCATTTGTTATGTCGAGGTTATTATACTATCGATTATTTTCTCAATGACAAAGTTGCATGGAAACAACCGGCTTCACATCCAGTAGGCCACAAGTCAGTGTAAAACTTGTAACGTAATGTACTCGCATGTGTTGTATTGTTTACTTATTGTTACATATTGTTTTTTAAGAAAAGAGCAACTGCTGAAATTCTTGTCGGCTCTTCTCAGTAGAACAGCTTTCCGAACCGGTGTTAGAGTTTTGATGTGACACAAGTTATCCTACGTGAAATAAATAAACCATTTATAATTTCGAATCATTTATCATTTTTATATTAGTATAAATAGTTATATATTATGAAAGAATGATTAAACTAACAGACAAACTCTCAAAACTCGATCCAATTTTACAACCCAATAAACACGGTTCAAAACTCTAAACTTAACCGATTAAAAGATAATCCTTAAGCGGTTTTATTACAGCAATTATATTCCGAAAATACAACTCAACATTAAAGAGTCAAGTTTGAACGCAAATCGATAGTAATTAATAATTTATGGATTGTAACATGTCCTGCAAAGGTACCTACCTATCCGCTGTGAATAGTGTCCAGTAATAATAAATTAACTTCGGCATGACAGTATTAGTGATTGTCTCGTTGGCCTAGTGGTTAGCATGTGCGACTGCGGCCGACGAATTTACGGGTCGGGCCATTTTTGGATTTCTCTGGTGAAATTCTCAGTACTAGCCCGGAGTTAGGAAGTTGGCCGTGTTTCACCCCCGTGTCTGAGAATTGGCGTTTGACTGCGATCGCGACTGGTGATTACACAAGATTACCTACACTTTTTAATTCAAATTCAAATAAACTTTTACAAGTGCTTTTGAATCATCAATTGAATCGATTCCCGCGGGAACTCCTTAATTTTCTGGAATAAAAAGTAGCCTATGTCCTACCCCGGGATATAACCTATCCCTGTACCAAATTTCATCAAAATCATCGTCATCGGTTGAATAGGTGGGCCGTGAAAGCGTAGCAGACAGACAGACAGACACACTTTCGCATTTATAATATTAGTATGGATTCAATAATTTATTCATATTGTATCGATTTTAAAGTAGGAGTGTGCTTTTTTTCAAATGCATAGGTAGGTACTCTACGCTACACTATATTTAACGATCGCTGATTGGCTAACGTTTTTTCACTTGGCTAATAGTATAGTTCGCGCGAGTTGAATGCAGAGTAAATGTATGTGTCACCATACATTTACACTGCATTCAACTCGCGCGCGAACTATAGAAACCAATTTCACTCTTGGGAGAAATCCTTTGTCCACAAATTCAGTCGATAACAACAATTAAAATTGTAGCATTGATTGATACAGCTTTTCCGTAATCGGAGGCTGATCTGAGACCAAAAACTTGTCGAAAGGCTTTCGCCATACTTCGATTTCAACTGATGATGGTAAGATAAAGACTGTAAATACATGCCCCAGATGTACCAAGATTATCTGGAAAGGACGTTTATTTTATATGGGAATACCTAAAGGTTTATTTCGCCCATAAAAATTATAGGGCCTCATTAGGTTTTCTTCACTCTTTTGACTGAAACGTATAGTCCCACAAAACTGACACGGTGGCCAAAATTGCAACAAATTTTAATGCCTGTGTGGAAAGTGTAACTGAAAAAAAAAGTGAAACCTCTTTAGAATCGTTGCGAGTTGAAAATTCGATGTAACGAAAAAACTACACCAAAAAGAGACAAACATTCATAATAGGATTTAGCCTGCGAGAGAATGAGATAGAATACAGGTTATATTTATCTCATTCTCTCGGAGGCTACTTTTCTGAAGTTTCACTTCATTTTTGGCAGAAATTTTACTTGCTACGCCTAAAAAGTGTTTTTATCTGTTACTTTTTCATGCTAAGTATTTGTCTTCAATCTCTTCCTGCTCTGGGAGTTACTACCATTGCTTAAAGTAGTATTATTCTAAAATGACGGTTTAATGTCACGTGCCTTTTCGTCCCTTAAATAAGGAATTGTTATTCCTAATTGAATTTAAATTTTCAATCAGCTTTAATAATATTTGAAGTGTCGATCACTAAATAGGTGTAGTAGGTAGTACCGTAGGTACACTTTAGGAACAGTACATTTTAGGAAATCAAGTTAGTCGTTCTGGTAATTAACCGAATAGATACCCAGCCCAGTATTGCCAACCGGCTGGCCTAGCAACAAAGCTGTCTAGGTAGATATTATCACCTGAATCGCATATCATTTTTCTAAAACCACAAGCGATTTTCAACTAATTCGTGTTTTGGTCTCAAATGATAGAGTGACTATACTTGTAAATATGGCATATTGTAAACTGGCATATATCCGCGACTTCGTCCGCATGGATTGAGGTTTTTGTTTCCCACGGGAATTCTTTAATTTTCTGGGATAAAAAGTAGCCTATTTATTATTCCAGACTATAAAATATCTCTGTGACAAATTTCATGCAGATCAGTTCAGCCGTTCTGGCGTGATTGAGTAACAATTGTCCATCCATCCATGCATCCATTCATCCATCCATCCATCCATCCATCCATCCATCCATCCATCCAAACTTTCGCATTTATAATATTAGTATTAGTTAGATGGACACTCAACTATTAGAAACCGAAATACAAAAATTGGGGATTCAAACTTTATTCTAATTGCTTGTTACAATAATTTTAAGTTTTTTCTAATTTAACTTAGGTACCTTTAACTGAGTCGGGGACTGAGTATAATTATGAATTACCAAACATAAAATAAAATCAGAATTATTTATTAAGTTTTTAACCCATTTTCTTTTTTTTAATCATAGGAATCATCTGGGAAGATAAAAGATAAACTACTACAATGAACTACTGTAGGTAAAGTAATGTAGAGATTAGATTTTTAGGTTTTATTTATCCTTTTTTATGGGGTTTGGTTGACAGTTTCATTTGAGGCAAATAAAAGAAATAGAAATAGGTACACCACAATTCTTTCGACTTATATAGGATATAGATTATTAAAAAAAATATATGAGTATAATTTGAATTACAAATGAAACGAAATAAAAAAAAAGTAAAAAAATTCAATTAAGTATATTTTTTGTAAATCAAATTAAATTATAAGAAAAGCAGGTAATTACATACCTAACAATTTTCGATATAATATTTTTTTGGAATTTTTTTGAAATAAATATTTACTTAATTTCTAATTATACTTAAAGAGAATAAAATATTGTTAATTATTTTGGTAGTTCGGTGACCAACAACTATATTAAATACAAAGCATTAAACGATATAATTTTGTACTTTTGCAATAACTTCTAATTGGAATCTTATTAGGCCTAAAGTTTAACTAGTAATACCTAACTATGAACATCATAGCTTATCTACTTAACACTTAAATGCCTACTTATTGTATAGTCATATAAATATAATGTTCGGAACTCTACTTTTTTTAAATATTTTAAAATGTACCTAACCCTTAGTTTATTTTTCCGTTACCAAGTTTCCTAAAAATAATAAAAGTCAAAGAGTGAATAGGAGAAAAAAAAGTTATAACTTACGGTTTCGTGTGGGTTTAAATTTGGGAACACAGCATCACTATCACAAATTTTTGGAAATCACAACTGTTTCAAATTTTAAAAAATCACTTGTCTTTTCACAGGGGGGTGAGTAAAATTCTTGTTTTAACAATTTTTTTTTAATTATGTGTAAGCTATTTTGGTTAAAAACCGATTTTTGTTGATTTTTATTTTTATAAATAGAGTTTGAGTTTAAAAAATGATAGAGTAAAGAAAATCAAAATAAAAACGCCACTGAGTGTGAAAAATCAAAATATGATTGACGGTAATTAGCGAGAGCGGGACAGAAATATAATTATAGATTAATTAACGATCCATAAACAATTTCGCAATTATAGAACACGTGGCGTCATTTTCTGCTTCGCGCAAATCGCCCGCGTTTCGACAATCACGTCACTGATGTCATTTTTAATCACAACCACAATCAGTCCGACCGAAAACCGCGATCACAGGTCCTAATCGGTGATCATTTTCGAATCGCAGAAATCACTGACTATCAGCACACACTAAACTCGAATGATAACAGTCATCAGTTTTCGAAAAAACGGCGGATCGTCACTGACAGTTGGATGATAAAAAAACCGAAGTACGCACACAAGCACAAGTTTCTGTCCAATTAAAGGTAATGTTTGTAGATATTTTAATAGCGTTACCCCTCCGCAGTAACCCGACACAACCAACTCGCGATGGATTTAAACACTTAATGATCGGTTGAGGGAAATTGTCCGCGAAACGAACGGTCCAATGTATAGCGCTCTCGCTCTAATTAGTACGGATCTACGCCGCTTGTATGGGTGCTGTGGCGCTAGTGTAGCGCGTTAGGAGTGGTCTATTTGAAGGTGGAACGTTTTGTGGGCGGAGCTTATCTCTGATTGGTGGACAAAGATGGCGCGATTTTTTCGTTTGTACGTGCGGAGGGTTTCGGTTGGTGATGTCGCATCGATCGTCGGGCCTGAGGTTGCCATTACGTTTTTTATGGATATTTTTTGGCGGTGTCTTGTGCTTTAGTAACCTGTTAGGGTGACCACGCCCTACTCGCTTCGGAACGTGCAGAATGATTCGAATCCAGACTCCGGCCGTAGGCTTTTCGACTTTTTTTTAACGAAGTGTTTTGTTTTTTTTTCGTGACGGTGACTTTGATTTCAAGTGTGGTGCCAGTTAGGATGTTACATTGATTTGCGTCTTGTTTTTATTTGTTAGTTTGTAAGTAAGTATTGTGTGAAATAAAAGAAATGCCATAATAGGTATGGCGAAATTAAATTCTAAGGTCACATAGGTTTCACAAAAAAATAATATGTACAGAAAATAATTCACAGTTATATACCTAGGTGTGCAAAAAAAAATACATTACATAGGTACAATTAAAAAATTACCTACTTACACATATTTTTATTTTTTTAGTAAAATAGTTTTTCCTTGTAGCAATTTTTCCTGTAGGTAGGTAAGCCTAGGTACGAATATAATAAGTAGGTAAGGATATAAAAATAACTAAGTATGTAATTATACAGGTAATTTATATTGTTCGAATTTTTGCACACATTGTTAGTATTGATGAAGATATTGCCTGTCTAGATAAAAAAACAAAGGATAGATATAACAATAATCTATGCTTAGGTTAGGCCTTGGGTAGCCTATAATTTAGATAGATCTATCTAGAACTAGATGATGCCCACGATTTATCCGCGTAGATTAGGTAAGATTTTTGATCCCACTGGAACTCTTACAGAATAAATTGTAGTACATATATATGTTCTTTCCCGGGATACAACCTATCCCAGTACCAAAATTCATTAAAATCTGTTGAATAGACGATACATTATAGATGGCAGACAGACAGACACACTTTCGAATTGTTAGTAGCGGTATGGATTCCATAGATTTTACTATATGAAAATATTCGTGAGAATAAAATATTGAAAACCAAAAGGTAGGTACTAGATATGTATCTAGGTTATTCTGTATTCGTGACTCTATTATACCTGATAATAATTATTGTAGGATTTTGAATAAAACTAGACAATTTTTTTTTGTCGGAAGGGGTATAGCCTCTTGGTTAAGACACCCAACCTCCTTTACAAGGTCGCGGGTTTATCCTCGGGTACGCACTTCCAACTTTTCGCAGTTATGTAGGTACATTTTAAGCAATTAAATTAATTTTCACTTGCTTCAAACGGTGAAGGAAAATATTTTAAGGAAACCTGATAGTAGTAATATTTAGGTATACCTATATAATGCCCTTGACTTTAAACTTTAAGAATCCAGAGGAACTCTTTAATTTTCTAGGATGTAACCTATACCATTCTCTGTGACAAGTCCAAATTATTAGAGTGGATAGAGTCGAATTTTGAATCAAATTCGAAACGTAAAATTTATAATTTCTGAATTTTCTCTGGTCTGATCTGGTGCGAGGCTCTGGCCGTGGCTAGTTCCCACCCTACCGGCAAAGACGTACCGCCAAGTGGTTTAGCGTTCCGGTACGATGCCGTGTAAAAACCAACTAAGGGAATGGGTTTAAATTTTAATATGCTGCCACAGTAGACAGCATCATCACTTAACATCAGGTGAGATCGCAGTCAACCGCTAACGTGGTGGAAAAAAAAATGGTCTATTTATCAACTTCACGTCATCTTATGTCATTTGACCAATAGTGATGGGAGTATGACGACAAGTTTGTACCTAGATATTCCCATCATCATTGGTCGAATGGCAGATGAGATTACGTAATCGGACGATAAAGAAGTTGAAAAAATAGATCATCTTTATTGGAACTTATTTATCTACATCTTTTTCATACAACAACATCAGCTCTACATATTTTCATAATTATACTATCATACTAATATGCGAATATGCGAAAGTGTGTTTGTTTGTTGGTTTGCCCTTCAATCACGCCGCAACGGAGCAACGGATCGACGTGATTTTTAGCACGGACATAGTTGAGTGGCACGGACCTGGAGTGTGACATAGGCTACTTTTTATCCCGGAAAATTGAGGAGATCACGCGGGAATTAAAAATACTTAAACCGAAGTCGCGATAATCAGCTAGTTAGGTACATATTATTTGACATTGAAAGCTTAACCTATCTATAAAGGAATAATATTTCCAAAGAAGCAACCACCGAGTTTCTTGCTGGTTCTTCTCGGTAGGAATGTTATTCCGAACCAGTGGTAGATTCACTCGACTATTCAAAAGCACTTGTCAAAGTAAACTTGAATGAAATAGATTTTGAATTTGTATTTGAATTTCGAACATAGGCTATTCGCCTTGTATGACTCCACCATAGCTCTACCATAACAGGTAGGTACTACCTAATTGGGTATTTGAGAATTACTTTCAGGAACTTTTTTCAATCAGCAAAAACTCACGCAAAAATACCATATACCTACAAAGCACGCGTTTTGACGTTTGAAAAAAGTTCCTGAGTCAGGAACTTTTTTGGATGGATGGATGTATATTACTCTTTTACGCCAGAACGGCTGAACGGATTTGGATGAAATTTGGCACAGAGATAGATTATAGTCTGGAATAACACATAGGCTACTTTTTATCCCGGGAAATTAAAGAGATCCCGCGGGAACCAAAAAACCTCAATTCACGCGGACGAAGTCGCGGGCATCACCTAGTAGGTACTCGTAGATCATGCATACCTACATGAACCCTGAAAACGTTATATTTCTTGGGTAGTCGTGTAATAAGAAAATTAACCTCAGAGTGAAAAAGAAATTAGGTACCTAGGTACTATTACTAATAAATAGGAACAAATCGAATACCATACAATATTCTCAATTCAATCGTATGTGACACATAAATGATATATATTTATAAAGCTCACAAGTGACACATTGACATGTGTCACTGTCATAAAATGACAGCTGCCATTTATGTATAGAGGGTAACAGAATATAATATACGGCCAATTACGAGAGCACTTAATAAATACAATATTATAAAGTTGTCGCGCTCAAAGAAATAGGTTTATTTTTAATGTAATTTTATTCCTGTTTGTTTTAAAATTATAATTATAATGTCGTTACATGTTCTTAATGTTTGATAAGCAGTATAATTTAATTTAAAGTACATATTTGTAATTCGATGTATAGCTAGATAACCCGTAGGTATCGCCTAGACTCGCTTGGGTGGACTTTCTGAAAATTGACCCTGGGTAGTCCGTAGTAGCTGTTTGACAGTTAGTAAATTACTACATTCCGTCTGCGTTGCCATCCTTATGTGGTTGACGTCCAGTCAGCTCGAACGAAACGGTTCTGCTCTACGTTTCTGATTCGAACCATCAAGATGTGGAATGCCCCTCATTCCGCACTTGAGTACCTACCTACCTAACTGCAAGGCAAGAGTGAATAGGCATCTTCTAGGCGGGCGCGCTTCAGCCTAGACCTCATCATTGCTTTGTATTAATTGTCGTCAAGCGCAAGCCTATCTTTCAATAAAAAAATATATTCAAACTAGCTGATGCCGGCGACTTCGTCCGCGTGGTTAAAGTTTTTTTGATTCCCGCGGGAACTCCATAATTTTCCGGGATAAAAAGTAGCCTATGTCACACTCCAGGTCCTCAACTATGTCCGTGCCAAAAATCACGTCGATCCGTTGCTCCGTTGCGGCGTGATTGAAGGGCAAACCAACAAACAAACATACTTTCGCATATTCGCAGATTAGTATGATAGTATGATTATGAAAATATGTAGAGCTGATGTTGTTGTGTCCGGGATAAAAAGTAGCCTATGTCACTCTCCAGGTCCTCAACTATACTTATGCCAAAAATCACATCGATCCGTTGCTCCGTTGCGGCGTGATTGAAGACAAACCAACAAACCAATAAATCAACAAACCAACAAACAAACACACTTTCGCATTTATAATATTAGTATGAAGTATGATTTAATGTTATGTCTAACATTAAATTTGATTCCATAAAAAATCCGTGGTAGCTGATTGACAACTAGTAAATGTAATTCACCTAATGTTAAATTTAATGTTATGTTTAACATTGAATTTGATTACATAAAAAATCGCTTTGTTTTTCAAGTCATGTTTTAGTTTCCATAAAATTTTAATTATTTTCAAGTTAATGCATCTTTGTCCAAATAACTTTATTATTCACAAAACAGGAATTTAATAATAACGGTAAAAAATATCACAATACAATAATTAAATTATTTAGATAGTAAAAATCGTAGGTATTTGAACTGTACATACTTATATCGAATGTCATGTTTATTTTTAGGTTTGATTTTACCTAAATCCGTTAACTTTTGGGGGTCTTTTTACACTTAGTCAATGTCATCACATATTTATTATTATAAAGTAGATAATATTATACTTACTTTAAACCATGAATTATTTACAGTCAAATAAAAGCTATCATGGTTACAAAAAAGATACGCGCTGAATTGAGAAGCTCCTCCTTTTTTGGAAAAAGAGTTGGGTACTGTAGTTTTGATGATCTTAGGGATGAAAAATAACAATAAATTATGATTTGATTTTAATTTAATTAGGTAGGTAGATATTTCATTATTCAATGCATATCACTTGTAAATGTTTATTTGAATATAGGACATTTTAATTTGAATTTAAATTAAACACTTAGGTATTCGGAACCAGCAATTGTTGATTAACTTGAGGGTACGAAAGCACTCGTAAAAGTTAATTTCATAAAAGATTTATCATTTTCTAGAATCTAGAATCCAAATCTCTCTCTAGGCTCTCTACAACCTAGAGGTTTAAGATGAACCTGATAAACTGCGTCTAAATGTGAATCGTCCCCTAAACAAAATACACAAAAACTCGTCCAATACGAGACGAAATTTTAATCTCCGTAACAAATTGATTTACGTACGAAAACAATTAAAGTTTTTACGATGGCGAAAAATTTATGAAATCGGTGATTTTTGTGATAATTCCTGTATGTAAAAGTAACACAGTACCTACCTTTAGGGGTTTATGACTTATGGCGCAGTGTTGAGCGCGTGGGAGGACCCGGGTTCGATTCCCGGCAGGGTAAATTTGGGAATTTATAATTTCTGAATTTTTGTCTGGTTTGGTCTGCTGGGAGGCTTCGGCCGCGGGCGGAAACGAAAAAAAGGAAAAAAAAATGTTTTCAGCAAAACACAGAACCTAATGCTTTAATCGTTTTATTTTACGAACCTTTCCAATTAAAAATAAACAAAACCCCTCAGAAAACAAAAACCGTTTCACAATTAGTTCGTTAATATCCAAATTAATTACAATTTTGTTATAATAAACCACATTTCCAGTGAAGGGGCGAATAAATAAATAAACAATAAACGCATAAAATGGCTATCAGAGTTTCTAGGAATGGTCCGGACTGCCGGCGCCTCAGAAAGCTTTATTGGCTAATAATAATAAAATCCTCATCTGTGTTCAGTTATTGACCGCAACCTGGCTTAACAACTGTAAAGTTTAAATAAAATCTTTTAATAACCTGCGGCAAACCTATAAAGGATCTAGAACTTATTAACTAGCTTATCTACCCCGGCTTCGCACGGGTGGGCTTACTTTTTACCCGACTTCAGGAGTGTATGTGTGCACTACCACCACTACAGCCTATTAACGTTTCACTACTGGGCACAGCCCTCTACTCTCATAGGAGAGAGGAAATTAGAGCTTAGACTCACCACGCTGCTCCAATAAGGGTTGGCGGGCTTTGACGACTATTTTCATGTTAGTGACAATAACCGGGACCGACGGCTTAACGTGCTCTCCGAGGCACGGGGGTGAAACACCGCCAATTTCCTAACTCCAGGTTAGTACTGAGAATTTCTAGTCAGAAAAACCCAATAGGTACTTAATTTTATGGCCCGAGCCGGGACTCGAAACCGGGACCTCTTCGGCCACAGTCGAACACTCTAACCACTAGAACAACGAGGCAGTAAGTATGTGTGTATGTGTAAGTATTTAAGTTCCACCGTAGCGCCTACACTCAACCGCTTGTCTTTGCCGGTGGATGGTAACTCAACATGAATGTAACTTTACAAATATTTTAGTAATAAATAATAAATTACGTACTTGATTTTTGTTTAATTTCCGCTTGCCATAAAAGAGCCGACAAAAATACAAATTCACGAAAAACTCAATTAAACATCGGAAACTTTGCGACCTGCCTCAAGAAACACCAAATCATCCAAAGAACATTAAAAAAACTAGCTACAAATAACAAAAGGTGCCTGTTCACGCCTCATAAAATAGATAAGCAACCTATTCACCGTACGACCAACAAATAATAAATGTCACAGACTATAAATAAAGTCGGCCGATCGTGAAATACAACCTTATTTAAGGCTACCGTTAGGACTTTGAACGAATTTTGTTTGTGGATTGTAGCGTCGTAGGACAGGTAGTTGGATTTCTTATTTGCATTTTTTACGCAGGAATAACTAATTATCTATACTAATATTATAAATGCGAAAGTTTGGATGGATGGATGGATGTATGGGTGGATGTTTGTTACTCAATCACGCCCCAACGGCTGAACGGATCTGGATGAAATTTGGCACAGAGATAGGTTACAGTCTGGAATAACACGCTACTTTTTATCCCGGAAAATTTAAGAGTTCCTGCGGAATCCAGGAGACCTCAATCCACGCGGAATAAGTCGCGGGCATCAGATACTAACATTAAATATCATTATTGGTATAAATTAGAAGTACCTTATCAATACTATACCTACTTTGACAACTTATTTGGTACACTTGTGAGGACTGTAATCTTATAAAATGAAAAAAAAAACTTTATTATGGCAACAAAAGCCCTTGAATTGGGTTAATCTCACGCAAGTCAAAATAAAAATCGAATCAGAATAGTATCTAACAAATGGATCATTTAAATTTATAAAAAAATACATAAAATTCGTCCTTACAGTGAAACAATTTACAATATGATAAAAATTAAAAGTAAAATAGCACTTATAAAAAGAATATAGCATTTAAAAGTGGGAGGTCCTAGTTCGATCCCCGGCAGGTGCAATTTTAGGAATTTATAAAAATATAGAATTCACGCTGAAATCAATAAACCTTCATCCACCCGGATGAAGTCGCGGGCCTTATCTAGAAATTTCTATAATTACTTTACGGATGTCTGACATAATTGCATTTATACACAATACCTACAAAGAATATCATAACATGTAATTATAAAGAAGGCAAAAAAATAGTTGACATTTACCTACCTAGTCCACCCATTAAGTAAGTTTAATAATTATATTACGAAACGATGCCCGCGACTTCACCCTCGTGGATTAAGGTTTTCGAAAAATTCCGTAGGAAATCTTTTGTTTTCCGGGATAAGATCTAGTTCTAGCCTATGTCCTTCCTCGGGATGCAAGTTGCAACCTATCTCTGTACCAAAAGTATAACAAAATCGGTTGAATAGGTTGGCCGTGAAAGCTGATCGTTTAGACCTAGGTTGTCAAGTAGATAAGTTTGTCGTTTTTTATGGACTAGTATCGCGTCGCGTTGCGACGTATCGCTTCTCCTACATGAAGATATGAGGAGGATAGTTATTCATTAACCAGTTTAATTAAACAGGCTCTAAAGACCCCGGATGGGTAAGAAAGTTAGAAACTATAGGTAGATGGGTATAGGCCTACAAAGTACATGAGTTTGAACCTTGTTATTTGTAAGTTTATAAAAGCTATTTAACCCTCGCTGAAACCTACCTATTATGTTAAAAATCTTAACGCCATGCGCCTAAAATTAAAAGTTTGTCAACCAAGCGGTACTTTCATCCCATTTAGGAATCTCCAACTATTATTTGCACGTCAAAACGACAAACGGTATTGCCTTTGCGAATTTTTTTCACCCCATATTAACGATGCTATTCATCTATTGTTATGGGGGGTCCATTAGACCCTTGTTGCAATTTTTTTGTACTTTTTTGTTCGATACAGGTGAGTGAGGGTTAGAAGGGTTCTCTAGGGCCCATTGTACCAATTTATTGGAGAATAAACTAATAATGTACTCTATTTTTGTGTTTTGTAAGTAGCTCTATTTTAGTGGCTTTTGATCTTTTTGTAGTTTGGTGTTTTGCGTCATGTTTTACTTGCGTTTCGAGTTATACCTACTGTTATTTAAATGAAATGTAAAATCAAACCCAAGATTAAGTACATATTATTAGTTAATACTACTTCGTATACTTAGCTAGATACTTGTACCTACTTACAAAGATTTCTTCGTTTTCTGCTTATATTATACTTCTTTTGACTGCCTCGTTGGTGTAGTATGACGAGGTCCCAGGTTCGAGTCTCAGGTCGGGCAATAAAAAGTATTGGGTTTTTCTGACAATAAATTCTCAGTACTAGCCCGAACTAAGGAATTTGGCGGTGATCGGTCCTGCACCTGATCTCTCTCCGGTCGTGTCGGATTTTCCGTCCCATCGGGCTATGTGAGTAAACGAACAGAGAGTGCACGTCCTGTGTAGGTATGCGCGCTCACTTGTGCACTATAATATTTCCCGCGCAGATGGCTAATCTCTCTGGAATCGGGAGGACATTAATAAGTTATACTTACAAGTTATTTTGTAGATTTTAGTATAGTTTAAAATTTTGTTTGCTAATGGTACCTACTAGGTGTGATAGCTAAGCGTGCAACGGAATACCAATTAATAAAGGAACTAGAAGTTTAATTCGCTATAATCCGCCAAAGCAGACAGCGTGTAACTTGCATGTGTAAACTTGCCAGTGTAAACTTGCACGTGTAAACTAGCACGTGTAGATTGTGATATTCACCGCCCAGTAAGCTAGCACTAAGGACTGAAACAGTAACCGAAATAAGGGGTTTTAACACTGTGTTTAGAAACTGTTATAAAACAGAAACCCTTATAACGGAAACAGAAACGATGCCGCTACCACTACAGCCTATTAACGTCCCACTGCTAGGCACGGGCCTCCATTCTCATAGGAGACAGGGAATTAGAGCTTAGACGGACACCACCACGCTGCTCCATTGCGGGTTGGTGGGCTTTAACGACTATTATCATGTTATTAATAAAACCGGGACCGACGGCTTAACGTGCTCTCCGAGGCACGGGGATGAAACACCGCCAACTTACAACTCCGGGCTGGCACTGAGAATTTCTCATTTGAAAAACCCAATACCTAACAATCTATTATGCCCGACCGGGAATCGAACCCGCAGAACCCTCGTGATCCGCAGTCGATTATGCTAACCGCTAGACCAACGAGACAGTTGTGTAACCCTATGGTATAACCCAATCAATCTGTAACCGTTTATTTCTGTTATTATGTGTTTTTATCTGTAACCCTAATAGGTACATGCCCTAACAAACTGCACGGTGTGACAACGCGTTCTTCTCACTTCATCGGACTTCACACATACTGACACAACGTAGCCATGTTTTTCTTAAAACAACTGCAACCAACGGTGCTACACCTTAGCATATAGGAAGCGCGCGAACCCAATAATAAATCTATGCACCTTAGGTTCAAATTTGAATACGCGTCAACAGTAAATTTAGCAACGTCGCTATTCTGGTTACAAATTAAAACACTTTCATTTCTGTTACAGATTCGTTTCTGTTACAGAAATATAAGTGTTTTGGGTTAACAGAATTAAAAACACATTCAAAAGGGTTACAGAATCGATTCTGTTACACTTTCATTCTGTAACACTTATATTTCTGTAACCTTTATGAATCCGTTTTTCAGTCCCTGGCCAGCAATTCGCACAGGCATAACACCACACCACACAAATATTACAAATTATTTTAAACGTACATTTCCATTAGTTACATTATTTCTTAATTAACATATTATAGTCATTAGTAAGTAAAGCATGCTAGGGATACCCAGTTTGGGTGTGGCAACAGAATAGTACATGGTGGTAGGGAGACCGATTTCATTCGTGTTTGTCATTATCATTTAAGAATTCATCAATATTGTAGTAACATTTTTCAATCAGATATAGTTTTTTAGCGTGTTATTAAACTCTTTTTCTTTTCCGATGTTCCTATGTGGTCTGGCAGAGTGTTAAATATTTTAAATCTAATTAAGCTTCTACGTATAGTAACGCCGCCTGCTTATATCCAATATCCAAGAAATATCAGTCGTCTTCTTAATTGAATTAGACACAATACCTATTAAACATTGTTTACATTTTCCACGTTTTATTGCCTGTTATATAATATCTAATCTGTAATTGGCCATATTAATCCTGTTTTATAGTGTTTAAGTGTTATCGCTTTTTAGAATCGCTGTTGATTTTCCTATGATAATAAAAAAAAAACGTATTAATAAAGGTCAAATTCAACATAACCTTTGTTTTATTTATAATTTTCCATCCAATAGCAAATTAGTTCTAATACCTAAGCACATGAGCAGCCTTATTACGTAAAAGTGATTACTAGGTATACTTAGTGTAACTTTCTGTCTGGTTCACGCTCTTTAGCTATTGGCCAAAACGCATTATCGCAGCAAGAATACCAAAATGCAGCCAATCACAATAAATAAGACTGTAACATTTAATTCAGCTTGCACATATTTTTTATTTTTTTATTTACCTAACTGGTTTAACGGCTCTGGATTCTAGTCCTTCTGAGAGCTTTTACATAATAGCGCTATAACCACAGAATAGATAGTGCTATAACTCTAACACAGGCTGAGGCCCAATTGTCTGAGCAAATCGAAATCATTTGACAGCTTAAAACGTATTACTCGATCTGTTTTAGGAGTTCATACATGCTTTTTGACGTGCAGGCATCTATGAACTCCTTAAACAGTTCGAACTATAACTTTGGCAAACGAATTTCCTCACACAATCGGGGGGCAGACTTGTTATGTTGAATTTTGGCCATATACGAAAGTTAGCTAAACAGAGGTGATTGCGATTGCGATCGTTACACTTTAGCAGTCATTTTTACGCATGATAAGCCCCCTGACCTAACGGCACGCGGACATCATTAGCACACTTACTAAGGTAACAAATTAATCATCAGTGTCACATTAAATTCCCTTGGGTGGTCATAAAATTAAGAAAATCACCGGAAACGTTCAAACATCGAACGCAATTAAAAAAAGATCAGACTAAAATGGCGCTAACATGCCATTTCACAGATTATACACAAATGAAAAAACCCATAAAGACACCGGCGCTTCAAAGGTCCCGGCTAAGAAAAAAAAAACAAAATTAACGCTGGTTTAAAAATAATTAAAATTCACCTTGTTAGAAGGCCCTTTATGGTTTGACATGTTGAAATGAAACTTACCTGGACTTGTGCCTTCGTCCTTATGACATAGACTATAGAGTTTACTTTTAAAATTGGAGTAAAAAAAGTTTTGGCTATTCTACTCATGTGATGGTAGAGCCAAATTGCTTTTATGTTTTATTGTTTATTTGATTATGTCCGGGAAATATAAATATTCCTACCTAATCCATCCATTTAACAAAATAAAACTAAGGCTCCCTGTTAAAATTAAGTTCTATAAAAATAATATGTAAGTAGGTATATGTTACTTAAACTCTTGCTAAATATACTACGGACTTTCATACAAATCTGAGATGAAACATGCGAAAGTTTGGATGGATGGATGTTTGTTACTCAATCATGCCAGAACGACTGAACAGATCTGGATGAAATTTGGCACAGAGATAGATTAACTGGTCTAGTCTGGAATAACACATAGAGTACTTTATATCCCGGAAAATTAAAGATTTCCCGCGAGAACCAAAAAAACCTCAATCGACGCGGACGAAGTCGCGGGCATCAGCTAGCTTAACCTATATTTTGAGAGAGGAATTTGCAAAAATTGCTAGAATCCTTTGTTTAGTCAGCCTACATCATAAAAGGCACCTACTGCCTAAACTTCAAGTTTCTAAACACAGGACGTCGTTTAAAAGTTTTCGAGGCAGCTAAGAAATAATTTGTTGATCATTGTGCAAAATCCAAGATGGCCGCTGTGCCGGCAGCAATTTCACATTATTGGTGTCATTAACCGACTTCAAAAAAGGAGGAGGTTCTCAATTCGTCGGAATCTTTTTTTTTCTTATCATTACACTGTATCTGTGTAAGATTGCAGGTCAAGGGCTAAGGGCTTGTAGTGGCGTTAAAAAAATACAAACTTTAAAACATCGATAAATGTACTGAGTAGATGACCGTAAAATACATGTAAAAGTTGCTTTATTGACGTAGTACACTATCCATCATGATGAAATGAATCTTCCAAAATATTTTGACAGGTCCCTAGTGAGACATCACTCCATGGCTACCATTTGTCGGATGCATTACTCAGCGTATTTGTGAAGTGACGATGGTTTTAAATGCATTAAGTGACTTGCATTCTTCACTGCCACTTGGTTTTAGCAAATGAAAACATCAAAATATGCCTACGCATGGCGCCAAGCAAAACCCATGTGAGTTGTTTTATAGGTAGGTACAGAAAAAAATAAAGACTTCATCGAAATGCCTGCGAAAATCTGTTCCAAGGAATGCGTAAATTACCAGGTTAGCCCTCTACAATCTTAGACTGCATCATCACTTGACACACGTGGACGCATATAATACTGTCTGTCAAATTTGTTTGATCCGGTGACATCGGGTCTGAATCTGTATAACACAATCTCTAAACTAAACTAAAATGGCAGCTTTAAATTTACTTCTGTCCCTTTCCGTAGGAAGTATTATGAAAGGGTTAGCAATATTTGTAATGCTCTAATTTTAGTTTAGTTTAGAGATTGTGCACTACAGAATCAGCCCCATTGTCGATAATATTAAAAATATTGTAAACGAAAAAAAACAGGCTTAAAAATTTGTTCTAAGTTTGGCCACCGGACCAGATAAGTTCGGCAGTCTATATAAGTTTGAATCCGTTCTAAATTGAAGTTGATTCGGAACTATTTAAAGACTAAGGTTCCGTATTAAAACTAAGTTCTATAAGAATTATATATAGGTACGTGTATGTTACATATGCTATTTTAAGCCAAATATACAAATTAAAAATTACGGACTTTCACACAAATCTGAGATGAAACAATTTTATTAACATGAAATTTTGGATGGATGATTGTTTGTTACTCAATCACGCCAAAACGGCTGAACAGATCAGAATGAAATTTAGCACAGAGATAAATTATAGTCTGGAATGTCACATAGGCTACTTTTTATCCCGGAAAATTAAAGAGTTCCCGCTTGAACCAAGAGACCTCAATCCATGTGGACGAAGTCGCGGGCATCAGCTAGTTTAACCAAAAATTTGAGAGTGTAATTTTCAAAAATTGCTAGAATGTCCAGAATCCTTTTTTTAAAATAAAAATTTGTACCAATTTTGGCCACCGGGTCAGATAAGTTGGACGGACTATAAGTTCGAACCCGTTCTAAATGCAAGTTGGTTCGGAAAATGAGTCGTCTAGGCGGCCAGCGGCGTTGCAACTTAAAAAGCAGTCAACACGCCACAGGCCTTTACGCAATAAGGCAACTGGTACCTACTGCCATAACTAGTTTGCGGTGTTTCGTTTGTTGTTAACCGTTCTGTGATGTACCGACGCGGCGCATCAATCATAACAACTGTCAAAGCGCCGCGGGAGGACTTTTCACCCGACCACCGAGCCGGTGAAAGCCGACAGCGAGAAAAAGTGCGGAGAAACATTGCCAGCGGAGCGGTGCGAATACGTAAAAATGAGTGGTTTTGATAAGTTTTTTGATTGCTTCATTTTTTTATTTACTAGCTGATGCCTGTGACGTTTGCGCGCGCGTGGCATGTTTTGACCGCGTGGATTTTGGTTGTTTGATTCCCACGGGAACTCTTTAATTTTCCGGGAAAAGAAGTAGCCTATGTCATTCCCTGGGATGCAACCTATCCCTGTTAAAGCGTAGCAGACACAAAAAGACATAGTCAGGCAGACAGACAGACATACTTTCGCTTATTTATAATATTACTAGCTGATGCCCACGACTTCGTCCGCGTGGAATGAGGTTTTTTGGTTTCTTTTCTTCTTTCCGCGGGAACTCTTTAATTTTCCGCGATAAAAAATAGCTTTTGTCTTATTCCAGACTATAATCTATGTCTGTTCCAAATTTCATCCAAGTCCGTTCAGCCGTTCTGGTGTGAATGAGTAACAAACATCCATCCATCCATCCATTGATCCATCCATCCAAACTTTCGTATTTATAATATTAAGTATAGAAGTATGGATATTAATTAAGGTTAAAGCCCATTGACAATACAAATAGTCCATGATATCAAAAAATAGCTATAATTAAGTTACCTACATTGTACTGAGCCCATCATACAAATAGTTACACAGATTATGTGAAAACGTTTTAAACTACGTATAATATGGTTACTTACTACTGTATTCAATTAGGTCTAGGTTGGAAGTAATTTTATACGTTTTTCTGTCGATTTTCGTAATAGATTCATGTCATGCCATGTCTAGAAAATCACAACTAGTTAAGACTTTTATTTATTTTAAGTAGTTATTTGTCAGTTCGAATCTACCAGCGCGGCGATCCAAGAGCTAGCATCTACCTAGGCATTAGTTTGGCCCTCAAAAGGGTCAGTGCTGGTAGTATCTTAGGTAAGGACTTTGCGATGCCGTGGTAGAATCGATAAACTATCACAATTCACATCCATACTATTCATATAAATGCGAGAGTGTGTCTGTCTGCGACGATTTCACATCCCATCTGTTCAACTGATAATTTAATGAAATTTGGTACAGGGTAGGTTGAATTGCGGGGAAGGAAATAAGCTACTTTTAATCAAGTGCAGGACCGACGGCTCTCCGAGGCACGGGGATGAGAAACCGCTAACTTCCTTACTCCAGGCAAATTCTGAGAATTTCTTGTGCAACTCATAACAAGCCCGAACCGGGACTCGTACCCGGGACTTCGTCAGCCGCAATCGAACATGCTAACCCCTAGACCAACGAGGCAGTTAAAACCTATCATTTACATTGTAAATGTCTGCCATACCCAACTTGGATATAATACTAATCCATAGCGGCGTATAACTTCAAATAGAAAATCCGAAAACATCCAATAATCACATTTACCCACGGTTGGAAGGCTCCATTCAAGCTAAACAGGGTTGAATGGTTTTGTACCTATGCCTTTGTAAATATTTTTGGACCAAATTTGGGCTACTGGTTAGTAGCTTATATGAATTTTTATCTCGTACTAGATCCCGCGACTTCGTCCGCGTGGATTGAGTTTTTTATGATTCCCGGGGGAACTCCTTAATTTTCCTAAAAATATATAAAAAGTAGCCTATGTCCTTCCCCGGGATACAACCTATCCCTGTACCAAATCGGTTTAACAGGTGAGCCGTGAAAGCGTAGTAGACAGACGGACACACTTTCGCATTTATAATATTGGTATGCATTCGTATGGACTTTATTACTAGATGATGCCCACGACTTCGTCCGCCTGGCTACGCGACTTATGTCAGTCGCAGAATTTTGTCAAAATAGAGCCGTAAAAGTAGTAAGAAGATGAAAAAAAATTGGCAGTCTAGGGACTGCCGATAGAAGTGAAAACGAATATTAAAATTATTTTTTTTATCTTTTTTTTTAAATAATTAAAATATAAACCTTAAAACTAAGGTATTAAAGTTTAATTTCGAATGTAGAACAACGTTCGAGCATATCGCTGTTCGCAAATATGTCGCTGTTTGCGAGCATGTCGGTCACGGTTACGCGAATCCACAAGTTTAGGTACCTCCTACCAAAAAGTGCTCAACGCGGCTAAAGAAGTTTTCACTTCGAAAACAAAATGTCAAACTCCAAATAGGGCGGTTAAGATGACGTCCGATTTTTTATAATCAAAAAGCCGCAAACACAAAAAGGATAACACAAAAAGCTAGCGTGTCTCTCCGCTGGCACATAGACGGCACATAAGCGGCACATGGCCGGTACATAACCGGTACATGGCCGGTATAATTGTACATAATACCTATGTATTGTAACGTAATTTGCGTCTGCGCGGAGTATAATGACAGGGCGCGTAGCACGCATGCGCGGATCACACGAGGTGGTTTTGTAACTGAATCTGATCTTTGATTATCCATACCTACATAAACATCCACCGGTAAAGACGTGCCGTCAAGCGATTTAGCGTTCCGGTACGATGCCGTGTAGAAACCGAATAGGGGTGTGGGTTTAACATAACTGCCATGCCCCTAACAGGTTAGCCCACTACCATCTTAGACTGCATCGTCTACCACCAGGTGAGATCGCAGTCAAGGGCTAACTTGTAGTGGCTGAAAAAAAACTTCCATACAAATTATCAAGGTTTCCACTGAAAAACAGCGCTGTAGTATGGTCACGTATCACTATATCTTCTATAATTATTAATCTAAAATTGATTGATTTGCTGTTACTCGTCGAGGAATTCCGTCAACCGTCTTCGAATTATTCGACAAAAGCGTGATTTAATAAAAGCAATAGTAGGTAACTAGGTAGGTACCTACCGTACATTATTATGTAAATAGGTAGATAATTAATTTATCTTTTTTGTGTTTATTTATATATTAGCTTGCACAATAATATGGTAGTGTGTTTCGACGCTTCTGAAAGACATAAAAACAATCGCGTTTCCTCCCGCAGACGTGATTCAAGTCGTCTATTTAGGTACAGTCGGCCACAAACGTGTGCATTCATACTTTAGGTTTAACGATGTTTTTTTCTCAAAGAAGAACAAAGGTTCACTTATATGAAAACCCACAGTAATCTATGCTCAAACATGAATGCTTCGAGAGTAAAAAGTGACCTTAGACCTTATACAGAAATTACTAACTACAAACTAATCTTATTTTGAAAATGCTTGAGTATTGTACGAGTATTTGACGACCTCCGTGGCGCAGTGTGTAGCGCTGTTTGAAATGAAATGAAATGAAATTTATTTTATTCTCTGTAAACTATAACAAAATTTGATCATTATATCTAAAAACGATGACGGCTAAAAAAGTATAAACTGCGTTTATAACTGTTAACTGCTGTTAACGTGCGGAGGTCCTGTGTTCGATCCCCGGCAGGGTCAATTTGGGAATTTATAATTTCTGAATTTTCCCTGGTCTGGCCTAGTGGGAGGCTTCGGCCGTGGCTAGTTACCACCCTATCGGCAAAGACGTGCCGCCAAGCGATTTAGCGTTCCGGTACGATGCCGTGTAGAAACTGAAGGGGTATGGGTTTAATATAACTGCCATGCCCCTGACAGGTTAGCCCGCTACCATCTTAGACTGCATCGTCACTTACCATCAGGTGAGATCGTAGTCAAGGGCTAGCTTGTTAAATTTGTTAAAATTTTTTTTCGAAGGATTTTTCATTAAAAACCTCGTTTGTTAAATCATTGTACAAGTAGCGCTCCCTCAAACTATATAGTTTTTGAATAAGTTTTATTCCATAAATTTTATCCTAGGCTTTTGATAATTGTAATTAAAGTTTGTTTCGTGTTTTGTACTTTACATTATAAATGCCATAGTGTATGTCTGTTGGTCAGGTTTAACCAACTTTGACGTTTTAAAAGACATGGTTTTCATTCCGAATAGGGCCATAGGCTACCTATTATCCTGGAATATAATTATTATCAAATAAATACTACAAGATCTTACATGAAAAGAAGAAATTAAATTCATAAAAAAATTTCGTGATTGGTTGATTATAAATGCGAAAGTGTGTTTGTTTGTTGGTTTCTCATTTAATCACGGCGCAGCAGATCAATAGATCAACTTGTTTTTAAAATGGGTATTTTTATTCCGGAAAATTAAGGATTCCGGAAATCATTTCCCATGTTTATTTCCAAATAGCAGCTGCTGAGACTCGAATCTTGGGCTCACTTAATACCACAGAATAAGCATTCAGCCTACACCACTGCGCCAGGGAAGTCGAAGAGGTCTACATGTGAATTTATAATAAGAACACTTTTGTAGCTCACTGTACCATCACCAGGCGGCACCGCAGCTTTTAACTAGAGATGCTCTTATCACTACAACCTCATTTAACATGTAGTCGAAGATTTATATCCGTAGTCTAGTTTTGTCGACTACGAAGACAGAAACGAAGCTGTAGCTGATATTTTATCCGTTACTAGATGACGCCCGCGAATTCATTAGCATGGATTTGGGTTTGTGGAAGCCCGTTAGTACCTTTACCAGGGTAAAGAAAAGAAAGAAAGAAAGAAAAAACATTTATTTCCACAATTGTGCCACACATAAATAGGATACCTAAAGAGATAGATCACCACTGCACCTCACAATCTAGAGAAGATATTATATAAGCAGTTTAAATAGTAGTAATATGTAGCCTATGCCCTCAGGATGCAATATATATCTAAACTACGTAAAAATCTGTTGAAAAGATGGGCCCTGAAAAGGCTGAAAGCATAGCAGACAAACAGATAGTCTGTCGCATATTTTTCATATCGAAATATTTTAATATTATAGAATCCAAAGAACAAGGATTAAGCTTTATAAGTAAAAACAGAGTCAAAAGTTTATTTTTTCGATATCCATAGTCAATTACAGTACAACACTAAGTACTTTTAACGCAAGAGCACGCAACCCTCTCTTTTGCACACACCTGCCTCTATCTAACGCAATGTCAACTTTTACTTTTCATACAACCATACTTAACAAATGCTTAATATTATATTATACTAGCTGACCCGGCGAACTTCGTACCGCCTTAGTATGCAAAATTAAATGTATATTTTTCAATATTTCTGAGAGATTTTCTTAATATTTTTTTCCGTAAGAACCTTCTCCTATTAATAACAAATACAACAAAAAAAGAATTAGTGAAATCGGTCCAGCCATTCACGCGTGATGCCGTGACCAAGGAAAACGGGTTTCATTTTTATATATATAGATTATATTATAAATTCTAACTTGCGTCAGTCTGTCTGTCTTTTACCATTTCACGACCCATCCGTTTCTCATATTTTGATAAATCTAGATAGAGTCCTCCTCCACCCATCCTCCATCCTCGATCCGGAGTAGACTAATGTTTATCTCGGAAAAGTTTCCAAGGATTAATTTAAAAACCTAAATCCACGCAGATGAAGTTGCGAGCACCATTTAGTATTAGTGATGCTAGTGTGTATGTCTGGTACTTTTTCAAATACAAATACAAAACTTTTTATTCGAGTAGATTTTGTGCTATTGAATAGTCAAGTGAATCTACCACTGGTTCGGAATGACATTCCGAGAAGAACCAGTAAGAAACTCGGTGGTTGCTCATTTATAAATTGCATTGTGAATATCTGCCGCTTTACCCCATAGTAAGATTCCGTAAGACACAATACTATGAAAGTAGACAAAATATACATTTTTTCTTTTTTTGCTGTTTCAACGTCAGTCAACTGTCGAATCTTTCTGACAGCGTAAGCAGCAAAGCTTAGTTTGCCAGCCAGAGTTGAATGAATGAATGAATGAAATATTCTTTATTGTACACCAAAAAAAAAATACATTAAATAATAACAATAAAAATAATTAAAGAAAATCGGTACAAATGGCGGCCTTATCGCTTTGAAGCGATCTCTTCCAGGCAACCACGCTTTATAGGAATTAAGCCTAGTGATATATTGTTGTTGATATATTGTATTCGGCAATGCGAATTCACTGAATCTCTATTGACGAAGTTTGGCCAAAAGATACGGTATGGAACATAAGTTTATGTAATGATAACTCAACAAAACATTGGTAAAAGTATTTTTTTTTAGTTTCAGTTCTTATATTTTGACTACAGCCGCACGCGCGTTGAAATCATTTGAGACAGCCTTTATCAGCGTTAATACATTTATTTATAGAAAAAAATGTCCAGCTGACAAAAATTCCATGTAAGGGTAAAAATACACTTTGGACTGGACAGGACAGAAAAGTCCACGTCATGCAATTTCATATGGAGCGCGCACACTAGGCAACCGGACAAAACGTCATGGAAAGCTTCGCGCTGCCATTTTGTCTTGCTTAGTCCCTAAAGTGTATTAGCTCTAAAATATTAAGAGATTCCTTTAAAAAACAGTTGGTTTCAAACAATGGTTTTTCAATATCAACAGCTCCTTTACAGTCCCCTTACAATGCATCATGCTTGTACTATATCCATAGTAGTCTTTTAACCTCTTACTCTTAGAATGACGAATCAATAGAGATCTCCAGAGTTAATAAATGATATTAGCACATTTACACAGTTAAAACGACAAGTTACGATGACTGGTCGATTTCGAGGGCGCCGGTACACTCTGTGACATAAAAATGGTACAACTGATAATATAAAGTGTGTTTGGAATAAAAAGAGATGGTGATAATAAAAATAATTTGCTCTAATCGCTCTGATAGTTCCTTAGTTTAAGATGATTTGTCAGAGGGTGATAATTTAAAAAGAAACCCCGTCTAAGTTTGCTGTGGGCTCTTCTCAGACCAGGGCGCGTTTGGAACCCTTGTAGCTTTAGTTTTAAGATACCGTTGTTAATTATCACCATAACGTCTTATACTTTGTATATTTGACGATCATTAAGTGTACTGTGTAAATACCAACTTTAAATACATATATTTTTTGATATCTATAAATTTTTTATTTTTTTTTTAAATATATAGGCTATCGCTTGGCTGCAATCAGACTTGCATGCAAGAGGTGATGCAGCCTAAGGTGGAGCGCGCTTGCCTAGAAGATGCCTATTCACTCTTGATTTTCAACTTCTTTAACGTCTGATCACGTCATCTTATCTGCCACTTGACCAATAGTGATGGGAATATTGAAAGACGACAAGTTTATAGGTATTCCCATCATTATTTGTCCAATAGCAGATGAGATAACGTGAGTACACGTTAAAAAGAAGTTAAAAAATAGATCACCCATATTGGAACACTATTTAAGTAGTTCAATCCACGAAGATACGATCCTATTTTTCGTTTCATCTGGAAAGTTGCTTCTACATATTATTATTATTTTTATATAACATACTTTGCAATTAAATACCAATATTTATTTACGAATAAGCGTGTACTACATGCTAAGTTGTGCCATTATCTTTTTTCCATCATGTACTTCATTGCTGCTTTACTGTGTGAAATAACATTGAGAATTCATAGCAAACCTTCAATGGATGAAAATGTACCTATGTCATATTATGAGCTCAGATACTTTTATTTTTTTATAGCCACTGAGAGAATTGGTGAGCAGTGGTGGACGTCTTTCGGTTGACAGTGACGACGATATTAATGAATTAAGTAAGTGCACCTTTTCTTTGGCCTAAAGTTTACCAACTACACTCGCTGACACAGCATTATACAAGTCCTATTGTACTGCAACAATGAGTTTTACACATACTCTAACTCCTACGCAATAAGGTTGAGTTTTGTATAGAAAATATTATTTTTAATTCATTGAAAGATATTAATTAGTGATGTGGGTACCTATATCTCGGCTACCTGACATCAGAGTGTTTGTCTTTTCAAAGGCTTTATCTGTAAACTAGTTTATTGCGCGACTTAGTCCGCGTGTTTTTTTAAGATCACTTTTGAATTCATAGAGGAATTCTCCCGGCGATTTCTCCATACAAAAACATTTGTCTGTTTCCTCCGTGGATAATTACAATATTGAAAATATTCTTGCACCATAAAATTTACATGTATCCGTGCCATGCCCCTATGTTTTCCTTTTTTCGATAAATTAATAATTTTAAGAACATGGAACCTTCACAACCTGCAAAAAATGGCCCAGTTTTCGTTCCATCATCAGACATCCCGCAAATAAATTTGACGGATATAATAAAAAAAAGAAAAACATACCGACATAGCCTGAGTCCTTGTTAAATTAATCGTAAAAACAGAATTAAAATCGGTTCAGTTTTGAAGGTGGAAACAGAAAAATACGAGAGTGAGAATTCTACTGTTTTTCATAGGTATAATCGGTCCAAGCTGCAGTTGTCCCTATCGGGTTTTATCGGACTCTATTCGGGGAGGTTAAATACGTATACACACACACATATGTACATAGTTAGTGAGTTCAAGCGTAGTCGATATAATTATAGTATCGATAATCTAGTGTTGTTTATCGACATCGATATTTAACTTTTTACTTATTCTGTGAGTATATAGTCCATACCCAATAATTGCCAGTCGGCAGTGGGCAGCACATGTCCGGTTTTTTTTATCCACTACAAGTTAGCTCTTGACTGCGATCTCACCTGATGGTAGGTGATGATGCAGTCTAAGATGATAGCGGGCTAACCTGTTAGGGGCATGGCAGTTATATTAACACTGCGATATCTCCGCACTGCCGGCCGCCCCCCCTATTTCTATTGCGCGTTAATTTATTTCTTGACTGCCTCGTTGGTCTAGTGGTTAGCATATTCGACTGCGGCCGACGAGGGTTCGATTCCCGGGTCGGGCCATAACAAGTATTGGGTTTTTCTGACAAGAAATTCTCAGTACTAGCCCGGAGTAAGGAAGATGGCGGTGTTTTACCCCCGTGCCTCCAAGAGCATGTAAAGCCATCGGTCCTGCGCCTGATCTCTCTCCGGTCCTGTCGGATTTTCCGTCCCATCAATCAATCAATCAATCAATCAATCAAATATTTTTTATTCAAATAAACTTTTACAAGTACTTTTGAATCGTCAAGTGAATCTACCACTGGTTCGGAATGCCATTCCTACCGAGAAGAACCAGCAAGAAACTCGGTGGTTGCTCTTTTTAAATAATTCATTTACAATTACTATATCAATGTGTACATAAGTAACCGCTGTCCCTAGCATTGCTGGAGCGATCAAATCCATGCTCCTCTATCATTTACATAATCTTCAACAGTATAATAAGCTTTTTTCAGGAGCATACTTTTAATGGATTTCTTAAATTTGTTTATTCAATTCATGTCAAAGACGGGCAGACAGAAAGTAGCCCCATTCCCGCCGGTGGCACCCGTTCACGAGCATGACGCATGATCCAGCCATTGCTTCGCTCGACCATATTTGAGGGAACGTAACAACCCGCACCACACGACACCACCACAGAAATGATCGGCTATGAGAGTAAAGGAACAGAGAGTGCTCCAGTGTATGCGCCCACACTTGTGCACTATAATATCTCCTGCGCAGATGGCTCTTTGGAGATAGGCTGCCGTGGCCGAAATTCGGTTGAGAGGACATTATAGCAATCCTGAACGCTGTGGTCATATTGTGGGAGGTTCCGGGTACGATTCCCAACATGGTCCAAATGGGAATTTATCATTTTTAAATTTTCTGTGGTCTGATCTGGTAGGAGGGTTCAGCCGTGGCTAGTAACTACCCTACCGACAAAGACGTACCTCCAAGCGATTTAGCGTTACAGTAGATGCGTGTAGATACGTCATGCCGTGTAGATACGTCATGCCGTGTAGAAACCGTTAGGGATATGGGTTTAATATAACTAACCCTAACAAGTTAGCCTGCTACCATCTTAGACTGTATCATCGTTCTCTATAATGGCTCTGATAGTTCCAAGATGATTGTGAAATGGTGATAGTGAAAAAAAAAATCCCGGCTGAGTTTGTTGTGGGCTCTTCTCAGACCAGGGCGCGTTTGGACTTTGGAACCCTCGTTACTTTAGTTTAAGATATCGTACTGATTATCACCATTATATTATGTTATATGTTATTAATAACCGGACGTCAATAAGTGTAGTTTATATTGAATAAACGTTTTTTGACTTTGACTTTGTCTAACATCAGGTAAGATCGCAGTCAAGAGCTAACTTGTAGTAGAATTAAAAAAACATATAAAAATAGTTCCCAACTGAGTAAATGACCTCCCTGGCGCAGTGGTGTGAGGTGTGCTGTAATGTAAGCGCAAGGTCACGGGTTCAATTCCCGGCAGGGTCAATTTGGAAGTTTATATATCTGAATTTTCTCAGTTCTGGTCTTGTGGCAGGCTTCGGCCGTGACTAGTTACCACCCTAACGGCAAAGACGTACTGCCGAACGATTAGGCGTTCCGGTAGCAACTAACCGATGAAGGCTACTTAGGGCTTTAATGTAACTAACTGCTTTATGCCTGACAGGTTAGTCCGATACCATCTTAGACTGCATCATCACTTACCGTCAGCTAAGATCGCACTCTAAAGCTAGGTAACTGTTAGTGCATTAAAAACATTAAAAAAGGAATCAAAAACAGAGAAATAAGTCCAGGGTCAGAGTTATTAGAAAGCAAAAAATATACGAAACACAAAACACATATAGGTATATCATTTTGCCGACTGCGAGTAGCTCAAACACATATTTTAATTTTATTTAGGAACTCGTTCGAGCGAGCGGCGTGCGTACGCATACATGCGCATTGAATAAGCGTTCGGTCTTCTCCGGGAGCAGCGCGACGGCAATATACCTACCAGAATACCTACTCTCAACTTTGCCCGTTCATTCGCATTGCTCTTAATTATTCACAAGATAACATCACGTAGAAGTCGTCTTATTTAAAAATGAACGCACCTCCAATATATTTACGCTCAGCAAAGTGTATAACAAAACACACAAATTAGACGTCAGCATTGATGTGTGGGACGAGTAATGTGTACTCGTCCTCACCAATAGGAAGATGTTCCTCTGGACTGGTGTTGTGCACAGGTACTTTTATGGTCCAACCGTTGTAAGTTGAGGTTCGTCGTCGTCATCAACCGATGGACGTCCACTGCTGGACGTAGGTCTTTTGTAGGGTCCTCCACAAGCCACCGTCTTGCGCCGCCTGGATCCAGCGACTCCCTGCGACTCTCTTGATGTCGTCCGTACACCGTGTGGGGGGTCTGCCCACGCTACGCCTTCCAGTGCGGGGTCGCCATTCCAGCACTTTGGGACCCCAACGTCCATCGGTTCTGCGAACTATGTGCCCCGCCCATTGCCATTTCAGCTTCGCAACTCTTCGGGCTATGTCGGTGACTCTGGTTCTCCTACGGATCTCTTCATTTCTGATTATGAAGGCGAGGCTACTTCAGGTTGATTAGTTAAGGTCTAATATACCTAGCAGTATTCTCAGAAAACTTTGATATCGTGATTCAGGCTTGTATGTGACTCATAAGATTTCAGTCGATTATCTATCCTGCGATGTAGATACAATTAGCGCCATCTAGTTTACACTGTGGGAACTGCTACAGGTGGTTTGACTTAACTTAGGTGGTTTAACAGACAAATCTATGAGTGCGGTGCAACGTGCAGCTTGCGATATGCACAGCCCATCCTCCCGCTGCTAAACATGCAGGAATCGTACCGGAACCAGTATCAAAGGTTTTATCATTTTCTATAAAGTCGTATCGCATCGCGTTGCATCGCGTCGCTGTTATCACTCACGGACAGTGGGTAAGTAAAATTAACGACACTATCAAACGCGGGAATACAAAAAGCAAGGAGCGGAAGTCGCGTAAGATTAATTACATTTTAATTCGCCATTTTTGTTTCGGTCGTGTCACGGACGGCGCGCGCTGGCGCGCTGGTCGGCCTCTTTTGAACCGATTTTAGGGTTTTAGGGTTCTGTAGTAAAACAAGAGAACCCTATCGTAAGTACTAAGTAGTACTAAGTTTAAAATAAGTAAACAATTCTCTCACTAAAGTGGTACAGTGGTTTGAAGCTAATAACCTACTCCTCAATGGAAAAAAGACAAAGTGTATCAAATTTACATTTCCTAATGTCAAACAGGTAAAAACCACTGTACAACTTGATCATGAGGAATTAGGTTTAGTGGATACCGCTGTTTTTCTCGGAATAACGTTAGATGCTAAACTCCAATGGGGCAATCACATAAATGACTTATCGAACAGGCTTAAGTAGTTCTGCTGCATACGCGGTTAAAAAGATTCGCCAGTTGACAGTTAAAGAAACGGCGAGATTGGTTTATTTTGGTTACTTTACACAGCATTATGTCATATGGCGTATTATTATGGGGTAATGCTGCTGATATGACTTCTGTTTTTGTGCTGCAGAAGAGGGCTGTTCGAGCCATATATAATATGGGACCAAGAGAGTCACTAAGAGATAAATTTAAAGAAATCAATATTATGACAGTGCACAACCAATATATATTTGAAAATTTAGTATACGTGCATAAACACATTGATAAATTCAAGAAGAAAAGTGATCGTCATAATGTCAATACTAGAAATAAAAATAAGCTTGTAATGCCTGCTTCTAGGCTTAGTAAAATTAGCAATTCATTTGTTGGAAACAGTGTCCGCTTCTACAATAAGCTCCCAGAAGACATGTTGAAGATATCTCTGAATAAGTTCAAAGTTAATGTAAAACGTAAACTCATTAAAAAATCTTATTACCATGTAAAGGATTACTTAAATGACAAGGAAGCTTGGCAATGATTAATTGTTCTAATGGCTCTGATAGTTCCTTAGTTATAAGATGATTTGTGAAATGGTGATAATGAAAAAAAAACCCGGCTGAGTTTGTTGTGGGCTCTTCTCAGACCAGGGCGTGTTTGGAACCCTCGTAGCTTTAGTTTTAAGATACCGTTATTGATTATCACCATTATATTTTATAAATAACTAGACGTCAATAAGTGTAGTGTACCTACCTATATTGAATAAACATTATTTGATTTTATTTGAATATTATCTATTTTTTGACGACCTTCCTGGTGCTGGGTTGATCGATATTGTCTTAACGTGCGAAGATCGCGGGTCGATTCCCGACAGGGTCAATTTGGGAATTTATAATTGGCCTGGCCTGGTGATAGGCTTGGGCCGTGGCTAGTTACCACCCTACCAGCAAATACGTGCCACCAAGCGATTTAGCGTTTCGGTACGATGCCGTGTAGAAACCGATTAGTGGTTTAGGTTTAATATAACTGCCATGCCCCTAACAAATTAGCCTGCTACCGTCTTAGACTGCATCATCACTTACCATCAGGTGTGATCACAGTCAAGGGCTAACTTGTAGTAGATTTAAAAAAAAGTTATCCTTAGGCCGCAATTACAATCAAAGTTTTTTACGTAAGTAGCATATGGTAACTCATATACCTAACTAACATTTGCATACGACGTATCGTATCGTACAAAAAGTGCGTCAGCTAACTATAACATCGTCATAGTTGAGTTGCATTGTTGAAATTTTTGTGGGAAATTAATTGTACTTACCTCCTGCACATGAAAAACAAGAGCCAAAGTTTTTATATTGGTTTACCTCTTTCAGAGATACCTTGTTAAAAAGGTATTTAAAAATCATTACTAGGTTTTTAAGATAGTTTTTAGAAAAAATATACCGTTTATGAAATGACCGTCAAAGTTTTTGACTACGGAACCCCTTATCCATGTTTTGACCCGCACTTGATCATATTTTTACAAATTTTTATCCATGGTAGGCACTTGTACGTTTAAAGTAAGAATGAATAGGCATCTTTTCCCTAAGGACGCTCCAACCTAGGCCATCTTTGCTTTCTTTAGGCATAAATAGTCGACCAGTGCAAGCATATCATGCAAAAATAAATATTGCATGATCGGCTTTTCTGGGATGAAAATTTGTCTATATCTATCCTATATAAATAAATAAATCTCTTATTGTGATAAAGTATTGTTCTGGGCAAGCCACATATATATAGTTCGAGAACTAATGGGTCCCAAAGTGCTGGAATAGCAACCCCCTAGGTAGGTACTAGGTAGATGGATGACATCAAGCGAGTTGAAGGATCCAATCGATGCAAGACGGCTGCGTGTGGAAGTCCCTACAAGAGACCTATGTCCAGCTGTGGACGTCTATCGGTGGACAAAGACGGCGATTCATTTCTCTATAGCTGCAATAGCCAGTGGAATGCAGGTTCAATGTCCGCGACTTCAAATGCGAAAGTGTGTTTGTTTGTTAGTTTGTTGGCTTGTCCTTAAATCACGCCGCATCGGAGCAATGGATCGAAGTGATTTTTTCCATGGGTATCATAGGCTACTTTTTATCCCGGAAAATTAAGTTCTCGCGAGAATAATAAAAAACTTAAACCACGCGGACAAAGTTGCGGGCATCAGCAAGATAATTATAAGGATTAAGTTTTTTTTAATTCCCGCGAAAAAGGCCTAATTATGCTATGTCCTTCCCCGGGATACGACCTATCTGTGTACCAAATTTCATCAAACTTGGCTTGAAAGATGCACCGTTAAAGCGTAGCAGATAGAAAGACAGACACACTTTCACATTTATAATAAGAAAGACAGTTAAACAGGCACACTTTTGCATTTCAAATATTAGTATAGAATGGAAGAATAATATAATAATATATTAAGGCAATGCTCTGTATGCATAATTATGTTAGCGAGACTGGGGATTCAGTAGCGACATCTAGTGCTTACTGCTTGTATGTATAGACTATAGACCGCCACAAATACCGTTAATGGTGTCCATAAAAGTAATAACCAACGGCTTAAGCCATAATCGTCATGTTTATTCTACACGAAATCATTCGCATCACGTTCGTTTTAATCCGAGCTATTTTTTCCGCGCCCCATTGTCCATTGTTCGCGGTTTTCCGCGACATCATTACATAGAGCAATTACGGCTTTTTTGCGTTTGATAGTAAAAGTGGATTAAAGATGTTACGATTGTACGTACTATTTATAAATAGTATGAATTGAGTTTGTGTGTATCTACGATAATGTATAGACAAACTTGGATTACATAAAATTATGTAAATAGCTCTTTCACAATCAATCTTACACAAATTGACGATATTTTCTCAAGACTATTAATTTATTTATTTTATGACATTTTGTAAATTGGTATTTTAATCTTATTTTTCTTTAATTTTAAGATCTTGTGTCATGTTTTTTTTAATTTTTGTAATTTTGTAATAAATATTTGAGTAGGTAGGTACCTAAATTGTAATATTAAATGACAATAAATAAATGAATATGAATATCTGGAAAATTTTACTAGGAAAAGTACGTACGTGGTGGTGGAGTTTCAATGTGAGCTTGGCCTTGGAGCTAAACAAACCCTACGAAATACAAATAGCAACCCTATACATGGAAAGTAGTTCATTCACACACTTGGTATGATTCTAAAGGAATTCTTTTTCTACAGGTTGAACTGATTTAATTTAAAAAAAAGAGCAACTGCTGAGTTTCTTGCCGCTTTTTCTCAGTAGAACTTCTTTCCGAACCAGTGGTAGAGTCAAAACATGGACAATCGTGCATTATCGAGTCAACATCTCCTGAAGATGCTCCGGTGTCGGAGTGAAACGTACCTATACGTTGAGAATAATTTGGAAGATTTGTGTGGTGTGGATACCAATAGATTTACCTACCTACTGTGGCGAATTATAGCGAATTAAACCTTAGATTTATTTTAAGTCCTACATGGAATAAATAATTTGAGTATTGCGTACTGATGATGATTCTATATTTAAATTCAACAATAATTTTTAATCTACATCTATCTATACGCACCGCTTACACTCTCCGTGGCGCCGTGGGCGTGGCCGATCTACAAAAGCAGAGTGTCAGTGGCGCCAAAGCTTTTCGTTTGACTTTTTACTTTTTTATTTTACTTTTTTTTTCTGAGCCGCCCGCGGCAAAGGCGTTCGCGCGTACGATAATTTAATTAGTTAATGGGCGATAGAGGTTTTAATGTTCTGTTGGCGAAATATTTTTTGGGGAAATTAATTATTGTTGGTATCAATAGGTTTGCTGACTTTATGTTGTATTCGTTATCTAGAGACTGGGTTAGTATTTAATAGTCTTAAACTGACTAATTGATTAACAATCAACGTAGGAACTTACCTGGGTCTAGTAACTGTTTAACACTTAGTCTAACTTTTTTTTCTTCTACAAGCTAGCTCTTGACAGCCATCTCACCTGGATGATATAGGTAAGTGATGATGCAGTCTCAGATGTAATGTTATAATAATGACTTTTCCATACTAATATTATAAATGCAAAAGTGTGTCTGTCTGTCTGTCTGCTACCTTTTCACGGCCCAACTACTCAACCGATTTTGATGAAATTTGGTACAGAGATAGTTTACATCCCGGGAAAGGACATAGGCTTTTTATGCCGGAAAATTCCCGCGGGAATTAAAAAAACATCTATCCACGCGGTCGAAGTCGCGGGCATCATATACCTACTTAGTTTATAATAAAATTCATTTTTATAAATTCATGTTTGACACATTAGCATCGTCTCACTTTAAAAAATATTGACCTACCATTTTTAAGGATGGTAAACATTTTCTGACCGCGACTGTACTTACCTAGACCTACCATTCTGCCGCGCATTAGTTTTTATTCGCTCAACTATCGCCCAGCGATCTCCATACGCTAAAAAAATTCACAGATTTCGCAGTCCCCGCAAGAATCGGAGCATTGAAAATGAATACAAATTTTTTTCGTAAAAGCACTTTTCGCCTGTACCATGACGATCGGTCAATAATTATAGAAGCTACATCACTTTTTATACCCACCACTACAGCCTATTAACGTCCCACTGCTGGGCACAGGCCTCCACTCTCATAGGAGAGAGGGAATTAGAGCTTAGGCCCACCACGCTGCTCCAATGCGGGTCGGCGGGCTTTAACGGCTATTATCATGTTAGTGATAATAACCGGGACCGACGGTCCTGAATTGAAAAACCCAATACCAATTTTTTGCCCGACCGGGAATCGAACCCAGGACCTCGTGATCAACGAGGCAGTCCCGAACTTTTTATACCCGTTTTTCTAAAATTACAAATCTAAAGGGAACCACCTACAGGTCACATTATTAACCGATTTTCACAATTTTTCGCCATTTTGTAGCTAAAATAATACCTTAGGACCTTTTTCATTTTTTCCCAAGTCGATTTTTTCCGAAATATTTACAATTAAGTAAACAAACACTCCCCAAAAAACCCGACTTTATTTACATTTTTCAAAATTCCAAAAAAAGTTACCAGCCGCTTTTCAAAATTCAAACGCTCACAAGTGTCTCAATAAATTCCTCAACTCTTGGTATTATTCCCATCTCGATCCTCCCAAAATCCTCGGAGCTATGGCCAAAAATACGTCTTAGGCGATTTCCATCTGATAACCATTTTCAATGGTAAAGTATTTCACTTACTTTGCTACTATAAAAATAAATTAAAACCCTCCTAAACCTTAGTCCTGACTCACCAAATATTAGTTATTTTTTACCTATTTTTCCAAAAACTAACTTTTTCAAAAAACGATGCTCTGCCACCGACTATTAACCTTGCCCTCTGGAATACGTATAAAACCTCAAATGACTGTAATTATAAGCGATTTAAAAAATAACTTGGCAAGTGCGTGCCAGAATACCCATAACGTAGGGTTCCATGTACCCATCAAAAAATAAATTAAAAACTATTACAAGTGCCTACTGGGTACTACCCAGTAGGCACTTGTAATAGTTTTTAATTTATTTTTTGATTTTATATTATCAACAGTTACTCAGGTAGGTACATATCACAATATTATCATTTTTAAACTAACAATATTTTAAGATAGGTAGTTGAAATTAAATATTATAGCTAAGTTTTAAAATGACTAGCTGATAGGAAATAGAAAGTATTTCATGTGATCTTCGTTTTACCCACGGAACCCTAAAGAGAACTGCTCTACACTACACAAAGCACGCGCCGCGCCCTGGGGGCTTACAAGATGGCGCCACTGGGATTTGGCGGGAAATATTAATGTCAAACCCAAAAACCATAATATTATTATCTTACTTATATAATATTATAAATGTGAAAGTTTGGATGGACGTGTGGATGAATGTATGGATGGATGTTTGAAGGTTTGTTACCCAATCACGCGCCAACGGCTGAACGGATCTGGCTGAAATTTGGCACAAAGATAAGATTATAGTCTGGAATAGCATATAGACTGCTTTTTATCCCGGAAAATTATGGAGTTCCCGCGGGAACCAAAAAACCTCATACCATGCAGACGAAGTCGCGGGCATTCGCTAGTCTATTACATAAAACTGACATAGAATTATTATACTTACGATGATAGGTATAACTTGGTTATCGGTGAACGATAATTTTAAAGGTAAAGGAAAATCTGACTCCCAGACCTCCCTCCTCCCAGTGTTAAGCGATGTTGTCTTGGGTGGATTGGGTACGGCTTTAATATAAGTGCCATGCCCACAACAGGCTAGCCCGCTACTGCATCTTCACTTACTACCTATCAGATGAGATCGCAGTCAAGGGCTAACTTATAGTGGATTAAAAACAATGCTCGAGAGTTCTTCATAGCGTTCTCAAACGTTTGTGAAACGCTTTTCCAGCGTGATGGACTATATGGCCACGCCCCTGAGAGATCACTAGTGTAATGTGTAGCAATGGGTTGAAGTGAATGAGACTATCAGTTTAGTCAGTACTTAGGTATACCTACAGGTAGTTCGAGGTATCAGTTAAGTACAGTATAAGGTAGTCTAATAAAAAATCTAAGCAATTCCGCAAATTACGTATCTAACTAGAAAATAAAATCCCTAACGTGCACATCTCTCGGTTTCCGAAAATCTCCAGACGTATTATTACAGTCGTCCTGCACGCAATTTCTCCCTAAAAAACCATCCAAATCTCTAATTTACCGAAAAAACTATATCATTCATCCCTTTTTATGTTTTTTTTTATTTATTTTTTGTTTCCGAACGCGTGACTCTTGACTGACTGTTTCAGCCCGAGGCGGTCTCCTATCGTGAACGCAACCGCAAGATTAAAAAAAATAAACAAAGATGGCGGACAACGCGTGCGTTTCGGCGGGAAGGGCTTTCGAAAAAAATACTTTTACCTACCTGGCCAGAGTCGCGTCGGTCGAAACAAAGGTAATAATGTACAATAGAGAAATGGTCTGGATTTTAGTTATAATAATTGACTTTTATTGGTTGCAAAGTTTATTTCACCATAATATTATCTAATTCTCTCTCTCTGCGTTGTTTTCCTCATTTGGCCATATATGTATTTATTTAAATATTTTTATTATTATTATTATAATAATTTTTTTTTAATAATTTCAATATTCGTTTTCGTCCCTATGACTGCCAATTTTGTTGAAGTGAAAGCTTCTTTGGCCGCGTTGAGCACTTTTTGGTAGGGGGTAAAAATGTAGATTATTGTAAAGGTTTTTATTATTATTTTATAATACGAGATCTAATATCATATTATTTGAATAATAGTAAAATTTTATTAAAATTTAATAATAAAAAATCATAGATTTATTCTTGGGTTCGCGCGCTTCACCTAGATACCGCCTTTCCTAAAAACAATAGCTCATTTAATGCGGCAACTTAAATTTCGTAGTGTGTATTGACTATTTGAAAAGATACTGGTGTGCGTGACAATAGTATTGTCAACTTCTAAACTTTTACCTGATTAATTGGAAAAAATGTGTTATGCACTTACTTTGGTACTACTATGAAAGTATATAATAGCTGCAATTCATAACTTAGAAAATTTAGAAACTTTTAATGTCAAGCTATAATAAATTTAAAATTAAGGGGAATAAAAAATGTGTTAAATATTAGGATGATTATAGAAACAACTTGTTTATGAAATAAAAGTCTTAACTTGATGAAATTTATGTTAATTAAATATCTAAAATTATACATTTGAACAATACCGGTGACCTATCATTTTATAAAAAAACAAATGACAAATTTTCATTTCACAACCAACGTTTGTCAAAATTATGAATCAAAAATTCATCTTTATACGAACAACTAGTTCTATACCTAAATGATTTTTTTGACAAATTTTTTGCAGACAAATTGTAATCTCGCAAATTATTATTTGTCAAACAAACCATTTATTATTTACATTAATTATTATTACTGGCCTACTGATTCTCAAAAATATCATGACTTGATAGATTTCTTTATAATTAAGAATATTTCCCCGAGATACTTAGATATTGAAGAAAAATATGATATGAATTCGGACCACTCCCAGATTTTTTAATAATCAATAAACATAACATTGTATTCAAAGAATCCAAACTTACTCTAGTGAATAAGAATACAGACTGAAGAAGCTTTAAAATACAACTAGACAGTTTTATAAACTTAAAGGTCCCTTAAAAATATCCAGATCAACTTGATATGGTACTAGACAAATTCATAACGGACATACAACGGTCGGCCTGGAACAATACACCCAAGGAAATTATTGATCTAATTTGAATTAAATAAAAACAAAGAAAAAAGTGGCATGTTTCTAGATCACCACAAGACAAAAAGATACTAAACAATCTCACCAAAACAATCCGGAAAGCAATCAAAGTATTATATAAGTGCTATCCCAATTCTGTGTAATTATAGTTTTTAAATTCATTCAGAATAAGAAAAATCGCATACATGGGGTAACGGATTCCCTAGAACGTGGTAACACTCTATGGCGTCTGACGGTTCGTGTATTTTACATTGAACTAAGTAAATTATTCAATATTTACCGATGGTACCTACTATGTGATTCCAGTGTCTTTCTTATTTCTTGTTGAATTGTTTTTACACAATATTACTACGCAAAATGCCATTTTACTTTTGTTTACTACCAAAATTTGATAACAGACACGGCCTGTCAGCGTCAAACATCTGTTGCTAAGAGACCAAGTACGCTAGCTTCGGCCGATCATAAATTGCCGCAATTTACTAGTAGCCGACGGTATTTAAGTGAAGCGCGCGAACCCATAATTCTATGTAAAAAATATAAAATACCTATTTTGTAATAATAAAAAAAATTGCTCGTAAAATTGTATTATCATGCTCGCTTGGCAGGATGTTTCTTTTTCCGTCAATATGACCAGTCGCCATCACTACCTACTTATCTTTTCAAATACGCGCCTCTCCTCTCCCACCAAAAAAAGTCCGTGTCGTGTTGACAACGAATACGCGTTTTCTGGTCGGCTATATTATACGAGACCAGAAAAGCTCTCCCGGTCGAGGTGTGTATAGTGCTTTTCTAAAAAATGAAACAAGTGACTTTTTTAAAAATATAATATTATAAGTATTATGTAATTAAAAGAAAGTAAATAAAAAAGCAACCTAGAAATTTTAAAAGTTAAATTAGTTATATTTATACTTTTAATATTTTTCTTGCGCTGTGAGCTAAAAAAATTCTACATCAATGGCTGTGAGTGCTGAACGCGTAATACGGTAGAGTTCCAAATTTAAACTATTTAGGCCAAAGAACATTATAACAAGTTACAAGATATTCAGGAAGAAAGATTCCAAATCCAAACGATATGTAATGAAAATACATACATTCTTTACTGGCCTAGGCCGGGAAGTTTAACTTTCGAACTCATTTACAGGGTATGAAATGTGCACATTTCATATCATTTTTTAGAAAAATATCAAATCGGCCCTTTAGACTACTTACCTATGTTTTAATCGACCCGATTTTCACTCATAATGATAATATGGCTCTGCTTGCAGTGTGTGGAGTGGGAAAATCGGCTTGGATTGGCGGGCTTAAGAAATAAACGAATCTGAGAACGACTTTATCGAACGCTCCTGAACGCTCAGACATATAAAATCAAAGGTTCGGTCTGAGCTTTGATTTTAAATATAGGACCGAACCCCCTTTAAAATTTAAATTATTATACTCATTGGACCGAACGCGACTGTCCTTTACGTTACTTGTCTCTGCTTCACAGTTCGAGTTCACAAACAAGAAATGAAGAAAATCAAAATCAGATCAAAATATAAATGTCTGCCGGCGTGTGGTTATTTCTTGTGTGTGAAAATCTATGTATGCAACCTCTGTTATCCTCGCTATTCACGACGTTGAGTTGAGCCTAGGTTCCTCGGCGTCCATATTATAACCACTAACGAGAACTACAGTGTAGAAGTACCATAAAATTAAAAAAAAAAAACTGTCCATGTCAGTGTCAACTGTCAACTGCCATTTTGTCATTTGTCACCAAACTCAAAGTCATTGTTTCAGTTTGTCACAGAACAAGAAGTCAGAAAGTGAAAGAAATTATCCTTAGAACCAATAATTGAATTGAATTGAAAGAAACTATATTATGTCTTCTCTTCTATGCATTCTATTACAGCTCAGATTAATTACAGAACGTTTTAAATAATTTTGGCACTCTGTAACCGGCTAATCTCCTTCGTGCCTCCCTCAAGTTCAAGTTACTCGACATTGGCGAAGTGCACTGTGCTGTTTTGGCACTACAAAGCCAAAAACCATGGGATATAAGGGTACGCTTCACCCGCGCGAACCCAAGAATAAAAAAAAAATCTATGCCAAAAACTGTGGCCAAAAACTAAAGGAAGCAAGAAGAGGGCGACCGGCTAAAAATGACAGCTACAGTGTAACGTCGCAATCACCTCTGATTGGTTAACACTCTTCCACTATTGGACAAAATCCATTGACGCAGTTGTCCGGTATACCGTATAACCGAAACACCTGTGTTGTTGTTTACGAAATAGTGACTGTATTGTGTTTTTAACTATTTATAGCAAGATAATATGAAGGAGAATAAAAGGAAATGTTTTAAGTGCGGTTCTTCGCCTGCCGATGACCCTGAAACCACATTATTTCGATTTCCGAAACCTGGTTCCACTAATAGTCTGCGGTACGTACTTACCTACCTACTTTTATAATTTGCTTTGGGTTAGATCCTGGATGCGTTATGGGTACTTACCTTACTAGTTTTATATTGTACTCATCATCATCAACATTGCCATGCCAGCTCACCATTGAGCATGAATCTCCTCTCGCAGTGAGAAGGGTTTGGCCATGGTCCACCATGCTTGCCAAGTGATTGGCAGACTTCAGACACCAGAGAACTCGGGCATGCAGATTTCTTTAAGCTTTTTATGAAAACCTGCATTTGAAGCAAATGATAAACTTGAATTTTCTTTAAATTATTCATTCATTACATTTGTTGCAGTTGTGAATTGTGGGCAAAATATTGCTGTCCAGACAAACAATGGTTCAATATGGACTTTCAGTTCAAATTGTACACTGAACACAGAATGCTATGTCATCGACATTTTAAGGAAACAGCATTTGTCGACTTTCTTTCAAAGAAATTGAGACGCTTTGCCTCTCCTGATATGGAGGTAAGTTAATTAATTGAGTGCTCTAACTTCTCTTTTTTTTCAAGAAAAATACTTATCCCTGGGACATTTGTTATCTTACTTCTTATCTTATCTTAGTAATATTATAAATGCAAAAGATTGGATGGATGGATGGATGTTTGTTACTCAATCTGAATCTGAACGGATCTGGATGAAGTCTGGAATAACACATAGGCTACTTTTTATGCCAGTAAATTAAAAAGTTCCTGTGGGGAAAACCCTCAATTCACACAGACAAAGTCGCGGGCGTCAGCTAGTACTTGATATATTTTATGATATTGATTCTGATTCATTAATTAATTGACTGATTGACCTCTTGAGGCTTGATTGATTGTCTCTGTTCTACACAAGAATTATAAATAAAAGTATTGCTTACAGGATATGATGGCCTTGAAGTTTTTCATTAAGAGGCCGGCGAACACCACTTGCAACTTCTATTCGAACCGCAAATATAAATTTGACGGTATATTGCTATGTACTCATAGAGTGTTGAATTGTTTGCCAGGTGCTACCAGTTTAGTGCCAGTTATTTCACAGTTGATTAAGTTTGAAATAACTGACTGGAAGACATCTTTCTTGATATTTACTAAAAGAAATAATTATATTGTGTCGTGGTACGGAACCTTCTGTGCGCGAGTCTAACTCAAACTTGACCAGTTTTTTAAGTAAAATTTTGCTTAAATTTGTATAGCAGCAAATCTTAAAACTACTTTGTAATTACTTATATTAAAAAAGCTCATAATATGACACAGATAATTGGGTATTTGACTAATATTCAAATAAATTATTTTTTAGTGATTATTAAATAGGGAATCCCCCTAAAGTCGTAATATCCACGTCCCCTGATAGTTTTATGTTAAATAACCATATTAAACAATCGATTAAAGTAAAAAAGTGCGTCAAACTTTAATGACGTCACTTTTTTTTTTTAATGCTTTATTGTATCTTATTGCTAGAATTTACACATTTAAACACTTATCAACTAAATCCTACGACTAAAAAAAAAGAAAAAAAAAGGATATATATATAAAATCTAACAATATACAATGGGAAGCAAACTCACCATTACTGAGCATTGATAACAATGCTCAGCGCTGGTTTTCGGTTTGCTCCGGTTCTATTTGATTGTACAAAAATTGCGCTGCGCCCTTTGCCTTATATTTAGACTAGTTATATTATACATATTACACAACTAACTTATAAAAACAAAAAAAGATATAAAACTTAAACCAAAAATACACGCCCAACAAAAAAATATATATATAATAGAAAACGTGAAATTATTAAATAATAAACAGTAATTGAGATAGAACGAAATAATTCACTAACTCATACAGGTTTAATTAATTATTTGAATATATAAATTTTGCTGAGTCTATCTGTACGTTTAAATAAAAGTTTCTCAGTTTATTTTTTAACGTGATCTCACTGGTGGGTTTATTCCATTCGCGTAGAGGTGGATTCATTCATTTCAGAATTTCATATAAATCCCATACTTAGGACGCGTTTTAACGTTTGAAAAAAAGTTGCTGATTTGACTATTTGTCAAATACCCAATTAATGTAGTGGTGTAGACCAACTAATAGTTATTTTAACATTTAAACAATCATGAGTCATAGTCATTAAAATCTACTGCTCGGGCATTACTAGTGGAGCATTTTCCTACAAAAACTCAAGTGAGTTACAACTAGCATACTTATTTACAGCAATAGTAATTGTTTTCATTTTGGTTTCAGTTGGAGCCATCACAAGCTGCAGTGTGTTTGCCCGCAGACTTTGCTTTTACATTGGGTGAGTGAGGAGCATATTACTATCAACAAGCACTATATAGTGCAGTTTTTGTCTTGAGGTAACCACTACAGCCCATCAACGTCCCAATGCTGGGCACAGCCCTCCACTCTCATAGGAGAGAGGGAATTAGAGCTAAGACCTACCACGCTGCTCCAATGTGGGTTAGCGGGCTTTAACGACTACTATCCTGTTAGTGATAATAACCAGGATCGACGGCTTAACATGCTCTATGAGGTAGGGGGGTGAAACACCGCCAACTTCCTAACTCTAGGCTAGTACTGAGAATTTCTAGTCAGAAAAACCCAATAATGGCCTGACCCGGGATTCGAACCCGAGACCTCGTCGGCCGCAGTCGAACATGCCAACCACTAGACTAGACGAGGCAGTCCTTGAGGTAAACTAAAGACAAAAAGAACTAAAAATAAAAAGTAGCCTATGTTTTACTCAGAGTAACAAACATCCATACATACAAACTAGGGTTTTAACGGAGGCGTCCTTAGCAGAAGCAGAAGCAGAGGCGGAGGTGGATTGCTCCGATCACATCGTCCATTTTCTGTGCTTTAGGATGCCATGAATCCCACATTTTTTTTGTTGAGGATTCTTCTAAAGACAGTCTTTTTGCTTTTTGTAATGGTGTAACTGATATCACCTGCTTCGATTTTTACCTCTCGCATTGTAAGTCAACATACAGGGTGTCCCTGGATAAAGTGCAACCCCGAAAGGGGGTGAAACTAGACCATAAATTATCGACAAAAAAAATAGAAAAAAAAATCTAAAAAAATTATTTTACTTTTTATTAGCAAATTAAGATTTTTATTTGATAAGTAGACTCTATGTAAGAAAAAAAAAGATTTCTTCAAAATTAGTGGGTCGATTGCTTTCAAATAAAAAAAAATATTATGCCACATACTTGGCGGTAAAGATTAAATAACAATTAGCTCGCAAAAAAGTAGCATCATGACATAAACTTTGCTTTTTATGAAAAAGAAACCCTTTTTTATGACTATTTTTTTCAATGATCTCTAAATTTCTCAGAATAATGCCCCCAATACCAGAAGATTTTACGATTTAAGAGTATTCTCTATCATATTACCTTTCAAATAAAATAAAAATTTCTTGGGTTACAACGAAGATTTTTTTTTATTTGACAGGTAATATGATAGAGAATAATAATAAATCGTAAAATCTTCTGGTATTGGGGACATTTTTCTGAGAAATTTAGAGATCATTGAAAAAAATAGTCATAAAAAAGGGTTTCTTTTTCATAAAAAGCAAAGTTTATGTCATGATGCTACTTTTTTGCGTGCTAATTGTTATTTAATCCTTACCGCCAAGTATGTGGCATAATATTTTTTTTTATTTCAAAGCAATCGACCCACTAATTTTGAAGAAATCGATTTTTTTCTTACATAGAGTCTACATAACAAATAAAAAACTTAATTCGCTAATAAAAAGTAAAATAATTTTTTTTGAATTTTTTTTCTATTTTTTTTTTCGATAATTTATGGTCTAGTTTCACCCCCTTTCGGGGTTGCACTTTATCCAGGGACACCCTGTATAAACCTCCGTAATAACTCCGTAAAAGAAACTGCGGAAGCGGAGGTACGATTTCTTGCGGAGGTTCCGCACTTGCGGAGGCGGAGGCGAGGTTCCGTTACCTTACCCTAATACAAACTTTCGCATTTATAATATTAGTAAGGTCTACTACCTACTTAATATTATACATGCAAAAGTGTGTTTGATTGTTGTTTTGCCATTCAATTACGCTATAAGAACGCAACAAGTTGACCTAATTTTTTGAATGGGTATAAGCCTTTGCGCCTTTGCGCACTCTTCTATTAGTTTAAGCTTCTATATGTACTTATGTGTTTCTTGTGTAGTTGTGTGCAATAATTTTTTTTTTTTTAATACATTTCAGACGCATCTTTGACAAAGGAACACACAACGACAGAAGTCTGGAAGGTGGATAAAGCCACTTCAGTAAAACAGAATGAATTTAACCCAAAAACACAACAAGTATTAAAAGATAAGCACACTGATAACCGCACAATGAACCGAGAAGACGGTGCGCGGGGCGATAATGTAGTGAGGCACGGGGACACTCACACTGGTGAGACACTCTTCTCTTGTCACCATTGCTTGTATAAAACTGGATACAAACATTACTTAGTGGTACTCACACTGGTGAGAAACCTCATTCTTGTAAGTACTGTGACTACGTCAATGTTCGCGAGCATATCACCTCAAAATTCTCGTAAGAACTCACACTGGTGAAGTCTCATTATTGTAAGTACCGTGACTATAAATGTTTTGCAGCAAGTCAACTAAAACGTCACATGAAAACTCACACTGGCGAGAAACCTCATTCTTGTGAGTACTGTGACTACAAATGTCATACGAGCATATTACCTCAAAATTGACATGAGAACTCACACTGGTGAAAAGTCTCATTATTGTAAGTACTGTGACTATAAATGTTTTGCAGCAAGTCAACTAAAATGTCACATGAGAACTCACACAGGTGAGAAACCTCATTATTGTAAGTTCTGTGACTATAAATGTTCTGACGCAAGTAATTTTAAAAAGCATATGAGAACTCACACTGGTTAGAAACCTTTTTTCACACACATGAAGACACGACATAAGTGAAACAGATTTTCTATTATATACTATTTTGGAAAAGAAATTCGTACTGGTAATTGCTAAATAAGTAATACGAGTTACGAAATATCGGATAAAAGGGAAAGGCGCTTAACTATTGTAAATAAAATCTGCTTCTATGAAGTATTGCATTTTTTTGTCGTTGGTTGCCTGCTAATAATTATGAAACTTCATAGGCGCACTTATGTCAAAAGTAAAATAAAGGTGGGACAGAGTATGGCCCTAGTTTTACAGCTTTTACTAGAGCAGACTCTAGTAGATAGATAAATAAACAAAACTATTATTTTAAAAGTTTTCATTTTGTCTGTGTTATGTTGTAGTATTTACGTTCAGTTTGGCTTTTGCAGCCTAACTCACAGCAATACACCATCGTCTATAAGACAAACCACTTTTACACAGAACACAGTTACCACTTTGTCCAATTCTGATTTCGTACGAATATGGGCGAATAACAAAAACGACAAAGGATTGTCTGGCCTAAACTTTCGGATAGGTCAAACAAAAAAAATGATACGCTGAGCAGGACAAGAGAACATTTTCTCGCTCTGTCACTCCTTGGCATTAGCGTATATACTTATTTTACTCACCTGTGGTATTATTATTACATTGTCTCCTCTTGCTATATTTACTCTATGTTTGAAATAAACAAAATATACTCTGAAAATAAGGAAATGTATGGGGGGTTGTAAAAATTAAAACACCAGCGTAGCGTTTAGAAGAAATGTATAATTTTAAGTTAGAATACATTAAGTGTTTAAACTGAATATAAAATTAGTTTCAGATTAGAGTTTCTTTTGTGTTTCAAACCCTCCTAAATTTCTCCATACAAATAAATATCCTTCAATAATTTTTGTGTATAACCGGTATTTGGTGTTCGCCAGGCCGGACACATTTTCACTGGGACCTAAATATCGGGTTATCGGCGTTCTTCTCATATTTTGAGTAACACTCTTTAAGTATTGTAAATGCTTGCTTTCGAGCATCTCGGTTGCTGTAAAGCTCGTGAAATTTATAGCAACCGAGATGGGCACTATTTTATATGTATCACTATTTTCTGGATTCCAGAAATACCCACCATCCTTGTGATGAAATACCAACTTGGGAATGACCGCAGAAACTGCCTTCCACCTCAGAATAGTAACTGGCGTGAGAATTCAGATGACGATGATCCACCCCCGCAACAGCCGAAACGCGACGCCGTACGACAAGACAAGTTTTGTGAAAACCACCCAAAGACCCAAGAAGCTTTAAAGGAAATACAAGATAAGAATGACAAAGCGTTATTCTTTGGGTTCGGAGATTCTATATTATCTGCCGAGAAGGTAACCGATTTTTCGGTACAAAAGTGCGCTGCAGTCGTCCCAGTATCTACCCGGGCTGTGGGGTTTTACACCCAGTGGGTTTTTAAGAAGGTCTACGAGCTCTATGGGGGTCGACCAGACCGCATACCGGAATGTAGTCCGTATGCATTTTATCGTGTTGCCCTTGCGCAATATGAATACCGCTTGCTATGCGGAAAGTCATCCCAAATCAATACTATAGGAATTGAAACTGGACTATTCTACCACCCGCGATTGACCATTGAACAACGGGATATCATTAAAGCCATCCCTGTGACGTTTTTGCCTCTAGCAAACCTTTTAGCTGGAGTAGGATCATTTGAATACGAAAACGATTCGTACTACGTACGCTGTCCCAATGACAGAGTGCTTGGTATCTTGTTCTCCAACCTGCAAGCAGTTGTGGATGCAATAGCTAATCCAGCAACGCCACATGCCGAACGACTTTCGTTCTATGATCTCAATCCCTTGCCATTCGCCCTGTGGCGTATAGACCAGCCAGTCGTCGATGCGGGACACCCCGTTCTTTTAAACGCCAGCGACTTTGTGCCGCCAGGTTATGGCATAGAAGAATTTGAGCATGATGTACATCAGGTGAACAATTTCATCTCGTTCGTTGCTCGGAAGGAGGTCAAAATGTTATCAGAAGGTGCTACGATCGACTACGAAGCATCTGGCCACCAGCGCATCCTGGTTAGCAATGACGCGACTGGACTACGTAATCCAGACCGCATATCCCAGGGCCAGTGGGCCGCTGAAGGATTGCCGCAAGGAGCCCTCGAGTTATTTTGGACTCCGGCTGGAATTTCGTCCCAAGACTTCTTTATGGGTACGATAAACCTTGTAGGCGAAAGGCGTCCAGGTGCGGGCGATGCGTTCGCGTTCCGCTCGCCCCTTATCGCAAAAGCCTTTTCGAAGCACCGTTGGACGACTTTAATTGATAACTTATTAAGAAGTTCTGAGTATTCTTGAGGAAACGTACACTGATGCCCGGAATTAAAACAGGCTCCCGCAAATGATGAATGATAGGCCCTCAGAATAAGGTACTCTGAGGATAGGCTCAAATGCCAACAAGAGACTTGGTAAAATGGCGCACATATTTAGCACTCACAGTTAAAAATTACATGACGTCTAGACTGAGGATTATGGTGGACACGGAATTTCGTCATGGAATTTTATCAATGAGGCCGATTCAAAACAATAATGGTTACAAATCCACAAATTATCACAAAAGCGAAAATGTGTCTGTCTGTCTATATTCATCCATCTGCTTCGCTTTCCCGGCCCATCTTTTCAACCGATTTTGATAAATTTGGTAGGTAGCATTCCGGGAAAGGTCATAGGCTACTTATTATCCTGGAAAATTAGAGAGTTCCCGCGGGAATAAATCATCTCAATCCACGCGGACGATAACTAAGTAGACTGATCTATTACTTAAATATTGTGGTAGTACCTACTTCTTTTCTTCATTATAGGTACCTATACTGGTGCTGATTGGTGCATATTTTATCTTAGCACCCATGTAGCACACTCATAATTTATTTCTACAGCCCTCACTGGAACAGGCCTTTTACTCTAATAATTATTACAAAAAAGTCAAGTGAAACTAAGATTTCCTCAACAACTAATTTTCAATAATTTTTTTTATTGTGTGTATCAACCATAGACATAGGATTTTTTCGGTATCAACAGGTACCCTTGTTTTTATAGCGTCTATTTGTGAAAACCTGTCATTAGCTTTCCCCCGAGCTGGCAATACGCCATCACTTGGCGTGTCTAGTTTTACACCGGACTGGCGAAACGCCAAGACGTTACGTCGTTTAGTATGGGAGGCGCCGGTGTTCGACAGACAACGGGTTGATTGTTACGCTTACGAAATATATTTATATTATTGCTATCCATCTAAAATTTTGGTACAAACTAATATGATAGACAAGGAAACTGTATAAAGTTTCTGGCGAGCCTAATCTATGGCATAAAGCTATGGGTGTATGTTCTGTGAGAGCACTCGGCGAACCGTAATTTGATATGCCTTAATGGTGTCAGATTAATGTATTATAGAGTCTGTATTTTGTGTTTTTAAGCTGTAAAATGACTTACGATAGATTAAAACAAAGATAATTATTCAAATACTGGTTATATATTTTTTTTCGTCATTTTTTTTAAAAAAAAGGTGTCATTTTTTGTTACCTAATTTTAAGACTGTCTAGAACTATCTAAGCTGTTGGTTTTCCTTAACAAATAAAATAAAATGATAAATAAATAAAAACGACATTTATTTTATTTTTTTACTTTATAATACGAGCTTTAAATATATCGTAATATGCTTAAAAAAAAGAGGCATAAAAATTAGTTCCAGTTTTGGCCACCGAGTGAAATAAGTTGGTAGAACTATAAATGAAGCAAAACTGAATTAGATTTGGTACACGGGTCATTTCAAGAGAAAAAGTGGTAAAGGAGAAAAGATTTTTTAACGACCTCCCTGGCTTAGTGTTGAGCACTGTTATCTTAACGTGCGGAGGTCACGGGTTCGATCCCCGGCAGAGGCAATTTGGGAATTTATAATTTCTGAATTTTCCCTAGTCTGGCATGGTGGAAGGGTTCGGCCATGGCTAAATAGCACCTTACCGGCAAAGACGTGCCGCCAAGCGACTTAGCGTTGCGGTACGATGCCGTGTAGAAACCGATTAGGGGTATGGGTTAAATATAACTGTCATGCCCCTAACAGGTTACCCCGCTACCATCTTCGACTGCAGCATCACTTACCATCAGTTGACATCAAGGGCTAACTTGTAGTGGATTAAAAAAGATGGGTCTAGTAGACATTCGATCAATAGCAGGTGGCATAGTCCAGAACAACTGGTGACAGAGTGTATGGAGACTATTGGAGGTAGCCTTTGCCCACAAAGAACAAAATTTATCGTGGCAGCACAAAATCTCACCATCATCATCATCATCAACCGACAGACGTCCACTGCTGGACATAGGCCTCTTGCAAGCATTTCCACACGCCGCGGTCTTGCGCCGCCTGGAACCAGCGACTCCCTGCAACTCGCCTGATGTCCGTCCAGCGAGTAGGGGGTCTGCCAACGCTGCGCTTCCCAGTGCGAGGTCGCCATTCCAGCACTTTGGGACCCCAACGTCTGTTGGTTCTTCTAACTATGTGCCCCGCCCATTGCCACTTCAGCTTCGCAACGCGTTGAGCAATGTCGGTTACTTTCGTTCTTCTGCGAATCTCCTCATGTTCTGCTCCACCCAGTAATCGTTGAGAGCTCTGCACTCGAAATTGTAGACGAGTAACTATATATACCTACCTGGGTAACCTGGGACATACGGTCCAGTTAGGTAGGTCCAATTTCGAGAAAAAGGTGGGCCACCGAATCCAACTCGGTTGGGCAGCGTTCGCGAAGCTTCGACATGTTTTCTCGTCCCAGATTCCTCAGTGCCTGAAGACCAAAGTCTTCGAAAGTTCGAACAGTGCGTGTTGCCAGTCGCTATGGGCGTGCATAGTGTGTAGAAAACAAAATTATTTTTTACTTTACAGTGGCTTTGGAAGTCGGTTTTTTGGAAATAATTTTTATTTTTAACTTTATAGTGTCCCTATTCTTAATCCCTTGGGTTTAAGTATGAAGTCGTTGCTTGACACCTACAATATGAATTCACCATAAAAAATCCTAAATTGCTATCCTGCAGCAACAGGGTTGAGGAGTTGGGACTCAGAGTTGAATCGTATACCTACTAACTATATGAATTGCCTATCAAAATTTCCTAACTCCTTAGTTTTGAGCATCAGGATTGAGGATTTGGAGTCAGAATTTTTTATGGGACCATCTCGGGAGCTTCCTCTATCCACTGAAAAAAAATATTTTTCAAATCGGTTTAGAAATCGGTTTAGATACGCGGTCGCACCAGCAGCAGGGCGACCGCGTATCTTTTGCATCAATCATTGATACATCGCAATCACCTCTGATTGGCTGAATTTATGGTATTATTGCTACGTCAATGGATTTCGTCCAATAGTGGAAGAGTGTTAACCAATCAGAGGTGATTGCGATGTATCAATGATTGATGCAAGAATACCATAAATTCAGCCAATCACAACAATTGATACTGTAACAATGATTGATGCAGAAGATACGCGGTCGCCCTGCAGGGCGACCGGCTAAAAATGACAGCTACAGTGTAACGATCGCAATCACCTCTGATTGGTTAAAACTCTTCCACTATTGGACGAAATCCATTGACGCAGCAAGAATACCATAAATTCAGCCAATCAGAGGTGATTGCGATGTATGAATGATTGATACAAAAGATACGCGGTCGCCCTGCTGCAGAGGTACCAGCCACCAGGGACATCACAGCCACACAATGACTAAGGAGCCACAGAACACCATAGATAAATATGTACTGCAGAACTTAGAAGTCAGAACACTTATTACTCCTGAACCTGATCACAGCTCTGCAGTCTGCGGCTCAGAAGGACTGGAATCCAGAGCCGTTAAACCAGTTAAATAAAAAAAAAAATCTGCAGTCTGCATCACAGGTGCATCACACACAGGGGTCAGGAGGGCAAGAGAATTGTTTGTTGTTAAATTTAAACTAGATTAATAGATTTTCAATTAAATCAATTAAAAAATGGCACGAAACATCCTCAAATTGGGAGCCCTAGAAACCCAGAGGACTGCGTTCTTGCTATGTGATGTGCAAGAGACATTCCGGCCTCACGTGAAACATTTCGCTGAGGTGGTAAAAGTTGCTAATAAAATGGTATGTATTTTGATTAAATATTTTCAATATTCGCTAGATACGTTACGTTACGTAATAAGTACTTAAATCTCGTTATTACTGTTTTTGCATTGAAGCCGCTGGAAGCAAGCGGCACGAGACTGATCTGTGGATACATTCAGGAGACCTTCGTCCAGCTTAGGACGTCTATAGGTTAAGGCTGTATGATAATATGATTCATTGACGTCTCTATTATAGTAGGGTAGATAAAGCCCAACTTTGAATTTGTGTTTGGAACTTGGCCCAAGTTACTCAGCACATTTCCTGCATGCATGGATGGTCATGATTTGAGGGACGAGACGAGTGACCCACTTGTGACTAATGCTTAGATCTATAGAGCAAACTTTGACTTGGCTCAGACTTTACATTTTAAGTCTGAGCAAAGTCTGAGCCAAAAAATTGCATAGATTAATGATACTTTCTTAATTCCAGTTAGAAGCTGCCAAACATTTCAACATACCAGTATATGTATCGGAACAATATCCGAAAGGACTGGGACACACTACGGAAGATATCAAACTAGACAGTGCAACTTTGGTGTATGAAAAGACAAAGTTTTCCATGTACACTCCGGAACTACAGGAGAGATTGAAGCAGGATTTACCAAATTTGGCTTCAGTTGTACTATTTGGCATTGAGGTAAGGAGTCATCCTTAGTATGTAACACTAATTTCATGGTTTTTTGACCCCTGGCCTCCCTAGTGTTTTTTTTTTTAACCACTACAAGCTATCCCTTGACTGCGATCTCACCTGATGGTAAGTGATGATGCAGTCTATTATGGTAGCGGGCTAACCTGTCAGGGGCATGGCAGTTATATTAAACCCATACCCCTTCGGTTTCTACACGGCATCGTACCGGAACGCTAAATCGCTTGGTGGCACGTCTTAGCCGGTAGGGTGGTAACTAGCCACGGCCGAAGCCTCCCACCAGGCCAGACCAGGGAAAATTCAGAAATTATAAATACCCAAATTGACACTGCCGGGGATCGAACCCAGGACCTCCGCACGTTAAGGCAACAGCGCTACACACTGCGCCACGGAGGTCGTCAAAAGGTCATGTGATGTCACATACCTTGCAATTTTACATCTAGAATTTCTTAATTTAAAACAGCACTTCTGTCATTACTTATTTCAGCACTTATTTCCAATTAAATTATTGTTTAATATAATCAAATCAAAAATTTGAAAAAATTAACAAAACTAGGAAATATTTCATTAACGTAGGAAGCTCACTTGCTGACGAAATATTAAGGAAAACCAACCAATCTGAAGAACAGTTAGCATCCCTACAGAAGACACATGCCCATAATGGGAATTCGATGATGCTGAATCCCACAGACCCCAGCGAAATCAAAGGTATACTTGGCAACCTTAAAATTCGCTGTGCCTCTGGAGATGACAGTGTTTCCACGGGTCTCTTGAGAAGATTCCGTGAGATCTTATGCTTCCCTATCGATCATCTTTGTAACCTCAGCTTGGCGACTGGTACCTTCCCTACATTATTCAAACAGGCAATTGTTGTTCCAATCCACAAGAGTGGAGACAAATTGTCTATTTCAAACTACAGGCCAATCTCGCTTTTAAGAGCCCTTAGTAAGGTATTGGAAAAGGTGGTTAATTCCAGACTGATAAGCTATCTTGAACGCCATAACCTTATTGCAAGCAACCAATATGGTTTCAGAGCGAAAATGTCTACGGAAGATGCTGTAATCGCCTTATCCAGTACAGTCACTAAGTATTTGGACAAGAGAAATAAATGCTTAGGGGTATTCCTAGACCTCAAAAAGGCGTTCGATACAGTGTCCATACCTCTTCTTATCCGAAAAATGGAAGGTCTTGGAATACGAGGAACACCACTTGCCTGGTTCAATGACTACCTCAAAGAAAGGAGTCAAAAAGTTAAAGTATCGGACCATAATAGCAATTCCCAAAACATCACACATGGTATACCCCAAGGAAGCACGCTTGGACCAACACTTTTCTTGGTGTATGCCAATGAAATTTGTCATTCGGCTTTGGAAGATGCCCAACTGTTCGCATTTGCCGATGACACTGCCATAATATTTCATGGGAAAACGTGGGACGAGGCTCGCAGGACAGCTGAAAAAGGACTAAGCAGGATTACTAAAACGCTAGAAAATAATCTACTTACTATAAATGCCCAAAAAACGAAGTATATTTGCTTTAGTATCACACGAGCTACCCAACCACCCTCTGACTTCACACTTAAGCTGCACACTTACCCATGCAACACATCAGAAAACCCACCGAATACCTGTTCCTGCGAAGTCCTTGATAAAGAGTCAACCATGAAATATTTGGGAGTTGTCATTGATGAAAATCTGAACTGGCACCCCCATATTACAACTCTTGCTAATAGAGTCAGAAGGCTGATCCCGGTGTTTAGAAACCTCCGTGATGTTGTTAACAACAAAATAATAATTCAGGTTTACAAAGCCTTGTGCCAATCTCTTCTGATCTACTGCATATCAGCGTGGGGAGGAGCAGCCGCCTCGCATATGATTGAGGTTGAAAGATCTCAAAGGGCAATCATAAAAGTTATGCTAGGTAAGCCACGCAGATTCTCCACAGAGGCACTATATCAAGATTCTAAATTACTCACAGTACGGCAGCTGTATATAGACAGATGTGTTACCAGATTCCACCGGTCTCATAAAATCCCACCACCAGACAATACTCCTCGACGTCGACCAGATATTATACACATTCCCCGAACATACAGTGCATTTGCACAGCGTCAATTTACCTACCTGGGACAATTTATGTATAAAAATATTAATAAAAAGCTCAAAATTGTACGTACTAATAGGCATGGACTTAGAAATAAACTTTTTTACATGTTGAGTAATCTTAATTACGAAGCCACCGAAAATGTAATGAAAAGTTTATACTCTTAGACACACACACACACACACACACACACACACACACACACACACACTCTTAGGATTAGTTGTTTGCTATATTGTATATTTATATAATTAATGTTATTTACCTTTCTTCAGTTCCTGTTTCTATCATAATATTATATAATATATTGCACAATTACTGGGAAGAGACTGACCCCCAAGATACGGGCTATCCTAGTTTGGGGGTCTAGGGTAATTTAAGAAACCTTTGTATTATTTATTTTGGAACAAATAAAGATTTTTATTATTATTATATTTTTAAGTTTTTCGTTATTAGTTCAAATTTGACCCCTCCCACCCTTTGTCACACAATGTCACTTCGTTGACCCCCTCTCATCATTACTCATCTAAGTTTTTACATTGCAAAATAAACTGATAGTAATTGAGCATTCCAGCACATTATCGTAGTATATTTATTTGCAGCCAAAGCTCGAAATGGAAATGTTTCGAAATGTTTAGTTTTGCAGTTAAACACAAAATTAAGCTCTGTTGCGGCCTGATTGAAGGACAAACCAAACCAAACAAACACCCTTTCTCATTTATATTTTTAGTATGATGTCTTCGGTTCAGGTTTGTACCTGCAAATTGTGGAACCAGCTTCCATCTTCTGTGTTCCCTAATGACTATAATCTGGGGCTCTTCAAAGGGCGGATGAACGATGAACAAATTTCTCAAAAGCCAGCAACGCATTGGCGGTTCCTCTGGTGCTGCAAATGTTCATGGGCGGTGGTAATCACTTACCATCAGGTCTGCTCGTTTGCTCGCTATATATATATTTTTAAAAAATGCTCATTTGGGATCAGAAGTTTTTTTAAATATTATGATCAGAGGTTCTGCGTCAAAGTAAAATAAACCATAGCAGCATTGAATTAGAGCTCAATTTCGTTTATTCATTCTCATCCGTTACCTAAACAAAACCGTGATCTCATACATACCTAAGCGTATGGGAATGTATACACGAAATTGAGCTCTAATTCAATGCACTTATGTTTTATTTTACTTTGACGCCGAACTTTGACGATTTGATCGGCAATTCTTACATAATCGCACCTCTGATTTATTTATCCATTTCAGGCACACGTATGCATAGAACAAACAGTGATAGACTTGCTGAATGAGGATATTACGGTGCACGTCTTAGCTGATGGAGTTTCCTCAAGATCTCTGATGGACAGGACATTAGCTCTGCAGGTTGGTAGAAACTAAAATCATCCTTTCAACCCATCACTTGCCCACTAAGTCAAAGTATATTTATTCAAAATTACCTAGACCTATACACTTACTGCCCCCATGCCTCGGAGAGCACGTTAAGCCGTCGGTCCCGGTTATTATCACTAACATAATAATAGTCGTTAAAACCTGCTAACCCGCATTGGAATACTGTGGTGGGTCTAAGCCCTAATTCCCTGTCTCTTATGAGAGTGGAGGCCTGTGCCCAGCAGTGGGACGGTAATGAGCTGTAGTGAGTGATGAAACACTTTTTGAACGTCGATTTTACAAAGTATAAGACGTCCGCACTGCGAAAAATGTGATCGCGATTCGCACGAATGTTTTTCGCAGTCTTCGCGGACGACCCTTAAAACTAAAATTACGAGGGTTCCAAACGCGCCCTGGTCTTCTGAGAAGAGCCCACAACAAACTCAAGTACTATCACCATCTCACTAAACATAGGCGCTGGAATAATTCATCCCATGTCATCTCGCTACTATAGTGGACCAGCTATGTGTTAAGATGGTTATGTTAAGGTTCATTGAATGTTTCTAGCGCATGCAATCACTTGGCTGTTTCATAAGCACGTCCGAAAACGTGCTGTTCAAGCTGCTAAGAGACAAGCAGCATCCAGCGTTCAAGCATGTTTCCAAGCTCTTTAAAAAACCCACTAGCGAAGTTTTGAGCTATGACGTTGTTGCTAAGCTTTGAGTTGTGTATGTGTTCTATTTCTAACTTTTTAATGTCTACATAAATTATAATATTACTTTATGATTATTCCACTTTAAGTTAGCCTTGATAGTCCGGGAGGCAGCGACCGAAATTTTGCACCCATTCCTACAAAGCTAATTTTTCTGTCAAGCAATGTTTATACCGTGTAAATAATGAAAGTGAAAGTCTGCCAAGCTTTTAGTGTTACAAACATTAATAACAATTTTTGAAACCTGTAAATAAATAATACGTAAATGTATTATACCTACAAGACTGAAACTTCTTACAGTGAACAAGGATACCTAAATATACAGGATAATGATAGTCTGCCGCCTCGGAAGCGTTGCCATCTAAGGTCTTCCACCCACGTAATATGTTGAAAAATTAACTTTTTGGACTTATTTCTACAAGGCTGATTTTTTTTCCTTAAATAGTTAGGTTTATACAAGAACAAAAAAAGACAGTCTGCCAAGAATCCAATGTTGCTAAAGCCTTGGTAGACGCGATGGAATGCACTATCTCCCGAGCGCAGCTACTGCGCCGATCCGCTATAAGTCGCTCTGAATAATTGGACATACCTTTTTGTCTACGATAATTATTAATAACATTGAATAATAGAACTCAATTTATTTTAATTAGTGTACTTTTATAATTTACAAACAAACTATAAAAAGTTTTTACAAAATAAATGGTAATGTATGAAAATACTAGATGAACCGGTAAGTAAGTAAGTAAAAACACTTTATTACACACAAACAAATAAAATAATAAAAACAGAGGTAAAACGAATCGTGACAGAATTTACAACTTGTTACGGTGTAAAGGCGGCCTTATCACTATGAGTGATCTCTTCCAGGCAACCTTTTAAGATAGGAGATTAGTTGCATGATGACAGGGCGGTGCACACGTGTACATTTCTAAAAGAAAATTTTTAGCAATCTACTACTATTACAATATAATAAACTTACTTATCAGTACATACTATAGTTACATACTATTTTACTTATATGACAATATAACTCTAAAAATAAAATAAACATAATATATACTCATATAATAAATATGATATCATAAACTTACATACACAAGCTTTACATAGATATGTATACTTTTATAGCGATAAATAATATTTTTTAAGACGACGTTTAAAAGTTGACACCGACACAGAGTGTCGGATATCCCGCGGTAGCGCATTCCAGAGAATCACAGCTTTGACAGTGAAGGAGTCGCCGTAGCATTGCGAGCGACTGCTTGGCATTGCTAATTTGCTGTCGTTCTTTGAACGAAGGTTGAGAAGATGGCTAGACCGAAGAAAATGAAATCTTTCCTTTAGATATGGAGGAGTATGTGGAAGAAAGAGAATAGAGTAGAGAAGAGAAAGGATATGGAAATTACGGCGTTGTTTAACGGTTAGCCATTTGAGTTGGACTCGATATTGAGTTATGTGGTCAAATTTTCTCAGCCCAAACACAAATCTGATAGCCATATTTTGCAGACGTTCAAGCTTATTAAGGAGAATCTGTGGTAAGTCAGAATAGCATGAGTCTGCATAATCTAAGAGGGGAAGAAGAAGTGATTGAGCCAGGGATATTTTGGTTTTGACCGGTAAGAAGTTTTTCCATCTTCTCAACCTACCGATCACGGCGTAGATCTTCCGACTAACTGCAGCTATCTGAGGAGCCCAGGAAAAGGAGTTGTCCATAACAAGACCCAGATTTTTGACAGTGCTGCAAATTTCCAAATTAGTGCCATTGAATACTACAGGAGGGAGAGATGAAGGGTTTATTTTGGAAATTTGCTGCCATGATCCAAATAAAGAAACCTGTGACTTACTTGCATTTACACACAACCCATACGACTTACTCCAGTTGCTCACAGTATTGAGTTCGGAATTAAGTCGTACTATAGCACCACAGAGATCGTCGACGGTTGTTGATGTGTAAATTTGCAAATCGTCAGCGTAGAGATGAAAGGATAGTGAGAGAAGGTCAGTGATAGAGTTGATGAAAATAGAGAAGAGGAGGGGAGACAGAACACCTCCTTGAGGTACACCCGCACTAAGACAGCAGAATGATGAGTATTTATCATCAATGCGTATGCATGCGATCATAAAGGTAGGAACGAAACCAGCCAATAGCATCGGAGGAGACATTTATTGACTTAAGAACTGCTAGGAGAATATCAAAATCAACAGTATTGAAGGCATTTGAGAAATCAAGTAAGGTTACGATACTAACTAGCCGGCTATCAATCCCGTACCTTATGTCATCACAAATTTTGATCAAAGCAGTCACAGTGCTGTGCCCAGGGCGAAATCCGGATTGGTATGGACTCAGAATATTGTGCTTAGAGAGGAATAGTGAAAGTTGACTGTGGACCACACGTTCAAGCACTTTCGATAAAAATGGAAGGATTGAGATTGGTCTATAGTGAGAAAAGGTTGAAGGATTGGAAATTTTAGGAATGGGAATGACATAAGCCGAGCCCCAAATATTCGGAAAAGTGTTAGAGGAGAGGGAGTGATTGAAAATATGGCAAAGGACAGGTAGGATTGTGTCAAGTGCCAGCAAAATCATTTTACGACTCACACCATCACTGCCGATGGCATCAGATTTTATAGCCATGATATGCTTCTGGACTTCCGTAGCAGTGATGGGTGTAAAATTGAATAGCCCAGAATTAGGACTAGGCCTTAAACTAAGGGAGTTAAGCGTGTTAGATTTCGTTAAATTGTCTAATAAAGGAACAGTCGTAAAATGTCTATTAAGCGATTCTATATCAACGTTGCTAGGGGTAAGAGAGGATTTGCGATCCCGGCCAATTCCCATGGTGTCAAGGAATCTCCAGACTTTCCCAGGGCCTTTATTGTCCACTGAAACATGTATGTATTCTCGCTGAGCATCCCGGCAACGCCTATTGCATTTATTACGCAGATTTTTATATTTACATAGATTTTCTGTAGTAGGGTTACTCTTGAATTTCGACTTAGCTCTGTTACGTTTGACCATCAGAATTTTTATTTCCTCTGTTAGCCAAGGTGCTGGAAGATGTTTGAGTTTAATCGGTCTTAATGGAGCATGCACATCGAATAACTCAATAAGAATGGAATTAAAAATATTAAGCTTGTCATCCGTCGTTGTGGCATTCAGCACAGCGTTCCAATCGATTTGGCTAAGGTCGTTCATAAAGCTAACGTTGTTGAAGTCCTTAAAGCTGCGCCGCATTATGATCGTAGGTTTAACTTTGGGCGGGCGTATTTTATACGAGAGATAGACTAAGTCGTGGTACGAAAAAGCCTCTGCTGGAAGTTGTCCAAACGCATTGACACGATCAGGCGAGGAGACAATCATGAGGTCCAGTAGAGAAGGAACGCAGTTAGGAAAAAAGTGTGTCGGACGTGAGGTGTTTAAAATATTTAGGTCAGCACTGTTAATCATATCAACCAGGCGCTTGGCTAGAGAGTTATCCTTGACTAGGCAAGTATTGAAGTCGCCCATGATTATCGTATGATCGGCGTTAGGGACAAACTTCTCTAGCAAGGTCTCGAACTCATTAAAATAGTCTATGCGCAACGAAGGACTATAGAAAACTCCCAATAGAAGCTTCAAAGTACCGAAGAGAACTTCAATAAATAAATGTTCAGATGATTCCGCATACTGGGAGGGAGATTTATCTACGATGTATGTACCGGTGTACTTCGTATCACCTATCCTAACGACAAAATATATGGGAAAATGAAATTGTTGTTTTTACTATCTTTCTCGCAATTTTTCCATATTTTCTCACCGTTTAAACCTTCCCTGGACTACGACAAACATTTCAAAACCAAAATCAGCTAAATCGGCCCAGCTGTTCTCGAGTTTTAGCGAGACAAACGAACTGCAATTGATTTTTATATATATAGATACGAGATTTTTTTAGTGTTTGTGGTTATTGAAGTTTTATTTATTTTATAATTTTTTATATTTTACAATTTTTAGTGGTCACGGCTAATAGATAATGCCCGCAACTTCGTCCGCGTGGAATAACGTTTTCGATTCCCGCGGAAACTCTCAAATTTTTCGGGATGAAAAGTGGCCTAAGTCCTTCCCCGGGATACAACCTATCCCTTTACTAAATTTCATTAAAATCGGTTGAACAGATAAATTTTTTGATTACCGCGGGAACCTTTGATTTTTCAGGGATAAAAAAGTAGCATGTCTTTCCCCGGGATACAACCTATCTTTGTACCAAATTTAATCAAAATCGGTTGCACAGATGGGCCGTTAAAGCGTAGCAGACAGGCAGACAGACACACTTTCGCATTTATTATATTAGTATGGATGTCTGGTTAAAAACCTACTGTTTACTAAGCTATTACACTGATCGCGAGCAATTTACACGAATTTACAATTTACACACAAATTACAACGATCTTCACAAAATTTATATGGACCACCTCTGAAGTATGATCTATCAAACAAAAAAGAATCATCAAAATTGATTCATAATTGGCGGAGTAATCGTGTAACAAACATACAAAAACATACAGCCGAATTGATAACCTCCTTCTTTTTTTTGAAGTCGGTTAAAAATAGTTATCCCGGTATAAATTCAAACAAAAAAATCAAATTAAGATTTAAATTAGAAATTTAATTCGTTCAATGGCATTACATTTCCATCAAGTTCTTGCGCTTCAACTTTGCCACGTCTACCGAAGCTTTAGCCACTTTCTATCGAAAGTAGACGACGATAATTCAATAATAATTATCGTAAACCGCTTGTAGACGAAAGACCAGCTTTGTAGATTTTAATTTAATGCCGGTATGTCCAATTATTCAGAGCGACTTATAGCGGATCGGCGCAGTAGCTGCGCTCGGGAGATAGTGCATTGAATCGCGTCTACCAAGGCTTTAGCAACATTGGATTCTCGGCAGACTGTCTTTTTTTGTTCTTGTATAAACCTAACTATTTGAGAAAAAAAAATCAGCCTTGTAGAAATAAGGACAAAAAGTTTATTTTTCAACACATTACGTGAGTGGAAGACCTTAGATGGCAACGCTTCCGATGCGGCAGACTATCATTATCCTGTATATTTAGGTATCCTTGTTCACTGTAAGAAGTTTCAGTCTTGTAGGTATAATACATTTACGTATTATTTATTTACAGGTTTCAAAAAAATATTTGCAACAACATCGGCGCGGCAGACTGCCATTCTGTTTACGTACGGTTTCAAAATAACAAAATAGCAAAGAATCAGCTTTGTAGGAATAATCGCACCCATAATGTCGCTGCCTCCCGGACCATGAGTGCAATTTCATATTTTTTGACGACCTCCGAGGCGCAGTGTTGAGCGCTGTTGTCTTAACGTGCGGAGGTCCCGGGTGCGATTCCCGGCAGGGTAAATTTGGTAATTTATAATTAATTACCACCCTACCGGCAAAGACGTGCGATGCCGTGTAGAAACCGCTTTTTTTTTTATCCACTACAAGCTAGCCCTTGACTGCGATCTCACCTGATGGTAAGTGATGATGCAGTCTAAGATGGTAGCGGGCTAACCTGTTAGGGGCATGGCAGTTATATTAAACCCATACTCCTTCGGTTTCTACACGGCATCGTACCGGAACGCTAAATCGCTTGGCGGCACGTCTTTGCCGGTAGGGTGGTAACTAGCCACGGCCGAAGGCTCCCACCAGACCAGACCAGGGAAAATTCAGAAATTATAAATTCGCAAATTGACCCTGCCGGGGATCGAACCCAGAACCTCCGCACGTTAAGGTAACAACGCTACACACTGCGCCACGGAGGTCGTCGAATAGGGGTATGGATTTAATTAACTGCCATGCCCCTAACAAGTTAGCCCGCTACCATCTTAGACTGCATAACTTACCATCAGGTGAGATCGCAGTCAAAGGCTAACTTGTAGTGGATTAAAAAAAAATGATTGTATACATGATGCAGTCTAGCTAGGGAGCTATAGGGAGCTTGCATCTATGGTAGCTCAATAGATGCAAGCTCCCTATGTGACAAATTTCGTGTTTGAGCTACGAAACAGGAGACAGATGGACAGGGAGTTTTAAACTCCTAGGTTTTTGTTATTATCAGATGTTAGTGATAATAACGGGGACCGACAGCTTAACGTGCTCTCCGAGGCACGGAGGAAACGAAAAGGTCAAATTTGAACCTCCAAATTCGGTCACCCATCCAGTTACCGACTTGGGTCAACGTTGCTTGACAATCGCAATTGACTGATATGCGTTGTCGCAGCTAGGCCATTCGTTCCTCAGACAGACGGACTATGCCAACTAAAATTATTTTTTAATTTTTTACAGCGTTTCCAAAACATTGGTTGTTTCGTGGGAACATCAGAAAACGTGCTATTCAAGCTGCTAACGGACAAAAATAACCCCGCATTCAAAGCCATATCGAAACTTAACCAAGCTCCAACTTCGGACCAATTCGGACAAAATGACCAGGGATACCTCAATAAACTATAATATATTATAAATTTTTATTGTTTACTAGATTATGCCGGCGACTTCGTCCGCGTGGATTAAGTTTTTTTTATTCCCGCGAGAACTCCTAAATTTTCCGGGGTAAAAACTAGCCTATGTCCTTCCCCGGTATACAAACTATCCCTGTACCAAATTTCATCAAAATCGGTTGAACGGATGGGCCGTGAAAGCGTAGCAGACAGACAGACACACTTTCGCATTTATAATATTAGTATGGAATATGGATATTATGTTACATTCATATTACATGGTGTATATGTCACCGTAAGATTGCAATAACCGTTAGATTGTAATCTAACTAGCGAAATTGGCGAAATTGTAAATTGTCGACAGATTGTGAACTGCTTAATTTTCAGTGTCAATTTTTGAAATATTCATTGTATTTACGTTTTCTTGTCTTGTAGGTTAGGATAGGGTTCGATATAAATAAATAATCAGGTAATTAATATACCTACAGACTAAAATCTACCGAAAAATAATGCTATAAATTGTAATCTGTCGACAGTTTACAATTTCGCTAGTTAGTTTATATTCTAACGGTTTTTGCAATTTTACGGTGACATAATATAAGGTATCCCAGGCAATTAACGCCCACTTAATTTCAAATTAATATATTATTTAATGAAATGATTGAATTAAAAAACTGTTTAGAAAAATAGTTTTATTGACAAAAAAAGAATACAGAAATATAACACATAAGTGCTATCAGTCATATAGGATTATGCAAACAAAGACTTTTTGAATACCCTGTCATGGACGTTATTGAACATACAGTTTTTAGTAACGCCCATATATTAATTTACGTATTATCTTAATAAACATAAATATTTCGACTTAGAGCCGTACCAAACCTAAAAGTATATTATATTGTCTTTTTTAGATAACACTATAATTATCATTATATTAATTACAAACACTACAATATTCAAATTTTGTAACACGTCCAACACATCACGTACTTTCTACATATTCATCTTTAACAAAAATATCTCACTTCTAACATGTGTTAAAACTATAAAACATCAACATCTAAAGGATTTTTAATAAAAATACAGATAATTATAAAATGCTTATTGGGCGCTATTAAACGTAGATGGCTAATGACGTCCCGGACTAGTGCGTCAATTAACGCCCTGAAATTAAATACAACATTATAGCTTAAACATGAATGAGATCAGTAATCAACTAATATCCTAAGAATTATTCAGAGTATCAGTAATCAGTCTTACAATCCTTTGGAATTTAAATACGTTTTATATTTATTCGCAATTTGAACACATGAAGTCTTCGTCATGTTTCGTTAGGCCAACACACTCCTCATGGTACCACTTCTTGCAAAATTTACATTGTCTCATGTCCAATTTTATGTTTTCATGACATGCATAGCAGTACCAATGTTCTTCTGTGTCGTCCTTTTTTTCATTAATCTTCTTTTTATTTTCTTGTTCATTAGCAATATTCTTAACTTTTTTTGGAAACCTAACTTTTGGTTTTATTGCTTTATTTTTTAATTTAATCCTATCTTTCTTGTTTTTCTGATTTTCTTCGGTATTGGTATTCTTTGGTTTCTTTTTATCTTCATCTTTTTTGTCAAAGAGATCTTTAGTAATACGTTGACCCTTATAATTGATAGCTTTCTTTCGTGGGCGGTTCGTTTTAGTTATAGCGTAATTAGGAGTCGGCAAAAAGTCTTCAAATTCTGTTCTATTGCTTGGTTTATTTAAATTTGATAATGGAACATTATCTTCATCTGAAAAACAAGACTTATTATCATCAGGGTTTGCTTTTTGATTTATGTTTTCTTGCGCAAGATTGATTATTTGCTTTTTAGGTGTAGTTACTCCTTTATCAATGATAGATAAAATTTCATTTTCGTCATCTGATGAACAACCATAGACGTCTTCAACTGAATATTTTAACTTATCATGTGATGGATTGATTATGAAAATATCTTTGTCAGACGAGTCAGAACTGTATGTTCGGCATATATTTCTTTGCAGACCTGAACAACTGGGAACTGCCATATCAATGACATTACTCGTAGAGCTTTCTTTGTTTGCAGGCACTTCAAGTAACACAGAGAGATTTTCAGGAATTGTGGAAGGTGAAACACAAAAGTTATGGAATGAATCATGCGGCGTAGGATTTTCCAATTCATTTTCAGAAACATCAGTAGATGAGCTATAATCAACAATACGAGAAATATTTTGATTATTATTATTTAGATTTTGAGCCTTTAATCCTGTTGGTTGAGGTAAAAATTTCTGAAGATTGTCACACTGTTCATTACGCGGCGTCACAGTTAGATTGTCGTCAGTATCAACATTAAATTCATCAGGAGTCAAGTCCAGTATTTTTGATGCGTTTACATCAAGATTACGCTGATTTTCGTCAGAGTCAGTGTCAATATTTGCATCAGATTTAGGATTCTGCATTGGTTTGTTTATATTTTGAGGATATGGGATTTCAGATAAAACTGACGGAGCAAATGCTTCTTCTGGGATTGCTTCAGGGTTATAGGGATACAAGCCTGTTGCTTTGAATCCGTTCACTATGTTAGTGTGTGTCATACATTTGGGCCACACTTGCGAAAATATTTTATTGAAATCGGCTTTTTTCAATGTCCTATCAGGGTTAACTGACAGGAAATTCAGGACAGCTTCATCCCAGTGATGCTCGTACGATTTATTTACTGATTTATCTAATGGTTGCAGCTCGTGCGTAGTATTGGAAGGAAGGCAGTACAAAACTATATCATTTTTTTCAGCTTCATCTAACGCCTCAACTGATAGATGGCACTTTGCACCATCAAAAATTAATAAACATTTATCAGCGACTTTATGTTTTGCCAGGTGCTGAATAAATTCTACAAATAAGTCTGAAGTCATACTTCCCTTCGGTGCCATTCTAACCATAGTTCCAGCTGGTAGATTTTCTGTTAGATCTGGTCGTTGTCTTTGACCTTTAAAAATGATCATAGCTGGAATTGTTGTACCTACGGCATTCACACACATCGCAATGGTGACATTCTCTGCATGTTCCGGGGCAATGAGATGAACCCTTTTGCTCCCCTTTTCAGCCAAAACTGTATGCTGTTTATGCACAGTTATTCGACATCCTTTTTCGTCCATATTATAACACCTTTCTGGATGTTGCAGTATATCTAACTCATCATATAATTTGCGGATACTCTGAAAATGTTGTTGAACAATAGGTTTATTCAACTTTTGTGCACGAGCTGCGTTCATTATTTGAGGTTTTCGTTTACTAATGGATGGATTTCTATTTAAAAAGGATCTCAACCAATCTACACCGGCAATCCTTTTGGATTTATTGAAATTATTTTTGATATCATATCTCTCGCAAAATAAGAAAGCTTGTTTTCTAATGAATTTAGGTGTTAATGGAATCCCAATACTTGCAAATCTTTTTATCCGCGAAGCTAAATCATTTTCTTGTTTATTCGTTAAAATAGGCTTTCTCCCCAAGCGTTTGATTTCTTGACCTGTTTTTAAATGATCTCTTAAAGTTCTTCGCGGTATATTATACTTTGTTGCTGCTGATCGCTGAGTCAAATTACCTCTTTGCACAGCTTTAATGGCAGCTTTCATAGTGTCTTCAGACCATGACTCCCCTCTTCTCTTACGTGTGGAATGAGATGGATTCATTTCCCCGACCTGTAAAAAGCAAATCATTATGATACACAGAAATTTTCGCCTTGTATAAATGCGCCCACTTAAGGATAATAGCGCCCATACAGGCTAATAACGCCCAAACCTCACTTTACAGGGCGTTATTACCCGAATAGTACCTTCTACCTAGTTCTCATATTTTCACACATAATTACAAACAAATCAATCAAATCGTCAATGAAATATGAAATAAAAGTATCTAAAATGAACGCTAATCACAAAATTAGAAATGTAAATTATAAAAAATATACTAAAACTTACGAATTTGTCTGAGTATTTTTTATAATAACAGCGTGCACTGCCGGCGTCCTTGAGGTAAAGTTCGCAACTGAGTATTTGGTGGCGTGAGCCGCGTGGCGTCGCGTCCGTGCGTTCCTATTGGTTTATTCTATGTGTGCGTGAAGTGTAACGTAACTCGTGCGGCATTATCTCCAATTTTTAGCATTCGGGCGTTATTCCACATTGGGCGTTAAATGCCATACCTACCTTACTTATTATAAAATTCGTGCTCGTCTCTATGGTATAAAGCTTCTGGTATCCAAAAATTTGTATGAACGAATAAATAAAATATAAATTATACTCTTGTTATTTATTTTATAATGTAAATAGTTTATTTAACTTAAGACGTAATATATTTTTGAAAATTTAAAATATGGTGTTTCATTTCAACAGAGACCACTTGAGTTGTTCCTTGGCCGATTGTAGGACCTGGAAAAGAAAAAAAGCAATTAAATACTTAAGCCTGGCAATTCAGAAAGGCAATAGCACCAGTGGGCTGAATCTCTAAACTAAAATGACAGCATTAAATAACCAGGTAACCCTTTCTTATTACTCCCTGTGGAGAGGGACAGAACTATTTAGAGCTGCCATTTTAGTTTAGTTGTACAGAATTGGCCAGTGTCTTAGGTACCATCAACTATGCACATGAACGAATACCGGTATGTATCGAACGGTGTATATTTTTTGCAAATATAAATGTTACAGATTTTATGTACAGTAAGCTTTCTCTGTACCAAATTTCATCAAAATCGGTTGAGTAGTTGGGCAGTGAAAGCGTAGCAGACAGACAGACACACTTTCGCATTTATATTATTAGTATGGAATTGGTAACGATACCACCGTCGACTAGTGAAATATGTTAGTGTTTATGTTTAAGTTTTGTAATAAATAAATAATTCACAGCCATCAACTGACACTCTGTATCAATAGATAAAAGTTATTTTTCTAGAGGCGTTTTTTGCCTACAGGGATACAGGGAAATAATAGGGTGATGACAACTCAATCAAATCAGCAACTATTTATCAACCTTAAAAACGCGCTTCTAGTATGGAAGTTGTATGAAATTCACAATAGTGACGTCATGAAATTTCAACGCACTTTTTTTCTTTAATCTATATTTTAAAATGGTTATCAAACTTAAAACTAACCGAGGATGTGAATTTTAGGTCTTTTGGAACACCCTCTATTTAATAATCAGTTAGAAATAATTTATTTTTGATGTAGGCATCATCCCTATTTGCGGTGATGTCATGGAATAATACGGTAGTAGTCCCACAAACTTACCTGACCCAGTTACAGCGTCGTGAGTAGATATGAAAAATAAAATTAAAAAAACTTAACAGGCATAAAAATTAGTTCCAATTTTGGCCACCTGGTCAGATAAGTTTGACGGACCGTAAATATAATAAATCTAGGGGACTTACTAACTAAATTCGTTTATCCGCCCTTTGAAGAGCCCCATATTGTAGTCATTAGGGAACACAGAAGATGGAAGCTGGTTCCATAATTTGCAGGTACGTGACAGAAAAGACCCGTTGTTATTGATGATTTAAAATTTTAAGCGGTTACCACAGTGTAAATTAGATGGCACTAAATGTATCTACATCGCGGGATAGAGAATTATAATCGACTGAAAACTTATAGGTTACATACAACTTTACAAGCCTGAATCGCGATATAAGTTTTCTGAGAATAGCGCTTTTTAAATCCTGTTCAAACTTATAACGTTTGGACCAGAAGGGTCTCCGGGCACAACACCAGCCCGGAGAAAGATCTTCCTATTGGTGCAGATAAGTACCTAACTCGTCCCACAGGCAATAAATTATCCTCATTGCGGCGGTGTATGTTACCAAAAACTAAATGTAAACGACATCCCAAATAGCGCATATTATATGGCCCGCCAACACGTATTGGAGCAGCGTGGTAGGTCTAAGCTCTAATTCCCTCTCTCCTATGAGAGGCCTGTGCCCAGCTGTGGGACGTTAATGGGCTGTAGTGGTGGTGGTGGGTTATGGTCCTGAGTCCTGACTCCTGAATAATATATTTATACAGTGGGTCGATGCTCAAACTTGAAGTCTGAGAGTTAAGGTGTATGAAATTTGCCACTCCGGGCTGGGCCAGTGTGGTCATTATGTTTCAGAGAATGTCCACAAAAGAACACGGATGTCAAACAAATGATTTCTTACTGTTTATCAAATAGAGGGTCTTCCAAAATTTATTTTTTTATTTTTTATCCACTACAAGCTAGCCCTTGACTGCGATCACACCTGATGGTAAGTGATGATGCAGTCTAAGATGGTAGTGGGCTAACCTGTTAGGGGCATGGCAGTTATATTAAGCCCACACCCCTTCGGTTTCTACACGGTATCGTACCGGAACGCTAAATCACTTGGCGGCACGTCTTTGCCGGTAGGGTGGTAACTAGTCACGGCCGAAGCATCCCACCAGCCCAGACCAGGGAAAATTCAGAAATTATAAATTCCTAAATTGACCCTGCCGGGGATCGAACCCGGGACCTCCGCACGTTAAGGCAACAGCGCTACACACTGCGCCACGGAGGTCGTCAAAATATCTATAATTCTGTTAGTCTTAAGTTTGATGATAATTTTAAATTATCGATTAAATAAAAAAAGTGGGTTTGAATTTGATGACGTCACAACTATGTATTTCATACAAACTTAGCGCGTTTTTAAGTTTGATAAAGAGTGGCTTAATTTGATTGAGTTGTCATCGTGTCTATTAGCTACAATGCACTTCCTCTCTCTCTCTCTCTTATCAACCCCTTGCCGGCTCACCACTGAGCACGAGTTTCCTCTCTGAATGAGAAGGGTTTGGCCATAGTCCACCACGTTAGCCAAATGCGGATTGGATTGCTTCACACAACTTCGAGGGCATTATGGAGAACTCTCCGGCATGCAGGTTTCCTCAGTTTTGTTACAGTAGTAGGTATTTTTATAAGTAATATTACTATGAAAATCAATATTGCATTGGTTAGTAACTTTTTAAGCAAATAATTATTATGCAAAGATTGGCATGCCAAAGTTTGGTTATTTCGAAGAAATAAAATAAAAATCAAAATAAAATAAACAAAAGATAGTATATTAATTATAGGTACAATAAAATAAAACTAAACTAACAATAAATACTACTTTTAGTAAAACTGAGTTATTATATTGAAATTTTCTTTTCCCCTTATTTTCTTGAATTTTGAAAATTAATAATTGTTATTGATTATGTTGTATAGAGCCTGAAATATAGAATAAATTTTATTTAAAAGTTAATATTATGAATAGATTTTTAGCAAGTTATTAGTACTTACATAATTTACTTAAATAAAGTTGGAAGAAATAAAATAATTATAAGAATTACGTACCATACATATATATTTACATAATTTATGTATTAAAATGAAATAAAAAATTTATTCCAAAAATTTATTACAAAATAAAAAATACAATAAACGTTTACAAAAAAATATCCAACAATAAAATAAAATGTGTATACTTATATGAATTAAATATTTCTTAAAAATATAATATTGTCATTTTCTTAGCTATTGGTGATTAAATATGGAAAACAAAAAGCAAATATAAATAATATTACATTGTGATTTTTGCTCTTTGCTTATTTGTTAATAAAAATAATATAACAATGTTAAATTATTTTTGTTATATTATGGCACAATTCATTTATTATTATTATTATTATAAAGCAAATAATTGCATGGAAAATTCTACAAATTAAAATAATGAAAAACTAACATGAAACTACTAAGTAGATTTATATCTAATTTTATTCACGTTTTAGGGCAAAATACTGGACATACTGATTTTTACGAGCTTTTAAATATAATTTTGTAATAAACTTTTATTTTCTAATCTTCAAGAATTGGCAAATCTAATGTCGGATATTTGCGAGTGTTCAATAAATTAACAATTATTTTAGTTTTTGAAGTGAAACTTCTTTAGAATCGTTGTGATTTGAAAATTCGATGAAACGAAAAAGCGACACTAAAAAGAGACAAACATAATCGTACTAGGATTTAGCCTGCGAGAGAATGAGATAGAACACAAGTTATATTTATCTCATTCTCTCTAAGGCTACTTTTCTGAAGTTTCACTTCTGCCGTGTGTGAATTGCACACACACTTTTTTTTTTTAATTTATAGCCAGTGTCACTCGGGATGATGTAAGGATTCAAACGATACCCCATACACCCAAACCTGTTCCGGTATTTAGTAGTAATAGTGGAATAACGAAACTCACATACATACACAAACTCTGAAAACATTACACTCCTTTTTTTGAGCAGTCGTGTAAATTAGTAAGAAAACGTCACCAGAAAAGTTTATTAATGTTATCCATTACCTGAACGACAGTCTGTTCGCCCAAAGGTACGTCCTCAGTGCGTAACGCGGCTCTGCTTACTATGGACGTTGGGTCGGAGTCCAGGATTATCCTGGAAATGAATAAATTAATATCCTTTAATTATTGGATAGAAGCAGGCGTTAGTTTGCGGAAGTCCATGATAATGAAGGAACTAGAAGTTTAATCATACTAATATTATACATGCGAAGGTGTGTTTGTTTGTTGGTTTGTCCTTCAAACACGCCGCAACAGAGCCACGAATCAACGTGATTTTTGGCATGGGTATAGTTGAGGACCTGGAGAATGACATACTTTATATCCCGGAAAATTAAGCAGTTCCCGCGGAATTAAAAAAAAATTGGTGGGCATCAGCTAGTCCATAATATCCATACTAATATTATAAATGCGAAAGTGTGTCTGTCTGTCTGTCTGCTACGCTTTCACGGCCCACCTGTTCAACTGATTTTGATGAAACTTGGTACAGAGGTAGGTTGTGAAAGCGTAGCGAAAAAAATTAGTGGGCATCAGCTAGTCCATAATATTAATATTATATTAATGAGAAAGTGAGTCTGTCTGTCCATCTGTCTGTCTGTCCGCTACGCTTTCACAACCCACCTGTTCAACCGATTTTGATGAAATTTGGTACCGGGATAGGTTGTATCCCTTGTTGTAGCAGTTCCCGCGGGAACTAAAAAAACTTGAAACACGCGCACAAAGAGGCGGGGATCAGCTAGTATTGAAAAAAAAATACCTTACCCGCGGTCACAGATCTCATCGAATGCCAACATGACAGCGTCCAGACTGTCCAAAAGTATGCGCTTCTCCACATTCCTCCTGAGCAGAATACTGACTGACTCGTACAGGGCGTTCAGAACTGACTGGAGGATTAACTGAAAAACAAAAATGTTATACAATTTTTATCAAACTTCGTCGGCGTGGATATCATATGATATCTTCAATTTTCCGGGATAAAAAGTAGCCTAAAAATAACTCAATCTATGCAGACAAAGCAATTTACAAAGAAACACACGGATAACGAATTCCCGCGGGAATCAAAAAAACTTAAACCACGCGGACGATGTCGCGGGCATCAGGTAGTAATTAATAATTTAATAATAGTTTGGATGGATAAATGAAGAATAGATGGATCTTTGTTATAGAATCATGCCAGGCTTAATGGATCTGGATGAAATTTGGCACAGAGATAGATTAAGAGTCTGGAATAATACATAGGCTACTTTTAATCCCAGAGAATTAAGGAGTTTCAGCTGGAAGCGAAAAAACTTAAACCACCCAGACGAAGTCACGGGCATCATCCAGTTATTGCATTATTCTGTACTTCTAAACATTTAACACTTAAGGTTTTTTACCTCATTCTCATGTGAGCTTCCTATAACGTAGAAGAACAAGTCAACATTGCTTTTATAAACACAGGTGAGGCCGTCCAGTATAATTATCTCTGCATTCGCCCTGTAAATTGATATAAGTCTATATTAGAAATCATAATGCATTTACTAGTGAAAAAATAAAAGTCCCGATCTACAATAAACACTATGTTGTTATTTAATATTACAATCACAAGAAAAGACAGAGGACATTTGCGACGCGAAGATGGCGAGAGAGAGAGAGAGAGAGAGAGAGAGAGAGAGAGAGAGAGAGAGAGAGAGAGAGAGAGAGAGAGAGAGAGAGAGAGAGAGAGTAGTGCCTAGTGCCACAGGTGAATACTATACCTACTTACTGTAGCATTTATTTTGCTTTTTTAATTTTTTTTTTATTTAATTATTGAGCCTGCAAGGCAAAGATCTACATTACATTCTGCCTACAATTTTATTCCTTGTCAAAATTAAAAAGGGAACATCTGCGCCACGTGTGTCTTTCAGCTTTCTTGGTCCAAACATTTGGGCTGGACATTGAGCAGTCAGCCAGTCAGTGAATGAGTTAGTCAGGCCCAATCTTAAAATAGCTGATGACCGCGACTTCGTCCGCATGGATTGAGGTGAATTTTGCGGGATAAAAAGTAGCCTCCTAAAGTAGTCATCTACAGCTAAAGCTACAGGTAGGTTCGGCGGGGTAGGCTGCCGGACCACCAGTAACCTGTGTCCTAACACGGGGAAATGGGTGGAATGGTTCAATTAATGGACTGATCACCCGCCTGGCGACGGAAGGCGTCCCCTCTATAAGTACATACAAAGTAGTAATCGTAAAAACGTAAACCACGCGGACGAAGTCGCAGGCATCAGCTAGTGTATTATATTTTTTGTTTGTTGGAAATCCAGCTCCCAGCTTTCCCTCCACAGACTATAATGCTTACCTGTGTGTTTTATTAAATAAATTCTTTTCAAATGCCTTCTGTTCCTTGGCCGTTGGCAGCACATCTTTGTCATAATACTTGGCCAATATTCTGTTACCATCGTTGTCCAGGATGCACATCCCTTTGACTATGTAGAGGGTGGGTTCCTGAAAACATTGTATTGGTTTTAGATGATGCCTACGACTTCCTCCAAGTGGATTAAGGTTTTTGATTCCCACTGGAACTCTTCAATTTTCCGGGATAAAAAGCCTATATCCTTCCCCGGGATGTAACCTATACCTGTACCAAATTTTATCCAAATCAGTTGAGTAGTTGGGCTGTGAAAGCGTAGAGACAGATATAGACACATGCTCACATTTTTAATATTTAATATGGATTAATATTTATGGATGGTAAGCATAATTAAAATGAAGTTTCTCCATGTTTTTGTATACTAAAGGGTGTTGTCAGTGGCCAGTGGGGTGGTAGGGAAATCTGCATACTAAGACATCTCTATAATTTTCTCAAATATGGGTGAAGATTGCAAATTTACATATTGGATAGAAGCAGGCATTAATTTTGCGGAAGTCCATTATAATCAAGGAACAAGAAGCTTAAAGGTGTTGATTCGACAATGCACAATTGTATTTTTTTTTATCCCCTACAAGTTAAGTTAGCACTTGACTGAGATCCTACCTGATGGTAAGTGACAATGCAATCTAAGATAGTAGCGGGCTAACCTGTTAAGGGCATGGCAGTTATATTAAACCCAAACCCCTATTTGGTTTCTACTCGTCATTGTACTGGAATGTCGTATGGCACGTCTTTGCCGGTAGGGTGGTAACTAGCCACGGCCGAAGCCTCCCACCATGCAAATCTTTTGGAATGAAACATAAGTACAACAATTGGATGAGTAATTTGGGTGATTTATGTGGTATAGGGTGGTGCATATCCCAAGTTACACATTGTACCACATAGATTTGTCTGTTTTTTGGATTATAGCAAATCAAGCTTCTTGGTCCTTGATTGACAATCCAGACTCAGCCAGAGTGGGGGACCATGGCCTGCACCCTTCTCATTCTGAAAGGAGACCTGTGCACAGTGATTGGTTGGCAATTAGATGATATTATGATGATGACATCAATACTGTGATTGTAGCAGCAAGGTAAAATAACATGCTTATATGCTGCATCATGGCTAGCCAATGTGGCTAATTCTGTATAACACAATCTCTAAACTAAACTAAAATGACAACTTTAAATCTAGTTCTGTCTCTTTCGGCATGGAGTATTATGATAGGGTTAACAATAATTTTAATGCTGTCATTTTAGTTTAGTTTAGAGATTGTACACTACAGAATCAGTCCCTATGTTTCGTATACCAAATAATGACATATTGTGTATCACTTGCTATGCTTGCTTTTTTTTTTGGTTATTTTGTCATCAAAATCTTTTATTCAAACTAGAACAGATATGCGCATAATATAAATAATTACTTACGAATAAAGCTCCCTCCATTGTTGTGTAAACCATTTTAGCGTTAATTTCTTAGATATCAACGAATATTAGTCTGATTGTCTTTGCCGCTGCCTTCCCTACGCCTAGAGGTCTATAATTTCACTACCAAAAAGATATTGTACTGAAAGATGCAAGAGAATAATAACTATGAAACCGGGAATAATATAAGGTATATTTTTTAAGAAAATGTAATATTTAATATTTGTATTTAATTTACAAAATTGAAATTTGAAAATACTGAAAACTAAGTTTACGTGTTCAGATAAGACGTTTGACATTGACTTTGACAATTTACATGACGCGACGTTGTCACTACGACATGAGTTATAGTGGTGGGCAAAAACCGTAAAAATAAAAATAAAATTCGGACTGCTATATTTTCCAAACAGTTTTTTTACCCGATAATAGCCTGACTAGAAAAATAAAAAACTTGGCTATGTTGTGGGTGTAAATATGTGAAAAGCAATAATGGAGCCCCCGGGTGGGTTTTTTATTTGACTGGTCAGGCTATAATAATAATTACAATATTGTAATAATAATCAACTTATTTTCAAATCAAATCAAAACATATTAATTTATTCAATATAGGTACACTGTGGGTACACATAATGACGTTAAAAATTACTTATAAAAAACGATGGTGATAATCAGTTACGTTCTTAAACGTTCGCACCCTGGTATGGGAAGAGCCCACAACAAACTCAGCCGGGTTTGTTTTTATTATCACCATCTCACAAATCATCTTAACTAAGGAACTATCAGAGCCATTAGAGCAAATTATTGTCAAGCTTCCTTGTCGTTTAAGTAATCCTTTACATGGTATGGTAATAAGATTTTTTAATGAGTTTACGTTTTACATTAAATTTGAAGTTCTATTCGTTTAAATATTCAGATCTACATCAATATGTAAAAGAAAATAACCGACGTATGTATCGAAGAGCGAGTAGGTAACTAAAAAGTTTGGTCTTAGGGCGAAAACACATCACTAACCGAACGGGGTGAAACTTTCTGGTTGGAGAACGACGTTATGACCTGTCGCACCAGTTTATGCACCTCAATAATATTAATGTGCCGACGCGTAATTATACCTACCTAGCTTTTTCCTGTCCGTTTCATATTGTGTTGTCGTTCTAAAGCTTCTCTGAAGTTAGAACTTATTTGAATGAAGTTCAAAGAACATCCAAATATTCACGCATGTCCTATAATAGAATATCGCATTTTGGGGTTAATTATTTCGTGTCATAAATATACGGAATAGGCGTGCATAGCTTAAGCAAAATAAACACGTTCCTTTGATGTCACCGAATCAAATTACAAAGGAAAACTCGTACCATCCTACCTATAGTACCTAAATACTTATAGGTAAGTAATCTATTTTGGAGAGTTCAACTGGTTTTTATGGTTTTCTAGCCTATTTTTGTTCACAGGGATGAAGACAGAGAGTTAGCCAGAGGTTTTAACACACGTCTTATGGATTCTTAAGAGATATCGGAGCCTCCCTGTAAACGCTAGCCACCGAGGGGATTTTATTAGGGTTGAATCCTACATACAAACCTGACTCTTCCCCCAGGAAGTAGGGTAGGTAGGTACTTACCTATCCTATTATTATAAAGTTTTTATAACCTCCCTGGTGCAGTGGTGAGCACTATAGTGGGAGGTCCCGGGTTCTGTTCCCGGCTGGGTCAATTCGGGAACTTATAACTTCTGAATTTTCTCTCCAGTCAGCCGGGCTAGTTACTGCCCTACCAGCAAAGACTTACCGCCAAACGATTTAGCGTGCCAGTGCGACGACGTGTAGAAACCGATGAGAGCGCACTACCATCTATACTAGCATCACTTACCGTCAGGTGAGATCGCAGTCAAGGGCTAACTAACAAAAAAATGTAATATAATCATGAACAGTGCAGGACACCCTGATAATATAATAATATGATGATGTAAATTATCGTCTCTCATCAAATGGAAATCTTTACTCACCACTATTTTCCGATTTTAATCGATTTTCCTATCGTTATTACAGGGGCCATACTGCCATATTGTTTCATTATTGTTGACTTTCGCGTTTTAGAATTAAATTCCTCAAATTTAGGAACGTCAAGGTACGGGTCACGTGAGATCAAACTGTCATTTAGAGTAATATTGCTTAAGTATTGCTTTAAGACCGTTGGCAGTATGGCCCCCTGATAGTTAAATAGAATATCAAGAAGCGGTAAAATACAGCCCTTCCTTATTACGCTCTAATTGATCCTTCCCTTGGATTAAATATCGCATTTCGCCGTCTAATTGCTACCGAAATGTTTCAAAATACAACTTGAAATAGATTCCTGAAGTGTAACGATCTCGGTAAACGATTTACCGACAAAAAAAAAACTAAGCCACTGAGCTTCGACCAGTATCTGTGAGCTCTGTAAGTAATTATAACTTTTACTAGCTTTTGCGTGTGGCTTTGCTTCGTAGTCTAAAATGCACTAGTCTAATACCAACTAGTGCATTTTAGACTACCTAAGTGTAAGTTGGTACTTTATCCAAAACTTTATCCCTACCTACATAATATTATGGTTTGTTTATTTCTTTAATAGACAGTGGAATATGCATATCACTCCGAGTACAGTATGATGGTAGCTATGTTACCATTTTTCTGAATACCGATTGCATCGTAACGTACCTACCAGTTTAGATGCTATTGATGCAGTTTTAGAGGGCTAACTTTTAATTATAATAATATATAGGTAGTAATATATAATTGAACAAACAACATACCAACAAACTCATAATTGAAAGGTAGTCGGAGTCCTAGTTATGGTTGCCAGCTATTTTGGGGTGAACATTCATAAATATCAGCAGAGTGGGCTCATCTAAATCATTTTAACGCCAAAACCCGACTTTAAAACGATCTGAGTTGATATTTATGTCCTACGATACGAAGTTGAAACGATTATTTTAACTAGGCGTTGCCCGCGACTTTGTTTACGCGTATTTAGGTTTAAAAATTCCGGGGAAACTCTGATTTTCTGGGATAAAAAGTACCATCTAGCCTACGTGTATGAGATATACCTACTCGTACTGTGATAATATTATGTCCTTCTGTGATACCATCCCAAGCAAAAAATCATTCGATCCCTAGCTTTGTTGCGGCGTGACTGACGTTAGGTACAATAACCTAGGACTAACTGACAAAACAATAAATAAATACACCTTCGCATTATAATAATATGTATTATTAGAGATTTTTATTAGCTAGTCAGTAGTCACAAAAAATACATATTTTTATCATTATCTTTTTATGAGATTGGATCAGCTGCGCCATTCTGATAAAATATGTGACATGCAATAAGAGCACGGCATGTTTAAGAATAATAATTATTTCAACGAAAATTAAGTAGATTTAATTTTTGCAAGTCACCGCGCTCTTCTACCTTACAGAGTCGTGTCGTGTCTTTGTGTCGTGTAGAGTAAAATTCTCAACTGCTGTCAAAGGTGCCGCACTGATAGATGTCACGCCGCAAATACCGTGACAGCTAGTGAACTAATATTCTGCGTCACTGAACACGCACAAATATGTAAACTATTCCATATAAAATAGATCCAATGGACGTATATAAGAATTATGTCATGATCTTTACGGATTATCTAATAAAATAGCTCTGCAGAGTGATACCAACTTATCTGGCCCGGTGGCTAAAATTTGAACTAATTTTTATACCTATTTAGTTTTTGTTTATATTTTATTTTTCATAGATAAGTTTGTGGGACTATAAATTGATCAGGGTTTGATCCATATCCATAAGGTTGTATAAATAATTAATGACTATATTTTTCCTTATGCTATCCTAAAAATAAAATGGATATTTTTGAGACTATGTAAATTAATCTAACCAATTATTAACTGTAATTGCCAATCTATAACTAAGTAAACTAAAACTTTAACAAAAACTTAAAAAGGTATTTAAGTAAAAAGTGAAATAATGAACAATTGTGTAGTTTAAAAATTTAGTAGGTATGTTTAACATACAACAATATTTTAAACAGGTACCGTAAAATGCTCCAACTTTGCCGACACGACACAATTTTGCCTAAATTGAATAAAATTAAAATATTTCAGCAACTTTTCGTTTAAACTGTCTATGGATCCACCCTAGAACAATCATTTTTGCAAATAACAACACTGACTGCTTTCCTTTCCTTTAAACTAAGAAATGACGTGTCAGTGTCAATTTTAATGGCAGGCGATTTGCACGTGTTGGTACAGCTCCTGTTCAAAATTTATTCATGAGTATTTTTACGCTTTTTTCATTTCTTAGAAAGTGTTATAGAAAAGAAAACATGCTCTTTTCTATTATTTTATTAATTTACTCCGTATCGTAGCAAAATAAGAGTATTAAATCGAAGTAGGCTATGTTGTATTAGGTTAGTGAATAAATTACGACAACATTGCCTGGGCTTAGGGTTGTTACAATAGGGTATTTTAATTAAATCAAAATATTGATTTATTTAACTCCTTTTTGAAACAATGTTCAATACTAAATAAATTTTGAAAAAAAAAACAAGTGAAATGGAGTAGGTAAACAACGAAAAAAAGTTATAAGCAATTTAATAATCCTGATTAGAAAGAGATAGCTATATCGGATAGTGACGTCACTATCTCAATGTATGTCATTATTTCTAATAATTATAGTTTACAATAAAGCAATAAAGAAATGGAATACCGTATTTTACCTGCCCTAAAGATCGCTTAAATACGGCTTCTACGCCGTTAAAATGAATAATCATTTTTTAACCTATGTCTTTAACAGCGTTGCTTTATAATACAATATTTGAAACTTTATAGTTTGACACGTGACTTATGAACAGATCTTTACTTAAACCGCTTTAGTTAAGAATAAAATTGTTTAACCCATGCATAATGTTTTATTAGTATGAAACATGATATTATAGTTTTTGCCTGACTTTGCCCTCCTTTGTCGATCATATGCATGTAGTAGATAGATAGATCACGTCTTTCTTGTATAATAATTAATAACCTTAGATTACGTAAATAACAAGATCCTATCCTATATCCATATACCTACTCCCTTTTTTGTGTTTGCTGTAAGAGACAACCCTAACTTTTGTTAGCAAATCCTAGAGAAGCTGTCACAACATTGCCTGTCTTAACGAAAAAATAAAAACTGATTTGGATGCGTTAATTGTCTACAATGCATGGAAACTTAGTTTATTAATAAATATGTAACAATATTCCTCTTGTCTCTATCTTCCTTAAATATCACATTATACTACCAGGCAATGTTGCAGGTTGGATAGTAACATTGCCTTGCTTTTTGAATTGAAATGTAGGGCCTCATTGTGTACTTTTCTGCAATAAAAAACTCTATTCCAATTGCTTAAGGTTCCCTTTTGAATGTCAGTCAAAAGAACATATGATTTTCTGAATAACTAAAGAGCCAATGAGAAAAAACTTCAAAATATAGGCAAAGTTGAAGCATTTTACGGTACTTATTTACTTATATTTGAAACTACAAAACTGTAAAAAATTAGTTCTAGATTTGTATCTAAACCGGTAATTTTACGATACATTAGCGATTTTATAAAAAAAATAAGGAAAAAATATCGAAACACTCACGATAAATAATATTTATTTCAGGATATAGGCACGCATTTTATGTACAAAATTGAGCCTACATTATTATTATAGCAGATGATTTCTATATTTTATGAACAAAGCGTTGAAGCTCGTTGAAAACCGGTCACCTTAAAGAATATCTATTAATTTAAGGTATTGTGTGATGAAAAGCATTCAAAAGTACGATGTCACGGTATAGTCCGGTACAGACGGACCGACTCATCACTAGTTTCTTACCGAACGCGTCTAGTTAGAGTTGGGTAGTATGCTACTTGGTTCCGTATACCCAGATAATTCATGGCTGCAGGCTAACTTACACGTTACAAGTTAGCCCTTGACTGCGATCTCACCTGATGTTAAAATATGATCATGCAGTCTAACCAGTTAGGGGCAGGGCATTTATATTAAACCCATACCCCTATTCTAAAATACCCTTAAAATAGATTAGTAAGCATAATAATAATGTTTAATAAGAAATAAGATTATAATTTATCTGCTAATAATTTCAATAATAGGTAATGATATAGTTTTCAGATCATAATGTAAGGAATCGAAATAAAGCTTTATTTATTTATTTTACCTCTAACAGGTCATCAACTTAGCCCGCTTCCATCTTAAATTGAATTATCAGTCACCATCAGGGTGAGATAGCAGTCAAGGGCTAACTTCTAGTAGAATAAAAAAAGGTCGTATTTTTTCGGATTGTCATAAATGTGTTGATATACTTAATAGGACGCCTATTTGGTATGGCACAGCTTGTCCAGCGTACTCGTATCGGAGGCCCAATTATCTAAGCAAATCGTAATAATTTACTCGAACTGTTTAAGGAGTTCATACAATGCTTTTTGACGTCCAGGCGTGAACTCCTTAAACAGGTCGAATTATGATCGTGATTACGATATTACACAATCAGGGGGCTGTGCAATGGTTGACTCATAACAGGGGTTCTTAGATTATTGCAAGGATCTCTGAATTCTGGCAAATTGACGGGCGTCACAAATCGATTTTCGTCTCAATGACTTCTTAATTGTTAACACGGGCTTTTAATTTGTTGCACTATTATAGTAGGTAGGTACTTGTCTTTGATTTTTGAGTTGATTGTAAGAGTAATCGTATGGAAAAGTGTTTGTTTGGCAAACTTATTTATTGTAACTTATATTTTGTGCGTGGAAGAGGCGCTAGTATTGTCTTTTTAAAAAATAAACATTTAACTGTTATGCCCCTAACAGGTTAGCCCGCTACCATCTTAGACTGCATCATCACGAAACATTTGAGGATAAACAATACAATACAATACAATACAATAAAATTTGGTACAGGAATAGGTTGTATCCCGGGGAATGATATAGGCTTTTTATACCGAAAAATTAAGGAGGTCCCGTGGGAATTGAAAAAACAATCCACGCGGACGAAGTCGCGGGCATCATCTAGTGTACATATTATACATATATTACACTAGCGAATGCCCGCGACTTCGTCTGCGTGGTTTTAGGTTTTTTGGTTCCCGCGGGAACTCTTTAATTTTCCGGGATGAAAAGTACCCTATGTGCTATTCCAGACTAGGTATATTCTATCTCTGTGCCAAATTTCAGCCAGATCCGTTCAGCCGTTGGCGCGTGATTGAGTAACAAACATCCAAACATCCATCCATCCATCCATACATCCATCCAAATTTTCACATTTATATACAATTCTATAATATAGTTTACATACTCTGTAATTAGTTACTAGAGCTTGACGACCTCCCGTACGCAGTGGTGAGCACTGTGTTCTTACGAGTTGGAGATCCCGGGTTCAATCCCTGGCAGGTTCGATTTGAGAATTTATAATTTCGGAATTTTTAGTAACCACTAACCACAAAGATGTACCGCCATGCACTTTAACGTTCCGTTAAGCTACTCTACCATCTGAAAGTTCATCAACACTCACCACCAGATGAGATCGCAGTGGAATAAATAAACTGAACTTCGCCACACGCACAATTATTGTTATATAAATAATAAACAAATTTAAGTTATATAAGTAGAAGCCTATGTCGTTCCCCGGGATGTAACCTACCTCTATACCAAATTTCATAAAAATCGGTTGAAAATATGGGTAAAAAATGCGAAAAATGAAAATAAAGCGTAGCAAGCAGACAGACAGACACACCATCGCATTTTATAACATTAATATGGATTCGGCTTAAACCCTTTTCTCGACGTGTGTACGATAGCGTGTGATTCAGTCATGATGGCGAATTGTGTGGGTCGATTTGTAAAAAGCCACGCCTTGAGTTGTTAAAAGATTGTTGAGCATTTTTTGTCTCTAAAAGTCTTCTAAAAATTCATAATCCATACGTAATAAAAAAAGAAAATGTGTCTGTCGAAAGTGAGTCTGTCTGTTTGCTACGTTCACACTGTATCCGGTACAATCTATTCACCTTACTTTGACGGAGGTAGGTACATTACATCCTGGGTAAGGATATAAACTAGATAGTAGTCACCTCTACTTCTGTAGAAAAGTTTGGATGGATGTGTGTTGCTCAATCACGCCAGAACGGCTGAACGGATTTGGATGGATACCTAATCTAGAATAGCACATAGGCTATTTTTAATCTCGAAAAATTAAAGAGTTCCCGCGGAACCACAAAACCTCAATTAATGCTGATGAAGTCGCGGGTATTTCAGCTAGTTTTAAATAATTAAAAAAAACTAAGTAGGAAAATCCTCGTTGATGAAATCGCAGGTATACCTAATATCTATTATCTAGTCAGTTTTATGTTAAGAGTATTGTATGTAGAGTAATAAAGCTACGATATCGATATGTACTGCATATCGATTATCATAAAGGCAATAACAGGTACGGCGAAGAATTCCTTACCTGACCTTCGTGTCATACCTAGTGTGCACACGGCCTAAGTCGCGCTGGTCTATGACGGATGGCGGCAGAATTATATTAATGTGTCCTTTACCTTACTTTGTACATACAGGTTGGTTTAGTTTCAAACCGTGTCCGAGAAATTGACACCTATAAAATGTTGTCATAGTGTGTACGCGTTCTAAGTCGAGATATTAAATGAATATGACCAATGACGGCAGAATTATATTAATGACGTGTTCTTTACATTATAGTTCCACAAACTTATATAACTACCCGGAGCGTCGCTAGCAGATATTAAAAATAAAATAAAAACAAAAACTAAACAGGCATAAAAATTAGTTCCAATTTTGGCCACCGGGTCAGATAAGTTTGACGGGCTATTCCTTGTACATACAGCAGGGTGACTGCGTAACATCTGCATCAATCATTGTATCAGTATCAATTGTTGTGATTGGCTGAATTTATGGTATTCTTGCAAATTGCAAATTGCAAATTGTCCAATAGTGGAAGAGTGTTAACCAATCAGAGATGATTGCGATCGTTACACTGTAGCTGTCATTTTTAGCCGGTCGCCCTTCTGGGTACAAATTTGATTAAACAACGCGTGCAATTGGTTAGGGATTTTGTATGAAATATTGAATAGTGACGTCATCAAAGGTCAACGCACTTTTTTACTTTAATCGATAGTTTAAAATAGTTATTCAACATAAAACTAACAGGGGACGTGGATATTACGTCTTTTGGGAGATCCTCTGTTTAATGATCACTAAAAAATAATTTATTTTATCACTCGTCAACTACCCAATTGTAGCCTGTCACCCTTAATTATGGTATTTTATAATTTTTAAAGTTACATTATTTATTAAGTAGGGCCTGGGGTCAAAAAATTTGTCAAATGGTTAAATTGGAATAAAAATTAAAGAAGCAAGAACTTAAAAAAGAGCACCTGTATATAGAGCCTGTGTCCAAATGATCCATAATGAAATATATGTCTGTCCGGTGAAATATAGAGGGCTGACCTTTGGAGACACGGAATGATGGCTGGGATTGTTTTAATGTTTGTTTTTAGGATTTCGATATCTGCCTCGTTGGTCTAGTGGTTAGCATGTTCGACTGTGGCCGACGAGGTCCCCGGTTCGAGTCCCGAGTCTTTCTGAGATTTTCTGACTAGAAATTCTCAGTACTACCCCGGAGTTAGGAAGTTGGCGGTGTTTCACCCCCGTGCCTCGGTGAGCACGTTAAACCGTCGGTCCCGGTAATTATCACTAACATGATAATAGTCGTTAAAGCCCGCCTACCCGCATTGGAGCAGCCCAAGCAGCAATTCCCTCTCTCCTATGAGAGTGGAGGCCTGTGCCCAGCAGTGGGCAACAAGTGTAAGATGTTGTGGTGGTGGTAAAATATAGAGGGCTGACCTTTGGAGACATGTGGAATGTTGACTGGGATTGTTTAAATGTTTGTTTTTACGAGTAGGGCTCCATAAGTCCATACTCAAAGGGCCTAGTTGAGACAACGCTCAATCGATTGCGAATGTTAAGCAACGTTGACCTAAGTCGGTAACTGGATGGGTGACAAGATTCAAGATTCAATTCATTTATTCAATATAGGTACACTGTGGGTACACTTATTGACGTTAAAAATTACATATAAAACATGATGGTGATAATCAGTTACGGTATCTTAAAACTAAAGCTACGAGGGTTCCAAACGCGCCCTGGTCTGAGAAGAGCCCAAAACTCCGTGTCTCGGAGAGCACGTGAAGCCGTCGGTCCCGGTTATTATCACTAACATCTGATAATACTCGTTAAAAAATCCCAAGAGTTTAAATACTTGCGGAAGGACGCGGGAACCCACCGCATTAAATCAAATCAAATCAAATCAAATCAAATATTTTTTATTCAAATAAACTTTTACAAGTACTTTTGAATCGTCAAGTGAATCTACCACTGGTTCGGAATGCCATTCCTACCGAGAAGAACCAGCAAGAAACTCGGTGGTTGCTCTTTTTAAATAATTCATTTACAATTACTATATCAATGTGTACATAAGTAACCGCTGTCCCCAGCATTGCTGGAGCGATCAAATCCATGCTCCTCTATCATTTACATAATCTTCAACAGGATTGGATGGACTTGGATTTCTTAAATTTGTTTATTCAATTCATGTCAAAGACGGGCAGACAGAAAGTAGCCCCATTCCCGCCGGTGGCACCCGTTCACGAGCATGACGCATGATCCAGCCATTGCTTCGCTCGACCATATTTGAGGGAACGCAACAACCCGCACCACACACATTATTATCCCAAGAAAACTCCTACCATTATTTAATTAATGGAAAGGGGTCACGACCCTCAGTACTGATGAACACGACGCAGAGAGGTAAGGTAAGTAAAATATAAATTATTTATTTATAATTCTTATTAATAATATGGTTCCAAAAGAGTTTCTGGATTTGCCATTACATAGATTTAAAGACTGTGTTAAACGGCATTTGTTAAGTCGAGGCTAATATAGACTATGGATGATTTTATTAATGACAAAGTTGCATGGGAGCAACCGGCCTCGCATCCAGTGAACCACAATTCAGTGTAATACTTATAACGTAGATTCGTAACGGATGTGTTGTATTGTATAATTATTGTATTTCCTCTTTATTTTTTGAAGAAAAGAGCAACTGCTGAGTTTCTTGCTGGCTCTTCTCAGTAGAATTTCCGAGCTTTCCGAACCGGTGGTAGTGTCTTAACGTTTCATAAGTGACAAAAGCTGTCCGGTGTGAAATAAATAAATCATTTTATCATTTAATACCGTACCCAACCAAGAAACAAGAAGCTAAATTCGAAAACTGGAACCTTTAGAAACAGACATAAAGATAACTGTTAAATGAAAAGTTATTAATTTTAATATTATATAGATATCAAATATCGATCAACGATAAAAATTGCTGTATTACAATGTTGAACAATACCTGATGGATCACGCCTTAGCTTTCGTGAGAACACTGGTCTAGGTTAGGGCTGCCATTCGTCCGGATTTCCCCGGATTTGTCCTAGTTTCAATGGAGTCCGGGAAACGTCTGGGTGGGGTTTCGTAGTCCGGGTTTAAAAGTTTCCAAAATAAAAAGTTGCCGTTCGAAAAAACAAATTGATTTATATTAATTAAGACGTTTTTTATTTTAATAAGTAACTATAAAAAACACACCGTTGACATGTCCGGGTTCTAAGCTCCAAAATAAGGGGTTTTCACGCTTCACGTCCTAGTTGCCAGATGTTAGAGATGGCAACCCTAGTCTAGGTAGATCATGGAACAGTCAGTAGAGTTCGATCGGTATATAATAAGGCCGACTAGTGATGGTACGACAAAAATGTTTTCTTAAGTCAAATAGTTATAGTCCCACTGACTTATTTGGCCCGGTGGCCAAAACTGGAACTAATTTTTATGTCTGTTCAGTTTTTTTTGCCTGTAGCCTACAAGGCAGGCCCTAGCCGAGTTTCGACTCTGCTTAAAGAAACTCACCGGGGCACAGAGTTGCCCCGCGCCCCGCCCTGGTAAGGAGGCCCAGCCTCGACGCCCGTACCCCCGCTTGGCCCTCACGGGCCAAACGGAGAAGATCATTTGACAGTTTTTTTTTTAATTATATTATACTAGTGATGACGCTGTCACCCGATCAGATAAGTTTGACTTATAAGATAGGTACTAAAGTCGGAATTATAATTCGATTCCACATTTGACATTATCTACTGTCATTTTGTAAAATAATGATACCACATTTATATTGTAGTGATGAACACAAAAATCGATAAACAATCGCGATTTATGTTTATGTATATGTAATCATAATATTGGTGTGCCAATTAAAGACTAAATTATTGATTTTTATTTAAATAAATACATAATTATTCATAAAAATTATTTATTAATTAGTAACCGCTGCTTTATTTTATAAAAAGTTAATATTTTTGTTTTTTATATTAAAAACAAATCTTATAATACAAGAGCCTAGATAGTTTTCTGTATTGGCAACCCGTGCGCGCTCGTGCAGTTATCGCCATTTCGTTTATATTGTCATTCGGCTTCATTCTCCCAGTCTGACTGCACGAATATCTTGTTTCATTGCGAATCGATATTTTGTTATTTTGTTGGGTTTTTGTTAAAGTTTCGTTACGTTGTGTTTGTTGTTACGTTTCTAGTTTTTTGTGAACTTTGAGTGAATATTGTTGTTCTTTTGTTGTAATTGTTTTGGTTTTCCATCAAAATGGATCCTCAGCCAAGTACATCACAAAAAGACGTGGATGTTTTCTTGTCCCCGAGAAAAAAACGTCCACGAAATGGTCTAAATGCGTATCCCATGTTGTCAAAGAAGAGGAAAAAATGAGTAAGCTAGATATGTTAATTGACAATATCACAGACACATTTATAATAAATGTTACAGGAAGTTACAGCGATAGCGATAGCGATGACGGCGACGATTTATAAAATAAAATATTACCATAATACATCTATTTGTTTTATTTCTCGTGTTTCTTCATGATCACATTTATTTATTTATTTCACACACAATTATTAAAGAAAACTATCAGATCCTTAATAAAATTAATCGTCATAACTAAAAATCCGTTCAGAAATATTTAATGTCCTGATATACTTAGTTTCTATTAAAGTTGTTTAGATATACTACTATAAACGAGAGGAATCGTTACGGAAATATTATATTTCCGTATCGAATAATTTCGCAACGTCACTATTTTGTACTTGTCATAACGTTGCAACACTGAAATTGTCAAATCTGGAATCGAATTAAAATTCCGGGTATAGTATAAAATCTATGGTAGGTACTGAGGCCAATTCTGTTGTTCACCATCTCTAAACTAAAACATAATATTATTTTCTTTTCATTTAGGTATACTAAGGGTCTGTTTCACAATCGCCAAGTAAACCTTAACTGATAAATAAATTTGAAATTTTGACAGGATTTGTAATATACCTACATGTTTAGGTTTTTTATTTTGACGTCGAGTAAAATGCAAGCAACTGAAAAGCCAGCCTTATATTTATATACATATCAATAAGCAATCGTAACAAAGGGCTACATACAAAGGCACAGTGTTAAAATATGGCCGCCATTATACTCTTCAATGAGACGACTGATTGCGTGTTTCAGAACGAGTTAGCAGAATCACAGTCTTTAAGGAGATAGATATACGTTCTTTCCTGCCAAGTCATCCGGGGCCATACTGCCATCGCTTAAAGCAATACTTAAGCATTGCTCAAAATAACAGTTTGATAAGTATCATGTACTCTTACCTTGACTAATAATTATTATTTTAAAACACGAAATATAATTATGACGATACCTAAGGTGGAGCGGAGCGCACACTTGTCTAAAAGATAAAACCTAAGGTGTAGCGCGCACTTGTCTAGATGATACCACCAGACCACCTAAGGAGCGCGCACTTGTCTGGATGATACCACCTTAGATGGAGCGCGCACTTGGGGGGGGGGGGAGGGAACCGATCTCCTGGGGACAGTGCGGGTTATGTGGGATTTCTATCCACTAAAACCCCTCCAATGCCCATTGGCCTCGTCCTGGGTCATAATATAATCCCTAATTGAATGCATCAATCATGAATCATTATGGTAAGGCAGCTTCTGCCACAAGAAAGCAGCCGTCTTCCTAGAGTCGGATATATTATGTAGATGGATAATGGTTTGAAGATACCTACTTATATTAAAAGAGGAGGGGAAAACGGAAGCCAGAATAGGGTTTTGCATAGTATCCTATATATACCAATTAGACTAAAGGTTGAAAAAATAATTCAGCTACGCTGATGAGAACGAGTAAACGATGACTATGAAGAGAAATTGGATATTATTGTTCATTGATATAATATGACAACTGACTGACTGTGATACTTAATAATGATGAAAATCTTATAAAAACTATTGAAAAGAGATTTTCTTTTTAAACGCTAACATCAAAGGAAAATATTTCGCCGAAGTTTGACGTTTACCGGAAGCGCAGAGCCGGCCATCTTGCCTTGCGACCGGAAGAAGCCATTTTGAGGTGTCAGCGATTGATACAGACCTAAACTATTTTAGACATTGCAATTTTTAACATAGTTCGCAACAAAACTATTTTCTCTTCTGAATTATTTTTATACTTAGTTTGTCAGATTAAATAAAGTATGATGTAATGACACATATTTTGTTTTACGAAAATTTAGGAGCTCCTATTTTATATCGCATAGCTTCCACTAGAAACTCTGGCTTTAGAATGTATCTATTGATGATAAGTTCCACCTTTAGAAAAATTATGTTAGGGTTCATTTTACTTCAACACTGAGTAAAAGAGTTTCAATATAATAATAAATTTCAAATTACGTAACAAGAGTTTCGATATAGGTATTCAAACACAGGCGACGTTGCTGAGATGTAAATCTTATACCTACTTACTAACTAATATTATGCTCTAACTTGAAGATTTCCTCTATACTTACCAATATTATAAATGAGAAAGTTACTCACTACAAGCTAGCCCTCAATTTGTTACTCAATCTCGACTGAACGGCTGAACGGATCTGGATGAAATTTGGCACCGGGATAGATTATAGTCTGGAATAACACATAGGCTACTCTTTAACCCAGAAAATTAAAGAATTCCCGCGCGAACCAAAAAAACCTCAATCGACGCGAACGAAGTGGCGGGCATCAGCTAGATTGGTTATAAATTTTAAAAAACCTGCCCGATCTGTGATATTTGTAAATCTATGGCGGCAGTTAGACATGTCCATCGGAAGCGGGCGTGGCATGCTTTTACAAAATTGCCAGATGTCTGTCTGTTTTCGTTTTCCATCAAATAGAAATTGGAAAATACGATTTATGTTTTTTCATGGACTAAGGTTTCCGTTAGAAGACTTCAGGGCCGGTTGATCAATTGGGTATTTGACAAATAGTCAAATCAGCAACTTTTTTTTCAACGTCAAAACGCGTCCTAGGGATTTATTTACCTATATGAAATTTTGAAATGTAACGTCATCATGGCTCGACGCACTTTTTTAAATTGCTAAAAACATGGCTATTTTTTATCCTGGAATATTCCCATGGGATTTATAAATGGCAATATCCACTTCGACGAAGTAACTGACGTCAGCTAGTAGGTACATAGTTTATAAGGTCATTCCAAATCGAAAACAAAAGTAAAAAAAATCAAATGTTTTTTTTCAAATAAACTTTTACAAGTACTTTTGAATGTCGAGTGAATCTACCACTGGTTCGGAATGCCATTCCTACCGAGAAGAACCAGCAACCAAAAATAATTTTCAATTTCATTCATTTCTAGATACCTTCCTAGGTAACCGCTGTCCTTAGCATTGATCCATGCTCATTTGTCATTTTCGTAATCTTCAAAAATCATTGATAGATTGACTTGATGATACAAAGGCACTGGTTAAAGTTGTATAAAAAGCCTTTTGATTTGATTTTAACGATGGTTGGCGATCACCAGATGAGCTGGTGGTCCAACGCTTTTTTGCTGATGGCTCTTTAGCACCGTGTTTAAATTAAAACCCGGTTATATGTAATATTGTTGCAACCGGCCCTTATAAGAATAAATTGGGGTAAAAAAATGGGTAAGCAACGCACCCAATGTAGATGATCTCTTTTCTTTCAATTTACTAAATTGAAAGTAGCAGAAATAAAGTAGGAAAAATATTTGAGTAAGGTAGAGGCAAAGGTCTATAACATTCATCCTTTAGACATACCTACATAGTAGTCTGTGATTTTGTTCCTTAAATCTAGCTGTTACTTGCTAACCAAAGCTTTTTTTCGAAGCAGTCAAGTTATTACTGCTTTATTGTATACTTACCTAAAAGCTAATTCTTAAATCAATAATGTCCGCTAGGCTTAAGCTTCTCTTAAGGAATGATAATAATTATAACACAGAATAGGTAATATTGGGTATGTTCCGATATACACTGCGAGCACTGTTAAGTGCTCTTACTGGGGAGAAATTCGTTCCGTTATAGACTAACAGTATACTCTCGCAGTATCTTAGGGTCGATGACGTCATAAATCGTCACCATTTTTATACTGTGAGCACTGGAGTTTTCGAGGCTCTTAGTGCTGACTGCGTTCCGATTGAAACAGTAAACAGTATAGCTAACTATAAAGGAACGGCTTCGCAGTATACTAAATTGACGTCACACCTTACAGTGCTCGCAATGCATATCGGAACATACGCTTTATAATCAGGGTCGCTAATTCTCTGGCACGATTAAATTAAAACCACTTAAGCAATATTCCAATTTTCCTGGAATTGAATTTGCGAATTCACATACCTAAATAATTCGAGATTCTACCTAAATCAAAGAATTATACAGGAAGCGGTGATGACGGACTCATCAAAGGTGAATTATTTCAGAACTAGATTGGTTCTATTTTTGATCATTATTTTTGTTTAAATATAATTTAAATATCATGATTTATTTAATACTAGTTGATGCCCGCGACTTCGTCCTTGTGGATTAAGGTTTTTTGAAGCAACTCTTTAATTTTCCGGGATAAAAAGTAGCCTATGTCCTTCCCCTGGATACAAACTATCTCTTTGGAAAATTTCATCAAAATTGGTTGAAGAGATAGTTTTTTTTATTCCCGTGGGGATTCTTGAATTTTCCGGGATAAAAAGTAGCCTATGTCCTTCCCCGGGATACAACCTATCCCTGTACGAAATTTCATCAAAATCGGTTGAACAGATGGGCCGTGAAAGCGTAGCAGACAGACAGACACACTTTCGCATTTATAATATTAAGTATGGATGGATATAATTAATTAAGTTTATCAAATATTAACTTTATGATTTATTTCTTTGGCAGAGCCTATTTAAATTTAAGACGTCTGTTCAAAATGTTATTTTAGATAATGCCGATCGACTCAATAAAACCACCCTTGCGAAGCCGGGCAGGTCATCAAGTGAATCATAGATAAAGTAGAGAATAGAGATGTGGACGGATAAAACCGCGGCTAAATTCTTTCTATAACTGACTCATTATCCATTAATATCTGTTATCTGAACGATCTTCAGGCAGACATCGGTGGGGAGTACCTACTGCTATAACCTATGGTGACAGTGGGAAAAATTACATGAGCTTACCATAGGGCACGGTGCGTTTCCATTGCCACTTGCAATATTTGAACAATCTACAGGCATACGTCGATGAGGAGTTCCTATTGCTATTATAGGTAAGGACGGTTAGTTGCTAGGGGCATTCAAATATTACTTCGTTCCAAATTCAAATTGACTTGTAAAATCATCAAATTGTATCTTAAAAGTAATAGGGCCTCCGAGAGTGTTCCAAAGCCCTTTTTGGGATCATTGTCTTGTTAATCATGCTAAAATTATAAATGCGAAAGTGTGTCGTTCTATCAGTCAGCTACGCGTTCATTGTCCATCTTTTCAACTAATTTTGATGAAATTTGATATGCAATAGGTTGCATCCCGGGGGAGGGCATGGCATAGAAAATTAAGGAGTTTCCGCGGGAAACGAAACATCGGACAAAGTCGCGGGCATCATATAGTATTTACATAATTCAAGACCTACCTTTTGACACGTAGACCTCTGTTCGGTAGGTTAGTTTTAATTCCATTGATCCTATAGGAATTCGATGACATTAGAGTCGAAGTAAAATTAACCTTAATGACATTGATTTAGAGCTCAATTACGTGTACGATAAATAAATTTACGATACGGTGGAACGATCGTAAATTTAAAATCGGTTATACTTTGACTTATAAATCGATTATACTGAATTTGTGACTTTAAATCTAGGGCTTTTGGGTACGTTTTACTTTGACTTAAAATCCATCGAATTAAAACTGAGACTAACCGTAGGTATCTACTGATGAGATAAAAACCATCCGATTAGTTCCCGTATCGTCATAATCAATGGAAACACGCACTAACGGGTCCTGCTTACAATCCGGCAAGCATCTATTAGTGTGAAATATTCGTTACATTATCGTAAGTTATTACAACCGATCCGATGGTAAGTGACATCTCAATCTCGTTCACGGTAAAATTACCGGTTATTAATTGCGAATAGGCTTATAATAATGTGTTTAAGCGTTTCGTTGAATAGGTCCTTAAGGGAATTACAAATATACCTACATACGTTGAGATAATTATTATTAGTATTAGTCTGTGGTTCTTTGTATTTCTCCTATTTACTCGGATTTTGCTTGATTATTAAAAAAAGCAAGGCAAAACAGCTGAGGGGTGAACCAGAGGGAAATGTATGCAACATTTCCCTCTGGTTCTCCCCTCAGCTCTTAAGAATACAATAGTACAGCTACATTACTGCCCAGGTCAGAAATAAAGCAATTTACGGCTGAGTACCTAATTTTAAAAGGACGAGGCGCCAGCCGAGGCCTTCTTATGTAAACCGAAATTCGAGTCGGTCGAAGTAATAAAAATACATTATTTAGAAAGATTTTCTACATTGCCGTTAGATGGCGCTGATTTACCTTAACTCACGCTTAAACCTTGTTGCATGAAAATGATCTGATTTCCTATCTGATAAAGTGGCCAGAAAAGAGCCAATTGTACGATTTATTTTAAAGTAGCTGATACCCGCGACTTCGTCCGTATCGTTCGTCCGTAGGTTTTTTGGTTCCCGCGGAAACTCTTTAATTTTCCGGAATAAAAAGTAGCCTACGTGTTTTCCAGGCTATAATCTATCTCTGTGCCAAATTTCATCGAGATCCGTTCAGCCGTTCTGGCGTGATTGAGTAACAAACATCCATCCATACATCCATCCATCCAATCTTTCGCATTTATTTTATAATGGAACAATTTCCGAGGATGTAGGAGAAAAATAGTTTTAAGACCTCACAATATGTCCAGCAGTGGACTTTCATTTTTTGAGACGACGATTATTATATCCAACTCGATTTTTTTATCTACTTCAAGTTAGCCCTTGACTGCGATCTCACCTGATGATAAATGTAGCGGACTTCGCAGTCCGCACATAATCCAATAGATGGCATTACTAATAGCGCACGATGAACACGAAGAGCCTAAGTCACGCTAACGAAGCGTTCTCTGAATTACGCCTATATACGTCCTCCAACGATGAACGGTTGGACCAGTGGTCCCCGAGCACAACGCCCGCTCGGTGGATGATATCATCCTTTGTTACGGTCGAGCCATATCACCTGCTCCCGTACAGTGGTGACCCCGACGTGATCTACTTACATGCCATCGACCATCACAGCAACCCGACGTGATCTCCAAAGGCGACGCGATCTCCAAGCCGACGCCGACGTGATCTCCAAACCCGACGTGATGTCACAGCCGCCGCCGACGATCACAACAAGCCGACGTGATCTCAGAGCCGCCACCGATCGCACATCACAACAAACCCCTAGTCATCGTGACGAGAGCAGCATCATCAGAAGGCACAGCACGGCACAACAGCAACTCAACGCAACAAGCAATACAACGCAGCACAGCAACAAACAAGCAGCAAAGCAACAAGCAACGCAACGCAGCACAGCAGCACAACGCAGCACAGCAACAAGCAACACGCAGCACAGCAACAAGCAACAAGCATCACAACGCAGCAACAGCAACACAACGCAACACAACACAGCACAGCCGACCGATGTTCCGGCACAACAGCAACATCACGCAACGCAGCACAGCCGTTCACAGAGCCATACGCTCGGCGGCCAGCACAGTCGATACTCAACGGCATATCAGTACACAGCCCGTCGACGCCAGTACCAGCCGCACAAGTGGGTCACACAGCCTTAGGATAGTATGAGCCTACAACGCCACTACTCTGGTTGTTACACGACGCCACTTCTCCAGCTGATGCTTGCAACGCCATCTGCATGCTGACGACCTCCGGACTCGAAGGGGAGTGATGTAGCGGACTTCGCAGTCCGCACATAATCCAATAGATGGCATTACTAGTAGCGCACGATGAACACGAAGAGCCTAAGTCACGCTAACGAAGCGTTCTCTGAATTACGCCTATATACGACCTCCAACGATGAACGGTTGGACCAGTGGTCCCCGAGCACAACACCCGCTCGGTAGGATGATCATCCTTTGTTACGGTCGAGCCATATCATCTGCTCCCGTACAATAAATGATGATGCAGTCTGAGATGGTAGCGGGCTAACCTGTTAGGGGTATGGCAGTTTTATTAAACCCACACCCCAAGTAGGTTTCTAGTTTTCTACACGGCATCGTACCGGAATGCTAAATCGTTTGGCGGCACGTCTTTGCCGGTGGGGTGGTAACTAGCCACGGCCGAAGCCTCCAGGGAAAATTCAGAAATTATAAATTTCCAAATTGACCCTGCCAGGATCGAACCCGGGACCTCCGCACATTAAGACAACAGCGCTCAACACTGCCCTAGGGCGGTCGTCGATACAAAACTCGATACATTCGAGTCGATATCTGGGATAGGTATCGGCAATAATTGCTATTGTACCGGAGATCGCTTCTCAACGGGCGATTTGGATACATTGGCTTAGGAATGTGATAGATGTGACACATTAAATAGGGCATTAAAAAAATCCATTCTAATATAGCTACTATGTTATATGTGTGATAAATGTATGTTAAATGTTTGTCTGTGTCACCATTGTGGAATAAAGGTATTTTCTTTCTTATAATATTACATAACTAATGCGAAAGTTTGTCTGTCTGTCTACACGGCCAAGCTATACAACCGATGTTAAAGAAATTTGGTACAGAGGTAGGTTAAACATCCCGGGAAAGGAAATTTTATTCCGGAAAATTAAAGAATTCAGTCAATCACAATAAATGCCTTCAATCACGGTGCAATAGAGCAACGGAATGATTTGATTTTTTGCTTGGGTATAATTCATCAACTATATAAATAAATCAGGTCATCACCTGAAGAGAAGCAGGCTATAGTCCGTTAAACTTATTTGACCGGTGGCCAAAATTGTAATTAATTTTTATGCCTGTTTAGTTTTTATTTTTCATATCTACTAGCGACGCTGTCACCGGGTCAGATTAGTTTGTGGGACTGTTCTTTTTACTTTTAATCTGCGCTGCGACTATAGTTTAATAAAGTTCAATAAATATTTAGTAGTGGTCGTGTCTGTGAGTTTACTGTTCTATGGTCGGGACTCAGTCAAGAGCTCAAGAATGACGCAGCACTAGCGGTGGGCCTCGCGTCAGTCACTGCAGTCTGCAGACATAAAAAAATATACTGGATATGGCGAAGTTAACAATTTTTTTGATATAAAATTAATATTAAAAAGGAAAAGGTGACTGACCGAGTGATCCATTAACCCATTAACTCATAGCTGAATCCACGGATGGATCGGGCCAAAATTGGGTAAAAAATAAATAAAATAATACACTTATTTTACTAGATGATTCCGGGTTAATAAGCCCAAGTCCTTACCCAGGCTACAACCTATCTCTGTACCAAATTTTATCAAAATCGGTTGGAAAGATGGGCCGTGAAAACGTAGCAGACAAACATACGGATGGACGGACGGACCCAGACGAAGTCGCAGGTATCGTATAGTAATTTAATAATATAGGTGAATATTACATCTAGCCAATCAATATCCGTGTAACCCAAACTTTTTGTATGATAGACGGGCAAACAATGAATCGCTTGTAATCATAGATCATTAAAGATGCAGTTGTAGCTGTTATGATAGCTGCAGATATCATGTATTGTTGACAGCGCCTGACCCCTCCCGAAAACTAATATTAAGAATAGCTACTAATAATCTCTATTCCCTCACTCTCATAGTGCAATGCAATATTACGGCAATCCTATGTCATCGGAGAGAGATCAGACTTGGGACGAAGGGAAGTTTGGGAAGTTACGTGTTTTTAGAGACACGGGGGTGTTATTATACCTATTTCACTACTAAGCATATTTTAGTCTCAAAATGAGAAGGATTTGGCCATAGTCCACCACACGGGCCAAATACGGATTTTAATATTTCATGCAGGTTTCCTTACGATGTTTTCCTTCAGAGTTATCATAGCAAGTGATATTATTTATTAAATTGCTCAAAACGCACTACACGTAAGTAGGTAGGTAGGTACGTTGCTCAGATCTTACTTCTTGCTAATATTATAAATGTGAAAGTTTGGATGGATGTATGGATGTACCTATGGATGGATGGATGGATGGATGTATGGATGGATGGATGTATGGATGTTTGTTACTCAATCACGCACCAACGGCTGAACGGATCTGGCTGAAATTTGGCACAGAGATTATAGTCTGGAATAGCACATAGGCTTTTTATCCCGGAAAATTAAGGAGTTCCCGCGGGAACCAAAAAACCTCAATCCACGCAGACGAAGTCGCGGGCTTTCGCTAGTAACTAATAAAGGTCTAGCCCAATTATTTACACCAGGGAATGAAAAAGTCCATCACTATGACAACACAATATCATAATTAATGGCGAAACTGCCACAGTTCGCGCCTCGCGGCGAATATGGCCGATGGTTAATTCATCCAAGATATTAATTCGTCGTAATACCACTATTACCTATTCTGTAATACGTCAAGCTAATAAAAGCGTGATAATTAAAAAAGTATGCTATCTCAGCATTTCCAAATGATATTATTAGCTCTTTCCTAGGAAAAATGAGTGAACAATAATCATAATATCAGGAGTGCATAACGTACGTACGTACGTCTGTGCAAAAGCACTGATAATCCAACTATGAAATGATTTAGAGTGCATGTCAGGCTGACATAGCCAAGCCTGGGGCATACCGAGAGCGATTGGATAAAATAAAAAGAGAACAAAGAAATCTTACAGTGTAAAATTGCGCGTAGGTCAATTAAATTATCTCTTAATATATAAAACAAAGTCGGGTTTGTTTCGAACACTTATAACTCTAGAACAGCTGAACGGATCTGGATGAAATTTGGCACAGGGATAGATTATAGTCTGGAATGACACATAGGCTATATTTATCTCGGAAAATTAGAGAGTTCCCACGGGAACCAAAAAAACCTCAATCCACGCGGACGAAGTCGCGGGCATCAGCTAGTGTATAATATAGTTGAAACGTATATCATAACTATCACCAAAGGTTGCCTGGTAGAGTTTGCTATGGCAATAAGGCCGCCTTAGCATGCATTAAGTTTGATTTAAGTTTCTTTGTATATTTTTTATCCTGTATGTGTGCAATAAAATCTCATATAACTAAACCTATTGTAACTATTGCCAGTTTGAGGCCCGGGTGGAGGCCCTAGTAAAATAATTTCTACCGTGTAATCACCTCTGATTGGCTAACACTGTTTACTCTACACTTCACAAATTCAGCCAAATAAAATCACAACATTAATTAGGATTGGTAACAACGATTGATGCGGTTCTTACGAAATAAGGCTACTGATTATTATATTAAAGTCCGTTTTCTATAATAATATATAAATTGAAAATTGAAAAAAAGAAAAAAAAAATATTCAATGTTTCTAATATTAGTCTTGATTCTTAAAAAAATTTTCATTTTTGAAATTGTGAAAACATGAAATTCTTAAAAAGATTGAAGCAATGATCAATGCAGCTGACGGAATAGGCCTTTAGATCGGTATTGAATTAAGATTTAACAAAGGCAGAAAGTCTTTGGACTCTCTTCTGCACTGTAATAGCATACGGAAAGCAGAAAAACAATTATTTTATCCAAAGCATTGCAGAAATCCTACTAATATACTAAATATGAAAGTTTAGATGTTTGTTACCCTTTCACGCTGCAATGACGTAATTTGGAATGTAGATAGCCTATTAACCTGAGTTGACACAAAATCACACTTTATCCCAGTAAATTAAACAGATCTTTCGGGAAAATCTTCGCGGACGAAGTTGCGAGCATCATCGTATAATTATTAAAATACCTATTTATGTATATAATATATATCATCAGGCTTATAATTGAATGTCTAGTTCCCAGTGTGCCACCTGCCTTGTGATTTGGGAACACCGCCGCTCGTAGTCGTAGTAACAGACGGACCAGCTTTGACTATCGATCCTATGTTTAGTGTTGTGAAACTAAGCACATAATTAGCCTATCGATAGGTATAAATTACAACGTAATTTTCATCGATATTTTGCATTTAAAAAATATTTCTTGCTGTTGGTTTGCTGAAGTACCAATGGGCGGGGCACATAGTTCGAGGAACCGATAAAGTTGGGGTCCCAAAGTGCTGGAGTGGCAACCACTGGAAAGCGCAGCGTTGGCAGACCCTCTACTCGGTGGACGGACGACATTAGATGAGTCGCAGGGAGCCGCTGGATCCAGGCGGCGCATGACGCAGAAAGAAGAAAGAAGAAATCCTTGCAAGAGGCCTATGTCCAGCAGTGGACGTCTATCGGTTGAGGATGATGCTGATGATGATGATGTTGGTTTTCTTGCCGGCTCTTTTGTAGATCTGATGGTAGTATCTTGACTTGATTATAATATGAAAATGTTGTAAAGAGACCTCCATCTGAATTGAACTTCAGCTGTATTGATTTCCATCAACTTTGTGGTACGGGTATGGATTATTAGAGATTTGAGAATCTTTTTGGTGCAACGGCTTTCCTATTCGGAATCGTAATATCTATATTTAATTCAATACGCAATCAATGTAGAATAAAATGATTTTGTAAGAAATATATAATAGATACTTTTGGGCGATTTACTCTTTTAGGCGATTTTTTAAAAGTATTTTTTAAGTTTGATGTTTTGGTATATAGTGTTTGAAGTTATGTGGGTTCTAAATGCTTCATGGTCTGAGAAGATAACAACAACCGCAATACAATCAGAAGGGTATCACCTGGTATAATAATGATGATAATACCACCACCACCATACAGCCCATTAACGTCCCACTGCTGGGCACAGGCCCCCACTCTCATAGGAGAGATGGAATTAGAGCTTAAAACCACCACGCTGCTCCAATGCGGTTTGGCGGGCTACTATTCATACAGTAAAATAATAATAAATGATTAATTAAAAACTCAAATAATATCAAAATATCGATATTGAGACCTCATTTTGGTAGTTGCGGTGCATCACTATCACAAAACTTTAATTCGTTTTTGATAATTAGAGGTTTGTGGAAGAACTAAAATCGTTTATTATTCCAGTAGAATTCCATAAATCAAAAATCTGGTTATATAACTACTACTTAACCATCATTAAATAAAAGTAAAAGGTATAGTTTTACTGGAATAAAAAAGTGAAAGGGGTGTTCGTAAAGACATACATTATTCTTTATTATTATCGAAGGTTTTTGATATCTTGTGACAGGTTTTGGGAATTTTAGATAGGTAGGGTTTAAGATAGTAGCGGACTAACCTGTTAGGGGTATGGCAGTTATATTAAACCCATACCCCTAATCGGTTACTATACGGCATCGTACCACGTTGCCGGTAGGATGGTAAGCCACGGCCGAAGCCTGCCACCAGATCAGACCAGTGAAAATTTAGAAATTATAAATTTCCAAATTAACCCTGCCGGGAATCGAACCCGGGACCTCTCGCGTTAAGATAATAGCGCTCAACACTGTGCCAGGGAGGTCGTCAATTTCTATTAACAAAGTTTATAGAAATGTATTTTAAAGTTTCTACAACGAAATGCGAAGCTTTAGCTCCAAAAAGTAGCTTATTTGGATATAGTGAAGTTAAACTCTTTTAATATAAAGAATTTTAAATTGAAAGTGAGTTCAATTTTATGAACTGTACAAATTTCGCGAGTTTCACCATAATAAATGCTCTTTTCAATGTTAAAAAATTTCGCTTAAAGGACAGTTTTGTTAATACGACTATATTCATAAGGTTTTAAGATTTTAAAACGAAATGAAATAAAAATAATATAATATCTAATTTGCTGGAGGATGATTTAGGTTTTGTATTTAATCCCATGGGAACTCTTTAATTTTCCAGACTAAAACGTGTCTATGCCTAGCCCTGAAAGCAAGCTAATTGTCTGTACCAAATTTCGTCAAAATCGATTGAACAGATAAGCCGTGAAAGCGGCAGACAGACAGATGTACACACACTTTTATTATATAACTAACTGATGCCCGCGACTCCGTCCGCGTGGATTAAGGTTTTTTGGTTCCCGCGGGAACTCCTTAATTTTCCGGGATAAAAAGTAGCCTATATGCTATTGCCAGACTATAATCTATCTCTGTGCCAAATTTCATCCAGATTCGTTCTGCCGTAGGGGCGTGAATGTGATTGAGTAAAAAACATCCATCCATACACCCATACATCCATACATCCATACATCCAAACTTTCCCATTCCTTTCATAATACTCTCTGCGGCATAGGATAGGTGTCCTACATTGAATAAAAAATTAGGATATTGCCTATGTCAAAAATAAAAGATTTTATATAATAACAAACATAATATCTCTTGTTAATTTTATTTTTGATAACCATTTAAATTGCCGATTTAAATTAAAAGTGCGTTGACATATTTTGATGACGTAACAAAATGTAAGTATATTTCATACAAAAGCGCGCGCCTACGTTTAAAAAAGTTCCTGATTTGACTAGTTGTCAAATACCCAATTAAAGACGTAGGTAAAATCCCGGAGAAGGACTTAGGATACTTTTTATCCCGAAAGATATTCCCGCAGGAACCAATATCATCTTCTAGTAGCAATTTATTTGAAACTGCTATTTTAGTGAACAGAATTAGCCACTGTCTCATTTAAGAAACTCCACCTTTATCTTTTCATACAGACCTAACAGTCGTAGATACTACACTATACTTCCCCGCTAAGCTTTTTGAAAATTTGCAAAAGTTCTTCTTCCATTTTACTTTGACAAAGTTATGTCAAGTAATAACGTAAAAAGCTAGTTGGAGGAGGACTTGATTTTTTCGAAAAAATTTGCTCTTTTAAAAGGTCGTTGGGGAAAATTATGGCTGACTTTATTGTGACATTTAAATGACCTATAAATAGAAGAACGAGTGAAAATTCTTGCAGAAATCTGAAAATTGGTCTGTCTGTACACTTTTTACAGCCCATCTGTTTAACTGTTTTTGACGAAACAAAACTGGTAGGTACACCGACACCGTGCCGATATCTAGGTTGCATCCTGATGGCTTTTTAAGGAGCTCCCGTGTGAACCAAAAAACCAAAAAGTCGCGGGCATCAGCTAGTGAACAAAAAAAAACTAGACTATCACCGTTTTAAAAATAAATACTTGTGCCGATATAGCCTGTGATATTTTTAGCTGTCGTTTTTCAAAGGTATTGACTCGATCGCTCGGAGCCGGGACAGCATGATTTAAGCACAGGTCTCCGTATACATAAGTTATTATAATAGATTCCACGACTCTGTCCGTCCGTGCGTAGCCCCCTGAATTGTAAGTGAACGTTGATGTATCTATGAAAATTGTGAACATTGTTCGAATAGCTATTTGGTTGTAACTCTAGGTATTTAGTTGGATGTCTTCATTTTATTTATCCACTACAAGCTAGCCTTTGACTACGATCTCACCTGATGGTGAGTGATGATGCAGTCTAAGATGGTAGCGGGCTAACCTGTTAGAGGCATGGCAGTCATATTAAACAAATACCCCTTCGGTTTCTACACGGTTTCATTGCTTGCGAGAAGCAAATTCTCGAGAACCCTGTTCCGGTTTCGATTCCTGGTTAGATCAGGTACTGGTATTATGCTATATTTGTTTTCCTAATCATTCAAACCAATCGGTGACCCACTAATGGAGCTAAACCCCTCTCAGAATGAAAAGAGTTTGTCCCTAGCCAAGTGCTCCCCATATTTTTATGCATGATATGGTATACAATAAAAGGGTTAGCTGAGCAAAAATATGAAAAATAAAAATACGTCACACTAAATTCAATATGGCGGACGATAAAAGCGTGTTTTTTTTAATGATGACATTAACCTATATTTTATGAGATTTTAAAAATGATTATGATACAGACGGTTAGATGGGCTAGTCGCTGGGGAAATCTACAGGGTTACTTAAAAAACTAGCAAAGTAGGTAGCACGCCTAGATTGGAAGCTACGATATGCGGCAATATGCCTGCGAAATGAGAGCTAATACCACATGACTTGCGATAGTAGAGCTAATGTATATAGGTACCTACTACCTACCTAATAGAGTCACCATGAAGTTAGTTTATTTTTTACTAGACGATGCCCGCGACTTCGTCCACGTGGATTAAGATTTTTTTATTCCCGCGGGAACTCTGTAACTTGCCGAGATAAAAAGTAGCCTATGTCCTTCCCCAGGATACAAACTATCCCCATACCAAATTTCATCAAAATCAGTTGAACAGATTAGCTAGTCAAATTTCATTTTCTATGACAAAGTCAAACAGTAGTTTAAAATAAAAAAAAAAACATTTTGATTTCAAACACAGAATCCTAATATATAAATATTATGTGCATACATAAATAAGAAATAAACAAAACAAATTGTCACCCTACCCATTGAATGCGCGCGCGCAAAATTCCAAATTCAAATCAGTCACCCTCAGTCACTTGTCCCGCGCGGTCGGATTTACATACACGTTTTGTATGTAAAATCCTTTACATTTATCTTGGCTACGTTTTGTTCGTATGGGACGGGGTTTTTCTGCCTAACGACGTCGTTTCGCCATGTTTGCTGGCTGGGGTTAATGAACTGTGAGGTTCGATGGCTTCTTATTTGCAATTTATTTTACAAGAAGCTTATTCCCTCGTTCTCACCCGCTTGAATTTAGGGTTTTTGGATTTCTCTAAAACCTTATCTGGTATATATATTGAGTAAGGCGTGGATTTGACTCGCTAAAGTATATGCGTCGGACTGCGGTTACGTGTAAAATAAAAGTTTGATCTTAATTTAAAAAAAAGCGCAACCGCCGAGTTTCTTGCTAGTTCTTTTTGGTAGGAATTTGGTATTCCGAACTAGTGGTAGATTCATTTGTGCTACTATCTATGACTGCATCATCACCTACCACCACGAGAGATCGCAGTCAAGGGTTAAATTGGAGTGGAATAAAATCATATAATAACATCTTGTGAGGAAATCTGCAAGCCCTAGAGTTCTTCATAATGTTTTCAAAAGTATGTGAAGTCTGCAAATCCGCACTTGGCCAGCGTGGTAGACTATGGACAAAAATATTTTCATTCTGAGAGTAGATTCGTGCTCAGTAGTGGGCTGTGGGCCGGCAAAGATGTATGTAGGTATGTTGAAAGAATATCGTCTCAAGTAGCGTGTATGTCTGTTTGTCAGTCCATTAGAGACGTTTTAACACCAAATATACTTTGACGCAACGCTGTGTGCTCTATGCACCCTATTAGACATAGGTTAATGAAGGCACAGAGCTTATCACATTGGATCTGATTCTGTATTGTGCAATCTCTAAACTAAACTAAAATGACAGCATTTAAAAATATTGCTAACCCTTTCATAGTACTCCCTTCGGAAAGGGACAGAGCTAGATTTAAAGCTGTCATTTTAGTTTAGTTTAGAGATTGTGTTATACAGAATTGGCCACGATATCTATGTATTTTGTACGGTACCGTACTCAAAGGCTCTGTCAGCGGGCTGCACCTTATGAAGTGTAACCTCATAACCGGTAGATTCACTCGTCGATTCAAAAGAACTTGTATATAAGTTTATTTAAAAAAAAAAAAGTTTTGAGTTGATGAGTAATAGGTATCAAATCAAAACATTCCTCAGGGATTTTACAATATAAATCCACGCAGACGTAGTCGCGGGCATCATTTAGTTATAGTATTGGTAAATCGAAATATTACATAATACATTACTGCACTGGCTCGGTTGAGTAATATTGGAAGGAGACGAAGCCGAGGCTTTTTCAAGTAAACGAGGCCGTGAATTGCTTTTTCGGCCAAGGCTTGTATACTAAAGCAAGACAAAAAAGCTTTTTACATTGTCCATATATTGCGTTGACTCACTCAACTCACGCTAAAGTCTAGTGCTGTAGAGGCAATGATATGATTTCCTGAATTGTAATGAAGATGGAGGGCGCAGTTACAGGCGCCGAAAGCGCCTGTGTAGATTGAATTTTGCCTCAACGCATTCGCTAAGTGGCTAGTTAACATGCCTAACATAAAAAATCCGAGCGCGCTTTGTTTAAAAGGCCTAATTATACTCGTACATATAGGTATTTATTTAAAATATCAATAACGACAATTAAAATGTGTAACGCCTCGTTACACTTGATTGTCAAATGCCTGAAAAGAGCCAATACATGTATTTTTTTTTACTAACGAAGCAATTTCCGAGCAAGTAGGAGAAAATACATTTTTCTCTGTTCTGAAGCTGGTCTGTGATATACCGATTGATACGTATTCTTTAACGAAGTGCTAACAGACGGACGGACCGTCGTGTGCGCCTCTTATTAGCGTTCACTCATTATTGTTAGGGTGTATCACACTACTCACAAAAACGCTGCGATTTCCGCCGTCTCGACGTTCGCGTTTCACGTATGAGCACATAATACTTTATGTAGTAAGACTTCGTCCGCGTGGATTGAGGTTTTTCGGTTCCCGCGGGAACTCTTAAATTTTCCGGGATAATCCGAATACGGTTTCTACACGGCACCGTACCGGAACACTAAATCGCATGGCGGCACGTCTTTACCGGTACCTAGGGTGGTAACTAGCCATGGCCGAAGCCTCCCACCTGAATACTCCCCTACAGGTTATACAGGTTTCTCTACGGATCCCTAAAACAAGTAACGCAAAGGCCAGTGTTTGCTCGAACATTCTACAATCATACTAAAACCCTTACTGGGCTAAATTGCGCAGTGTCTAGACTGGCCATTAGATTGAATTATTTGAAGATTAGTTCCAATATACTTAAAGAGTGAATAGGCATCTTCTAGATAACTATAGAATCTAGGCAGACGTTTTTATACATATACTGTAGACATAGCGTAAGTAAGGTATGATATTTATGCCTGAAACAAATACCAATGAGATCAGACCTTCAAGTGAGACATCCTTTTTTTTAATCCACTACAAGTTAGCTCTTGACTGCGATCTCACCTGATGGTAAGTGATGATGCAGTCTAAGATGGTAGCGGGCTAACCTGTTAGAGGCATGGCAGTTAGATTAAACCCATACCCCTATTCGGTTTCTACAAGACGTTGTACCGGAACGCTAAATCGCTTGGCGGCACGTCTTTGCCGGTAGGATGGTAACTAGCACGGCCAAAGCCTCCCAGGCCAGACCAGGGAAAATTCTGAAATAATAAATTCCTTAATTGAATTAAGGAATTTATTATTTCAGAATTTTTTAGAAAATTTAGTAAATTGACCCTGCCGGGGATCGAGCCCGGCAACTCCGCACGTTAAGACAACAGCGCTCAACACTGCGCCATGGAGGTCGTAAACGTTATTTTTTTTCCATTAGAAATTATAAATTCCAAATTGAAGCAGCCAGGTATCGAACCCGGAACCTCCAAAAAACACCACACTCATAACTGCGGCACGGAGGTCGTTTAAAAATCGTCTGTTTTTCGTTTTTTCCTACTTGTGTTACAATTAAAGAGTTTTTATTAGTCATTCATTAATTCATTCAACAATGATGTTATCCGTTAGTCATAGCAATAGCTGTGCAAAAAAGTCTTATGTCATTCTTTCTCTACACCGTAAATAAAAGGTTTCTGAGAAATTCCACGGGTCAAGCTGGAAAGTACTTAAAATAAACCTTCATTGTTTGAAGAGTAGTAAATCTCACACCCCCGGCATCGAACCGAAGACCGCAAACAAAACATTAACTTTACGTTAGGTAGGTAGGGGGGTACCTTCAACGCTCAGTCATAAATAAATCCCTAACAACCAAAATCAATACCGAAACGGTGAGGGGGTGAAAATAGGATACGTTTCAATTTGCACTCATCCGGTATAAGCTAAGCTTAGTCCTTGGCTAACCTTTCTTTTCCGCATAAACAGTGATACAACAGTAAGACGACCTCCGTGACGCAGTGTTGAGCGCTGTTATCTTAACGTACGGAGGTCCCGGGTCCGATCCCCGGCAGGGTCATTTTGGGAATTTATAATTTCTGAATTTGTCCTGGTCTGGCCTGGTGGGAGGCTTCGGCCGTGGCTAGTTACCACCGGCAAAGACGTGCCGCCAAGCAATTTAGCGTTCCTGTACGATGCCGTGTAGAATCCGAATAGGGATATAACTGAGCAAAATCAAAGAGTTCCCGCGGAAATCAAATACCTCCGTTATTGTTGTCAATTAAAAAATTTAATAATTATAAATTCTAGAAAAAAGACTGGACAACGTTTACGGTTTCTTCTGGATATCTGTTATATTAATGATTTATTGTGTTTTTTAAATCCCTAGGAAATTATTTCATTTTCTGGGATAAAAAAGAAGCCTTTCTACGGAATGCAAGTTATTTCGTAGGCTGTAAAAAGGTAATTGACATACAGAAAAAATGCAGTCAGACAGATAGATGTACTGATCTTATTTATGACATAAGTCAAAAATAATAATAATTACTTATGCGCCAAATTATTTTGTAGCCAAGGCAGGTTTCCTCTTCGAATGGAGAGAAATTCACTGAGAACTTTTGACCAAGCCCGGGAATCCATATCCCATTAACTTGTCAACCGCAGTCGATCATGCTTACTATAAGACGACAGAGGCGGTTTAAAATGAATTATTTTATACCGAGTATACCAAGTGGAACGCACCATTTCCTCCAAGGATGTCATCCCATGTCATTTACCTGTCCTCATTAAAGCCTACTTTGTCTTCTGAATGCGAGACGCGAATTTATTATGTATAATATAATGTAGGTAAGTACATTATTTTAGTATTAGAATTTATATTATAACTAGCTGATGCCCGCGACTTCGTACGCGTGGATCGAGGTTTTGTGGTTCCCGCGGGAACTCTTTAATTTTCCGGGATAAAAAGTAGCCTATGTGCTATTCCAGACTATAATCTATCTCTGTGCCAAATTTCATCCAGATCCGTTCAGCTGTTGGGGCGTGATTGAGTAACAAACATCCATACCGACATCCATACATCGAAACTTTCGCATTTATAATATTAATTTGATTGATGTACATGTGCAGTATGTAAGTAAATATTTGATTGTTTTCTACTCGGTATTTAGGGAGACGAGTGGCCTAGCTGTGAAAAAGCATATCAGTCGATTGCAATTGTTAAGCAATGTTGACTCAAGTCGGTAACTTGAGATGGTTGAGATGGGTGGGATGGGTGACCGAGTTTGGAGGTTCAAATTTGGCCTTTTCGTTTCCTCCGTGCCTCGGAGAGCACTTTAAGTCGGTCCCGGTTATTATCATTTTCATCTGATAATAATCATTATAGAAGTAATAGAACCCACGACATTAAATCAAATCAAATCAAATAATGTTTATTCAATAGGTAGGTACACTACACTTATTGACGTCTAGTTATTTATAAAATATAATGGTGATAATCAATAACGGTATCTTAAAACTAAAGCTACGAGGGTTCCAAACGCACCCTGGTCTGAGAAGAGCCCACAACAAACTTAGCAGGGTTTTTTATTTTCATTATTATCTCAAATAAACTCCTACTATTATGTGATTAATGGAAAGGGGTCACGACCCTCAGCAATGAGAAAAACGACGCAGAGCTCCCTCTGCGTCGTATTTCGAGAGGGAGGGAGAGAGACTCGGTATTTGATCTTATGGAACTTGAAGAACGGTCGGTTGAACTCTTTCTATCTGCGAGGGCTCTTAGGCGATATATTATTTTTTCTAGCTGGCGACCTTTTTTCCCGGGATCTCCGGAAAACTCTAAATCGTAAAAATTTTGTTAGTAAAAGATTTTCTTTACCACATTTATTGAGTTTCCATTAAGCCATTGAATCCCCTATAAAAATAAAACTAATGGTTCCTAATTGCTTTCAAAAGGTCCTTAGGTATAATTTTTATTATTTCGACAAAACTTACTTATTTTTACCATCCATTTCAATAATTTTGAACTCTTTTACTCAATTTTAAGGTCGTCTCAGAATGAAAATATTTGTTTTCGACAATGTTTTTATAAGGGGTTAGGGTTAATTCGACAGAATAAGGATGAAATACTTGAAATCTATTGAATAGATAGTAGGTACTTGGATGATAGATTTATATTTATTTTTTCATTCCAATAGGTAGGTACTTTATTTGTTGAAAAAATATAAAAGTTTTTGGCTTTAGGCTCTGCAAATCAAAGTATTTTCATATTGTAATATTTAAAAAAATACGCTCCGAATTGAGATCCTCCTCCTTTTTTGGAAGACGGTTAATAAAGTTTTATTATAAATTAGCTTTTGCACGCGGCTTCGTTCACATTACGTTAGATTTTGATACATATTTCGAACCCCTTAGGGGTTTCATTTTCAAAAATCTTTTCCGGATGCCTAAAATAGCTATCTGTATTCCAAATTTCAGCCCTGTGGTTTGAGCTGTGCGTTGATAGATCAGTCAGTTAGTCAGTCTGATAGAAGATATAGATTAAAGAGATAGATTGATGAGACAGTATCTAAGATCTAAAATATTACACCTTTCATCTACCAACTTCAGCTAAATCGATTACGATGAAATTTGGTGCAGAGAAATACATCATTTCATTTGGTATATTCTGTAATTTTTATCCTGGAAAATTACAGAAGCCCCGAGCGTCATCTAAACATAATAATATATCATCTTTATTCCTGTTTTTGAATAATACTTAAGTCGTGTCTGGGTAAAGGCTGAGTAAGATGATCTAAGCTTTTAAGAGTACTCCAAGAATACGATATTTCAAGGCAGATATGGACATACCTACCTAAAGTAGGTAACTAGTTAGGTAGTACATTACCTCGTTTCATCCAAGATACTTACGTATTATATTCCTGAGATCTGTCATCGCCTATATTCGCTTTTCTACTCTTTTTCAACTCTACTTTTATTATACTTCTTGACGCTAGTTGTCGGGTATATTTTCTGAACAGATTTGGATATCTATACATCTATACCTACTAATATTATAAATGCGAAAGTTTGGATGGATAGATGGATGGATGTTTGTTACTCCATCACGCCCGAACGGCTGAACGTATCTAAATGAAATTTGGCACAGAGATAGATTATAATTTGGAATAACCCACAGGCTACTTTTTAACCCGGAAAATTAAGGAGTTACCGTGGGAACCAAAAAACCTCAATCCACGCGGACGTAGTCGTGGGCATCAACTAGTTTTTTAATACGTCTTGCTAGTCGCAAGACGTATTAAAAAACTACGCTCGAAGTCCCATAAAAAGATCTGCAACCAACTCCTCAATCCTAATTCTGCAGGGTATGTAGGTACTATGCACGCGGACGATATCACAGGCACCATACAAGTTACCAATATCTTATTTTCCGAACGGGTGCAGGTATAGTCAAAACATGACGTGACATAATATTAAGAGACACGTGTATGACCTGCTTATATGAAAAACAAATTTAAGTATTGAGTAAACATCATCATCATCAGCCATTGTGCAGCCACTGTTGTACATAGGCCTCTTTCAAGTAGCGCCAACATGCTCTTTCCTTAGCATTCGCATCCAATCGATGCCAGCCACCCGCCGGATATCATCGCTCCACCTCGCTGGGGGGGCGCCCTATGCTCCGTTTACCAAGACGCGGTCTCCGCTCGAGGACTTTTCGACTCCAACGTCCATCGGTCCAAGGCGCTGTGAGCTCACGAGATGAAAAACACAGGCGCGCGGGGGTGAAATCGAGCATGCGCATGTCGCAAAAAATGCATGAAATAATTTGTAAAAATAATAATATTTATACTTTTCAATAGAAATGAATCCGACAATGTGTTTGATTTAGAAATATGAATTTTATCTTATATTTATAATGCTAATTATTGGTTTCAATAAGGAGAAAAATTGCTTTAAAATTTAAATTAAGAGGTATGTTTAAAATAAATTTCAATACAGAGATTTTTTTAAATTGTGTTTTGAGATGCGTCAATGGCTGCTTAAAGGTTTTGAAAACAGCACATTATTTTTAGAAGCATACCACCGTACCACCGTATACCGTGTCACCGTTTGATGGATACACTGCTTTTAAAAACCCCCTTTTACGCTACACAGGGCCTTAGAAATTCCGAGCATAGCTCTTTTCATAGCACGCTGAGCGACCTTTAGTCGGTGTACTAGTTTCGCTGTCAGTGTCCACGTTTCGGCACCGTAGGTCATTACTGGTAGGACGTATTGGTCGAAGACCTATTAAATTAATAATAAATAATTAATATTGAGTATTAATGGAGTGCAATATAATTTCACTATACTTAATCTCTTCGCATGCCATGCCATCAGTTAAACAATCACTTCAAATCCACCATAACTCAAATATTAAATACGGCATAGGGGTTGTGAAAGGGACGAAATGGGACACAAGTGCGTAAAAATTAAAGGTCCCCAACTAGTGATGCGCATTTTGTTATTACGGGACAATAGTATACCTACTATAATTACTACACGGGACTATATTTTTTATTAGTTACAAGCTTTTATTTAAATTCATATGTTTGTTTTATATATTTGTATGTTGTATTATATAACAGATGCCACGCGTCTGCGTGGATTAAGTTTTTTGAAAGGTAGACTATGTCTTTCCCCGGGATTCAAACTATCCCTATGGCAAATTTCATCAAAATCGGTTGAACAGTTAGGTCGTGAAAGCGTAGCTGACAGACAGAGAGACAGACACACTTTCGCATTTATTATATTAGTATAGTATGGAAGTATGGATTTATATGTTGTTTCATACATTTGTATGTGAAGTTGAAATCTTGCTACTGAATTTTAGAGCAGTTTCCCCCGACCGATTGTCTTGGAAATGAAACCACCCTATGGTATAACAGACCACCAACATACTAAAATTCTACATCAATGACCAACATACATAGGTTGTGACTTGTGTCCCGGGAAAAGACATTACTACTTTCAGGGCTACTTTTTATCCTAACAAATTAAGGAGTTCCCAAGCGAATTAAAAAAAAACACGTGGACGAACTCACGACCACCAACTAGTATATTAATGTCTTGTACCGACACTTGGTTAGAAATTCGATGTGTATTGTAAGTTGTAAGGTCTATTGCGCATGATAAGAGAATGTCTAGTGTCTTATATGTAATATCTTATATTTTATATGCCAGTGTCTGATAAGACACAAGAAAAATATGTATCTTATAATATGCATGGTCTCATACAACAACCATTGCGAATGAATTTCTTATACGCATAAGACAAGAAATTTTCTTATAATGCGCAATTGTCCTTACAGTCCGTCAAACTTAAGCCGCTAGATCATTATATTAAAAATAAAATAAAAGCAGAAACTAAACAGGCATAAAAATTAGTTCCAATTTAGGCCACTGGGTCAATTATGTTTGTGGGGCTGTATCTACCTTTACAATGTGACAGGCGCATCCCTATTAAAAATTAAAGGTCCCTATACATAATTGCGACGTTACCGTATGATCAAAGCCTGTCTTGAAAGCCTACTCGAACGACAAATTTTATTTAATGACGCCATTTTCTCAAAGCACATGTCTCTATGTCCGTATGCGTACAATAATTCGTTAATGGCTGCCTTTGATATTAGATAATGTACATTTAGACAGCGAATTCAGACAATACCTACTTCCTATCATCCATTCCTTGGAATTACTTATTAAAAAAAAAGTATTATTTATGGTCCAAGCAACTGGAAGGTTTAAACTTATGAGATACGTATTTGACAGTTTCTGCAATTTATACCCAAGGACGTTAAATAGAGAGTTTGTCCTTCAATCACGCAGCAACAGAGCAATGGATCGACGTGATTTTTTCGATCGATGGGTTTAATTGAGAACTTGCTGGAGAGGGACAGAGGCTTTTTTTTATCCCGGAAAATTAAGGAGTGACTGTGGGAATTTAAAAACTTATGCCACGCGAACGAAGTCGCGGGCTTCCGCTAGTCCAGCGATAAAGCAAGGGATATTATTTACCTAATCGCTTAAAACTTTTGGACTGGTGGTTTCGGCCGTGGCTAGTTACCAGGAGGTACCGCAGCCTAACGTGAAGTGACTTAGCGATCCGGTGACGCGCCGTATAGAAACTGATAGCGGGAATGGATTTAATTTAACTCCCATACGGTATTATCCTGCATGTAGGCTATAAAAGCACTGCTTACCCTAGTTAAAAAGCTCAATGCTTATTTTTCATCATATCCTGCCTGAAAGTTACCTACCTAACCAATGCCTGGCTCCGAGTACAGTGCACACCACTGCCCATACCCCTACCAGTTTATTCCGCATCTTAAAACTGCATTAATACTTAGTACTCAGCATCCAGTTAAGATCGCTTATCACAGTCAAGACTCAAGGGTTAACTTGTAGTAGAATAAAAATAATACTACTTTGTTTAAATCTGCTGTAATTTTCCTTTAAAAAAATATTGAAAATGCAAATTCTCTATTTTTTTTTCAATTTCAATTTCATTTTTTTTCAGCATAAAAAATAAATAGTCAACGAGCTTGCGTATAAATAATAAAAATCTCCAGATTTTCACAAAGTTCCGTAGCTCCTTCGCCAAAGCCATGAAGAGCGTTGTCATGGCAACCGTATCTTGGTTTCTTCCTCACTGCGCTTGAATATACCCGGGATCGCTGTGATTTCACCTGGACCACTACCATTGGATCTGTGGAATAAAATTAGATATTGTTCGACTTTCAACTGATAAAAGTAAAACCTCTTTACACTAACTCAAATTCGGGGGGTTACTAGTTACTACCATCGCCTAAAGCAATATTATTTCAAAATGACAGTTTTATGGTCACGTACTTTGACGTCCCTAAAATAAGGATTATAATACTAAAACATGGACGTGTCACGTGACTAATATTGAAACAATAACAATACGGCTTTAAGCGATGGTAATAATATGATGGAATATGCTTTTATCAGATGGAAATAGTAAATTTTTCAATTAATATTCAGTGGATATTAATTGAAACCGAACATCTACCTACAGGCCGCAATGTGCAAAGTGATACTAAGTAACTATTGAGTGTTCAGAATTAGAAACGGTGTAGTGACGACGTAGTAACGGTGACAAAAAAAAAGAGAAAAACCGTCAATGAATGATTAAAAACCCGTAGCTTAAGTTTTGAAAAAATTGGGTATTAGTCTGCTAAGCCCATGTTCACCCATTACCACTCTGATGGATAACCAGCCTTACCTACTTGTGGCTGAAATAAAATAAAACGTTTTATAATTAATAATATATATATATATATATATATATAGTATATTAGATTACAGATTTAAGACTATGAAACAACTTTTCACATCGTCTAAAGTAAATTATTAAATGGATACTTTTTCCAATAGGTACATAGGTAGTCGAATGAAAGTTTTGTTACGAGTTTCAATCGAATGCAAATGGTAGGCTGCCGTCTTTTTCCTGTCTCACCCGTGTTACCTATTTGACATTTCGGTAATTAGTCGGAGTGGCCCAAATATTGTCGTTATAGTGTAAGAGACGGTTGCAATTTGTACGCTGCTATTGCTAATCGAGTTTTACTGCCTCGTTGGTCTAGTGGTTAGCATGTTCGTCGGCATACCATCGGACTGCGGGCGACGAGGTTCTAGGTTTGAGTCCCGGGTCAGGCCATAACAAGTGTTGAGTTTTTCTGACAAGAAATTCTCACCACTTGCCCGGAGTTCACCCCCGTGCCTCGGAGAGGACGTTAAGCCGTCGGTCCTGCGCCTGATCTCTCTCCGGTCGCGTCGGATTTTCCGTCCCATCGGGCTATGAGAGTGAAGGAACAGAGAGTGCACCTGTACACTATAATATCTCCCGCACAGATTGCTAATCTCTCTGGAGATAGGCCGCCGTGGCCGAAATTCGGTCGGAAGGACATTATTATTATTAATCGAGTTTAAATATATTCTCTCAGTTATTAATACTTTACTGGCGTAAAGATGTTGGGTTCGAAATAACTTAGAATGTCTCTGGAGAATGCAGAGCTGGCAGACCCCCCACTAAGTGGACCGATGGTATCAAACCAGTCTACAGAACTTGTTTTATCCACTACAAGTTAGCTCTTGAATGCGATCTCACCTGATGGTGAGTGATGATGCAGTCTAATTATGGTAGCGGGCTAACCTGGTACTGTGATAACTAGGGGCTGAAGAAGCCTACCACCAGGCCAGAGCAGGAAAAATTCAGAAATTATTTCTCAAATTGACACTGCCGGGGTTCGAGCCCTGGACCTCGGCACGTTAAGGTAACAGCGCTCAACACTGCGCCACTGCGCTCAAACTGAGCTCAGTAGTGGCCCAACTCATGATGAAATTGACGATGTGAGTTTGTTGTGGGCTCTTCTCAGACCAGGGCGCGTTTAGAACCCTCGTAGCTTCAGTTTTAAGATACCGTAACTGATTATCATCATCATATTTTATAAATAATTGAACGTCAATAAGTGTAGTGTATCTATCTAAATTGAATAACTATTATTTGACTTTGACTTTGACTTTGATGATGATGATCAATGAACTGTAAATGACACACCATAATTCTTACAACTGGCTCTTATTTTAGTATAAACAGTCTCAAAGAAAAGTGCCTCGATGTGAAATATAATATGTTTTTATACTCGCAGGATATTATTTTATTTAATAAGCTGGCGCTAACATGTTTCTTCTCTTAGAAGGTATTTTTGAGCATAATAATGATTTCCTGTTATCTTAAATATCGTATCGGGCATCAGCCCGCGACTTCATATGGATTTAGGTTTTTGAAAATCCTAGCTCTGTTTTCCCACAAGAGTTCTCGTACTGATAGTTTTTTTTATCAACTACAAGTTAGCCCTTGACTGTGATCTCACCTGATGGTAAGTGATGATGCAGTTTAAGATGGTAGCGGGCTAAGCTGTTAGGGGTATGGCAGTTATAATAAACCCATCCCCTAATCGGTTTCTTGCATCGTACCGGAACGCTAAATCGCTTGGCGGCACGTCGGTTGCCGGTAGAGTGGTAACTTGCCACTTTGATCGCAGTCAAGGGCTAACTTGTAGTGGAATAAAAAAAAGGGTACGTAAGCAAACCTTCAAATTTATTTCTACAATAAATATCATTAAAAGTAATCATATTATTATATATGTAATTTAAGTAACATAATATTTTGATATCGTATAAAACTAATTTAGCGAATGACTCTCGAGTCAACAGATTTGGCAGGATGGTAATTGGTAATAAAATTTTAGGGGTCTTCGATAAAAAATATTATGTTATCTGATATTTAACATCGCGAAGATTTGTTAAAATTTATGGTTTTTAATGATTCTTTAGAGTCATAATACATTCATAAATAATCCTTCCAAAAATTTTACCTTAGAAGTACCTGATTTTTCTCAAAATTTATTGAAATAAATAATATATTCGTTTGATAAATCAAAACCCAATGTTCGTTTTAAAACTTTATTCCTCACGATAATGTAATATTTTTAGAGTACCTAATTTAACTATCTCCTACAATCTTATAATAATACGTTTTTCCACACGCGCCTTTTTATCAATTGGCGGGAAGCGCCCTGATCGGCCCTCAGAATCCCCTCTTTTTTAATCATTTTTATTTTGCGGCCCTGGATTCAAGTCTTTTATGGCCTTATATTTATTGCGAATGTCGTACCACTGAATATAAAACTAGAAAATCATGACATTCGTTATGCGAAAACCGTTTTTCTTAAACTTAAAATCCATTATTAGTATTATAGATGTGAAAGTGTGTCGGTCTGGTTGTCTGATACGCTTTCATAGCCTATCTGTTCATACATGCAACAGCACATACTTCACATTTTATTCCGGAAACTCAAGTCCGTACCTACTTCCCACGAGAATATCAAAATACCTAAATCCAGGGGACTGACTGATCAGTCAACGCAAAGCCTTGTTGGGATATTCAAATTATAGGAAAAATATATTGATTAAAAGGAAAAATTGGAACGTCAAAATTTGAAGTGAGTATAAAAACCACAGAACGAACTATAAACTTTAAAATAAGAATAAAGAACATATTAAAAAAATAAACAATTTAGTTTAGAGCCAGTTCGAACACTTATAAACTGGCTGAGTTTTTTATAGACTATAGTTAGCTTGGCTGCAATCTGACTTGCTGGAAGTAGAGGTATGTTAGTAACTTCATATTTTGAAAGAAACTATTATTGAAAACTAGCTGATGGCCGCGACTTCGTCCGCGTGGTTTAAGTTTTTGATTTCCGCGGGACCTTCCTAATTTTCCGGGATAAAAAGAAGCCCAGGTCCCAAAAATCACATCGATCCGATGCTCCGTTGCGGGCTGCGGCGTGATTGAAGGACAAACCAACACACATTCGCATTTATAATAATATTAGTATGATTCTGCCTTTATAGTCATGTTATAACAATGGAAATTGTATATTTTTTGGTTTTCGGCTCTTTAAAAATTGAAGCATAAGAATTTTAGGATTACTGATTACAAGATTTTTTTTTCTTTCGCCCAAGCAAAACAGGGGACTTCTATAGTTTAGTATATTTAAAAAAAAATGTAATAAAAGGTATTGGCGGAGCGGGGCGTTGTCTTCTAGATTTCCTTTGCAAGATCTAGACTTATCGGTTGATATGAACGTATCTTTAATGGACTGTAAATTTGTTGGCAGAATGACTCGATTTTCCATAGGTTATTGATATTAGGTAATAGGTAAATTAGGGATGCACTGACCTTTTGCTTGTCGGCGAGAATGATCTTTAATGTCTGATGCACTCAACACTTATTTCACTTGTTTGTGGCCACAATCACTGTTTAGCGTCACTAATAAGCGGTAATTTAAATGGTAGAATTCGGGAAACTGTCCTTATGATAAATATATGATTCGAGCGGAACGGCAGCGGAGCGGTGTTACACGTTGTATGGTTTTTCGCAAAAGCGGGTGATGCGTACTGCATAGGTAGCCATTGAGGACTAACTTCGTGTTGTCTTCGTGCGTTCTCGGTAGCATACTGATTCGTGATTGGTCAGTTTAAAGGAAGATGGGACATTCATAAAGGAAGCTAGGATTATGGTTTTATACGAGTCATTCTATCTTAAATATAAAAGAAATGCGCATATGGCGCAACCATGCTCCCGGGCTTTGAAGGAATCTTCAAAAATTATAATGAATAATATGCGAAAAGTATTTATAATGAGACCTACACGAAGATTCTAGCGTAATATTTATAAAAATATAAATTACTCTAACTTAAATAGCGGTTTTGGGTTAACTAATTATATTAATAAGGTAAGCGAAAGACGCGATCTACTGGGCGCAGATGCCCTTAGCAGTTGCAGCGCGGATAACGCGTGTAAACTGTAAAACTAAATACTATCCTAATATTATGAATAAGTACTAAGCTATACGTTATACTACCTATAGAACTAATAATATTAAACTAAACAAAAGTTATTGTTGCGCAAACGCGTTATAACTTGCGCTGTACCGGCAATACTGTTTGCTAGGCAATATCTTGGTGTCGATACCAAGTGGACAACGTAAGAGTGGTGCGTTTTCTATAGGTAAGTAAAAGGTAGTTCTTCCCTTAACTGGACGCGAAGCGATGTGAAACCTTTTAGGAACTTGCAAAATGTGCTTCGACTCAAAACGTATCCAGAAAGACTGAACTATAGCGTATAATAATAAAAATCTACACAATATCTGCGGATATAATAACGCATCAAGGTAGCCCTTAGTTAAAATTAAAACGTATATTACGTTTTTTCTATAGTTTAACAATGATGAAAACCTGTTACTTAAGACAAGTGTCAGATTTTCTTGAAAATCGTGAGCGGTGTGAGTTGAAGTTTTCCGTCTCAACAAGGCAGAGTTATCCAAGAGTAATGCTCTTTGACTAGGAGGTTCATCGTTAGGTAACGATGACCGCGAAGAACTAATAAGCCAATAGTAATGGTAAGATAATTGCAACGGTAAGAGCACGCGAGAAAAGTAATCAGCGGGAATTTTACCGTCCGGGATGTTATTTAAACAGACAGACGATAAAAAGGATTGAGAGGGCGAATTACTATGATTAGTGATATAGGTGCCGCAGCCGTATGTACCATCGCTGGCTTCAGAGGACGTGAGAAAGGAAACCTTCGATCTCTCTTCTACACCGGGGTGACGTAAACTTCGAAACTCCGATAGAAGCGGTAACTCAAAAATAAAATTCCAAGTCTCAATGACGTACGCGGGAATTATTTCATTCCTTAATAATTCTTTGACATAAATAACGCAAAGAATTACGAGACCTACAAGATCGAAAACATTATAAAATCGCACAGTTGCGGGCAGAAAAAAGCGGTTTGTCAATTTTAGCGGCGTTTGAGACATAAACAAGATTAAAATACGCGCGGTATGAAAGGATATACCTTGAGATTGTCGATGCGCTTGCGGTATATTATTGCGTCTCAGCTCAGGCGAGTTGCTAGTCAAATTGACCAAATTAAACTCTCCTGGCTTGATCGTTTGAACTACTGGGTCTGCTGTCACAACTGTTTCCCTACTAGTGGTAGCAGAGGAAGCAATATCGTTCATATAGATGTTCCTTTCGCGAATCGCGACCACCGGAGGCCATTTCTCTCTCTCTTGCTTAACGACTTCACGCAATTTGTGAAGTGCTAAGAGGGAAGAGTAGTGCGACTCGAAACTGATGCGATTAAATATATAGGTATAAAACGGGTTGTTGAATCTATAGAATATTATTTTGTATTTGCGGTGCGGAGACTGCAAATCAATGCAAAAATATATGTGCGTTACATTGGCGAGGAAAGCGATATTGAAATATCTATTATTCAGCAGAATATTATAAATATCAGTATGCGGGTAGTAATCTGAATCAACGGTTTTAACAATAGTGGTTGGTTGATCGTTACGTTTGACAGAATGATACGAAAGGTAAGGACCTAGTGAGATGCATTCGTCAGCATAAATCCTTGAGAGGCCTTTCATACAAGGACGATCGACAGATAAGTTATCGACAGGGTCGTTAATTGTCACTGTGTGTGTACTGTCAAACTCATGCTCAACGGAATTTAAATTTTCTATTTTAGGTATTTCTGCTACGGCCGGAATATTTTCTAAATTATGAAGCGGTTCGCGCTGTATACATGAACAGAACGCAGCGGTACGCGGGAGCTGTGGGACGACTGGAGCGTCACCCATAATAATATAACCAAGAGTGGTTTCTATAGCGGAAGGCGAGTTGTCACAACCTGTTAACTTATTGAAGAGTAAAATTTCACAATAAAGATTTACTCCTAATAATAAATCGATAGATCCTGGCTCCGAGAATTCATCGTCTGCGAGGGGAATATTCCGTATCAGAGCATTCATGGCTGCAACGTCGACGCGTGCATCGGGCAGCTGTGACGTAATCCGCTCAACAACCAGCGGGCGAATGGAGTATTCCTTTACCTCATCGAACCGAGACTTAACTTTTAAATCGGTGTCACCTAAGATCTTTTGTGAAGATCCACCTATACCCTGTACTTCAGCGAAACGAGTTTGCGAGCTAATAGGTAGTGACAAGCGGTTGCAACAGGCTACACTAATGTAGTCCTGCTGGGACCCTGGGTCCACAAGACAGCGTAAAAAGTGAGGGCGATTATACTTATCGTATATTTTAATTTTAGCGGTACCTAACAAGGTTGTAATAGCGGTGCGGTTGTGATGATCACGAGATATAGTACATATAGATGTGGGAATATTATGAGCGGGAGAATCATTGAGCGATACAGAGTTATTTATTTTAGCGGGTTGATTATTAGCGGGTGAATTAGCGGGTGAATAAGCGGGTTGATTATTAGCGGGTGAATAAGCGGGTTGATTATTAGCGGATGAATTAGCGGGTGAATAAGCGGGTTGATTATTAGCGGATGAATTAGCGGGTGAATTAGCGGTTGAATAAGCGGGTGAATTATCAGATGAATTAGCGGGTGAATAAGCGGCTTGATTATTAGCGGGTGAATAAGCGGGTTGAATTAAATTAGGCTCAAAATGATTGCTTGACACAGTGCGAGACATATCATTTGAGTTAGCGGGATGTGTACAGGTGTGCGGACAACTATGTGTCGATGGCGCATTGACCACGACACTGCAGTTCGATTTACTAGATCTAGAAAAACACAAATTTGAGTGGTGACGCAATGAGCAGTTTGAGCAGTTCCTGCTGCTGGAGCAAGCAGAATTCTTATGAGAAGTACTTAAGCAGTTCGTACAGTAGGAGTGCTTCTTAACAATTTCGAACTTCTCCTTAGGGGGCAACTTCATAAACTCAGAACACTTGTATAAGTGGTCATGCCAATCATTTTTACACACGACGCACTTATTACCTTCATTCAAGCTACTAGAGTCATCTATACTCACAAAAGATTTAGTAGACTTAGTAGACTTCGTGGCAGGTGCAGTTACATTTTTAGAGCGCGACTTATTATTTGACGGTGCACCTAGGGAACTTGTATTGCTGCCCCTAGACAACACTTTGCTCTGTTCTTTTACGAAATCGATTAGACCTTTATAGGATGGAATTTGTTTTTTGCGGTTAATTAGTTCAAACATCTTAACTGTATCTGAGTCTAACTTAAGTATAGCCAAATGAAAGAATATAAAATCAGTTAAGTCTATTTTTAATTGTTTAAGCGCTTCTACCGAAGAATCGAAGGTGTTTATGAAATTATCCAAAGCGTTATCATTATTATTAGTGAGCGGTTTAAATTGCAACACTTGATTTAAATAAGCGGAAGCGAGCGAGCGTTGGTCGTCGTACTTCTGTATCAGAGCGTCCCAAATAATTGAATAATTTTCAGCGGTTGCTGGCAACCCTGCACATACGGCGGCAGCCCTATCGGTTAATTTTCCGACAAGGTAAAATACTCTTTCACTATTATTTAAGTTCGGGTTATCATGTATCATACTCTTAAACTGCTGGTAGAACAACGGCCATTTCGTTATATCACCATCAAAAGAAATTAAATTAATTGGCGGGAGGTGAGACTTTAATTTGGGGAACCTTGACAAGGAGCTCTGTCTTATAGTCTCAGATTCTTTATCACTACTGTTAATGGCTAATATTTGCTTAACATAGCAGAAAAGTTCCTCAAAAGAAGTCCATGATTGATAGCTAATTGGAATTTTAGGATTTAATCTTAACTGAGTAGCGTTATATAAATCTATCTAATGTTTGTTCGAATTCCTTTCGCAAGGTATCTAGATTAACAACTTGACTCAAAAGACTAGGCAATTTACTTTCATCTGTTTCTACTTGCAAGGCGGTATCATAAATTCGTTGCATTCGAGCAAACATTACATCACGTTTAGATTCCAATAATAACATTTGACATTCGTCATTAGTGCGTAATAGACTAGATTCACCTTTAGTACTCATTTTGAGAAGTTAAATATATTATATTATCTAATAAATCGAACACAATTAATATATATAAGCGTAAATACTATATAGCCAAATGCGTTATTATAATGCGTAAAATATTAATGACTATAAAATGCGCAATAATATATAAGCGAAAACACACAACTCTTATTTATATTAGCGGGCGGTTAAATATGCGAGCGTTATAAACTATACGAGTTAAAACCATTCCGTCGAGACAATAATTTATACCTATTCAGATGCAACTGCAGTGAAAGGCCGACCGTGACCTTCGGATCACATTGAAACGTATTCAATTTGCTTCAAAACTACGAGTGCCTACTGCCTAATCAGTTATTATCTACCTATATAGTACTGTATTTAGCCCTTTTTATACTAACAGATCTACAATTAATAGGTAGTATAACGTAAATTAAGGCGCAAAATAGGTATCACTCGCGGTAATAATGATCGATCGCGATTACGATTACGATTCAAAATCCGGATCGATTGGACCAAAAATGGCGGAGCGGGGCGTTGTCTTCTAGATTTCCTTTGCAAGATCTAGACTTATCGGTTGATATGAACGTATCTTTAATGGACTGTAAATTTGTTGGCAGAATGACTCGATTTTCCATAGGTTATTGATATTAGGTAATAGGTAAATTAGGGATGCACTGACCTTTTGCTTGTCGGCGAGAATGATCTTTAATGTCTGATGCACTCAACACTTATTTCACTTGTTTGTGGCCACAATCACTGTTTAGCGTCACTAATAAGCGGTAATTTAAATGGTAGAATTCGGGAAACTGTCCTTATGATAAATATATGATTCGAGCGGAACGGCAGCGGAGCGGTGTTACACGTTGTATGGTTTTTCGCAAAAGCGGGTGATGCGTACTGCATAGGTAGCCATTGAGGACTAACTTCGTGTTGTCTTCGTGCGTTCTCGGTAGCATACTGATTCGTGATTGGTCAGTTTAAAGGAAGATGGGACATTCATAAAGGAAGCTAGGATTATGGTTTTATACGAGTCATTCTATCTTAAATATAAAAGAAATGCGCATATGGCGCAACCAGGTATACAGCATAATATTAATCATTTTCATTAATTAAAACTTGGATCAATAGTTATTGATCAAAGATTTATCTGTATTTATCTCCTTAATAATTATCCCAATAAAAAACTTCGTACTGCCATTCAATAAAATGTTACTTTGCAACCCACCACCCAAACAAAGTCGTCTCTTTTTATTTGCTACACATAAAACTTAATTAGGTATTATTTGTATGGATATAAAACACTTTTCAGACAGAACCTGAAACCGCGGCGCGGCGTTTCAAATAAAATGTTTACTCAAAATATAAAGTATCAACACCCAAATCAAGTCGTCTGTGTATTTGTCTAAACTAATTTATAAATGCGAAATTTTGGATGGATGGATGTTTGGATGGATGTTTATTACTCAATCATGCCGGAACGGCTGAACAGATCTGAACGAAATTTGACACAGAGATAGTCTAGAATAACACATCAACACAACAATTAAAGAGTTACCGAGGGAATCAATAAACCTCAATCAACGCGGACGAAGTCGCAGGCATCAGCTATGGATATAAAGCACTTTTCAGACAGAACCACAAAACGTGGAGTTTTAAATAAAATGTTTCACCTCGCATGATGCGGCACCGCAACAGAGTTGTCGAATTTTTATTTGGTACACATAAAACTCATTATGGTACTATATTACATAGTGATATAAATCACATTTCAGACAGAATCACAAGACGCGCAGTTCTAAATAAAATGTTTTAAAGAGATTTTGCTTTTTTATTTGCTATACTTAAAACTTAATTACTACAATGATGACCAACATTTCAAGCAAGTTGCAATAAAAATTAAAAACCTTCATTTAATTAAGTATAATGGCCGTAAACTGCAAATAATTGTTTAAATGAAGTTTATAAAAACTAAACTCGGTAAAATCATTACTTTAGTAGGCACCTAGTATTCGCAAAAAGCTTGATTTAGGAAAACTTACCCATCCACTTTCCGACTTCAGTCAACGTCACTTTATGACCGTAACTAATAACTGTACAATATTATTATATAATATAACTATAATATAATAACTTTAGATATCAAATCAATTCTAATACCACTTCATATTGCACAACTTGTATTCTTACTTTATGCATAGTGCGTTTTCGTTGCGGTTTTCAATTCAGTGTGAAAATCCTTAATCTGCGTGTCGAAGATAATGCAATGAGAATTAAAATCTCCCATTTAATGGTGGTATCGGGTACCGGGCCGTATTGACAGTGGAGCCGAATTTTAAAACAATATGTTTATAGTGGGTGTTTCGAGTATGAAACGAAAGACTGTACAGTATCGGATTAAGACGAGTAGGATGACCATGGACTAACCTCTTTTTCGATACTCCTACAGTATCCATTCTCACTTAATCTATATCTATACTTCTGTACTAATATAAGGCGAAAGTGTGTTTGTTTGTTGGTTTATTGGTTTGTTGGTTTGTCCTTCAATCACACCACAACGGAGCAACGGATCGACGTGATTTTTGGCATGGGTATAGTTGAGGATCTGGAGACCTTTTATCCCGGAAAATTAAGGAGTTCCCGCGGGAATCAAAAAAACTCGAACCACGCGGACGAAGTCGCGGGCATCAGCTAGTGAATCATATCTAATATTATAAATGCGAAAGTGTGTTTGTTTGTTGGTTTGTGACATAGGCTACTTCTTATCCCGGAAAATTAAGGAGTTCCCGCGGGAATCAAAAATAAACTTAAACCACACGGACGAAGTCGCGGGCATTCACTAGTGCATCAATAAGATTGGTCTATTATGTATTTTTTTGTGATTATTTTAGAGAGGATCTCTTATAAGACTGTTACTTTTATGTTTGATAAATATTTTAAACTATCGAATAAAGCGAACTTTGATGACGTCACAAGCATGTTTAAGTAATTGAGTATTTGACAACTAGTCAAATCAGAAACTTTTTCAAACGCCAAAACGCATGCTTAGTATTGTATTAGGATTTTGTATCAAATATTAAATAGTGACGTCATCAAAGTTCGACGTGCTTTTTTACTTCAATCTATAGTTTAAAATAGTTAATCAACGTAAAAGTAACAGAGGCCGTGGATATTACGAGTTTTGGGAGATCCTCTATTTAATTAATCACTAAAAAATAATATATTGAATAGTTGTCAAATACCCAATTGCAACAATGATTCTATCTATTTATCTATCCGAAAAGTCCGAGTATAGTGTGTCAATACGTAGGTCCATAGCCACCCTACAAGGAGATCTGAGATAGTGACTTCGCAAAAATCCACATATTTCATACGAAACGTCGAAAAATCTCCCGCGCCGGTTATTATGTGAGATGCTATCTAACGCTTGTTTATTTTGTTAATTCTTATTATCATAAAGCTTAGTGTACACGGAGGAATGAATTAATTTGTTTCACGCCAATGTTAATCGATTAACTTTTTCCCTGCATATTTTTACTTCAAAGAATTTTAGATGATGCCCGTGACTTCGGGTGGAAGAATAGGGATGATGACAACTCAATCAAATCAGCAACTCTTTATCAAACTTAAAAACGCGCTTCTATTATGTAAGTTGTATGAAATTCACAATAGTGACGTCATTAAATTTCAACGCACTTTTTTTCTTTAATATATGTTTTAAAATAGTTTGACTAACCGAGGCTGTGAATTTTAGGTGTTTTGGAAGACCCTCTATTTAATAATCAGTTAGAAATAATTTATTTTTGATATAGGCATCATCCCTATTCTGGGAGCTCTTTGGATTTCTGGGATATAATATGTCCTAATATTATGTCCTTTCTCGGGATGCAAACTAAGTATTTCTATAGCTAAATTTCATCATAATTGGTTGTCTGTCTGTATCTCTGCTTGGCACCACGTCTGTTTGTCTGTCTTTGTTTGCGTCTGTTAGCAGTTTATAATAAATTAAAGAATGTGGAAGCCATATTTTAACTGTTTTATTTAGTTATAAAGAACACAAGATAACCAAGTTGTTTATCGATGAGCAGCCAGAGAAGAAAGAGAACTGTCAAAATTGACGTACATTAAAATAATCTACTACACAGATATATTATACTCATTGACTTTGCTCTTTATTCTCTTTGGCTAACACTCCCCTTCAATTTCAAGTTCTTTTACACAAACAACAAAAAAAATAATACTAACTTGAAATTGGAAGTTTACAAAGTTTTTTACATGGTAACACTACGACTGCAATATGATAATTAATGACAAGACTGACATTGGCATTTATATGTCATCTGTCAACTTCGTGTTGACAAGTGACACACAACCTCAAAGAAAATTAGATTATTTTTACCTAAAATGCAAAACATAATTCTTTTACAAAATAGTTAGTTTATCCCTAAAAAACTGAAATTTATTAGTACACAATGGTTTTGTCATAATGTCGGCTATATTATTTTCACTAGGTACATAATTAATATTAATTAACTTTTTGAAAACAACATCTTTTATAAAGTGAACTTTAATGTCTATGTGTTTTGAACGTTTTGTGTTTTCATAGTTATTAATCATCTTAATAGCGCTTTGATTGTCTACTTGAATCACAATATTACACTGTTTTTGAAGATTAAGCACCAAACCTTGAATATAGAGAAGTTCTGCCACACACATAGCAGCTGCAATATACTCCGCTTCAGCCGTTGACAAAGCCACAGTGTGTTGTTTCTGTGAAGACCAGGAGACAAGGTTATTGCCATGGTACACAACCATACCACTAGTACTTTTACGATCTAATTTGTCTCCAGCCCAGTCTGCATCTGAAAAAGCTGAAATGTGACAAGAAATGCTTTTTGTGTATGTTAACACCTTTTCTTCTGTGTGCTTCAAGTATCTTAATATTCTTTTTGCAGCCTTCCATAAAGTATTTGTTGGTTTATCAAGGAATCGACTAAGGTATGATGTAGCATATGTTATATCTGGTCGTGACACCATGGATAGGTAGGTAAGACTCCCAATGAGTTCTCTGTATGGTACATCTATAATCTCTTCACTCGGATCTGCCTGAAAATTATTTTCCATAGGTGTGAACACTGGTCTGCTCTCAGACATATTATATGTTTGTAATATTTTTTTAATAAATCTTTTCTGTGATAATATCAATGTGTTTTCCTTTCTTAGGATATCTATACCCAAAAAACTTGATATATTTCCCATATCCTTTGCATTAAACTCCAATTTTAATAAATTTATTACCTTATCTACATCTTTATATTTTCCCATCAATAGTATGTCATCAACAAATAGTATAAGCCAAATATTCTCTCCATAGTATAAACAAACGTCATAGCTGGATCTTTTCATTTTTATCTTTTCGCAGAATTGATTAAATCTTTCATTCCAACAGCGAGGAGAATCTTTCAACCCGTACAAGGCTTTATTTAATTTTAACACTTCGCAATTACTTTTTTTATTAATCCCGTTAGGTATTTTTATATAGACTTCTGTGTCTAATGTGCCATTCAAAAAAGCTGTCGGTATATCAAGCTGTTTTATTTCCCAATCATTTATTAAAGCTTGAGATAAACAAAGGCGAATTGTTGTCATCTTTGCGACAGGTGCATATACATCATCAATATTTTGTTGTTGAAATCCTCTTGCTACAAGCCTGGCTTTCTTGGTACCATCTTGCTTTGTGCGGAATACCCATTTGGTATCTATAGGCTTTTGGCCATCTGGTAATGCACTTTCAGACCAAACTCTTAACTTTTCTAATGAGCTTATTTCCTTATTTATGGCATCCTTCCACTGGCTTTCTTTTATAGCTTGCTCATATGTTAAAGGGTCATTTTCTGTTATAAGAGCATAAGCTATGTATGTTTCATAATCACCATATCTTTCTGGTGGTTTTATTTTCCTTTTTTGTGTCATGTCTAGACTCTGCTCTATTGTTATGTTGTGCTCTTTATGCTCTCTATATATTTTCTTTTCCTCACTTTCTGACTCTTTGTCCATATTAAACTGAAAGCTGTTTTCATTGAATTTAACATCCCTTGATATTATTATTTCGTCTGTTGTAGGGTCCCATGTGCGATAACCATTTGCTGCATAGCCAACCATTATGCCTGATCTGGCTCTTGCTTCAAGCTTTTTCTTCTTTGGCAATATTGTTACCCACGCTTTACTTCCAAATACTCTTAAATGATCTATCTTGCCTTTTCCACAAAATATCTGTGCAGGTGTCTGTCCTGTTTTCAACGCTTTAGTGGGTGATCTGTTTAATGTATAGGTTGCACATCTGAGTGCTTCACCCCATAACATCTTTGGTAAATTTGTGTCTAGTAACAAGGCTCTGACCTTGTCTAGGAGAGTTCTATTCATTCTCTCTGCTACTCCATTTTGTTGAGGAGAATAACTACATGTATATTCTTGCCTTATACCATTTTCCTGACAAAATCTCTGGAAATCTGATGCAGAAAATTCACCTCCATTATCTGTTCGTATTCTGTTTACATTTATACTATTATTCTTCATAAACTTTATATATCTGTATAAGTATTGCTTTGCTTCACTTTTATTTTTTAGTAAATGGACTTCAGTAAAATGGGAAAAATCATCGATGATAGTTAAATAATATTTTTCACCCTCTCGTGATGTTGGTGTTATTGGCCCTCCAATGTCACAATGAATTAGCTCTCCTATTCTTTTTGATTGTGGCTTGGATGACTCTTTAAAGGGCACCCTGGTACTTTTGGCCCTCATGCACACATCACATTTTTCCTCTGTCAGCGGTACACCCAGTATTCTCATGCCCGCATGATTTAGATGTCCCAATCTTAAGTGCCACAGGCTTTTATTTTTACTTATGAAAGCTTTTTCATTCTGTATACAAAAAGTTATTAGATAGAGGCCTCCTGTGCATCTTGATTGAAAATTTATGTGTTTATTATATATTTTTCCTTTATTTTTAGTAAATATGACTTGAAACCCCTTTGAGTTTAATTTTGACACTGATAGAAGATTATGTGAGAGATTTTTTACTATTAAAGCTTCAATGTCAATTGTATGGCCCTCCTTGGACTTAACAGTCAGAATTCCCTTTTGATTTACTTTTATACTTTCTCCATTTGCAATTTTTATACTAACTTCATTTATATCACTTATATTTTTCATATAACTCTTGAATGATTCATTTATCATATTATATGTTGCCCCGGAGTCGATTACAAAATCTATTTGTTCCTTTTCTTGAAAAATATTTGCCTCAAATGCTATAAACCCTACATGCGAGGTCTCTGTATAATTAGCCTTATAATTACTTGTGTAACGACCACGACGATTTAAATTTCTACCTCGTCCAGAATGAAAACGATTTCTTTGAATTCCACCACGTTTCTGTACTGGACAATTTCTGTAAAAATGATTATTACCACCGCAGTTGTAACACTGTTTTGTTTCTGTGTTAAATGAGAATTCATTTGGTACAGGAGTATTATCGTTTTTATACTTGAGCTCAGCATCAAGTAATTTTCCTTTGGTGTAATCTAGTGTTAATTCTATGTTTGTGGTTTCTAATGCTGTTATGACCGGTTGATAGCAGTCCTCTAGTGATAAAAGTAGGTGACAAACCTTGTCAGCTTCTTGTAATTTGGCTCCTGTTGATTCTAGTTCTCTTACAATTGTGTCGAATTTATTAAAATGTTCTGACAACTCTCCCGATGTATATTTCAAAGTTATTAACTTTTTTCTTAGGTATAAAGATGAGAGCGTACTTTTTCTTTCAAATATTTTTCTGAGGTTATTAATCATTTCCATTGCCGTTTTGCTGCTCCTCACATATTCCAAATGTTTATCCGGTAAGGTTTGAATAATTATGTTTTTAGCTTGGGCATCCATTTTTTTAACTTTATCCTCTGGAAGTTTCTGTACATCCAGCTTTATTACGTCAACGCAGCCTTTTTCCTCCATGTATGTTTCGATTCTATACAACCAGTTGGCAAAATTGCTTCCATCTGTTAATTGAGGCAGTGTTATCACACTTGATGATGATGACGCCATACTTACGCTCGCCATTACGACTTGTGTTCGATACTAAGTTTTAAATCTATTGTCATCTGACTGAATATTAATAAAACTACACTGGGCCACATAACCTGTTAGCAGTTTATAATAAATTAAAGAATGTGGAAGCCATATTTTAACTGTTTTATTTAGTTATAAAGAACACAAGATAACCAAGTTGTTTATCGATGAGCAGCCAGAGAAGAAAGAGAACTGTCAAAATTGACGTACATTAAAATAATCTACTACACAGATATATTATACTCATTGACTTTGCTCTTTATTCTCTTTGGCTAACAGCGTCACGGACCATCTGTTTAATCGATTTGCCTGCTCTTCAGTACATATATAGCTTGCATTTCTGGGGTAGGATTTCTATAGACTACTTTTTATATAAGAAAATCAAAGAGTTTACACATGACTTTTGGAAAATATAAATCCACGTAGTCGAACTCGTTACATTTTATTTTAAAAAAAACTCGCGTTCATCTCGATTTTTTGAATTTAACAAGAGGTATTCGTACGAATTGGCCAGCGCGGTGGACTATGGCTACACCCTTCTAATTCCGAGAGGAGAATCGTGCTCACTAATGAGCTGGTGATAATTTGAAATGATGATGACTGAAATGATGGTTCGTGCGAAAAACTTAAAGGAATTATTTTGATAGTGTACACCAAGCCTAACTTTATTTCAATGAAATTGACGAATGATTTTTTCCTTTTTAAGATACCCGAATCCTTACAATATGGTTATTACGTTATTTTAAACGGTTTTTTTAATATTTATTGCAAAGTAATATAGTTATATTTTACACTTGCATGCCTTTTTTATTGATATTAAGTATTTATATCGTCATTTTGAATTAATGTCTGATTAGATCTCCCAGATAAAAGCTTGTTTTGGGTCCACAACTCGTCTGATGGCAAGTGATAATAAAATTTAATTTAAAAGAACATGATATTATAATATTATTATGTTGTAGGAAAAATTGGATAGGTACCAGTAATTTTACGAACTTCCTAGGAATATTCTGGGAAAACTCGCAAGAATAACCTCCATTGGGTACTCTCCAAGTATTGAGTATTGGGTATTTAACAAGTATTCAAAATCAGCAACTTTTTTTCAAACGTCAAAACGCGTTTAGTATGGGATGTTGTAGGAAATACTGAACAGCGACGTAATCAAAATAATTCGCTGCACATTTTTACTTAAATGGTTTTCGAACATAAAACTAAAAGGGGACTTGGATATCGTGAGTTTTGGTAGATCCTATGCATACTAATATTATAAATGCGAAAGTGTGTCTGCCTGTCCGTCTGTCTGCTACGATTTCACGGCCCGCCTGTCCAACCGATTTTGATGAAATTTGGTACAGGGATAGGTTACATCCCGGGTAAGGAAAAATTAAGAAAATCCCGTGGGAATCTAAAAAAAGTTAGTTCATACGGACGAAGTCGCGGGCATCATCTAGTTGTTAATAAATTATCACAAAAAAATAATTTATTTGAATAGTATTAATTAATTTCTGCCGTTATGTTTCTGTAAACTATGCCACTTTTTTCATATAATATTGAAGTGAAAACTTCTTTAGGCGCGTTGAGCACTTTTTGGTAGGGGGTAAACTTGTAGATTCGCGTCACCGACACCGTCACCGCGTTGTTACGAATACAAAAGGTCAAAATACTTCGTAATTAAACTTTAATGCCTTAGTTTTCTTTTCTTTTTATTTATTAAAAAAATATATACTTATATTAAAATATTCGTTTTCACTTCTATCGACAGTCCCTATGACATCAATTTTTGTTTTAATTTATCATCAAAATACTACTTTTACAACACACATCTTTTAAAAGCCGTTTTTGACAAAAGCTAGTCATGGACCCTATTTTTATAATGCCCGAGGTACCTAATAAAACCTTCGAAAAAAACCTGGTTGACTTTGTACTTGACAAAGGACACTTCATTTGATGTCAATTATGATCAACTAGCACTCGACTCTGCCTCTCTGTACCACAATAGAATGTTTGCGAGCATCTGCTGTTTTTTTTCTTTCGCCACAAAGTTTGAGTCTTGACAAAGCGTGATTTTTAGTGTTCCTTGTAAGTAGCCCTAAAATTACTATTAAATCAGAGTCGCGGGCACCATCTAGTCATAGAATAATCTTCATACACTGATATTATCGTCTATACTAATATTATATATGCCATAGTTTGGATGTATGGATAGATGTTTGTTACTCAATCACGCCGCAACGGCTGAACGGATCTGGATGAAATTTGGCACAGAGAGAGACTATAGTCTGGAATAGCCTATAGGCTACTTTTCTGGAAAATTAAGGAGTTCCTGCGGGAACCAAAAAACCTAAATCCACGCGGACGAAGCTGCGAGCATCAGCTAGTAATATTATAAATGCGAAAGTGTGGTTGTTTGTTGGTTTGTCCTTCAATCACGCCGCAACAGACTCACAGAGCAAAGGATTGACGTGATTTTTGGCTTAGGTACTGTTGAGAACCTGGAGAGTGGCATAGGCTACTTTTTATCTCGGAAAATTAAGGAGTTCCTGCGGGAATCGAAAAAACTTAGTCCACGCGGACGAAGTCGCGGGCATTATCTAGTTGATAATAAATATCTCAATTTTCTTTCAAAATATACTTGCACGGAACCATCAGACGCACCGGATCCGACTCGCGCTTGGCCCTGTTTTTTTAATACCCTTCGACGCGTTAAATTTTGATCTTCGTCCAACAATAGATGTCGCATGTATTGTCCTGTGTACAACATTATTTTGCCGCCGAAAAATAAGAATATTGTCTGTAGCCATTGATATTATACTCGGACAAAACCAAAGATAAATTATGTACGTCTTGGCTAAGAACAAAAATTCAGTGGGACGTACAAAATCTTCTTCTTCTTCGGGTGCCTCTCCGATCAACGATGGTTGGCTTCAGTCAGCTCAGTATATTCCAAAGTCAGCTGTGTATATTCATTTCGGTTCTTCGCAAGGCAAAATAATTCTGCGGAACTCGCGATTCCGGTCCACTCCTGTATGTTGCGAAGCCAATACTTTTTTTTGCGACCAACGCCTCTCTTTCCAGCAACTTTTCGCATCATGATGAGTTGTAGGAGTTCGTATTTCTCGTGCCTAGACACGTGCCCCGTACGTAACACGTACGTACTACGTAGTACGTACATACTCGTACGTACAAAATACACTAGCGTAATATCCGCGTCGGATGGGAACGACTTTTTGTTCTGTCATGCTAGTCATAGTGGGTCCATATAAAAATTAGAATTTTAGACGTAAAAGCTTCGTAGTGTGTTTTTTGCAATTTGCAAATTGCATCCTTGGATATTTTGTAACCTTTCTGGCGTAGTTGTGAGCGTTTTTTTATTTTAGAAGTGAGAGGTCCCGGATTTTTTCCACAGCAGGGGCTATTAAAATTTAAAAGCAATAGGAAAATATGACGTAGGATCATTCATGACTCATTCTGAATAAAAACATTTGAATTTAGAAGTTTCCCATTTTTTCATAATTAATTATAAAAGTTAAGGTGAAAAATAATAATTAAAGAATCAATATAGTAATATATCAACAATTGAAAAAGTTAAAGAAACTTTAAAGTTGCGCAAGAATAATTTAGTTACGGTCATGTGACGTCACTCTACTTTAACGGCGACTCTAAACATTCGAATAAATGGTGTAAAGAAATGAGGCGTGACTTAATTGGACCTAAAACACATTTATGTGTGTGAATATCATTTTGATGTAGGTTTGATCTGGGCCGCTAGTACTCTATATCTCGGCTAGGTTACACTCGAAGACCTTATGAAGTTAGGATTACTTGTATAGGCTTTTTCATATCTATTAGGGTTGTAACTTGTAACGGAGGTGTCCTTAGCAGAAGCAGAGGCGGATGCGGAGGTGAAGGGGCTTAACCTCCGCGTATGCGGAGGTTAAAGAGGTGGACATGGAGGTGGATTTCTCCGATCACATCGTCCATTTTCTGTGCTTTAGGATGCCATGAATCCCACATTTGATTTTTTTTTTGAGGATTCTTCTAAGGATTTTTGCTTGTTATAATGGTGTAACTGATGTCACCTGCTTCGATTTGTACCTCTCGCATTGGAAGTCAATGTCAATAAACCTCCGTTACAACTCCGCAAAAAAACTGCGGTGGCGGATGCGGAAGCGGAGGTACGATTTCTTGCGAAAGTTCCGCACTTACGGAGGCGGAGGTGAGGTTCCGTTACAACCCTAATATCTATAGTAAGCTCTTCACAAGATATTACTCTCGAGTATATGACCGCAGTCTTTGTGCGTTAAAATCAGTCATTTATTTCGAGCATAGTTCTCACATGGGTGGCTCAGAGCTTTCTTAAATAATTATGAGGTTCATTCTCCATTGCTAGCCACGTCAATTAGATCCAATTTTCTTAAAACGTATTACTCGAACTGTTTAAGGAGTTCATACATGCTTTTTGACGTGCAGTCATCTATGGATTCCTTAAACAAGTCGAATTATACGTTTGATAAACGATTACGATTACGATTTCTTTACACAATCGGGGGGCATCGTTACTGTATATCAATGGTACATAAATAAGTTTGAATTTTGTTAGAGGGCAAAAAGTTTTTATTATAATATTTCTTTCGCGTTTCCTTTTCATTGTATCGAGAGGGCTTTGTCTGTTCAAGGATTCCAAGTCCCAATTGTAACGGGATACTTCAAATTATTTCAAGACTTTGGAAGTCCGGTTTTGTGCAAAAGTGTAGAGTTTCACTAATTGCGGTTTAGCAATTATTCATAAGTTTAATTGCTTGGAAATTTTATATTTTTTGTTTGGGCATTTTTGAATTTTTGATTTTTGTTGATAGTCAAAAGTCAAAGTATATTTAATGAATTTAGGAACACTGTACACTTATTGACGTCCAGTTACATATAAAATATGATGGTGATAATAATATAATCAGTTACGGTATCTTAAAACTAAAGCTATGAGGGTTCCAAACGCGCCCTGGTATGAGAAGAGCCCACAACAAACTCAGCCGGGTTTTTTTTTATTATCACCATCTACCTACTTATATTAATTGTACCTTCCAATGACCTTAAGGTCATTGGTACCTTCAGATAGTTACAATTTATGTTAATATTTATTAGTATAAAAATAGGGAAGGGTGTTTGTCTGTCTGCTACGCTTTAGCGGTCCATCTTCTGAACCGATTTCGACGAAATATGGTGCAGATAATATGTCGTATCCCAGGGAAAGACATAGGCTAATTTTAATTTATAATTAAGATTTAAGTGATCGCGGGGATCAAAACCCTTACTTTTTGAAAATAGGCAAGGAGCTGGAATTTCCAAAAATTCCTGGAACACGTTTTCGAAATATGTAGCTACTTTTTTCGTTTTTTTTTAAATATAGTTTGAAGCACGCTGGCCTAGAAAATGCCTATTCACTATTTATATGACTCAATACAGTAAAATTTACGCCCTAAACTAAATAATTTCTTAATCCATAGCGTTCGCCGACCACACACTAAACTCGTAAATTAACTTAAAGGTGACAATAATTATCCGCCCTTGATAACACAAACAACACTTACCTCGGCTCTTATCACACTGAAAAATGACCGGTTTTAGGCGTTTCAAAGACGGAGCGACTAAAACGCTAAACACTTAAGTCTCAATTTAGGTTCAGTAATTTTTTTTTATCCACTACAAGCTAGCCCTTGACTGCGATCTCACCTGATGGTATGTGATGATGCAGTCTAAGATGGTAGCGGGCTTACCTGTTAGGGGCATGGCAGTTATATTAAACCCATACCCCTTCGGTTTCTACACGGCATCGTACCGGAACGCTAAATCGCTTAGCGGCACGTGTTTGCCGGTAGGGTGGTAACTAGCCACGGCCGAAGCCTCCCACCAGGCCAGACCAGGGAAAATTCAGAAATTATAAATTCCCAAATTGACCCTGCCGGGGATCGAACCCAGGACCTCCGCACGTATAATTGAAAGTAAACGCGCCATGTTAAGAGCCCCTAACTGTAATGTCATCTCAGGCGTTAATAGCGTCCGATATCAGAATTCTTTGTTTTATGTGTCGGTTTATTTGTTAGCCCGGAAATGAGACCGGCCAAGCGTGATCCGTGTCACGAATACATACACTTTATTATAAGGTAAGGTTTGAGTCAGCCATCAGCATAAGTAGGTAGATAAGATTACTCTGGATAGGTATGTAAAATATAATGCGCTCCGGATCGAATTTATACCACGGCGGGAAATCTCCAGAGAGATTAGTCATCTGTGCGGGTGATATTGTAGAGAATATGTGCGTAAACACAGCACTCTCTATTCCCTTACTCTCAAAGCCCGATGGGACTGAGAATCGGACATGTCCGGAGAGAGGTCCGGAGGAGGTGCTCTTGTAATGTAGACTGCCAACTTCCTAACTCCGGGCTACTACTGAGAATTCCTAGTCGGAAGAACCTAACACTTAACTATGGCCCGACCCGGGACTCGAACCCGGGATCTCGTCAGCCGGCAGTCGAATATGCTAACCACTAGTCCAACTAGGCAGTTTAGTCATTAAAGGATGTAAATTAACGAAAATCAAAGTTTAAAAGACGAGCGCAGCCGCGCGTCGATCGACGTAGTCTAGTACAAATCAGGCTTATAAACCTCCTCGCTAGTGAATAGTGACCTGATTTCGCCTGATATCGGCTTATTTACCTGCCAGTAGCCATTCCGGAGCGAATGTAACCTGACACAGAATTGTAGAGCCTGATTTGACAGACTTTTTACCGCCGAGATTTTGATAATTTTTTATGACTTTATTTTATTTTATTTTATGTGATAACAATGACGTGAAACCATCCCAGGGAATTCCACAGATTTCCTCATTTTTGTGCATCGTTCATCATTGATTCGATCACGTAGACAAACTCCGAACATCTCACTTCATCGCCCGCTGAGTGACACTCGGCTTTCTTATTTAGATAAAAAATAAAAGTCTATAATAAACTATAATACGGGTTTAAACGATGTTAGTATGCCCCTTCAGTTTGGTAACAATATTGTATTGTATAATATAACATACTATGACGGCGACCTCCCTATACACACACAAAATCTAGAACCACTGTGGTGAATACAGAGGTCTTATAAGTGGGAGGTTCCGGGGGTTCGATCCCCAGCAAGAGTCAATTTGGGAATTTATATTTTCTGGATTTTCTCTGGTCTGGTCTAGGGGGAGGACTATTTCTCGGCTATGGTTAGGGGTATGGATTTAATTTAACTATCATGCCCCAACAGGTTAGCCCGCTACCATCTTAGACTGCATCATCCCTTACCATCAGGTGAGATCGCAGTCAAGGGCTTACTTGTAGTTGATAAAAATAACCACCCTACCTTCAAAGACGTGCCGTGTACAATGTCGTATAGAAAGCGATTAGGGGTAATACGTATATACTACGTTGTAATTAATATACTACGTTAATTTTATTTTTTTTAATTGTCAAAATTTCACGTCGTTCTTGTACCGCACTATACGTAACTTAAACCAATTTACCGCATCCGAGCTTAGCCCAGATTTAAAGAAAACATTGCAAAGGCAACCCGAAAGATAAACTCTGAACAATGAACCGAGCGCGCTCCTAGCTAGGAAGCTTATGTTTAGGTATATTCATGCAATTGGGGACATCTACCTCGTTGGTACTTGGTGGTTAGTATGTTCGACTGCGGCCGACGAGGTCCCGGGTTCGAGTTCCGGGTCGGTCCATTAATGTATTGGGTTTTTCTGACTAGAAATTTTCAGTACTAGCCCGGAGTTAGGAAGTTGACGGTGTTTCACCCGCGTGCCTCGGAGAGCACGTTAAACCGTCGGTCCCGGTTATAATCGCTAACATAAAGCCCGCTAACCCGCATTAGAGCAGCGTGGTGAGTCTAAGCTCTAATTCCCTCTCTCCTATGAGAGTGGAGGCCTGTGCCCAGCTGTGGGACGTTAATGGGCTGTAGTGGTGGTGGGTATTTGAGACCTAGTCAAATCAGATACTTTATTATGGGGTATTGTATGAAATACAGTACGTCATCAAAGTTCGACGCACTTTTTTACTTCAATCTATAGTTTATAATGGTATACGAACATAAAACTATCAGGGGGCGTGGATATTACGTCTTTTGGGAGATCCTCTATTTACATATTTATCGCTAAAAATAATTAATAATTGATTTGAATAGTTGTCAAATACTCAATTAGTTAGCAGTGAACCTTATTTTTTTTTTAATCCACTACAGTCTAGCCCTTGACTGCGATCTCACCTGATGGTAAGTGATGATGCAGTCTAAGATGGTAGCGGGCTAACCTGTTAGGGGCATGGCAGTTATATTAAACCCATACCCATTCGGTTTCTACACGGCATCGTACCGGAACGCTAAATCGCTTGGCTGCACGTCTTTGCCGGTAGGGTGGTAACTAGCCACGGCCGAAGCCTCCCACCAGACCAGACCAAGGAAAATTCAGAAATTATAAATTCCCAAATTGACCCTGCTGGGGATCGAACCCAGGACCTCTGCACACTAAGGCAATAGCGCTACACACTGCGCCACGGAGGTCGTCAAAATCCTCGTCCTCCTGGGCACAGGCCTCCTCTTTCATACGAGAGAGGGAATTAGAGCTTAAATCCACCACGCTGCTCCAATAGGGTTGGCGAGATTACCGGTATTACACAGTTGAACATGAGTTGATAACTTGATGATGTTAGTTAGTACTAAGTTAACTAACTTTAACACAGAAATAATTACTGCAGTGCAATACAGAACATAATTCATGCTAATAAATAATATTATTATTAACTAGCTGATGCCCGCGACTTCGTCCGCGTGTTTAAGTTTTTTTTCGATTCCCGCGGGAACTCCTTAATTTTCCGGGAAAAAAAGTAGCCTATGTCACTCTCCAGTCTCCAGATCCTCAACTATACCTATGCCAAAAATCACGTCGATCGATTGCTCCATTGCGGCGTGATTGAAGGACAAACCAACAAACAAACACACTTTCGCATTAATTATAATAGGTATTAGTATTATATGATTGTAGGTCTCTATATATACCCACTACAAAAATTTGTATTAAACTTATTACTTAACTACCATTTTTACCAATACAGATGATCTATTTATTATGGTTGATACTTTTTAATAATTGACAAATAACCTTATGTTTTCGACTTCCATTTATTACGGGAACTGCAGAGACTCGTAGCGCGAGGCAAGTCGCCAGTGGCGCCATCTTGTTTAATGAGAATAAGCTATAAGATTTCATCTGATTCTAAAAGTACAAACTATTACTTAGTACCTACATATAATTTTTCTACTAGTAACTAGATGATGCAATGTTTTCGTCAGCGTGGACTGAGTTTTTGAAGTGAAAACTTCTTTAGCCGCGTTGAACACTTTTTGGTAGGGCTGGGTAAAATTGTGGATTCACGGCACACGACATGCTCGCGTTGTTACGAAGACAAAAGGTTTTAAATATAAATAAATATAGTACATTCGTAATTAAACTTTAATAACTTAGTTTTAAGGTTTATATTTAACTAGATAATGGCCGTGTCTTCGTCCGCGTGGATTACCTAAGTTTTTTTTAATTCCAGCGGGAACTCCCTAATTTTCCGGGATAAAAAGTAGCCTATGTCCTTCCCCGGGATATAAACTATCCCTGTACCAAATTTCATCAAAATCGGTTGAACAGATGGGCCGTGAAAACGTAGCAGACAGACAGAAACACTTTCGCATTTATAATACTAGATGATTCCCGCGACTTCGTCCGCGTGGTTTAAGATTTTTGATTCCCGCGGGAACTCTTTGATTTTCCGGGATAAAAAGTAGCCTATGTCCATCCCCGGGATACCATCTACCCCTGTACCAAATTTCAGCAAAATCGGTTGAAAAGATGGGCCGGGAAAGCGTAGCAGACAGACAGACAGACAGACAGACAGACAGACAGACAGAAACACTTTCGCATTTATAATATTAGTATGGATTATAAGTATGGATTAATTTTTTATAAAAAAAATAATTAAATATTCGTTTTCACTTCTATCCGCAGTCCCTGTGACTGCCAATTTTTATTTTTTTTAATGCCCGGGGAACTCGTTTATTTTCCGGGATAACCTACCGCTTATACCTACTTTTATCCCTGAATAAAGATTTCTTTCTTTCTCTATGATTTAGCCAATCAATAGGCGATCGTTACAGTTAGTTAGTTAACTAACTAACACACAAAATATGATTGCTGTAGTGCAATACATAACTATATTATGTATGTACTTAAAAGCATTATTCATGCTAATTCATGATATTGTTATTATCAGTACCTGTAATTTATTACCTACTACAAAAATATTACCTAAACTTGATTTAAAATCCTTGCGATAATTGCTAACAAGAAATAATAATGCGGTGGGTTCCCACGTCCTTCTGCATACGACTCGACTTAGAGTGTTTTTACCCGACTGCGGAACGCACAGGGTCATGTGTTCATCAGTCTATATTTGTTTGTATGTTCCTTGCAGGACAGCTACAGCCTAAACGCGTGGACCGATTTTGATGATTCTTGCACCAGTTTATGCCGAATATATCATTAGAGTGTCACTGTGGAAGCCGAATTTGAGAAAAAACAAAATGGCGCCCTCTAGAAGTCATAATGTAACAAATTAAAAAAATTAAAGTGGATAGACTATGGCAAGAGGGGTATCGATGAATAGTTCTTGCAAAATTATAGTTAGGTTCCCTTGATCATTTTCTCATTTTAACGATAATTTAGGATTTACGAGGTTTCAAAGGTTTATTTTTAGTGTATTCCTCTGTAAACTCCTAGGTTTTTGTTATTACCAGATGTTAGTGATAATACACGGGGACCGACAGCTTAACGTGCTCTCCGAGGCATGGAGGAAACGATAAGGCCAAATTTTAACCTCCAAATTCGGTCACCCATCCAGTTACTGACTTGGGTCAACGTTGGTTGACAATGGCAATCGACTGATATGCATTGTCACAACTAGGCCACTCGTCCCTCGTTAATCGTTACATAATCTTCAACAGTATTATTTCGAATAAGTATCAAATGTTTTGACAAAAAGCTATTAATAATAATGTAACAAGTCAAAATAATTCATTTTTCATCCCAACTAAACTTTTGACTCCGTACCGTCATGACAAGGTTTTTTAGCTGGATTCTTATCTAAAAAACCTTTTAAAAGCATGTTGGTAAACAGACCAATATCTTCACACTACATCTCAAGGGTTCCGTGTCTATGCTATGCCTTAATAGTCCAAGAGACTCTTAATTCTTAATTCAATTTAATATTTATTTATTCCAATTAGGTACACTGTACTCTAATTAACGTCCAATAACATGTAAAATATGATAGTGATAATCAATTAAGGTATCTTAAAACTAAAGCTACGAATGTTCCAAACGCGCCCTGGTCTGAGAAGAGCCCACAACAAACTCAGCCGGGGTTTTTTTATCCACCACAAGTTAGCCCTTGCCTGCGATCTCACCTGAACTAGATTATGCAGTCTAAGATGGTAGCGGGCTAACCTGATAAGGGTATAGCAGTTACATTAAACCCATAAGCCTAATCACTTACACGGCATCGTACCGGAACGCTATATCATAAATGGTAATTAATCACGGCCGAAGCCTCTCACTAGGCTAGACCAGAGAAAATTCTAAAAAATCCTAAATTGACCTTGCCGGAGATTGAACCTGGGACGTCCCACTTTGCTGTTGTAAAAAGAAGGATATGGTATGGTAGGCATAGTTTGTAGTTTATCCTGCATGTTTTTCGTTGGCAGATTTATACACATGTGCCTCGGAGAGCACGTTAAGGTTGGCCATGCGCGTGATCTCTCTCCGGTCGTGACAGTTTTTCCGTCCCTCACTTGTGTAATATTGCTGGTTCTGCTCGGTAGGAATGGCATTCCGAACCAGTGGTAGATTCACTCGACGATACAAAAGTAGTAAGTACTTGTAAAAGTTTATTTGAATAAAAACATTTGAATTTTGGATCTCCTGCGCAGGTGGCTAATCTCTGTGAAGATTAGCCGCCGTGGCCGAAATTCGGTCGGGAGGACATTATTATTATCCAGCATGCTTAGCAGCGGAAAGGCGGGTGGTGTATATCGAATGCAGCACATTGTAGCACATGGATTTGTATGTATTGGCGCATTAAGCTTCTTTTTCCTTATTTTTTTAATATATTAAAATATAGCGAGCAAACGAGCAGGCGGGTCACCTGATGTTAAGTGATTACCGCCGCCCATGAACATTTGCAGAACCAGAGGAACCGCCAATGCGTTGCCAGCTTTTGAAAAATTAATTTATCCGCCCTTTGAAGAGGCCCGCATGAGGGAACACAGAAGATCGAACCTGGTTCCATAATTACCAGGTACGTGGCAGAGATGACTGGAATAACGGGAGGTGGAAAAAGACCAGGCAGTTAAGGTGATCGTGCCGATGGCTCTTAGACTATGATGTTATAAGGGACAGGCGGACACGCTTGAATGGCACACAGTAGGCGCGCCGGGACAGATGGTTGCGTGTGAGTTAGATTTTTTGCTAAGCGTACAGTCGGCTACAGAAAGAAGACGTAGAAAAGGAGCAGTACAAAGTCAAAGTCAAAGTATATTTAATCAATTTAGCACACTGTACAATTGACGTCCAGTCAAAAGGATATATTTAACTCATTCTCTCGAAGGCTACTTTTCTGAAGTTTCACTTCTGTCGTATGTGATTGCACACCTACACTTTTTTTTTGTATTTTGTTTCCTTCTTTTTGTATAATTATGATTTAATGCCTATATATTAAGAAAGTTTTTAATACCCCCATTCCTAAAACTTAGTTTGTATGAATGCTATATTCACATAATTTATTTGTCTTCAGAAATTGTAATAATGTGGCCGTTCTCGTGTTGATGTCAAATATGTAAATTGTAAGTGTGCTTTGTAATAAATAAAATAAAAGTAAACATTGAAAATTTAACTTAATCACTATTTTAACAGGTTGGTAAATGTGGGTCTTACATCAACAAAACTTGGTAGGTCCGGTACACAGCGTAACCTTCTTTTTCAAAGACACACGTATTAAAAACACAGACATGTTAATATCGACAGTAAAATCTTAAATTAAATATCGGTCCGTACAGAAAAATCGGTGAACAAGATAACAAAAGTATGCTAAACAATTTTGACATGACACCTTAACATGGGTCCGACTGTACCAAAACAAAAAGTCGATCTGTTATAGCCATAAACACGACTTAACATGACAAGAACAGCGTTTTTTTCGACATTTTTTGAACTTTTTGTCCTTTTCTTGAACTTTTTTTGAGTTGAAAACTCAATACCTCTTTTCCGTTAGTTATGGGAGAGAGATGCGTTCCATATCTTATTTTTAACTAGGTTTTGTCATCGAGTTTGCTTAATTCTATGGACTTTTTACTTGGTGATGATAAGAAGCACTTCTCTATTACAAGTTCGCTCTTGACTGCCATCTCACCGCAGCCCCATTATCTTTCTCAGTGACTATCAATAAATAAAAACCACTATTTTTTAATTCTATTAAATATTGTTTTTATTATTATTTTCATAGTAAACCTTCAATGGATAAAAATTACATGTCAGTGGCTTTCATTTTTTGATATCCACTGAGTAAGATAGTAGGGGGCGGGTAGTAAGTAATGATGCATTCTAAGATGCTAGCAGGCTAACCTAACAGGTGTATAATCAAACCCATACCCCTATTAGCTTCCTAGATGGCATCGCCTCGTGGAGCGTGTTAAGCCGTCGTTCTTGCACGTGATCTCTCTCTGTTAGTGTTGGATTTATCGTTCCGTCCTATGAGAGTAAGGGAATAAAGAGTACACAGTGTATTTGCGCACACACACTCGATGTTTTCATACACCGTTAAAGTAAGACGATATTTAATTTCTTAAAACGCACAAAGCTTGCAAAAATTAGATCGAACCCTTGACCACCCAAATAAGTCAGTCGGGTGACTAAACTACTAAGGCTATCACCGATTGCTAGTCTAAATGTATAAAAGGAAAAGGTGACTGACTGACTGACTGATCTATCAATGCACAGCTCAAACCACTACACTAATCGGGCTGAATGTATGCAGAATGCAGATAGCTATTATGACGTAGACACTAGACATCCGCTACGAAAGATGTTTTTAGTAAATTCAACCCGGGTAATTTATGGCTCTGAAATTTGGATGAAAATTTAATAAGCTAGTAGGTTTGACGACCTCCGTGGCGCAGTGTTGAGCGCTGGTTTCTTAACAAAAAAAACTAAAAAACAAACTAAAAGACGTGCCGCCAAGCGATTTAGCATTCCGGTAGTTACGATGCCGTGTAGAAACCGAATAGGGGTAGGTATATGGGTTTAATTATAACTGTCATGCCCCCAACAGGTTCGCCCGCTACCTTCTAAGACTGCATCACTTACCATCAGGTGAGATCGCAGTCAAGGGCTAACTTGTATTGGATTAAAAAAAAGTAGGTAAATATAGTCCTTATATTTAGAGCAGTAGGTAGGCTACCGAAGTAGCTGAGGAAAAATGCAGCATTAATTGAATCGGTTCAACGCAAATTAGCGATAATGCCGTAAGTGCTTTCGCGCGTTCTTAAGATTACCTATCGAGCGTTGATGTTTAGGGTTCCGCGGTTAAGTGAATTTAGTTGTAATACCCTTTTCATTCAACATAGAAGAACCCACAGACGTTGGGGTCCCAAAGTGCTGGAGTGGCGACCTCGCACTGGAAAGCGCAGCGTTGGCAGATCTCCTACTCGCTGGACGGATGACATCAGATGAGTCGCAGTGAGCTGCTGGATCCAGGCGGCGCAAGACCGCGGCGTGTGGAAATCCTTACAAGAGGCCTATGTCCAGCAGTGGACGTCTATCGGTTGAGGATGATGATGATGACTCTTATCATACTAACATTATTTAACCATTATTATTATTTATTATTATTGTTGTATGTATATAATTATAAGTATATTATTATTTCAGTTTATCTTTTTCATACTCTGTTTACTTTATCTCGACAGTTTTTAAGCTTCGTTACGTTACACTAACCGATTTTGAATTACCTAACATCTTTGTAAGTATTTTATTTTTATAGTAACTCGTCCGAAACTTGTGGATCCACGGAAGACCAGCGCTGTGCCTGTGCTCGAACCACAGTCATAGCAAAATGCTGAGTGGAGTCCATTTTGGGATCACACAAATCATATTTCTGTCTCATTCCTTTCCACTGTCATTATTGTATTGTGGTTCCAAATAAACGCTTTTTCTTTCTTCTTTCTTTCTTTCTTTCTTTCTTATCATAAAGGCCTAGTTGTTTTGAGGATTAAATATCGCTCGCTAGTCGCTTTAACAGTGAAGGAAAATATTGTTAGGGAACAACAATTAGTATGGATTTAATTGTTCAAAACGCGTTGAGGTGTTTGCCTAGAGATTGAATCCTGAACCCCGAACAGTATTAACAATACCATGAGATTCTTAGAGTATAGGTGTAGATGAATCTAGATGATGATAATAATATTGTACAGAACCCTGCACCATTTTACCGTTTCACCCTTATTGCTGCACTTTTATTTTGCTACTTTTCAACAGTTCCAAGCGCAGCATTTTCGAAAGTTAAAAGCAAACTTTCGAATGGTTTCATATGTTACTTGTTATCAGTTTTATCAATGAGAGATAGCGGGTTCGGATCCGGCGACTCGGAAAAGAGATTAAAATTAATTGGAACTGAACTCAAAATTCAAAATGAGCATTATTTTATTGAAAAGGTCAAAAAGTCGACGTAAGTAATCCATATCAATTACTTGCAAATAATAAAACTTTTTAAATGTTACAAGTGGACCGACTTCAAAAGCACTCAAAAGCAATAAGATAGATATTATATAGAATAAAACTCTTTATTGAACACATTAAAAACAAAGACAATAAACAACAAGGTTAAAAGATAAAACTGAAGGGTGCAAAGGCGGTCTTATTGCTAAAGCAATCTCTTCCAGACAACCTTTGGGGAGAGGAGATTATCAATCTTACAATAATATAATAAATGCGAAAGTTTGGATGGATGTTTGTTACTCAATCACTTCCCAACGGCTGAACGGATCTGGCTGAAATTTGGCACAGAGATATATTATAGTCTGGAATAGCACATAGGCTAATGTGCGAAATTTTTTTTCAAAAAATTCCCGCGGCAACCAAAAAACCTCAAACCACGCAGACGAAGTCGCGGGCATTCGCTAGTAAGTTAATCGCTATCATTGCCATATAGGTTATAGTATTTAATATTTATTATCTTTATCTTGTATTTTTTCTTATGGTTTATTTTCGGCTTCAAAAACTACAGTTAGTTATATATATACCTACTCGTGTGGGTATATATGTATAGGTCTACATTTTTTGATCATGGCAGATAAGAGATTAAAAAAAAATGTTTTTCGAAGTCGGTTAAAAATACTCTAAGGCGGTGATTTTTTTACGCCACTACAAGTAAGCCCTTGACTACAATCTCACCTGATGGTAAGTGATGATGCAGTCTAAAATGGTAGCGGGTTAACCTGGTAGGGGTATAACAGTTATAATCTTTTCATTCTGAGAGAATAGTGTTCAACTGGTGATGGATTGAATTAAAGACGATTTTTTACGCCACTACAAGTTAGCCCTTGACCGCGATCTCACCTGATGGTAAGTCATAATGCAGTCTAAGATGATAGCGGGCTAACTTGTATGGAAATTATTAAACCCATATACCCCTAGTCGGTATCTACACGGCATCATACCGGAACGCTATAAACCGCTTGGCGGTACGTCTTTTGCCGGTAGGGTGGTAACCAGCCACGGCTGAAGCTAACCCGGGACCTCCCACGTTAAGACAACAGCGCTCAACACTGCGCCAGGGAGGTAGTCAAATTAGTGATAGTAGGTATCTACTGCTAAAACAATAATTATATTCAAAACTATTTGGTGAATATTATCTGTGCTTGCCTCATACAAAATATTCGTCCACAGAATATATAATTTGGCTGTCAAATAGTCAAAGGGACGTCACGTCACTCATCTCTGATCGTTTCATTATCTGTGGCGAACCGTTAATTTTTTATCTGTGAGGGGACGCCCCTTTCTTAATTTTTTTCGACTCTTTTGACCCCTTTGTTTAGTAGTTTTATTGCTTTGAATATCATATCCCTTTTATTTATATGAGGATACTAGATGATGCCCTCGACTTCATCCATATGTCTTTTTTTTTTAAAGTTTTTGCACGTTTTGTATAATATTATTTCATTCTATTTATAATTCATTTGTAACCACTTACAAATTGTACATTGCCTCGTTGGTCTAGTGGTTAGCATGTTCGAGTCCCGAGTCCGGCCATAATTAAGTACTTATTGGGTTTTTCTGACTTTATAGTTCAGATTAGTATCCCGGAATAAGGAAGTTGGCGGTGAGTCACCACCGTGCCTCGGAGAGCACTTTAAGCCGTCGGTCCCGGTTATTATCACTGACATGATAATTGTCGTCAAAGCCTGCCAACTCGCATGTAGCCTGGTGCTGCTCTTCTTAGACTGCATCATCACTTACCATCAGGTGAGATCGCAGTCAAGGGATACTCTTGCGATAGCAAAAAAAACTGTAAATTAAATTACTTGACTTGACACTATGGTATTTAAATAATCACAATTCATTATAATTCTTGACCCGTAATTGACAAATAAAATCCAATGGCGTATATTGCGGCATTTTTCCGCCCAATAATGGCCGAATTCGATTTATTCAACTCAGATGAGATAAGATAAGAAAAACCGGACAAGTGCGAGTTTTACTTGCATCGACAGTGTTCCGTAGGATACCTACCGTGAACCATTTTTTTTAATTCGGTGATAAGTAATAAAATTGGTACAGCTACAAAGTACATCTAAAATTGTTTAAAATTGACGTGATGGTGATAATTAGCCATGGTATCTTAAAACTAAAGCTACGAGTGTTTCAAACGTGCCCTGTATGACTAGCCACTAGCAGAAGCCTGGCAATAATTTGCTCTAATTTCTCTGATAGTTCCTTAGTAAGAATATTTGTGAGATGGTGATAATAAAAACAAAACAAAACCCGGCTGAGTTTGTTGTGGGCTCTTCTCAGACGGGCGCGTTTGGAACCCTCGTAGCTTTAGTTTTAAGATACCGTTACCCATTATCACCATCATGCTTTATTAGTAAGTAATTTTTAGACGAAAATAAGTGTACCTACAGTGTACCTATATTTGACCGAGCGAAGCGAAGGTCTCTGAGTCTACTTGGGTGAATTGGCACTTATCCGTCCGTCCGTCCGTCCGTCCGTCCGTCCGTCTGTCAGAGCATTATAACTTCTGAATTACAGAACGCAATTACTTCAGCTTTAAATATAATATGTAAACCAATGGCCTCCCGCCGAATATGGCTTAAAAAATAATAAAAATCTTTATTTCAGGGGGGCTCTCATAGAAGCGAATGCGAAGTAAAATATTTTTTATAAAGTTACATAGGGTTGCGGTATATCATTTTAAAGATAATTAGGAATAGAGTCCAAAAATATTATTTTTTTAATTTTTCCCCCAAAATTGACGAAATGGGGGGCTTTCAAAGTGGTGATTTTCTAACGTCCAAAGATGACCTCAGAACTCTAAATTTTCTGAAAGGATGAGCCTGAAACTTGATCAATTATTTCAATTATATCCTGTACTTGAACAACAAATACAAAAATTAGATAAATATTGTAAGGAAACGGAATTATTTAATTTTTAATGAGCTTCAGTATTTTTAACAGAACTTCACATTTATGTCAATAGATGGCGCCGCGAGGTCTTAGTTCGGGGCGAACCACTAGTTAATAAATGACTTGAATCTTGAGTCTTGAATCTTGAATCATGCGCACTACGAGTAAAATTATGTCTACCCGTTATCTCTCTCTGTCACTGAAGCTAACATGGTTACTTGTCTCGTTACGTCAAAAGTAGAGATAAAAGTAATATTCTTAACTGTGGTATTTTTCTCTACGAACCTTTACGTGTCGACTATTTTTTCTTGTAATATACCGCATTTTGTCCATGTTAGGGTAAATGAAAAATTAGCCGGCAACGACATCTCTCTCTCTCGTCGCGAGATAATCTCGTTGTGCGCATGCTAAGCAGACTGATGTGAGTAGAGCCCACAACAAACTCAGTCGGGGTTTTTTTTTATCACCATATTACAAATACCGTGAATTAATTAAATTTAAAATTATAACAATTACATAAATTAGCCACTGGAACGATTCATACCCATGCTTTTTTATCGTTTAATTAATCTTTTACACTGTAATAGGATTTTTCAATTAGTTTTCGTTTTACAAAATCTCTCGTGTCTTCGATCTCACCTGGTGGAAATGATGCAGGCGTTTGCTTAGAAGGTTATACTGCCAGGTTTATACCATGTGAATTCCATGATGATCTGATAAATAATAATGATGCCTATGTCAAAAATAAATTATTTCTTACAGAGGGTCTTCCAAAAGACCTAAAATTTACATCCTCGTGTAGTTATAAGTTGGAATATAATTTAAAACTATTGATTAAAGGAAAAAAATGAGTGTGATGATGACGACACAACATAGATATGTATTTCATACAAACTTCCATGCTAGAAGCGCGTTTTTAAGTTTGATAAAGAGTTGCTTATTTTATTGAGTGGTGATCATCCCTATTCAGACACTCTTTCGCATATTTATAATGTTTCTTCATTATTTTTTTAATGTCCTGCGATCTTACTAATTGGCGGCATGTCTATTGCCAGTTGGGTGACCCCCACGGAGCAATGGTCTGAGGTGGAACGAGACCAGACAAAATAAAGTCCTAAATTGAACCACTTATAAGCAGCGCTCACCACTGCGTCAGGGAGGTAAATATGCTGAAAACCAAAAATTCTTTCCGAAACACCGACTTCCAACGCCACTGTAAAGTAAAATCAAATCAAAATAATTTTTTACTTTACAGTGGCGTTGGAAGTCGGTTTTTTGGAAAGAATTTTTATTTTTAACTTTTTAGTGTCAGGGTTGAGGATTTGGAGTCAGAATTTTTTATGGAACCACCTCTAGAGCTTCCTATAACGACTGAAAAATCATATTTCAAATCGGTTTAGAAACAACAGAGATATGCGGTGACATACTTTAAAAAAAAATACGCGCGGAATTGAGAACTTCCTCCTTTTTTGGAAGTCGGTCGAAGTCGGAAAATAATAGTCGACAAGGGAGCACTTATCTCTACAAGAGATCTCTACCAGTACCTACCCCTTAACTGTAGGTATACTTAGGAGAGGTTGCGATGGAGGATTTTCACTTCCGAGTACGGAACTCTAAAAACGAGAATCCGTATCACTAATCTCGAACTTTCGAATATAAAGCGCTGCATAAACGTTATTTGCGGAATATTTTAAGAAACCTGGGATAACTTAGGACGGAGTGTCTCAAAGTTTGGACGAAAAAAAATTGAGTATGATGAAACTAGTTTCAGAAAAGCTTATGGCCTGGGGTTATAATTTATAATGTCTATAAGTTCTGCGTCGTATTCCTCACTACTGAGGGACGTGACCCCTTTCCATTAATTACGTAATAGAAGGAGTTCTCTTTAGATAATAATGCAAAAAATCATGTCGTTCAAACACACTTCTGTATTTTTAATATAAAAGTGATAAGTAAATTTACTCGATATCCATTCCTTATATATATGTCACCGTAAGATTGTAAAAACCGTTAGATTGTAATCTAACTAGCGATATTGTAAGCTGTCGACAGATTACAATTTAACGCATTATTTTCGGTAGATTGTAATCTGTTAGGTATATATACCTTTAATTAACATATTACCTGATAATTATGTCGAACCCTAACCTAACCTACAAGAAAGAGACAAGAAAACATAAATAAAATGAATATTTCAAAAATTGACACTCCGAACATTGAACGGTTCACAATCTGTCGACAGTTTACAATATCGCTAGTTAGATTACAATCTAACGGTTTTTACAATCTTACGGTGACATATACATACATCAGATTGTTACTTGTTCACTACTCACTAGGTACACATGAAAAGATCTTGACGCGGAAAATCACATAATTCTCACGATTAAAAAAAAAAGTGTGTGTGTTTCACAATCACAAATTCAAATTTCAAATTCACACACGGCAGAAGTGAAAGTTCAGAAAAGTAGCCTACGAGAGAATGAGACATATAATATAACTTGTATTCTGTCTTATTCTCTCGCAGGCTAAATCCTATTATGAATATGTTTGTCTCTTTTTAGTGTCGCTTTTTCGTTTCATCGAATTTTCAAATCTAATAGGATTCTAGAGTTTCAATTCAAAAAGCCTAATCCACGAAGTCTCGGGTATCAACTAGTAAATATACGAGTACGTTTAGAAATAACCATACAATACGAAACGTAACTCAAATCACGCGGAAATTTCTCCAACTTCTCTATTAATACACAAACAACTGACATTTGTCGGTCGGTTGATTGACGCGTCCATGACAAAGGGCCCGGAATGGAGGAAAATCTCAGAATCTTGGAACTTTGACAGCGCTTTCCAAGAAAACCCGTTCGGTATGATGAAAGTTTATGTCGAGAACCGGTGAATTTATTATAAATGCGAAAGTGTGTCTGTTTGTCTGCTACGCTTTCACGACCCACCTGTTCAACCGATTTCGATGAAATTTGGTACAGGGATAGGTTGTATCCCGGGGAAGGACATAGGGTATTTTTTATCCCGGAAAATTAAGGAGTTCCCGCGGGAATCAAAAAACTTAATCCACGCGGACGAAGTCGCGGACATCAGGTAGTATTTTTTAAGTAACTAGACGTCAAAAAGTGTACAGTGTACCTAAATTGAATAAATATACTTTGACTTTGACTTTGAAAAAAAACACAGGGTAGGGGTACAGAACAGACTGAGGTACCTTAATAAAAATGAATTTGCAAATTAAATTGCCCAAATTAATGATCAAAAGTGACAGATTGGGAAGCGCTGGCGTGGAAATTAACGAAGGGCTTGAAAAATCCTAATTATTTCACATTTCGGGGACCCCGTACGATGTGGTGACGGCATTTGAAACAATTGGGGGTCCGGTGACGGTCCATAATTGCCTTTTAATTGCTCGGATTTGGGGTTTTGATAAAAAAATTCTAACATTGGACCGTTAATTAAAAGAATTTCTTCGGATGGGTATATTACACCTATCTTTGGAATTTAGACGTTGGAGAGCCATCATCCATCATCAATTCATTGTGTCATTGTAAGTTTAGTTAGTAACTTTTAGACCTTTTATTGTTCAAGACAATGTGGCTAATTCTGTATTATCAGTCTCTAAACTAAACTTAAAAATGACAACTTTTAAAATCTAGTTCTGTCCCATTCTGCAGGGAGTAAGTATTATGAAAGGGTTAGCAATATTTTTAATGCTGTCATTTTAGTTTAGTTTAGTGATTTTGCACTACAGAATCGGCCCCATTATTTATTTATTCAAGATGTAATTTCTAGGAAGTGCAATAGTCTTAGTATAATACTTAAATATACTTGTACTATGTTATTTAAATATTTAACTGCATAAAAAGTTCGTTATGTTGGCCCGACTGGATATGCTGCGACTTTTCATACTACAACAATCATTGTAACACATAATAAGACAAAAAAAAGCTCTGTCAGCATTGAATTAAAAAAATATATAATATTGGGTGGTTAAATAGCATTTTATCTGAACCGGAATCCGTTTCAGCTAAAATCCTATTTAACTTTTATATTAGTATAAAAAATAGCATAGATACATAATTAGAATTTGTGTAGTAAAATAAATTAAGTGTGTTAGTGTTCTATGTCCCCCCTGTCGGGCAGAGGGCGTCTACAGTGTTGCGCCAGCTCGACCGGTTAGAAGCTACACCCTTGACCTCATCCCACGTCATCCCTATCCTCGCGGCCTCTGCCAGAACCGTACGCTGCCAGGTTTGTTTGGGTCGACCACGCTTTCTTTTTCCCTGAGGATTCCAGTCGAGAGCTTGCCTCGCGATATTCCCTGGCTCTCTACGTAGAGTGTGACCGATCCAGTTCCATTTGCGTCGTTTAATCTGTTCGTCTATTGGAGCTTCCTTGCATCGTCGTAAGAGATCGATGAAAATAAATTAAGTAGAATAGTTAAAAATAATGGATAAGCTACAGTAGGACTGTCATATACATATTATATAAAAGCCCTTTAAAATAAATAAAGATTAAAAAAAAGACAAATTCATTCTATTCTAAATAAACCATTATTTTTTATTCATTTTTATTGAACCAAAAACACCTCAATCCACGCGGACGAAGTCGGCATCAGGTAGTTTGTTTGTTGGTTGATTGGTTTGTTGGTTTGTCCTTCAATCACGCCGCAACGAAGCGACGGATCGACGTGCGTTTTGGCATGGGTATAGTGAGGACCTGGAGAGTAACATAGGCTACTTTTTATCCCGGAAAATTAAAGAGTTCCTGCAGGAATAAAAAACTTAAACAACGCGGACGAAGTCGCGGGCAGCTGTAGATTATAGTCTGGAATAGCAAGTAGGCTGTTTTTATCGTGGCAAATTAAGGAATTCCCCGGGAACCAAAAAATACCTCAATCCACGCGGACGCATATAGTTTATTATAATATCTCTTTGATAAGTTTTTTTGTGTACCATTACTTCATATACTTTCCTATATCTATTTAATTCCTCGTTGAAATTTTCAACTGCCTCGTTGGTCTAGTGGTTAGCATGTTCGACTGCGGCCGACGAGGTCCCGGGTTCGAGTCCCGGGTCGGGCCATAACAAGTGTTGGGTTTTTCTGACAAGACATTCTCAGTACTAGTCCGGAGTTAGGAAGTTGGCGGTGTTTCACCCCCGTGCCTCGGAGAGCACGTTAAGCCGTCGGTCCTGCGCCTGATCTCTTTCCGGTCGTGTCGGATCTTCCGTTCCATCGGGCTACGAGAGTAAAGGAACAGAGAGTGCACCTGTGTATGCGCACACACTTGTGCACTGTAATATCTCCCGCACAGATGGCTAATCTCTGTGGAGATTAGCTGCCGTGGTCGAAATTCGATAAAGAGGACAATAATTATACCTATTCAATCTTATAAAAATGATTCACACAACAATTAACTCAAATATAAGAAAAATACTTGAACTTCTGTCAATCCCAAAAATTCTAACCACGAAAAATCAAATTACGACGGTATGTAAATGCGTTTGTCCATTGGTACGCGGTAAAATAAAATCAGCAAAGTGCGATTCTAAAAGAGCATTAGGTAGGATTCCGTGGTCATTTTAGGTGCTAAAAAGTTTGACGGTAAATGTGTCTATAGTGAAAGCTGAAAGTTGATTATTTAAGGTTTTATAACTATACTAGCTAATGCCCGCGACTTCGTCCGTGTGGTATGAAAAATAGTTTACGTCAGACCTACCGAATATATTTATTGTATTTTATTTTTTAACAATTTTCCAATGTTTTTAATAGTTATTCTGCTATTCGAGACGAAGACAAGTACAACAAATCAAAAACCATGATTATCCGTCCAGCCGTTAGAGTTATAAGTGTTCGAACAAAATCGACTTTGTTTTATATTTTAAATCTATAATATGATACACCGCGGCCATTCAAAACTGGAGGGTTAAATTTAAAAAAATCGGCTTTTATTTTTGATTTTCAGGGGGTTTAGTACCTCTAGTAATTAATTATATTATTTTTAAATAATTAAATAAATATTTTGGAAAAATATGTTACTTATATATATTAATATTAAGATGTCGGTATGGATGTATGGATGGATGTTTGTTACTCAATCACGCCCCAACAGCTGAACGGATCTGGATGAAATTTGGCACAGAGATAGATTATAGTCTGGAAGTTATTCCAGACTATAATATAGTCTGGGAGTTATTTCGTATGTGTTAACATAGACTACTTTTTATCCCGGAAAATTAAAGAGTTCCCGCGGGAACCACAAAACCTCGATCCACGCGTACGAAGTCGCGGGCATCAGCTAGTAGAATAATAAATGCCTCAGTGTGTCAGTAACAAGTTTTATAGGTGAATTATAACTTTGCATTGCATCAAAGTTCACTTTTATAATATTTGCGACGCATACACACGGACAGACAGACGATAGAATAAAAAATGCCTGCGTGTGGCAGTTACAAGTTTAACTTTGCACATTTTATTTTAGTTCATTTTAAAAATGTCTGCTACCCATGTTAAATATGAAGGGGTCCGTATTTTAAGGGATCCATCGTTTTACCACAGAACCCTAAAAATAACTCAATAATTAGTTAACCCCGCTCCGAACGCCCGAGTAGGAAAAGAAACGTGGGAATGGGCAGCGGTAATTGCTGGAATAAATAAATATGTAGAGACGATATTACGCTTGAACTATTCTAGTTTTCGCATACCTAAAGAAGCCTATGACACAGAATAATGACTACCTATTATTCTTGGATGAAATAAACACGGGATAGGAAACGTAAGAAAAATTTATGAAATCACGTTCGACTGACTTTTGCGGGGCGAGGGGGAATGAAGAGCCCCATATTATAATCATTAGGGAACACAGAAGATGGAAGCTGGTTCTACAATTTACGGAATTACTGCAATTACAGCATAATCTCGCGCCCCATCCTTCTCAGCCGAAGCTAAGTGCACTGACTCGAGTCTTTACGCATCCATCCATCCATCAACCTGCAATCATCCATTGCTGGACCTATACCACGCTGCTAGGCCAATTGGAGAGCGCGCCACCACACACGGTCCTCCGCCTTACTCATCCACCCACTTCCCGCTACCTTTAAGGTCTGCGTTTACCGGTACGCGGTCTCCACTGCAGGTCATTACGCATATTGTTAAGAGACAATCATTATTGCGACTCGTTTTTATTCGACGTAATTCCGGCCGACTCCATTCATCCTCTGTTCATCGCAAGCTGCACCAAATATCCGATGGGCGTGGGCAGGGCGTTACAATTAAATATATATTACTGAACGGTGCTGCCTACGTAAAACAATGCGTACCTCAATGCACCATGGAGCATCTATTCAAAGCTGAATAGGAAATTTTAATACTATTCAGGCATTCAATAGGAGTGGATTGATCAGAAAATAATGGTAATTCATATTTTCTAATCTATATATTATTATTATGAGTATAAAAGCGTTGATAACTGTTAGATAGATAGAGGTCGGTCTCTTTCGGTTGATGGGCAATTTCATGTTTGGGTACCCTCAAGTACATTTCAAAGTTTAATTATGTGAGTTAAAGAGTGAGAGTGACGACCTCCCTGGCGCAGTGTTAAGCTCTCTTGTCTTAATTTGCAGAAGCCCCGAGTTCGATCCACGATCAGAGTCAATTTGGGAATTTATAATTTTTAAATTTTCCCTGGTCTGGCCTGATGGAACGCTTCGGCCGTGGCTACTTACACCACCATACGAGCAAAAACGTGCCGCCTTAGTGGGTTTAAATGTTTTGCTTGAGACCTTCTGGTACATAACGGTATTGATGTTAATTTTTGTATGAATGGATGAATGGAATTCACCATCCATTCAAAAAACGTTTTGAAAATCCACCTAATTTGTTCGAAAAGTGACAAACAACTCGAATTAAAGGGGCCATTTTTAACATTTTTTACTCAATTAGGGTAACCACAAGTGCTTCATGCGAACTGGGACCCCCAATTAGCGAAACATTAACTGCTTGGTTCGGTAATAATACAGAAAACGTTGGACGGAAAAATTAAAATTATTAAAATAAAATACTTTAACGCCTGAGAGTACTTAAAATGTACTTAAAAACAGCTGGTTGGTGTGAGTGGGAATAATGATACTGCCTGCGGCTTTGCTTGCGTGATTTGAAGCTTTTTTACACGACTACCCAAAGAAAAGAGTGATTTCAGTGGTTTATGTAGATAGGTGAGTTTCTTTATTCCATCATAACTTCTTAATATCTGAACAGATTTAGGTATGGGGTGTACAATCCTTTCATCTTCCCTAGTGTTACTGGCTATAATATATAGACGGACCGTGAAAGCGTAGCAGATAGACAATATACTTTATCGAAACAGCTGTGGTGTTTGTTGTATGGCGCCTACACTAGAGCGATTATTATCGCACTCCCTTGTAGGCGGTAATATTTTTATCGCCCTAGGATGGGAAAAAACTACTTATAGTTTTAATAGCGGTGAAGTAAGAGCAACTTTAAGAGCAAAAAGTTTTTTTTAATGGAGAGTCCTATAAACATCTTAAACTGCGTGGAAGCAATAAATGTGCAGTATAATATACAGTACAACAATGTATATGAAAGGCAGCGGTGGTATGTTGTCGGGACACGACACTTTGTCGTCTATCTCCCGACATTTGCTGATGTTATCGACACTAAATGGACGACTTTTCGGCGTTACGGAAACACACGTTCCATACTACCACCACCAACGGTACAACCAACTCATTGGACAATGCGTGTTGGACTTAAAGACACAACTGAAGTCATTTAACAGTGCGTGTTGGCAGTAATGACTTACGTCTCCAAAATGTTGTCTACAGAGTCACTCAACGGGCGAGGAAGAGAGGTTTTTTTGGTCGGTTTACTGTTTCAAAAACAATTTTACAATTCACTTAGATAAAACTTACAGATTAACATAAAATACATAATTTAAACAAGTTTCAGCATTTTGAGCATACAGGATTAAGTTAAATTAGTTTATAACGTACCGTACAGGATTAAGTTAAAATATAACGTACAATTCCAAGCAAAATATTAACTTAATTTATCTTTAATTTATGAGAAGGGTCTTAAGTATTAGTAGTAAGTACGATTTAAACAAAAACATACCAACGCATATCTACACGAATACTTTGCCAAAGAGCTGTGTGAACTCTAGAAGTGACTTGTGTTAAAAGTTATTCTATCATATTATTTTTATTCAATTTATAATGGATAAGTAAACTTTAAGTAGTTTTTTGAAAGTATGCATGCTTTAACATTCTTTAATATTCTTAGGCAGTTGTTATATAACTGTATGTTTAACTGGTGCAGATCTTGGTGTTTCTCTACGGTGAGGTGGGTGGTGGTGAAAACTAAAAAAGTCGTAAACATTTTCATATAGGTACCTACTTAGTGTCTCACAAATCGTAAATACAAAATGTGCCACGAAATTCCATAGCGAAAAGGAAATTGTCAAGTGCTCATACCGAAGCGATCCTTAGGGATTAAAGCCATTGTAAGAGGGATGAATTCTTAGAGGAAGGACGATATCCCCTTCAAGGGAAACTCTAAGGATTCCGGAGGTCATAACTTTCAGTAATCTATACTAATATATTAAAAGAGCTATTTAAAGTATAATGCGAACGTTTGGATGGATCGTTACTCAATCACGCCAAAACGGCTGAAAGGATCTGGATGAAATTCGATACAATGATAGATTATGGTCTGGAATAACATAAAGGCTTTTTATCCCGGAAAATTAAAGAGTTACCGAGAAACCGAAAAACCTTAATCCACTCGGATTGACTGTTTAGAGAGCATAGAAAATTTTGTTTTTATGATAATTGTAGCATATTGTTTGATTTCAAACTCAAAAGAAAGTCAAACGGACTCAAACAAAGCTTTTTAATTCTTTTGAATCGTCAAGTGAATCTACCACTGGTTCGGAATACCATTCCTACCGAGCAGAACCAACGCAAAGACGTACCGCCAAGCGATTTAGAGACCCGATACGGATTGGGGGTTTAATATAACTGCCATACCCCTAACAAGTATGCCCGCTACCATCTTAGACTGCATCATCACTTACCATTGAAGAAGGTGCTGAGAATTGCAGTCAAGGCCTAACGTCTTGTAGTGGGATAAAATAAGCCAAGTTCGTTAGTAAATCCGGACTTTAATATATTAAATAGTCTGCATGTTATCTTATCACAGTTCACTCGCTGAATCGATTTTAGATCGCTGTTAAAAAAAGAAGATTTCTGTAAAATTTGGGAGGCAGATTTTTATTTTATTTTAACCACTACAAGTTAGCCCTTGACTGCGATCTCACTTGATGATAAGTGATGATGGAGTCTAAGATGGTAGCGGGCTAACCTGTTTGGGGCATGGCAGTTATATTAAACCCATACCCCTATCCGGTTTCTACACGGCATCGTACCGGAACGCTAAATCGCTTGGCGGCACATCTTTACCGGTACGGTGGTAACTAGCCACGGCCGAAGCCTCCCACCAGGCCAGATCAGGGAATATTCAGAAATTATAAATTCCCAAATTGACCCTGCCGGGGATCGAACCTGGGACCTCCGCAGGTTAAAACAACAGCGCTACACACTGCGCCACGGAGGTCGTCAAAAATATATTCTAGCCTCAGTTAAATAGAATTCCCTCAGGCCTTTTGAAACCCAAATCCACACGAAGTTATCATGTAGTCTAATATTAATTAAAAAAAGCTTTTTTAGATAGGTACAATGCAGCGGGACTGCCCAAATTTTACATCCTTATGTTTTCACAGGTAAGCATGCAATTTTTGTCCTTTTGAAATTGTTTTTAACAATTTGAGGACCTTTTTAATTCCTGTCTTGCCAGGTTGTTTATAATTTTTTCGCCCGCGATGCGAGCAGGCATTCTATTCATTAGGTCGAGTTAGGTATTTAGCCGACTTTGGAAAAAAGGAGGAGGCGCCTTAATACGACGCGAACTTTTTTTGAAACGTGTCGTGATTTGAACTATGCAGTTTTGTTTTAGGTTTTTTTGGAAACCTCTGTCGGAGCGGTCTCAAAATATCATCTGATGATGATCATCACTCTTTGGCTTCATCATCATCATCATCATCATATCATCATCATGAGCCATTATACATCCACTGTTGGACATAGGCCTCTTTTAAGTAGAGCCAACGTGCTCTTTCCTCGGCTTTTGGCATCCAATTGATGCCAGCCACCCGCCGGAGCCGCCGGATCAGGGATGTTATGGAGCTCCGTAACCGTAACCAAAACTATCGGATATCCGAAATAAAAATCTATCCGTAATCGTAACCGAATCCAAGCTAAGACATGTTATGACAGATTTTTGTTTTTAGTAAAAACAAAAATACAACCATTACTTACCTATAATATGACTGATTATAAATTATAATCAGTCATATATTAGACTAGATTAAACCTATAAAAGAAACCATATTATTACATACTATTTGTGTTTATATTTTAATTCAGTCTAATATCCGTAACCGTATCCGAAACCGATATAATTTTATCCCTATATCCATATCCGTATCCAGATCCGAAATATCTTATCCATAAAATCCATAATAATAATATAGATTAGGTAGTTCATTACACCTATCTTCCTTCCATTTTTATTTTAATTTTATTATCTTCCTCAAGATAATAGGTATACTGAACAAGCTAATAGTTAACGAAAAAACTAGAAGTTATCTTCCTCATAGGGATACTGAACAAGATAATAGATCATGAAAAAACTAGAAGTTTAATTCGCTATAATCCGCCACAGTGGCCAAATCTATGTGGTACAGTGCGTATCTCGAACCTGATGCCCGCGACATTCACCACACCACATAAACCCTCAAAGATAGGTACCCTCAACGTACGTTTCACTCCAATACCAGAGCATCAGAGAGAGGTCCCGGGTTCGATCCCCGGCAGGGTCAATTCGGAAATTTATAATTTCTGAATTTTCCCTGGTCTGGCCTGGTGGGAGGCTTCGGCCGTGGCTAGTTACCACCCTACCGGCAAAGACGTGCCGCCAAGCGATTTAGCGTTCCGGTACGATGCCGTGTAGAAACCGAAGGGGTATGGGTTTAATATAACTGCCATGCCCCTAACAGGTTAGCCCGCTACCATCTTAGACTGCATCATCACTTACCATCAGGTGAGATCGCAGTCAAGGGCTAGCTTGTAGTGGATTAAAAAAAAAAAAAAAAAAAAAAATCTTCAGGAGATGATGCCTTTACAATGCACGATTGTAAAGTGACGATTTTTGTCGCAAAATCTGGCTTTTATACCTTTTTTAGCATGACTCAAACTATATAAATTGAGTAAAGGTGAATTTGATACGTTTATTTGTTAATTTTGTAGCTCAAATCCTTATAACTCATGGCTGTTGCGGACTGTAGTGAATTAAACTTTTAGTTTTTTGTCATGGACATCCGCAAGTAACGCCTGCTTCTATCCAAGATAATAGTTCTAAGTTCTATTTCCGGCTGGGATTTTTTTAACAAGGTTCCCAAGTAACATTTTTTAAAGGCGTAGGTAATCGTTCTGAAAATGTCCTTTTGGTCTTAAAATGAAACAAAGAATCAGTCCCATTGTTTGTTTTATCATGGAATCCTAAAATTGTGGGTACAAAAAGTAATCTTGGTCCAGTATGACAATTTGGACATTTTAGTATGACATATTCGGAAATATTGGCGCTAAATAGGGCCCTGAGGTTCCCTGATTGTACAGACTAAGGTACGAAAGAAAACACATTAAACTATGTATTTTTGTGTATTTGTTAGAAACACGTTTTGACGACCTCCCTGACGCAGTGTTGAGCGCTATTGTCTTAACGTGAGAGATCCCGGGTTCAATCCCCGGTAGAGGCAATTTGAGAATTAATAATTTCTGAATTTTCTCTGGTCTGGCCTGATAGGAGGCTTCGGCCGTGGCCACCCTACCGGCAAAGACGTGCCGCCAAGCGATTTAGCTTTCCAGTACGATGCCATGTAGAAACCGACTAGGGGTATGGGTTTAACATAACTGCTATGTACCTCCACCTAACAGGTTAGCCCGCTACCATCTTAGACTGCATCATCACTTACCATCAGGTGAGATCGCAGTCAAGAACTAACTTGTAGTGGATAAAAAATAAAACACCAACGTGGCAGTTAACACGCTAACCACTATGACTAGACCAACGGCAGTTGTGGTTAGCATGTTCGACTGCAGCCGACGAGATCCCGGGTTCGAGTCCCGGATCGAGCCATAATTAAGTGTTGGGTTTTTCTGACTAGAAATTCTCAGTACTAGCCCGGAGTTAGGAAGGCGGTGTTTCACCCGCGTGCCTCGGAGAGCACGTTAATCCTTCGGTCCTGCAGGTTATTATCACTAGCATGGTAATAGTCGTTAAAGCCCGCCAACCCGCATTTATATTAAACCCATACCCCTATCGGGTTCTACATGGCATCATACCGGAACGCTAAATCGCTTGGCGGTACATCTTTACCGGCAGGGTGGAAACTAGCCACGGCCGAAGCCTCGCACCGTCTACCAGATTACCACCCGACCAGACCATCGACCAGAAAAAGTCTTCAAAATGCCAATCTCTTAAGTGCCTCTTATCACTACTGTTTCCTTTTTGGTATAAGAAAATAAAACGTTTTAAACCCAAGTGTCGTAATATGTACATTATTGTTGGACAGTGTTGTCATCTGTGGTACATTGACATGGGTACAGTGTGATACTATGTAGATAAGGATGTGGGGGAGCGCAGACAAGCGACTTTTAAAAGCCTATTGCGACAGAATTGTCTGGATAATGTTTTCAGGAAATTTTTGTTTCAAAAACATCTCAAACTCTGCTCTAAGGTATAAATAATAATTTTTATAGGAAACCAAAACATGGAAAGAACCAAAAGGTTTTTGTAAAAACCACACCACGTCGAATCTTTCAGTGCGCTTTGGAACAACTAGGTACTACTTGATTACTAGTTTATTGATATTGTGACTATTTCGGTTGATACACAATCTCTAAACTAAACTAAATTGACAGTATTACATAAATCTAGTGATTTCTGTATCTCCAGTACTTATTATGAAAGCAATTTGCCTGCTCTTCTCAGTAGAATTACATTTCCGAATCGGCGGTAGAGTCACTTATAATAAGTGACACAAGTGGTTCTACGTGAAATAAATAAATAATTTATCATTTAAAAATCAAAAAAACACGGTCGGTTGTTCTGTTCGAAGATTCAAAAACCTGTAGTCATATTTTTTTTAATATTTAAGAACTAAGTATTGTATCAAATTCATCTACAATAAGTACTTATATCAAAAATTGATTTTTTTTTCTAAGACGCGACTGTCTGGTCGCATGTCTACAATACAAACATAAAAAACTTATAATAGTAATTCGGAGGCTCTTTCTATCTCATTAGTAGGCATTTTTTACCCAATAACGTATGGGCTGTCATTTTTAGGCCGCGTTTTTGTCTAACAGACACAGATAATAATCTAATTTTATACTTTTATCCTCGTTTTATCGAAAAGATTAAAAAAATATTAAGTGCATTGCCTGGGCATAAAGGCTTTCTGAATATTTAATTTTCACTAGCTGATGCCCGCGACTTCGTCCACATGGTTTAAGTTTTTTTTGATTCCCGCGGGAACTCCTTAATTTTCCGGGATATAAAGTAGCCCATGTCACTCTCCAGGTCCTCACTTATACCCATGCCAAAATTCACGTCGATCCGTTGATCCAACCAACAAACCAATAAACCAACAAACCAACAAACAAACACACTTTCGCATTTATAATATTAGTATGAAGTATTATATATGATTTGCCCGAATTGTGACATCGATTAAACTCCTTGGTATATTTCACTAACTATAGGTACATGTATAGTGTATGGATTACCATACACTACAAGTTAACCCTTGACCTCATGGTACCTAAGTGATGATGCAGTCTAATATAGTAAAAGGGTAACCTCTTAGGGGTATGGTAGTTATATTAAACCCATACCCCTAGTTGGTTACCCCCATACCCCATACACGGCATCGTACTGGAACGCTAAATCGCTTGGCGGTACGGAAGCCTCCCACCCGTAAGAAAATTCACAAATTATAAATTGACAAATTGACCCTGCCGGGGATTGAACCCGGGACCTCCCACGTTAAAAGACAACAGCGCTTAACACTGCGCCAGGGAGGTCTTCGTCCCAGGGAGGTACTGTTATCATTAGGAGCTTAACAGTACCCCTCATTACCATCCGACCTCCCATAAGCGATGGGTAATGACGTGATATCAATGTTGCATGTCATCTCGTGGGATCTGTCGTTTGAGACCTAGACACAGGCAGCCTGCCTAGGTAGGTAACTTGATCCGAAACCGGCTAACTGTTGCACCGATAATAATCAGTACAGGATGTAGGTAGTAGGTACTTTAGGCTTCCTTTTTTTCTGTGACACCACTGTTTTTCTTTCTTTTTATAGATGAAAAATCCTGTCCCTGTCAATTTATAAAATACTAGCTGACGCCCGCGACTTCGTACGCGTGGATCGAGGTTTTGTGGTTCCCGCGGGAACTCTTTAATTTTCCGGGATAAAAAGTAGCCTATGTGTTATTCCAGACTATAATCTATCTCTGTGCCAAATTTCATCCAGATCCGTTCAGCCGTTGGGGCGTGATTGAGTAACAAACATCCACCCATACATCCATACATCCATACCGACATCCATACATCCAAACTTTCGCATTTATAATATTAAGTAATTAAGTAAGAAGTAAGACTAGTAACTATAAATGATGCCCATGACTTCTCGCGAAATCTCTTTAATTTTTTTTTTATTAAAAAATAAATACCTACTTTTTAATTTTTTTTACGCTTTCACGTCCCATCCTTGCAACCGATTTATATATGAAATTTGGTACATAGGTGAATGTGTCCCAGGACTACATAGCTGGTACCTTGGTCCTTGTGCCGAAAAACTTTGGAATTTCCGCAGGAATAAAAAAAACAAATCCCGCGGACGAAGTTGCGGGTATCGTTTAGTAAATAACATCCCTGTAACACAGATTTGCGTCCATTCCAAAAAGCAAGGGGTGTATAATTGGAGTACAACACAAGTGCCATCGAGTCTAATGCTAAAATAATTATTTCGTTATTTCGTCCGCTTTCCTTAATTGGATTACCCGTCAAGGGGTAAGTGTATCAAGATATAAGCTTTTGCTACTTAAAGTGGGTAGGTACAAGATTTATTAAGGGGCCAGAACGAAACGAGAGTAACGAGTGGCCTAGTTGCGATAACCTGAGCCCACCAACCTGCATTGGAGCAGCGTGGTGGGTCTATGCGCTATTTCTCTCTCTCCTATGAGAGTGGAGGCCTGTGCCCAGCGGTAGGACGTTAATGAGCTGTAGTGGTGGTAGTTGCGACAACGCATCTCAGTCGATTGCGATTGTTAAGCAACGTTGACCCAAGTCAGTAACTGGATGGGTGACTAAATTTGGTAGTCCAAATTTGGCCGTACCGTAAGCTGTCGGTACTGGTTATTATCTCTTAAATCTGTTAATAATCGTTAGAAACCTCAGACTTGAAATATTACTCTTAGCAGAGTCTATGCGGAAGGAAACTACTGCATTATTATCTCAAGAAAACTCTTACCATTATGTTATTAATGTAAAGGGGTCACGACCCTCAGCAATATGACGCAGACAGTTTAGTTGTTTAGTTTTTATTTTTTACCTAATGAAGCCCGCGACTTAGTATCTTTAATTTCCCGGGATAAAAGCCTATGTCCTTCCCCGGGATGTTACCTACCGCTATACCAAATTTCATCAAAATCTATTGAATAGATGGGCCGTGAAAGCGTGGCAGACAGACAGACGAACAGACAGACAGACACACATTTGCATTTAAATAATAATTGGATGGATTTCATTTAAACTAACGACCCTGTCATCGGGTCAGGTAAGTTTGTGGAACTGTAATTAAATTGACAGAATTAACTTAGCGCCAATGGTTCAGTGGTGAAAAGAATAAAACGAAAGCACTCAGTAATTGCGAGATGAACCTCAGTGACAGACGGACATACTGACATCCGACGCAATGATGTACGACATCTATTCATAACCACTTAGATTTTATTATAAAGGCTTATTCACAGAGCACTCATTTAGTAATTACATTGATCACGTGATTTTGGCATCTAAAAATTCCGGAGGAAATCTTAGATTTTCTGAACCAGCCCCCCCTATTGTGTAATGAAATAGTAATCGTATTTGTTTGTCAAACGGTCAATTCGACCTGTATAAGGAGTTCAAAGATGCCTGCACGTCAACAACCATATATTATGAACTCCTTGAAAAGTTCGAGTAATACGTTTAAAGCTGTCAAATGATTACGACTTGCTTAAACAAATTGGGCCTCTGGACTGCGACAGTCAATCTCCAGCCTGCCTAGCATGCACACTACGAGAAAATTATGTCTGCCAATTTTCTCGCTTTATATTTATTTGTCTACCGTAGCTAACATGGTAAAACTTATAGGTCTTGTCTCGTGTCGTCAAAAATAGAGATAACAGTATTTTTTATCTGTGGTATTTTTATCTACGTACCCTAACATGGCCGACTATTTTTTCTCGGATATTGACCTATTTTGACATTTCGACAGTAACTCGGTTGAGTAGTTGGGCCGTGAAAGCGTAGCAGACAGACAGACACTTTCGCATTTATTAGTATGGATGGATGGATTGTTTTGCTCATTGAATTTACGTCTAGCCTTATTGACTTGTCTGCATTGTAAATGAAATCTCTGTGCCAGCTTTCTAGGTCCAATGATTTAGGCTAGGCATTGATGAGCCAATATGAGTAAAAAGAAAATGAACATGAAAATATTAATTACTAGAAGTTTTTTTCTTAAACGCTTCCCGCGTTTTAATTTCCGAAATAAAAAAGTACTCCTATCCTATGTCCTTTTCCGGGATACAACCTATCCCTCTACCAAATTTCATCAAAATCGGTTAAACAGATGGGCCGTGAAAGCGTAACAGACAGACAGACACACATGCGCATTTATAATATTAGCACATAATAATTATAGGCACAATAGGTAATAGTACTTTGATATTATAGTATGACTTCAACTTTTTACTAACTATCTTACATTGCCGTGCGTTAGTCTCGCAAAAAAATTAAAATAGATATTTTGATGATTTTTTTTGTGTTTGAGTGGGTCCAGGGATAGATAGATGGATAGATAGATATATAAAACATTCACAAATGTACCTGGTAGTTTTACAATATATTTTCATTACGTACCTACCTCGTACCAACTTACATTTTCGTCGACACGCGTTACGTAGCACATTTCTTTCTGGATCACTGTCAACTCGTCTAGAGTCTAGACACATGATAGACGCGGCCCAATTCCGCAAATAGCCAGCGGAAGTGGCGGTAGACAGCGCGGCACGTGTGCGCAGGAGTCGTTTATTTGTGTGAAACCAGGAAATTTCATGGAAAGCCCCAAACTATTCACACTTCCATACTAATTCATACTTACTTAATACAAATATTATAAACTAGCTGACCCGGCGAACTTCGTACCGCCTTAGTATGCAAAATTAAATGTATATTTTTCAATATTTCTGAGAGATTTTCTTAATATTTTTTTCCGTAAGAACCTTCTCCTAATAATAACAAATACAACAAAAAAAGAATTAGTGAAATCGGTCCAGCCATTCACGCGTGATGCCGTGACCAAGGAAAACGGGTTTCATTTTTATATATATAGACTAGTGTTACTCACGACTTGAATTGAGGTTTTTTTGGTTCCCGCGGGAACTCTTAAATTTTTCGGGTTAAAATGTGTTATTTCAGACTATTTCTATCTCTGTGCCAAATTTCATCCAGATCCGTTCGCCGTTCTGGCGTGATTCAGTAACAAACATCCATTTGAGGTTTTTTTACTCCCGCGGGAACTCTTTATTAGTCCGGGATAAAAAGTAGCCTATGTGTTTTCCAGACTATAATCTATATTTGTGCCAAATTTCATCCAGATCCGTTCAGCCGTTTTGGCTTGATTGAGTAACAAACATCCATCCATTCATCCAGCCAAACTTTCGCATTTATAATATTAGTATTATAGAGTACAGATGCAAAAGGGATTCTGTTTTTGCGTCTGTCTATTTGTCTGTCGCTTAATGGCTTTTACGAAACCAAATCACCTAGATTGGGCTAATTATTATTTTGCCGACCAGCAGTTTTTTGCCTGTTTAGTTTTTGTTTTTATTTTATTTTTCATACATACTAGCGACGCTGTCACCGGGTCATAATATAAGTTTGTGGGACATAAACGTATAAATCTAATCTTTAAATCTTATGTCGAACTCTATTGTCTCCGCTTCCTTTGTACTCGAGTTGGAGAGCATAGACAAGTATATACTCTCAGAGATAAATCTCCTAACTTGTCTAAAGTTTAAACTTTAAACTACTCAATCGAAGCTACAGAATTTATAAGTACCCTACATCCTAGAGTTCTTTATCAACTTTTGTTTTTATAAATTTAGTTACTGACACCATGTGACCATTTCTGTTGTAGACCATCTAGTCATAATAGTCCAGTAATTTTTTTGACGTTGAGTTTATAGCCGTGTCAATCTAATTTAGTGTAAAGATCTTGTAAAACATACTTAATACAAATTTATTTAAACTGTGGAAGGTGAATTTAGGTTTTGGTTTGCGACTCTCGTACGCTGAAACTATTGATTTTACAAAAAAAAAGGTTTCCACGTTAATTGTAGGAAATTTTCTGTAGTTCAATATCTTTATTTATTTTCATCGTAAAATGAGTTGGAAAGGAGTTATTGTCAAAAAACTGTTTTTGGGCGCAATTTTTCCAATATGGCGGCGCGAGCGGCAAATATACGAGGTGGCAAAGTGAAAATCTATAAAATCACCAATTTTCAAAACTCCGGGAAAACTTTCCAGGTAACCCCCCTTTTGAGCACCAAATGACTGGACTACAATCTAAACTAAAATCACAGGTATATTTATACTTAGCACTTTACTACTAGGTTCTAGGTCTTTATCACCGATTCTCAGCAGTGGCGTGCAGTTCATAGAGGCACAAAAGCACTGCTTACCCAAATAGAAATACGATAATGCTCATTTTCCATCAAAACAGCTAGTATAGTATAGTAGCAGGTATTCTGCCTAACTAATGCCTACCCTAGCTTCAAAATCTGTGCACGCCAGATTCATATACCTACATATAAAATCGTTTGTCCTGACTGACTGGAAATTTTGACAGCAGGCAAGTTTCTTTTGTGACGTAGGCTAATTAAGGATTTTTCAAAATTCTACCCCCAAGGGTGTAAAAAGGGGGAGATAGTTTGTATGAAAGTCCGTCATTTCTCAAGTTATATCCATGAAACTTGGTATTTGAGCTACCGGTTTAAAATGAAGCAATACTTGTTTCACATTTTTTGAAAATTCTGACCCCAAAGGGGTGAAATAGAGGATGAAATTTTGTATCAAAGTCCTTAATTTCTCAAGATATTTTCCAAGTTATGTCAACGATACTTGGTAGGTACTTGGTATAAAAAAACGTATGCCATTCGAACGAAGTCAATGGCAGTAGCTAGTTTATACTAATATTGTAAACTTTACCAGTTTGCGACGTTGTAGGGGGTAATCTCTGGATCTAATGAACCGATTTTGAAAATTCTGGTACCAATAGAAAGCCACATTATTTGTGAGTGTCATAGGCTATATATTAACCCGAAAAATTAGGCAGCTTCCGTTGGAATTTAAAAACTTCGACACGGATGAAGTCGCAGGCATCTGCTAGTCTATAATATAGGCAGTGATATTGTGAACACTTGCTCTAGTTTATTACATTTTGGATTGGTGTTAAATGATACATAAGTAAGTGGTATTACAGTATTGTGAGATATATACCGGTATACGTGGGCGGTATACCGGTGTCACAAGCAAACAGTACCGATAACTGTGAAATATGTAATGGAACGTTATTGAAATACCAGTTATTGATATCTCAAATATATTCAACTGTACAATGCTATCATTATTACATCCAGCTGCTGCCATAGAATTCAGAAAGACAAGAACTACATACTATCACAAAATTAAGAAAGACAATGGGGCTGATTCTGTATAACACAATCTCTAAACTAAACTAAAATGGCAGCTATCTAGTTCTGTCCCTTTCCGTAGGAAGTATTATGAAAGGATTAGCAATATTTGTAATGTTCTAATTTTAGTTTAGTTTAGAGATTGTGCACTACAGAATCAGCCCCAATTACTAATTTATCCTTACCTAGCTGACGCCCGCGACTTCGTCCGCGTTTCTGGGACAAAAAGTAGCATACGACACTCTTCAAGCCCTCAACAATACCATGCCAAAAATCACGTCGCTCCATTGCTCCGTTGCGACGTGATTGAAGGACAAATCAACAAACGAACAAACCAACAAACAAACACACTTTCGCATTTATATTATTAAAGTATGGTTTAAAGTGTGTTTGTAGCTCCCAAACGGATGATCCGATTTTGATTTTGATTTTTTTTTAATTTTTGAGTGGGTCTGAAAAGATGATATCTTGAATTTGAATAATATTCTGTGTAAGTAAGTATTTGACCGATATTCTCCAGAAAAGTCAAAAATATTGACGGCCATTGACCGCAGCTGTCAAGATCTGGACCAAAATTATCGATCCCTTTATTTAAATTCGCTCCCACCTCATAAACTTCTTAAAAACAAGGCGGAATAATTACCAAGATAAATATTACACACTAACACCCGCATAAAAGAGAAACAACCTTAAATACAAAATAATAAAATCTCAATTTCCTTGACAGAAATCAGTAAGACAATAGTTCGAAAACGAGCGCCAATTATCAAGTTAGTATAAAATAAATAAGAATTTGACATAACAATTTAGTTTTGCACTCAAATTCACTAACACTAACCTTACTACAATATTATAAGATTCATTTTTCAATGGGTGAATTGCAAATTTATTTTTGTTTCTTAGGATCGGAACATGTATGGAACAATTTCGCACAATTAAATTTCAAATAAAAACTTAATACCTTACAACTTTATATAGTGCGGCTGTGAAAGTTATTCACAGCACTTTGCTTTTGAAACATAGCCTTTATTTACTGATAGAAAAATACAGGTTATAAACTTGTAAAGTTAATTTTGTGTGTAAACAAATTTTGCGCAATACCTTGGCTCTGAAAAGCGTAAGAAATTTGTCTCTGGAGTCGTTTTGCTCGCTTCTTTTGCTCACTTTTTTTGCTTTTGCTCACGAAACGTGCAAAGCAAAAAGGGTTTGACATTGTTTTCGGTACTCGGTGCCGAAATTGGAGTCAATTAGTGTTTTTTTACAGATAAAAGTAAAATATACCGATGTTTTATTAATAAGACTTTTTCAAAGTGAGATTTGATGATAAAGTTGGTAGGTAAGTACATATTTGTTTTTATTTCAAATTCCAACCTGCATCCTTGGTGTGAACTGGGAAACAATATCGATTTACTTAAGTATTTTTTTCATCTCGTGAGAACCATTAATACTACACTTACGATCTCACCTGATGGTAAGTGATGATGCAGTCTAAGATGGTAGCGGGCTAACCTGTTAGGGGTATGGCAGTTATATTAAACCCATACCCCTTCGGTTTCTATACGGCATCGTACCGGAACGCTAAACCGCTTGACGGCACGTCTTTGCCGGTAGGGTGGTAACTAGCCACGGCCGAAGCCTCCCACCAGACCAGACCAGGGAAAATTCAGAAATTGTAAATTCCCAAATTGGCCCTGCCGGGGATCGAACCCAGGACCCCCGCACGTTAAGGCAACAGCGCTACACACTACGCCACGGAGGTCGTCAAAAACTTATAACTTGTATTCTATCTCCTTCTCTCGCAGGAGTCGCAAGCTAAATCCTATATGTCTGTCTCTTTTTGATGTCGCTTTTTCGTTTTATTGAATTTTCAAATCACTACGATTCGAAAGAAGTTTCACTTCAAAAATCATGTTCACAGCATGTACCTACCGTGTTTACCAACAATGCTTAAATTTTTGGGAACATCTAAGTCCATTTTAGCTGATAGTTATTTTACGTGAAACCACAGTATAGTTAATAGTACCTGTCACCTAGTTATAATATTTTTATTAGATTAACATAAAATTGTGTCAGAAACAGTGCCACAAAAACCACAGTCGGTCTTAGGTGTTCCCTAAAATTTAGGCATTGTGAAAACGGTCATAGGTACTTTGCTCAAGATATTTTTTATGCAAACGAGCAGGCGGGTCACCTGATGGTAAGTGATTACCGTCGCTGATGAACATTTACACCACCAGAGGAACCGCCAATGCTTTGCCGGCTTGTGAGATATTTGTTTATCCGCCCTTTGATATAATCATGAGGGAACGCAGAAGATGGAAGCTGGTTCCACAATTTGAGGGTACGTGGCAGAAATAACCATAATATTCTTAATTATAATTCATAGTGCACATAAAAATATTTTAATTACGTCCAACATAGCAAACATTTTATATGCACCGCCATCTTTCTCACCTTGAGCGAAGATCTTTATCGGTCCTTGATAAATTATATAAAAAATGGAATTGATTATTTAAACGTCGTTTGATCATAATCGGGCCAGCTTAATTGGTAATTATTTAGTTAATCTTGAGGCGACAATTTTTATCGGATCTCGTGGTATTTATTTCGATTGTTTGGTATTTTTGATTACTCCGGTGAATTTCCGTTTAAAAGCTTACGCCCTAGACGCAATACGCATACCGACAGAACCATTGAACTTTTTATAATATACCTAGATTTTTTTATTCCACTACAAGTTTGCCCTTGACTGCGATCTCACTTGATGGTATGTGATGATGCACTCTAAGATAGTAACGGTAGTATGGCAGTTATATTAAGCCCATACCCCTAGTCGGTTTCTACACGGCTACGTATCGGAACTGCCGTCGCTAAGCGGTACGTCTTTGCCGGTAGGGCGGTAACTAACCATCATCTAGTTAAAAATATTCTACTTATAGCTACTAAAATAATAATTACTAATAAAAAAAAAATTGACGACCTCCGTGGCGCAGTGTGTAGCGCTGTTGCCTTAACTTGCGGAGGTACTGGGTTCGATCCCCGGCAGGGTCAATTTGGGAATCTATAATTTTGAATTTTCCCTGGTCTGGCCTGGTGGGAGGCTTTAGCCGTGGCTAGTTACCACCCTACTGGCAAAGACGTGCCGCTTAGCGATTTAGCGTTCCGGTACGATGCCGTGTAGAAACCGAGGGGTATGGGTTTAATATAACTGCCATACCCCTAACAGGTTAGCCCGCTACCATCTTAGACTGCATCATCACTTACCATCAGGTGAGATCGCAGTCAAGGGCTAGCTTGTAGTGGATGAAAAAAGACAGGTAAAGGTGCCTGACTGACATCAATGCACAGCTTAAACTACTGGACGGATCGGTCAGGCATGCAGATTGACATTATGACGTAGACAACTGCTAAGGTTTTTGAAAATTTTGAAAAAGTCCGTCACGACGCGGTCGCCTCTGATGCCGGTATGAAGCCTAACACCGATGACACGCGATGGTCAAGCTACATTATTGTAGAGACAGACTTTAATATTAGATGCACGGATTATTTAAGTAGCAGTGATGTGTGGTGCTTAACTGCCTCGTTGATCTAGTGGTTAGCATGTTTGACTGCGGCCGACGAGGTCCCGGGTTCGATTCCCGGGTCGGGCCAAAATTAAGTATTGGGTTTCTCTGACTAGAAATTCTCAGTACTAGCCTGGAGTTAGGAAGTTGGTGGTGTTTCACCCCCGTGCCTCGGAGAGCACGTTAAGCCGTCGGTCCCGGTTATTATCACTAACATGATAATAGTCGTTAAAGCCCTCCAACCCGCATTGGAGCAGCGTGGTGGGTCTAAGCTCTAATTCACACACTCCTAGGAGAGCGGAGGCCTGTACCCAGCAGTGGGACGTTAATGGGCTGTAGTGGGTTGTGTGGTCTAGTTCAAATAGTATAAGGTAGCGAGTTATTATAAGATAGCAAAATAATATGCTACTGAGAACTCTTTTACTAATAGGATGGCATACAAAGACTGCTAAAATCACTCATAACTCTTCCTTTAAACTTTGCCATAGTCGAGCAACACCTATAAAACCAGTTCCGTATTAAAAGTAATTAAGCCGCCTCTATATTAGCTTAGCGCTTATGTCTTGGTCGACCCACAGACTAGTTGTGTACTTGTATTTTATACAGGGTGGTAACTATTGCGACACAATTTATTTTCAGCGCTCGAGTTGAATAAATAAATAAATAAATAAATGAATCTTTATCGACCCACACAATAACTGACAAAATTTTAACAAATTAACTTAAATGATACATAATATTTATTCTACTCAATTAAAAAAACACTACACGCATTGAACACTAACATGTTTTAATTTATGCTTGAAGTCTTGATGATGTGAAGCTCTATTTTAAAACATAGCTCTATTTTATCAAGAAATAAGAAATAACTTATAAAATAAATAGTAATAATTACTATTACTTTAATAAAAAATATTAAGGCAAAATTCAAATTACTACTTTTGAACTTTTAGCCGCCGAACTGTTAATGGTGGATGGTTAAAGACTTTAAAATTTTAATAAATACCCACCGATGAAGAAAGAAATAAAAGACTTTTAAAATAAAAACATGAATACATTAAATACCTCATCCTTTTTTGAAGTCGGTTAAATATCAATGGGTCCAAAACTGTAGTTTCTGGCAAACAGATAATACAAGTCACCGGTACGCTTAGAGAAGCTGTCAAAACGTAAGATGCAAGTACATAATATGGATGTAAAGTATAAATAACAAAACTCTTTTCACCCACACAAGGGGGTGGAATTCGATTAAAAATAGATTAAAAAAACATCACCCTTGCATCGCCCCGTTATCGTGTTACGTGTGTATTTTGACAAGCATTTACCGGTGACGAAACCTTAGCTATTATCAATACTTCGTTAGAAAATTGGCAAAAAATGAGTTTTTTTTTGTGCGGAGGTCTATCGATTTTTTGTGTCTATGGGTTTTCTATGTAGCTATAGGTGTTGAGTTTTCTTTCTTGTGAGGTTTCTGTAGGAGTTTTTTGAGGACATCGCAAGAAAACAATGCTACCTACACTTTATCTTATTTTACCGAATAAAGGATTATTTATTTATTAATTTACTAATGATTATGAAAAAAGTGAATAACTAGTTCAGTTTTTTTGGCGTTAAGGAGTAGGTAACAAACATTCTTAACAAGTTTGTTACTGGTACTTACTTAGGTACAGTGAAATTACCAAAGCTTAAATTTGAGCACGTAGGGCTACATTTCATCCCGGAAAATTAAAAATAAAGAACCTAACCCAAGCGGATAATCTAGATTCTAGTGTTTTATAAACTTAAATAGTTTATTCACTTACTTTGAATATAATATTATTGTACCTAGTTAATCTATACTAATATTATAAATGCGAAAGTGCGTCTGTCTGTCTGTCTGTCTGTCTGCTACGCTTTCACGGCCCATCTGTTCAACCGATTTTTATGAAATTTGGTAGGTTGTATCCCCGGGAAGGACATAGGCATAAAAAGAGATAGGTGCATCCAACCATTCCTTATTCTTATATTATTATATTATATGAGTAAGGAATAAGTCTGTACACCAAACATCAAAATCGAAAAAAAGGTTAAAAGATTGGTCGTCAAAGCGTAGCAGGCAGACAGACACAATTTCGCATTTAAAATGTTAGTTTGGATTTTATTTAAAACTCACGTAGATCGTTGACCTCAGTACCCTGTATTTTTTGCTCTCCACATTAGTTCCCTACTATTAACACCCCAACAACGATTAGAAGAAGCCCCGTTGGACTCGAATAAAAAAAATATGCTATAAACTATTGAAGTGGGGGCATTGACCCGCGGAGGGTAGTGCGAGGGCAATTCATAACACCTTTTTTAATTGACGGAGGTAAAAATGGAAAATACCTACCCCTTTTTATGCTAGGGGAAACTGTATAAAGGAAAAATTAACTGTTTTGCATAATTGTACGTACTTAGATATTTTTAATTATACTATATTGCAACTTAAAATAATATGTCTCATGAGTGTGTCAATTATTAATCGTTAATCATTAATCATTATACACAGGTACTTAGAATTATTTTCATGCCATTCAGCCATTTTTGAATCCAAGATGGCGGAAGTTGTTTAGCACTGGGCACGAAGACAGAATAACAGAAAATAAACCGGCCAAGTGCGAGTCGGACTCCCGCATCGAGGGTTCCGTACAAAATTGTAGCTAAATAAGTAAAAGTTATGGTATTTTTATTGCTAAATGAAATCCAAAACATTAGTAAGTTTAAAATTATTGAAAATATTTTTATTATATGATGTAACTAAAAATTTATGCTTTTCACAATTTTTCCTTTATCTGTGCTATAAGACATTAGTAAGTTTAAAATTATTGAAAATATTTTTATTATATGATGTAACTAAAAATTTATGCTTTTCACAATTTTTCCTTTATCTGTGCTATAAGACATTGCTTTGTACCAAATTTCAAGATTTTGAGATCACGGGAAGTACCTACGTTTTGATTCCCTTGCGAGCGTCAAAAATTTGCAGCATAAACGGCTGTATCTTTTGATTGCGTTGGCTAAGAAGTTTGATTTTTTCACAGCTCCAAGGGACAGTAAACTTGAGTATTTTATATGAATTTCAGCTTGATACCTCCATGTGTTCCTAAGAAGAAGGGTCTTGACAGACAGACAGACGGACAACAAAGTGATCCTAAAAAGGTTCCGTTTTTTTCCTTTTGAGGTTCTGAACCCTAAAAATGGTCACAATCCTTTTAAGACGATACGAGAGGGCGGTTCCCCCATACTATCGTATTAATTTGTTTTCTCCGTGCATAATTACAATAGAGACCACCACCACTTTGCATCATAAAATCTACATATATGTGTCCGTGCCATGCCACTATGTTTTTCTTTTTTAGCTTGGGTACTTTTAAAATTATTCTTGAAAAAAAATATGAAAATCGGTTCTGTTTTGGAGGAGAAAAAAGAAAAATACGAGAGTAAGAATTCGACTGTTTTTCAATAGGTATTATCGGTCCAAGCTGCAGTTGTCCCTATCGGGTGTTATGGAATTCTATTCGAGGAGCAGCGCGACGGCAATATAATTAATTGTTCAATACCTATTCTCAAAGTTTCCCATTCATGCCATATCCTCTTACAATAATAGTTTATTATATATAACCTATATTTATTAGATATTTGGAAGATTGGAACTACAATATATTATATTTTAGTTCCAATAATATTATTTACATACATACGGTCGAATTGATTCTGTTTTATTATTGAAATATACTTATTTTATTTATGACGACCTCCGTGGCGCAGTGTGTAGCGCAGTTGCCTTAACGTGCGGAGGTCCTGGGTTCGATCCCCGGCAGGGTCAATTTGGGAATTTATAATTTCTGAATATTCCCTGGTCTGGCCTGGTGGGAGGCTGCGGCCGTGGCTAGTTACCACCCTACCGGCAAAGATGTGCCGCCAAGCGATTTAGCGTTCCGGTACGATGTCGTGTAGAAACCAAAAAGGGTATGGGTTTAACATAACTGCCATGCCCCTAACAGGTTAGCCCGCTACCATCTTAGATTGCATCATCACTTACCATCAGGTGAGATCGTAGTCAAGGGCTAGCTTGTAGAAGATTAAAAAAAAATTGGAAAATTCAAAAAAGCTACGACTATTCCACAAAACGGAACAATCGACGCGTAACACGGTGTCTTAAAGACATTTTTTGAGACAAATTAGTGTGACACCGAAAATAGTGGTGGGTCAATATAGCGGACCACCTCGGCGCGGGAAACGCTTAGACAAACACATTTACCTATTTATTCACTCGGGTAAAGTGGTGTAGAGCTTAGAATATTTAGACAGGACACACTAAAATCAGGTAGGAAGTTAGATACCTCTTCAACCACTCATCGTTATATAAGTACTTACCTAATTATGATTTTTTTAAAAATATAATTTTTTGTCTCCTTTTTAGTATCTCGCCAGACTTAACGGATAAAAAACGGACAATGTCAAATGACAGTAGTAGTCTTCATGTTACAAAGAGAAGAATTGGAACCTTGTAATATTCTTCCCAAAGATATTTTTAAGATAGTTAGAATAAGAAGCATGTGAATTAGTAGAATTGACTCATTTTTATTTATTAGGTTTTTTTTTCTGAAACGTAAGACTGATTAAAATGTGGCACTTGCTCTAAACACATGTATCTTGCTGTAAGCCCGCCTACAATTACTATAATTTGTAACAATGGAAGTTTCTAAATTGACGACTTGTGATTTTTATTAAACTGTAATTTTAATTTGGCCGCTCTATACCCTCTAAGCTCAACACGTAGAGTGCTTAAGGTCTATGTTGACTCTACTGGAGACGGGAGACCGCTTCGCCGCCGCTGTGTTTGTCTCTGTACTCTGCTCCGCTCTACCTTTGTAGAGTTCGGGTGTATTGACAACTCTAAATTGACTGGACTGACATCTAGCACCTACATTCTTGACCACTATGATTAATTCTGACCTTGCCAAGCAAAATGTCCAATGATTTGAGTGACGTGGATTTTCCGGAATCCTATCCCTGTACCAAATTTCATCAAAATCTGTTGCATGGATGGGCTGTGAAAGCGTAGCAGGCAGACAGACACACTTTCGCATTTATAATATTAAGTATGAATTAACAATATAGAAATTTGAATCGACGTAGGGGGTTAAGTATTTGGGTTTGGGGTTTTCCATGATACTGTTTCACGTACATATCCCCATGTTAGTTACCTAACCATAATATCACTCATCACATATTTAACTCTATTTAATTAACCTATTAAAAAAATACAGCCCACCTACAAAACTCTAAAACGGTTTACAGTTGCCGATAAATATATTAAGCTCTTTTAACAAGACAACTTAATTTCAGACCTCATGTATTTTGAACCCAATGTTCTTGGGAATAAGGGCTACATTACACGTATATAGCTGCTACTCGCTAGCTTTGTGTACACGTAAGTAATTGTGCGTTGAAAGTGTACTCTCATTGTGTATAATGAGTACGCCCGTTTGTGTCTATTTCACAAAGATGTCGTGTTAATAGATGTGACACTATTTGAAAATGAAATGATTTATTTCACGTACCTAGGACAACTTATGCCACAAGAATCTACCACCGGTAGAAAGCTGTTCTAATAACCGGCAAGAAACTCAGCAGTTGCACTTTTTATAAACAGAAAAAAATTTCACTCTGTAAAAAATATAAAATGCATACGTATAATATATATACGTTTATCGCTTTCTATGACCATTAATATATTACTCTTACTAGATGGATAAATTAATTACTCTTTATTGCATCTAGTTAAAAAATAAACAATACATAAAAGGTAAAAAGATTATATTGAAGGATGCTATGGTCTGAAACTTCTTGTAGTTAATTTAAGTAGCTAAAGCTTAAATCTTGATACACTTAGCCATTGACTCGTAATCCAATTAGGAGAGACGGACGGATCAACAAAATAATTATTTTAGCATTAGGCTCGATAGTACGAGTACTTATTCTACTTCATTTATTACACACCCCTTGCTATTTGAAATGGGCGCAAATCTATGTTATAGGAATATTCTGCACTAGACGATACCCGTGACTTTAAAAATCTTGGATTTTTAAAGTCACGGTCCTATTTACTCTTGATTTGAAGGAACTCCTCCTCCACCTCCATTCCTCTTTTAATATTTTTGTCTTAACAATTGTTACTATGGGTTGTAATTATTGCTTGAAATAAAAGTTTTTTTTTTTTTTTTTTTTTATTTATATTCCTTCGGTTCGAATTAGGAACGAGGAAGCAAATCGCTTCGTACGAGTCCGCGGAATTTTACCAGCGTAAGGGTGCAGAGTGCAGACCTGGTCAGACATCAAAATTAATGTCACATTTAGAAGGAACTATTAACTATATCCATGTACAAATGACTGCTTTTACGCCACGCCGTTGATACGTGTCCCAGCTAAGTGTAGGAACATCGTTTATATCATTTTGTAACTAGGTTTCGACTAAAAAATTCATGAATCCCTTTACTTTTGGTACAAGGCTAAGCCTTTATTTCAATCTTGCTAAGTGATGACGCGAATTTTCTCGTAGGCCCTGGGAAATTGATGACGTAGCGTAAAATAAAAAGAGTAGGCTAATTTTCGTGTCTTTTAAAAAAGTGATGCCCGAGATTTCGTCGGCATGGATTTTTAGATTTTTAGTTTTTCAAAACCCGTGGGAACTATTTCATTTGTCGGAATATTATAGTTGCGAAAGTGTGTTTGTTTTCGCGTCTTCATCCGAGTGGTACAGTTTTTTTTATTCCCACGCGAACTCCTTAATTATCCGGGATAAAAAAGTATATGTCACTCTTTACGTTCCCTCAAATATGGTCGAGCGAAGCAATGGCTGGATCATGCGTCATGCTCGTGAACGGGTGCCACGTTGAACGGCGGGAATGGGGCTACTTTCTGTCTGCCCGTCTTTGACATGAATTGAATAAACAAATTTAAGAAATCCATTAAAAGTATGCTCCTGAAAAAAGCTTATTATACTGTTGAAGATTATGTAAATGATAGAGGAGCATGGATTTGATCGCTCCAGCAATGCTAGGGACAGCGGTTACTTATGTACACATTGATATAGTAATTGTAAATGAATTATTTAAAAAGAGCAACCACCGAGTTTCTTGCTGGTTCTTCTCGGTAGGAATGGCATTCCGAACCAGTGGTAGATTCACTTGACGATTCAAAAGTACTTGTAAAAGTTTATTTGAATAAAAAATATTTGATTTGATTTGATTTGATTTGATTTAGGTCCTCAACTACACCCATGCAAAAAACCACGTCGATCCGTTGCTCTGTTGAGGAGTGATTGAAGGACAAACCAACAAACAAACATTTTCGCATTTATAATATTCGTATACTATAAGCTGATGCCCGTGAAATCATCCGCGTGGTTTAAGTTTTTTTGTAATTCCACAGGAACTTCTTAATTTTTCGGGATAAAAAGTATAGTGTATGTCACTCTCAAGGTCTCAAAAAATCATGTCGATCCGTTTCTCTGTTAAAGAGTAATTGAAGGACAATCCAACAAACAAACACACATTCGCATTTATAATATTAGTATATGATATACCCAAGGCGGTCGACAAAATGACTTAGCAAGCATACAGAGAGGTCCCTACAGGTAGGTACAGAATGAAGCTAGGACCTTTTGGATTTCACCACTAAGCCGCTTAACTATCGAGGTTCATGTTATCACTTATTTACCTTAAGAGATATAAGTTTATCGCCGCTCAAGTTCTGGAGGCCATCCATCTTGTAATCACTCGTAATCAAACAACGGGGAAAGATAACTTTGTTTATTAAAGGTTAAAATTAGGGTACGGGATTTCAAGTTTGGTTGGAGAACTTTTGAAATTTTCTGAACTTTTAACTTTTAAGTTATATTTTTTTGAATCTAATTTTGCTAATTTTTACTAGATGGTGCTTGGTACTTTATCCACTTGGATAAATAGGTTTTATTAACACTAATAGTTAAATTTGATTCCGGAAAATTTAAAACTTCTCGCAAATTTAAAAACCTTAATCCTGCAAACGAAGTCACGGGCATCATCTAGTAAAAAAACTAAAATCGAACTCAATAGTTCATGTAAGACTGTTTAAACGCTTGTTCCTTGCATGATAACATAATTAACTGAACCGGTTACCAGGTTAACTAAACAGTTAAAGTAGTTTACATTTAACTCGAAGGAAATAAAGTTGTTTTATTAGAGCGGCCGGACATTTGGAAAGAAATGTAACGAATCACTTCTAAATACGGCCTCCTTCATTTGCATGTAGACTCGAGTGCACAAGTATTATGTAATTTTTTTTAGGTAGGTACTTGACAGACGTGTGGACAGGAAGCCAGGCAGAAATGCAGACACATTTTTGAAGTGAAACTTCTGTTGAATCGTTGTGATTTGAAAATTCAATGAAACGAAATAGCGTCACCAAAAAAAAACATTATACAGGATTTAGTCTGCGAGAGAATGAGATAGAATATAAGTTATATTGATCTCATTCTCTCGTAGGCTACTTTTCTGAAGTTTCACTTCTGCCGTGTGTGAATTGCACACACACTTTTAAAAAAATATATTTCTTAAAGGAAAGGTAGACAGACAGACAGGCAGGCAGAGAGACACGCAGACAGGAAGCCAGGCAGAAAGGCAGACAGACAGGCACATGTTTTTATTAAGCCTAGTGCCTGAGACATTTAATATTTTGTTTACTTTCTGTTGGTAGTTCAAATAAAATAAAAATTAAAGTAAATAGTTAGACTTCGCCGCGACTTCGTTTGTGTTGATTAAGTTTGAGTTCCCGGGGCAACTTCTTATCTTTCCGGCATAAAAAGCAGACTACTATATAATTCTTTTTTTAACCGACTTTAAAAGAGGAGGACGACTAAAAAGAGGAGGTTCTCAATTCGACGCGTATTTTTTTAATTTGACTTTTACATTACATAGCTGTATGTAAGCCTCATCGAGGTACTATTATTTTTTTGACATTCAAAAAGTGTACAATGTAAGTTTGCAGTGTTCACTTAACTTGAATTCATCTATTACTATCTATCTATACTAATATTATAAATGCGAAAGTTTGGATGTATGGATGGATGTTTGTTACTCAATCACGCCCCAACGGCTGAACGGATCTGGATGAAATTTGGCACAGAGATAGATTATAGTCTGGAATAGCACATAGGCTACTTGTAATTCCGGAAAATGAAGGAGTTCCCGCGAAAACCAAAAAACCTTAATCCACGCGGATGGAGTCGTGGGCATCAGCTAGTATACTATAAGCTATTGACTACAGACCATTGCATTTATAATAGTATGGATATGGATTTTACATGGATTCCCAAGATTTTTTCAGGACATACAAGGATTTTTGAAGTAGTCTCTAAAACAATTGTTGTTGTGAGTGTACACGCAGGTCTCCCACACTTTCCCCGTCGCTCAGCCATCAGTCATCCATTATCACTCCGCGCTTACTGTGGCGCATACGTTATAATTATATTACCAGATTACCATACAACACTATGTGGGTTGTGACTACACTATAATATCTTGATACTTTGTCGTAAATATCGTTCACAGCAATTTTAGTTTTTAGTAGTTTTAAAGCTGAAGATTCATTGCATGATTTTGAAGTAGTTTTTAAAACAATTGTTGTAGTGAGTGTACACTCAGTGTACACTTACACAACACACTAGAAAATCTTGATCTTGATCTTGATACTTTGTCTCAACAACCTTAAATATTGGATAGAAGCAGGCGTTACCTTGCGGAAGTCCATGATAATGAAGGAACTAAAAGTCTTAATTGATAGACCTAATCCCCGACAGTTGGTAAATCTATATGGTACCGTGTGTATCGCGCACTTAAATAGCCCGCGATATTCACCACACCACAGTAATATTAGTGAAACGTTGAGAGTAGTAGTAGCCTTCGAGCCAATCCACATACTCACTGATAATTATTATTGCAAGTAATAATTTTCAGTCGCAGTTTATAATAACTGAACCAATAATTATTCTTGCCCGAGATATGACATAAGCAATATCCTCGTACATCCTAAGCCCCGTAGATTCCTGTTTACTTCATTTGACCACTATCTTGAGCTGAGGTGTTTGTGAAACCACTGAACCATTACATTATAAAATAAGAATGAACTTACACACTGACTGATATATTCAATGCAAGTATCAAACCGCTTCAGTCGCAGTTTATAATAACCGAATCAATAATGCTTTGCCCGGGGTGCGACGTCAATAAATATGACTTAGGCCATATCCCCGTACCCGGTTACCTCATTATTGACCACTTGCACGAACTTAATTATAGTTCGCGCCCGAGTTGAATACAGAGCTAACGTATGGTTACGCATACATTAGCTCTGCATTCAACTCGCGCGCGTACTATACTTGTTAGATCATTTCGTAATATTACCGTCAATTACATTTATATATACTGTCAAGCGGGTAAGTTTGTTACTCAATAAAAAAGTCAAACTTGTAGTTTTTACTTTTTTGTAAACACATCTCTATTCCCTCACTATCTTCTCATAGTACGATGGGACAGCAATCCGACACGACTGGAGAGGGTTCAGGCACATCACAGTTTCGAATTTAATTTAGTAATGAATATAAGTAAATTTTCAGAGTTAAATTCCCTATGATAAAACTACACTATTCAAAGTCCAAACTGATATTTTGCACTCAGTTTGCATTTCTGTCTGTGTAAATCGACTAATATATAACGACTACAGCTGATGCCCCCGACTTCGTCCGCCGGATTGAGGTTTTTGGTTCCTGAGGGAACTCTTTAATTTTCCAGGATAAAAGTAGCCTATGTGTTATTCCAGACTATAATCTATCTCTGTGCCAAATTACATCCAGATCCGTTCACTCGTTCTGACATGATTGAGTAACAAACATTCATCCACACATCCATCCAAACTTTCGCAGTTATAATATTGGTATAGATTCAAAAAAACCGTCAAAATATGATACTTTAATATTGAAAGCCGTATTACAAAAATATTATGAAATAAAAATATTTGCGTTGAAACGAGCCAATGATCCATAAATATACGAATATCACAAATACTTTTACATAAGTAAATATTATTGAAAAACTAATAATATATATTCCCGACCTTTCACGCATATCATTTGTATGACAATAAAATTATCATAAAGCAAAATACTACTGCGAACGAAGATGTAGGGTGGTGTATTAAACTAGAAACGCCATTGTATCTTGCGACGTATCTACTTAATAAAATATTATAGATACTAAAATAGACACCTGTAGATTGAGAATGTAAGGTTCTAGTTATCTTGATACATAAAATTACAATATTTTACCATAACTTTAATGCTTGTTTTATCTTTACAGGACAAACATGTGCAGATGCAAAATAAATAACTTTGTATAACTTTCAAACAAGACAAGTTCTACGATCAAGAATTATTTAAATCTTTCAACGATTCTAAAAATAATATTAAAGTGGTCTGATAAAAGCCTGGGTTGATTCCAAATATTGGATAAAAGCAAGCGTTATTTTGCGGAAGTCCATGTTATTGAAGGAATTAGAAGTTTAATTCGCTAAAATCCGCGACAATGCACGATTGTAAAGCACTTTACAACTGTACATTGTCGAGTCAACATCTCCTGAAGATGCTCCGGTATCAGAGGGAAACGTATGATGAGAATATTTTGGAAGATTTCTGTGGTGTGGTGAATATCGCTGGCTTTAAGTGCGGGATATCACTGTACCACATAGATTTACCTATTGTCGCGGGATAAAGCGAATTAAACTTCTAGTTCCTTCACTGGTTTGATTCTGTTTGATTTGTCTGGTAAGACGCTTCAGGGTGGCTCATAACCTCTCTGCCGGCAAAGACGTGCCGCAAAGTGTTATTTTTTTATCCACTACAAGCTAGCCCTTGACTACGATCTCACCTGTCAATGGTAAGTGATGATGCAGTCTAAGATGGTAGCGGGCTAACCTGTTAGGGGCATGGCAGTTATATTAAACCCATACCCCTCCGGTTTCTACACGGCATCGTACCGGAACGCTAAATCGCTTGGCGGCACGTCTTTTGCCGGTAGGGTGGTAACTAGCCACGGCCGAGTCCTCCCACCAGGCCAGACCACGGAAAATTCAGAAGTTATTAATTCCCAAGTTGACCGTGCCGGGGATCGAACCCGGGACCTCCGCACGTTAAGGCAACAGCGCTACACACTGCGCCACGGAGGTCGTCAAAGTGTCTAGATTTCCGATACGGATGAATGTAGGAACTGATTAAACCTACCAATCACAATATACATGAGCTTAAACCTACTGTACTTATTTTAACTCAGGGCACTTCTAGAATAATAACATTAACTTTATCATTGTAAAAGGAAGTGAACTTGTATTGTTGAAGATCGGAATATCAAATGAAGACGTCAGTCAGGTCCAATACGGATTATTTCCACTTTAAATATTAAACATTTATCTTCAAGTAATATTAGTTTGTTACCCAAGTAGCTACAACGAGAATAACGAGAGCTATGTGATGTAATAGTAGTTTATACACCAAGGGGATAAAGCACTGTTTTATGTCACGGGCGCGACATTGAATCCTGAACGTAACGAAGGACTCCAAATTTAACTCCCGAGCGCAGCGAGGGTGTTATAAGTTAATTCCCGACCAAAGGGAGGGAATTAAGATTGAGTCCTGAGTGCAGTGAGGGATTCAAGCGCCCAAGAAAAAACTGCTTTATCCCGGTGGTGTATACTCTACTTTATACTTCTACCATAACAGTAAAACAAACTGTAACGGTTAGATATTTATTGCAAATCATAGTAAGTAGGATACATAGGTCTAGTAAATAATAAAAAGAAAAGACAAATTAAAAGTGAATGTTCACGTTCGATAGAGTCACATTTGTCCATTTGTCATTTTGCTTTTCATGCTGCCAGTGTTTATGCAGGTACACATACTCCTTGGTTTAAAAACTTTTATGTCAAATGGTACGATCGTTTGGTCGACCAGTCTGGAGCCTAGACTCTGTTGAGTGTTGTGCATATTTACAGTATGGGGTTGGTCAACTAGTTGGGCGATCGATCGACTAGATTACGGCCCTAGGGCATGAAGACTGACTTTAGACCCGCAAAAGTGTGATTAAAACAGTAGTAAAGGTATGGTAGAAGTATAAAGTAAATTATTTAAAACACTTAAATAATAAAAAGTTTTAAAATTAGAATAATAGATTTTCCACCTCTCATGCTCTAAAAAGATGTCATTAAGCGTAGGCGGACTAAAGTTAGCATTTAGGGTCTAGGGATTAAAGTATTTTTTTTTAATAATTGCCGTATACTATCCTCATATCGGTATGCGTGATATCCTCATTCGGTTATCCAAAATTTTTAGTCTATGGTTACTATCAACAGCTAAAAAATTTATGTCACTTACTTGAATGTCAATGTTACCCATCCCATCGTATCCTACCATTATCCTACAGGTCTATATGTCTATGGTACCACTGTATTTTTTAAATTCCTTCTTGACGATACGGAGAAAAATAAAGTTGGTATTGCATTTTGCCGCAAAATCATAGATTTTTTAGTTGTAATTATTTTATTTAAATGGATGTTTATTGGATTATAATTATTAGTACATTTTAAAAATCGATGCACAATAATAAGTACAAGGTGAAGGCAGGTAAAGTGAATTTTATTTATTTGTTATTATCGTCAAGTGAAAATAAAGATCTTACTCCTAATATGAAAATGTAACAGAAAGGAAAATAAATAATTAACAATCGTTATTTATTTTATTGCTACGCTCGGTAAGCTAAACATCTCGTATGAAATGGCTCATTTTAGTCCCTTGATGAACAATCTACTATTAGATAGGCCAAAGCCTGGCAAATCGCCAGACGTGCGGCAAAGACGTGCCGCCAAACGTTGCGGTACGATGCCGTGTAGAAACCGAATAGTGGTATGGGTTTGAATAACTGCCATGCCCCTACCAGTTTAGCCCGCTACCATCTTAGACTGCATCATCACTTACTATCAGGTGAGATCGCAGTCAAGGGCTAACTTGTAGCGGATAAAAAAATAAATCTAAAAGCGTTAATTTGTACTTACTGATGATAAAAAAATAGTGGTGCAAACCCGTTTATAGTTTACCAATGCAACAGTATAAAAATGTTATTTAATTTAAAAAAAGCGCATAAAAATCGACGATCATCCACATCGATTCCATTTTCAAATTTAAAATGAATGGATTCCGAATCCATTCGGACCGAAAGAACGATTCTGCTTCGTAAATCGAACGTAGAAACAATGGCGTTTAATTCCGTTTCCAAATTCAAACTTGGGGTCGTGACCTCTTCGCTTGAGATCGTCCATCACCGGATTTTCCGATTATGAACATTCTATTTTTAAAATCTGCGGATTGGATTCCGTAAGAATGCATTTCACATCGTCGAATCGTAGTTTGTTCCTCTTCTTTGGATTTTCCATTTATACATAAATAATTCATCGTGCATTTGATTTATTTACCTGTGAACTAGATAATGCGTCCATACGTTCGCTGTAGACAATGAACCTCCCTAGCTGGGTTTCTTTTTAATCCGGCACTCTTTTTTAACGGCCTATTCTTAATTTTCCAGGTGAAGAAAGCCTTTACCTTTGCCTTATTAGTTTGGCACTGTATAATTTTTATTTTATGGTAAGTGTTTCAATTCACAATACATTTCCAAAAAAACGTTATTTAATCTTCCTATTTAATATTTCTATCCATTATACGCAATCATTTAATTTCCGCGGCAAACTGTATGATATTTTTTTTTATTAACTGGCCTTACGGCTATGTCCTTATCCTATATTATTACTACCTAAGTAGTCCTATTATCTATCTATCTAGTCATACGTTTTCAAGCTGTCATTCAAGATCGAGCATATGTTGCAAGCAAGTTCCCGCTAGATGGCGTTACTAAAAATACGCCCACATTCTGTGTTTGACAGGGCCTGTCTATGTAAATTGAGGTCGTTGAATATTGGCGTATGCTGGACTCATAAAGTCACTAATGAATAAGTTCTGCGACGCGTCAATCAAACACGCAAACTTTTGCAGACTGTCAAGATGTGTTATTTCACCTCGTGAAGAACAGAAGTGAATATACCAAGCAGTCTGCCAACCTTCGTTGATCGGAGAGGCACCCGAACAAGAAGAAGACCTTCGTTGATCTGAGAGGCACCCGAAGAAGAAGAAGACCTTCGTTGATCGGGGAGGCACCCGTAGAAGAAGAAGACCTTCGTTGATCGGAGAGGCACCCGAACAAGAAGAAGACCTTCGTTGATCGGAGAGGCACTCGTAGAAGAAGAAGACCTTCGTTGATCGGAGAGGCACCCGAACAAGAAGAAGACCTTCGTTGATCGGAGAGGCACCCGAATAAGAAGAGAATTCTTTATTTTTAAAAACTAGGCGAAGGCATAAAGTATTAATTAAGTAGGTTTAAAAATTCGCCAGTGACATAAATCCTACAGTTCGAAGTCCATTAATCGAGTTTATTCGACGGATACAATGGGGTGTAGTCGATAAAAAATCGATTTGGAAGCTGGTGGCGTGCGGCTAACGATCTTATGTAGGAAGTGTATGCAAAGTAGTCAGCTATTGTGGTGTAGTGCGGCTGGATTGTAGTGGTCTGTGTTGGAATCCTCATAAAAAAAAATATTTTTATTTATTTATTATTTATAAATGAGGCCCAAACAGTTTACAAAATAATTAAAATTAAAATAGCATACAAAACACATACACCAGCGAAGAAGCCACAGAAAAAAAGTACAGACAGCAAATACAATGTTAATAAGTCAATTTTAACTTTTAAAAAATAACAAATTAATATCGAGACCATTTTGCATATTTTTTATTCGGGAAAAAAGTTATTTTTTTTTTATTCTGAAGGGCTATATTATTTAGATCAATTAATATCAGAGAAATTACAGTTATAACTTTTGCACACACAAATTATACAATAGGCATGATGAAAGTAACAAAGAATCAATGAAATTATAAATTTATCGAATAAAATTGGATTCATGGATTATAAAAACGTATTTATTTTCCTATTTCGAGTAAGATTGCTATGATAAAATAAAACTATAAAATACAGCAATCCGCCATATTGGTTAAAACACCAATATGAAGCGAATGACGTCACAATTATTTTCGAACTTTGACAATCACACTATTGTTTACTGCACACTGCACAGAGTACATTGGTAGAAATAATAGTGACGTCACAAACGACGCCATGACACCGCCGAACGTTTTGGCGTGAATTTTAAAATATAAATTTCAAATGCCAATTTCATCTACCAAACCTTATTTTTCTGCTGAAATAAGACTTTTCTTCCAAATAGTAGATACTTCCGAACATAATCTGACCATTTTTCAAAATCAGTCATCATGCCTATTGTAAAAGTGCAGTGTAGGTTATTAATGGTATAATGTATTAACTGTGTATTAATAATCACGTATTAAATATTAGGTAATTAAGTAAGGAAAAATAAACACTCTTTTATTTTACTACTTGATGCCCGCGACTTCGCCTGTGTGGATTAAGTTTTTTTATATCCGCGGAAACTCCTTCATTTTCCGGGATAAAAAGTAGCTTATATCCTTCCCTGGTATACAACCTACCTATACTAAATAAGTATATCAATATGTATCAAATATGTAGGAAATATGTACAACCAAATGGATATGCCAGATTTCATCAAATTCGGTTACAAAAAAAAAGGCTGTGAAAGCGTAGCAGACAGATACACAGACGCACTTTAGCATTTATAATATTAGTGTGGATTTGTTTTAGTTATTTTGGAACCCATACTTCCATACATACCATTATGATTATTATATAAATGCAAAAGTGTGTCTGTCTGTCTGTCTGCTACGCATTCACGGCCAGATGTTCACATGGTTCCAAACCATTGGTTTGGATGAATTTGGTGATTACATTTGTTAAAATCGATATGACGGGCTTCAAAAAGGGGGGGGATATGAAATTTTACCGAAGTCGGGTCACAATTTTTTTAACGTTTAATAATTACTACTCGTTTCTCATATTTAGTAAATGTGAGAAACGACATAATAAAGAAAAAAAAACAATAAATAAAATACTTCCTACTCCTTATTAAATCCATGTTTTTACAAGTGGCCAATGCAGAGGCGTAGCACTACGCTACTAAAAATGCAAGCTGCGGTGTTCCTAAAATTCGGACGGAGCCGCGCGACTGGTTTATCGTTTCCTCCGAGACGCGGCCATGTTGTGACGTCACACGGTGACCGACTTCCAAGATTAGCATCTACCCCTAATCAGTTTCTATACGCCATCGTACCAGAACGCTAAATCGCTTGACAGGTCTTTGCTGGTAGGGTGGTAACTAGCCGCGGCCGAGGCCTCCAAGCCAGACCGGAGAAATCCCAGACAGGGAGGTCTTCAAACTTCGTCATCCGCAAACGAACATTCTAACCACTAGAGTCTAGAACTCTAGACCAATGTAGCTACTGGCAATTTCATACTAACATTGTAAATGCGAAATTGTGTTTGCTTGTTGGTTTGTCGTTCAATCACGCTGCAACGGAGCAACGGATCGACATGATTTTCTGCATAGGCATAGTTGAGGACCTGGAGTGACATAGGCCCATTTTTATCCCAGAAAATTAAGGAGTTCCCGTGTGAATAAAAATACGTGTCTGAATAGTTATTTACATAGATTCAGCTCTATATTATGACCTCACATGTTGACCGAGTTTCAAAATGCTTAATGTTCCCAAGATATAGTGCACTTGGACGTAAAATGGCTGTTTATAGGAGTGCTATTTAATTTATAGCCCGAAAAATATGCGAAGATAGATGTACTTACCTACTTAACTACTGGTAACAGCCAAACTACATTTTGGCAAATTTTTACAGATCTTTTCTATTTACGAGAGCCCCAACGAGTTTTTTGGTGGTTCTTCTCGGTAGGAATATCATTCCAAACCAGTGGTAGATTCAATGGACGATTCAAAAACTCTTTTAATAAGTTTATTGGAATAAAAAATATGAGTTTGACTGCCTCGTTGGTCTAGTGGTTAGCATGTTCGACTGCGGCCGACGAGGTCCCGGGTTCGAGTCCCGGGTCGGGCCATAATTAAGTTCTTATTGGGTTTTTTTGACTAGAAATTCCCAGTACTAGTCCGGAGTTAGGAAGTTGGCGGTGCTTCACCCCCGCACCCCCGTGCCTCGGAGAGCACGTTAAGCCGTCAGTCCCGGTTATTATCACTCACGTCATGATAATACTCGTTAAAGTCCGCCAACCCGCATTGGAGCAGCGTGGTGGGTTGTTTTAATTCCATCCCTCCTATGAGAGTGGAAGCCCAGCAGTGGGACGTTAATGGGCTGTAGTGCGGTAGTGTAGTTTGAATTTACGTAAAAATTTATATCATCACTAGCTACTGCCCGCGACTTCGTGCGCGTGGATTGAGGTTTTTCGGATCCCGCGGGAACGCTTTAATTTTCCGGGATTAAAGTAGCCTATGTGTTATTCCAGACTTTAATCTATCCCTGTGCCAAATTTCATCCAGATCCGTTCAGCCGTTGGGGCGTGATTGAGTAACAAACATCCATCAATACATCCATACATCGTGATATCCAGACATCCATACATCCAAACTTTCGCATTTATAATATTTATTTGAATAAATATTATAAATGCGAAAATTGCTTGGCGGCACGTCTTTGCCGGTAGGGTGGTAACTAGCCACGGCCGAAGCCTCCCACCAGACCAGACCAGGGAAAATTCAGAAATTATAAATTCCCAAATTGACCCTGCCGGGGTCGAACGCAGGACCTCCACACGTTAATGCAACAGCGCTACACACTGCGCCACGGAGGTCGTCTTAGATATTTAATATTATTATCTTAAAACGTACTTATCTTCGAAAAGTTGGAGGTCCGTGCTCGGGGATCGAACCCGCGACCACCCGAATCATCGCTTCAATCAGCCCTATTATTAATATAAAAAAATCTAATAAATAGCTTTTAATGCCCGCCGTAATTAATTTTGTATGACGTTAGTTTATTTTCCATATTTTTCGCAGCAAACCTTTTAATTGACACCCATATTATTTTCATGGAGATACCTACATAAAAAATAACTAGTCTGCCATCTTCGGAAGTCCGCCATATTGGATTAAGAATGACGTCACTTGGCTAACCATGTATTTTTAATTGACAAACTAAACGTGTTGCAACTGAACTTTAAAGTTAGTTGAAGATTTAACCTAAACAAACCCACAAATTAGTTAAATAAAAGCTTGTAAAAAGGCTTTAAAATTGACGTCAGGTCTGAAAAATTCAGTATTCAACCTCCAAAAAAAACTTGTGAAACGCTTTCAAAGGAATCATAATATTATATTTGAACGATTTTGATAGAGTTTAAAATAAAGAAACGATATTGCCCGCATTGTCTCACAGAATTGGTTTTTGATGCGTATGTCAATTTCTCGTTTATATAATATTAGGGTTCCGTAAGGATTATTATATCCGTGATGTTGAATATTATTTCGTTTGCCCAAGATCTTTTTTTCCTCCCTCATCATTATACTAGAACTAACCGATTTCCGCGACCGACGTCCTCGTGGAATAAGATTTTTCAATTCCCACGGGAACTCCTTAATTTTCCGGGATAAAAAGTAACATATGTCTCTCTTCAGGTTCTCAACAATACCCATGTAAATAATCATGTCGATCCGTTGCTCTGTTGTGGCGTGATTGAAGAACAAAGCAACAAACCAATAAACCAACAAACAAACACACTTTCGCATTTATAATATTGTCTCAACTGTGAAGTATGATACCGCAAGGACATCGTCAGGGTCTGCGTCCGTATAAAAGCCGCGGCGTAAGTTGAACTCTGCGCAGAAACACATTTCGGGTGTCAAACGAAGTGCGGTATGAGGGGTGCCGTGAGCCCATACCCCTGGCTTCCCGCGCATGCTCCGCTCGGCTCTGTAGTACAATGTATCTGCGCAAACGATCGCCATTTTGGGTCAAATTACGGGACGCGATTTATACGTACTTGAAATTCCACGAACACTTATGAAACTATTTGTTTCCTCGCTTCTAATTCGAACCGCTAGGATGTACCAGTCAAGCTTCCATTAACCCCTCCAGTTTTAATATTGGTATCTTCAAAGCTGAGGGACGAGTGGGTAGTTGCGAAAAGGCATAAAGCAACGATGACCCAAGTCGGTAACTGGATGGGTGACCTAATTTGGAGGTTCAAATTTGACCTTTTCGTTTCCTCCGTGCCTCGGAGAACACGTTAAGCCGTCGGTCCCGGTTATTATCACTAACATCTGATAATAATCGTTACAAAAACCTAATAGTTAACACTCTTAGTCGAGTCGTATATGCGAATGGACGTTATTATCCCAAGAAAACGCCTACCATTATGTGATTAATGGAAAGTGGTCACGACCTTCAGTAATGAGGAATACCACGCAAAGAGAGATCTTCAAAGTAGGAGTATCTTCTAGGCAAACGCGCTCCAGCTAGGCTGTACCACAACTTACCAGCAAGTCTGAATTAGTTTTTCTGTAATAGTATAGATTTCTGATCCGAACCGCTAGGGTGTGGAACCTCCCAGCCCACGTGTTTCCTGCCACGTATTAGGTACCTCAAGTGTGAATAGGCATCTTCTAGGCAAGCGCGTTCCAGCCTAGTCCTCATCATTGCTTTGCACTAAGCATGAATGTCGTCAAGCGCAAGCCTATCTCACAATAAAAAAGAATACACGGAACCCCTGTTTAAAACCTTGATCTTTACTGACGCCATATTGGAAATTTTAATGGAAAATCTGCCATTTCCCATCACAAAAAATTTATGTAAAACTATGTGTATTTGATTAAACGGTTTCCTATGGGATGAAAAAATTGTTACTGGAACATGAAAGGAAATTAATTTTACGTATCTCTTCCACTATTTTTCGGTTTTACATCAAAATATGTAATAATAATATATATAAATATTATAAATGCGAAAGTTTGGATGTATGGATGTATGGATGGATGTTTGTTACTAAATCACAACAGAACAGCTGAACGGATTTGGATGAAATTTGGCACAGAGATAGATTAAAATCTGGAATAACACATAGGCTAGGCTTTTTATCCTGGAAAATTAAATAGTTCCCGCGGGAACCAAAAAACCTCAATCCACGCTGAAAAAGTCGCGGGCTTTAACTAGTATTATATAACTAGATGATGCCCGCGACTTCGTTCGCGTTAAGTTTTTCTTTTTACTGCAGCAACTCGTTAATTTTCCAGGATATAAAATAGCCTTGTGTGTGAAAATGGCCTTCCCCGGATCTCTTAACCAAATTTCATCCAAATCTAGTTTAGATATTTACATTTATTAAAGGTATTAGTATCGATTTAAAATTCATATTCTTTCTTTTTTTTTTATCCAGTACAAGCTAGCCCTTGACTGCGATCTCACCTGATGGTAAGTGATGATGCAGTCTAATGGTAGCGGGCTAACCTGTTAGGGGCATGGCACTGTTATATTAAACCCATACCCCTTCGGTTTCTATACGGCATCGTACCGGAACGCTAAATCACTTGGCGGCACGTCTTTGCCGGTAGGGTGGTAACTAGCCACGGCCGAAACCTCCGGCCAGACCAGGGAAAATTCAGAAATTATAAATTCCCAAATTGACCCTGCCGGGGCTCGAACCCGGGACCTCCGCACGTTAAGGCAACAGCGCTACACATTGCGCCACGGAGGTTGTCAACGTCTTCTGTGATATTTATTTATACTATTTGATAACGATGACTACGTCTGTGGACTTCAGTTATTTTTATTCTTGTGTGTGGTTCTGGGGTCTGGGATGTCACCTGGTGGTGAGTCGTGATGCAGTCTAAGATGGTAGCGGGCTAACCTGTCAGAGGTATATCAATTATATTAAACCCATACATCCTCATCGGTTTCATTTCAACACGGCATCGTACTGGAACGTTAAATCGCTTGGCGGGAAAGTCTTTGACGATAGGGTGGCCGGTAGGTAACTAGCCACGTTCGAGCTTCCCACCAATTCAGATATTATAAATTACCAAATTGCCCTTGCCGGGACTCGAACCCTGGATGGACTATGTATAAGCGCTCACCACTAAGCAAGAAAGTTATCAAAATATGACAAAAACATAACAAAATATTTAAATTTTTTCGCATTTAACAACATAATAATACAAGCTTTACAACCAGTTTTTACAACATTAATAAAATTAGGCATCTCATCTCTTTGGTGATATAAATCTAAATTACAATTTTTATTAACACATTTCAAGCATTTTTTTATTACACAAAATGCGGTACTGCTTTCAAAGTTTGATAAGCTACACGTCTCTTTTGAGGAGAAGTTTTGAGCACTCCGCGAGTTCCTCTCCGACGTATTACTAGGCCACTTGGTCAAATATTTTTAATGTATACGTTAAGTGAATTGTGCGTCAGTTAACTTTTATTTAGCTTGCCAAACTTAAAAGGTTAACTAAAATAAACAAGTTAAATTGATTGGATGCTATTTACGTCACAATTTTATCGAAAGTTTATAGCTTTTTGATAAATTTATCTTTTCTGCCAAATAAGCCTAAAAAAGCTAACTAGAAATCTATTTTCTTTGTCATAGCTTTGTAGTATTTGTCATAGCTATAGATCGTACCCTTATTTGATTTTGTCTAATTTATTTAGTTGAGAATGCGCTTACCAATTGAGATTAAAGTGGGCAACAACTATTATTGATGTGACCTAACGTCATAAGTCATAATTTTATACAGCACGAGAGCTATGTCTTCTCTTAGATTTATTGATGATTATTTAAACTAAACTCAGCCCTATTCTTATTTAATTTAATTTCAAAATGCTTTAACATATTTGTTGGCTACTGCATTCCTTTGCTGTCTTGACAAGTCGATAAATTTTTTTATTGTTCCCGGTTTCGGGGCGGCTGTCATCTTATTGATAAAACGTGTGACAGTGTGACTTTATTGTTCTAGGGTGTCCATGGGCTTATTATTTTACTATTATTTAGGATAAATTAATAATAATCATAGTTATATCCAAACAAATCTAAACTAATATTATAAATGCGAAATTTTGGATGGTTGGATGGATGTTTGTTATTCAATCACGCCAGAAAAGCTGAACGGATCTGGATGAAATTTGGCACAGAGATAGAATATATTAGTATCATGGATAAATGACTTTTTAACTGCCTTTTTAACTGGTCCCGGGTTCGAGTGCCGAGTCGGGCCATAACAAGTGTTGAGCTTTTCTGTCAAATAAATTCTCAGCAATAGCCCGGTATTAGGAAGTTGGCGGTATTTCACCCCCGCGCCTGATCTCTTTCCGGTCGTGTTGAATTTTCCGTCCACTCGGGCTATGAGAGTAAAATAACAGAGAGTGTATCACCTGTGTATACATCGGTGCACTATTATCTCCCGCGCGGACGGCCAATCTCTCTGGAGACAGGCCGTGGCCGAAATTTGGTCGGGAGGTCACTATTATAAAATTATAACTTCATAAATATCCCTTAATCTTCCGTGAATGCTATTACAGACAGTCTCAATACAGTTAGGTACCTATCAATATATCAAGAATATAATAAATAATTATCACAGTTAATAAATTTATTCAGTTATCATTATTGAAGTACTTAATTACTTACTCTGACTTTTAAAAAACAACGTGGTTACCCTAATTTGTCCATCTTAAAACATACTAAACACGAGCCGCTAACAAAATAAAATTTGACATTCAACCTATGTATAGAAACTACGGATAAACCAATTTTCAACTTTTCCAAGAATATAATAAGATTCAAAATCATTACAAACATTAAATTTTTTTTTATTCATCATTTAAAAGTCTACGATCTTTATTATGACATATTATTTACAATGAAAAAAAAAATATTAACCGTCCGAATAAAAAATCTATGCAAAGTCAGGAGATAAGTGGTTTTTAGTGCTTATTTTTATTGGTTGTAAATTACTTGATGAAGACAGCTCGACGTGGTGACAATCATTTCGGTTTAATTATTTTGTAAATTAGGTTTTTTCAATGCAAATGCTTCGTTGTAGTCATTGTCGCCATTTTTAGGGTCCCGTACCCAAAGGGTGCCAACTTTTTCTCACGATATTTTTGTTCTCCGTTAAAAAGCCCCTAATCAATCATTCAATCAATCAATCGTTTATTTTCTTGAAACATTGTACAATTATGATGACAGTTCAAAAGTAGGTAGGTAGTCCACACATGTTTCGTCAATGTTGACGTGCAAATCTAGAAATTATGTAAGTACCTACATCATTAGTAATCAATCATAATAATAAATAAAATTCACTACAACGTAATAGCTGAAATAAATAAATAAATGTCAAAGTCATTAAATGGTTACACCTTATGAATTTTAAGCTCAAGAAATTCCTTCCCTGAGTAAAAGGAATGTAATGGCATCAACTGTATGGGTCTCAAAACTAGTTGGACAAACTATTGAAAAATCTCCTCTTAGCCTTTTGTCAAAGAACCTCCCAGTCTTAAGACTGACCAGTCGCACTCAACTCGCTCACACCAACGTACCAACGAAATCTCAATAATTATGTACTTACCAAGTTATTTTTTCTTCTCATAATATTAACATAATTCACGTTGACATTTACAAGTTTACAATTCCACAATTTTATTGCAAATGGCAGTTTGACTTACGATTCAAACTCAATCACAATAATATAATTTCTGAGAACCGAGATCCCATACCATTTGGTCTCATTCTTCTGTCACAGACTCATAAAGTCACATTTTTCTCGATCATCATTATCATCAGCTACTTGTTATTTTAATAATATTATTAAGTGTATTGTTAAAAAGCAGGTGATACTGGTGATTTCTTACGGTTTTAAAAATTACTTGTGAATATTAGATTTTGTGGGATAAGATAACTTTGATATTATTCCGGCTATGCAAGCTATACCAATGTGCCAAATTTCGTCAAGTTATCGGTGAAGACTGGAAAAGGTAACAGATGGACACATTTTCACAAAATATTAACCTAATGTTAGAAGTACCTACGGATAATATGGACTTTGCTTGAAATAATGCCAGTTTATTTTGGTCTTTGTTACAGCCTACAGGAGGTGCTGAATTGGAAACTAAAGACGTGAATACAGACATAAACATAACAGATCCGTGAAGTTACCTGTGGATAATGGTTTTACCAACTTACCATAATCCATGGGTAACTTAACGGATCGAAACCGCTTGAGTTATATTTCAAAAATATTGGTTATTTTATAACAAACGCGATGGTATAGCATTGGATACAATAAATTTGTCAAAAAAGAAATTAAAAATAATTAATTTAAAAATAGTCTGGACCGGATTTTGATAGGCAACCTATTTTAGGCGTACCTAATTATCTATTATTAAAAAAAAAAAAAACCGCCTTCAAAAACTAAAAAGCAATTATTATAAAAAATAATTATTTCTACCCACTATGTAGAAGCCGGGCGAGCCTTGCGTCAACTTTGCATAGCCTTGTTACCCGCCCGACTTCAACATAGTGGGTAGAAATAATAATATGTAAATATATCCAATTATTTTTTGCTTTTTAGTTTTTGAAGGCGGTTTTTTTTTAAATTTAAAAAAAAAATTTATTGTTTGCTTTTTAGTGCTGTAAATATAAAATAGGTTCTCGAAAGGTAGAAAGACCTGTACCTAATAACTATCTGGGTTTGTGTCCTTATAAAATTTAAGTTCCTTTGATTTCCCCAGGATTCCATCATCAGACCTGATGACCATGGGACCACCTGGAAAGTATACCCTTTAAAAAAAAAAAGAATTTTCCAAATCGGTCCAGGCGTCTTCAAGTAATCGGGGAACATACATACGAATTGAGAATCTCCTCCTTTTTTGAAGTCGGTTAAAAATATGCAATGCCTGGTTAAAAACCTACTGTTTACCAAACTATTACACTGATCGCGAGCAATGTACTCTTATCCGTTGAGGAGTTCCATTATCTGTCTTCGAAGATCTTTTATATGAGACCACCTTTAAAGTATACTCTTTCAAACAAAAAAATAATTTTCAAAATCAGTCCAGGCGTCTTCGAGTAATCGGGGAACATACATAAAAAATAAAAAATAAAAAGATTCCGACGAATTGAGAACCTCGTCCTCTTTTTGAAGTCGGTTAAAAATAAAAAGCAGGTTTCATGTATTAAACAGATCGGTGAAGGTCGTCGCATATCGGGATCTGTGACTATTATAATAAGCTTAAAAAGCTCATTTTCTATTGAAAGAAAAAGAAAGAAAGAAAAATATTTTATTCACCAGTGGTGTCACAGACAAAACTAGATACAAATGTAACACTTTCGTCTGTGACACCACCCAGAAAGGGTGTACAGCTCAGCGTTTGCCCTGCGTTATATGCCCATGCATACAAAGCAAGGCGCTGATTTTCAGCTGTGACCCCGGGTGACGTCACAGTTACAGCAAAAAATTAAAACTAACCAAAATTTTAAAATGAAGCAGCAATTACAATGATAATTCGCTATTAATATCAATTATAATAATATTCGCTATACCTACTAGAGTTAAGAAGAAATACATATTGAATATCTTTATAAATATACCATAAATTTATAAATATAAATATACAAGTCATAATATAAAAGTAAATATGACACATAATTATATAACATATACATAATATTAAAACACTGAAATATCGGCCGCCATATTTTCGAATTCAATCTGTTTAGACAGCAAAAACCTTTTTAACTTTTTAATAAATGTAATTTTACTCCGGGAATCGCGTATCGGAGGAGGAATATTATATATTGAGGAATGTAAAGTAAGTACTTAATTTACTTTTTATTTAAAAAATGAGTATTTCTATCGAAAAAATATAGTAGGAGATTTTACCTCAACTTGATTTACACGTTTAAAGTTCTAAAACACCTTTTCGAGATATAATTATTGTTTATGAGTTAGACGTTGGTATGGGCGGGCATTTCTAACTTCTCAAAAGAATAACCACCATTTGTGATGCGATGCAGGCGAATCGATTTTTGTTTAGCTTTTTCACAGCTGTTTTTATTATGTGCTAGATTATGCCCGCTACTTCGTTTGCATGAAAGTAATATTTTTAAATTTACGGGAAACGTTTCAGGTCAGGGTCAGGCACGGGCTGGGTCGGGTGTCAGACGGGTTGAATTCCTTGTATTTATATGGACGACATCACACAGAAAGCGGGTGCGGGTCGGGCGCGTGGCGGGTGACGCAGTGTGACACCCGACCCGCTGACGCCCGACCCGCGCCCGATCCGCGCCCGATATGCGCCCGATCCGTGCCCGTCCCCTGTGTATTTTGCCCTTTAGGGTTCCTGGTTGACTAACGATTCGCAACCCTAAAGACTAAAATTTCGTGAGATTCGTATTTCGTGTTACACGTCTTCGGTTATAAAAATGAAAAATGTGCCCAAATATTTACTGCTCTACAATTATCTTCAAGGGATTTTAAACAAATTGTATCGTAAATCAGACCACGCCCTAGATTCTGGGCTCCCAAAAATATCCTTTGCATGGTTTCTTTTTGCTTTTTTTGAGGTACCGTCGACTTTTGCAGATGTTTGCTCGGTAGCGATTTAATTGAATAAAGTCCATACTAATAATATGATAAATGCGAAAGTGTGTCTGTTTGTCTGCTACACTATCACGGGCCATCTGTTCAACCTGACAAAATTTGGTAAGTAGAGTAGGTACTTACCTATTTTTACCTAAACTTACATTTATGCGGTATTAGCCTAGTGGTTTAGACGCTCGGCTTTCTATCTGGGTGGTTGGTGATTCAATCCCCGGACAAGCCGACGACCTCCGTGGCGCAGTGGCCAGTGTGTATAGCGCTGTTGCCTTAACGTGCGGAGGTCCTGGGTTCGATCCCCGGCAATTTGGGAATTTATAATTTCTGAATTTTCCCTGGTCTGGTCTGATGGGAGGCTTCGGCCGTGGCTAGTTACCACCCTACCGGCAAAGACGTGCCACCAAGTGATTTAGCGTTCCGGTACGATGCCGTGTAGAAACCGAAGGGGTATGGGTTTAATATAAACTGCCATACCCCTAACAGGTTAGCCCGCTACCATCTTAGACTGCATCATCACTTACCATCAGGTGAGATCGCAGTCAAGGGCTAGCTTGTATAGTGGATTTTAAAAAAAACACCTTTTAGGAGTTATGTGCGTTTTAGGAAATTAAATTGCCGGAGAGCTCGTATTATAATGTTCTTAAAGGTGTGTAAAGTCTGTCAATCTGCAAATGGCCAGCGTGTTGGCTGTAGCCTAACCCTTCTCATTTTGTGAAGAGACTCGCGCTCAGTTGTGAGCCAGCAATGGATTGAAGTGCAGATGATGGTGATACCTGCATTTATTCTCGTACCTAACTCACGACTGCCTCGTTGGTCTAGTGGTGACTCAGCATGTTCGGTTGCGGCCGACGAGGTCGTCGGGTTCGAGTCCCGGGTCGGGTCACAAGTATTGGGTTTTTCTGTTTGGCCCGGAGTTAGGAAGTCAGGAAGCTGGCGGTGTTGCACCCCTGTGCCTCGGAGAGCACGTTAAGCCGTCGGTCCTGCGCCTGCGCCTCTCCGGTCGTGTTGGATTTTCCGTCCCATTGAGCTATGATAGTAAAGGAACAGATAGTGCACATGTGTTTGCGCACTATAATATCTCCCGCGCAGAAGGCTAATCTCTCTGGAGATTGGCCGCCGTGGCCCAAATACGGCCGGGAGGACATTATTATTATTCTCGTACCGGAACGCTAAATCACATCGCGGTACGTCTTTGCCAATAACCTTTCAAAGATTTCGGAGACAAAAAATATTAGTTCATAAAAACCATTCAAACGATGACCGATAAATGTAAGACATGATTCATATTGGAAGCTTTTTAAAGTGGCCAATGTATATTCGTTTTATGAACTTATGCTAAGTTAGTGTTATGTTCTTATGATGCGGTCTAAGTTATGAGATTATAAAGACTCGAATTTTCTAAAAAGATCAATCAATCGTTTGTGTGCAAGATATTAAGATGACATACTTATTAAAGAACAAACATTTTTCGTCATTGCTGACGTGCAAATTTACATAATAACTAGTTAATACAATCTATGAATCATCAAGTCATTTACATGATCCACAACCATGAAAAGTTATTTAATTATTTCTGATACAGCATTGATTTAGTTCAAGTGCCGCTTTTATAAGTTACGGTGATATACTTGCGCAGAAATATTATCTTATCTAATCTCTCTTTTTGAAAAGGCGAAAATATCTCGGCCAGTCGTAGTTTAGAAAAGTTAATATATCACTTTTTAACGGCTTACTTTTAAACGGCGAGGGAAAAGATCGTAAGCTAACCTGCTCGCCCGAGAGTTCTTCAAGATGTGTGAAGGCTGCCAATCAGTACTTGACCAACACAGTGGGCTATGGCCTAATCTAAACTAACTATTGTCATTTTGAGAGGAGACTCGTGTTCAGTGATGAACCTGCAATGACTTAGTGATGTTGAACTCCTTAAAACCGTCCGTCGGTTGAGGTGATGACAAATTTTGAAACAGTGGGAACATTCTAGGAAAAAAAATCGCTTAAGCTTATAACTTGCGCGTTCACACATTACCCAAAGGTATGTTCACATTACTGCGTGGGCGCAACTCATTACAATACGGCTCTATTGTGCAGTTTGTGATTTGTAAACAACTTTGCCACCTTAGTGTGGATTGGGTTTTACAACGATTTTGGTTATCCATCCATTCTAGTCTATAATTCTATACTAATATTATAAATGCGAAAGTTTGGGTGGGTGGATGTAATGGATTGATGTTTGTTATTCTATCATGCCAGAACGGCTGAACGGATCTGAATAAAATTTGGCACAGAGATAGATTATAGTCTGGAATAGCACATAGGCTACTTTTTATTCCGGAAAGTTAAAGAGCTGCCGTGGGACCAAAAAAACTTTAATACATGCTGACAATACGTTGGTAAGTTTACATTCTTTGTTTGACAGGGCCCGTCTATGTAAATTGAGGTCGTTGATAATAAAATTTTGGTATAGTCTGTTTTCTTACGTCTGTCATTTCGTGACACTTTAAATGTCAGATTGTTTACGCTCGCCTTAATTTTTGCGCAAAATATAACTCTTAATAAAAGTAATACGGAGTTATTAAATAACATGATTCATACATTCCAAGATAAACCAATCTTGATGAAATTTAGCGTGGAGATAGCTTGCTTTGTGGACTGTGCCCCATAAATTACTCTTTCAACAGTCAACACATGCGCCTCTAAATGACCAATGACACTTTCTTGCGGGAAAACAAATTAAAAAAAAACCTGTTAACAAAACATCAAACATGTGTTTCCATTAACATATTTTCAAACTACCATTTTCTTGCAGACAGCCACGGGCCATACTGCCAACGCTTAAAGCAATATTACTTAAAATGACAGTATGATGTCATGTACTTTGATGTTCCTAAAATAAGGATTGTAATTCTAAAACACGAAAGTCAACAATAATGAAACAAGATGGCTTTAACTTTGGATGGCTGACTATATTTAAGGCGAGTCACCTCCAAGATTTTAGGAGGTGAGGTGTGGGGTGCCGCCCGCGCGTCTCGCGGTACATTTCTCGTAGAGACTAGCGGGGAAGCGGGCAGCGCGGTATATTCTGAAACCGCTTGGCAACGTTCAAATTCTGGGATTAATTTGAATTAAATAGATATAGGACTTCAGTTTGAAATAAATTTTAGCAGGTTCTCATTAATACTTCAAGAGGAATTTATCCATATAAAAATGATGAGCAAAGTCGAAAATTTTATTAATAAAAAATTCGTTTTAAACTTTTAATTTAGCCTGTTTCAAGATTTTTTTTGATCGAGTAAAGTACATCCTATCGTGTAACAAATTAGCACATTCTTTAGACAATATCTTTAAGTGTATCGGATATTTTTTGTAAGACCGTTATTTAATAGTAAATATCGAAAAAATTTGATCTAGCAAACCAGTTTTCACCGCTGAGCTGAGGTGACTCGCCTTAACAAATTCGCCACCAATAATTTTGAAAAGGACCTATCCACATAAAGACAGTCGCTCAACCAACGTGTGTACTCGCAGGACAATAGCCTAGCTTCCGACCCGGCGTCGCCTGTACAACGCCGTGTGTCTGTATCATGTTTGTGTTTATAATGTTTATACAGCTACAATGCATTGTTGCATGGTGATGTATTACCCTTTAGAATATAACTACCTTTTACTAAGGAAATGTTAGTATTAGCCTGGAGTTAGGAAGATGGCGACGGCTAAAGTCTAGACCCATTTGAGGTGCACGGCCCGGCGCGACACGTAGCGGCAAATATAAGTATAATTATTTGTATGAGTTTGTTCGGGGCCGTGTCATTTAAGTGAGCCCATACAACCTCATACAAAGAATAGCTGCCGTTACTTACGTTACGTGTCTTAAGTTAACATTTTCGTAGTTAATTATTTTATTAACGCCACTGCATGCGCAAGAATAACTATCGCGAACGAAGTCGCAGGTACAGTTTGACTTGATCTTTTAATATTATAAATGCGAAAGCGTGTCTGTCTTTCTGTTATCGTTTCATGCCGCCAACCACTATGTATTTTGGCTCTATGTTTTAACGTTCGGCACAGATTTTATTTTCGTCATTCGTTGAGACAGTCATAGGTAACCTATTTAAATAGGTTATGAATTTCCGGAATAACAATTGAAGAATTGAATTGAATTAGCTAAAATTAAATTATACTTAAAATGTGGATGTACCTTAATAGTTAAGTAAAAAATTGTGAAATAAAAAATTTTCAAAAAATAAATAAAAACCGACTTCAAAAACCACAAACACTAAAAAGTAAAAAATAATTTAATTTATTATGTATACAAGAGTTAATGTAGTTCTATAATAACATTTTTTGGAGTCGGTACCAATTAGCCGCATGAACCGAACCGTCTACCTACTCTTCATTATTGTTGACGTGACTCCACATTGGCACCGACTCCAAAAAAATTTATTATAGAACTACATTAACTCTTGTATACATAATAAATTAAATTATTTTTTACTTTTTAGTGTTTGTGGTTTTTGAAGTCGGTTTTTATTTTTTTTTTGAAAATTTTTTATTTAACAATTTTTAGTGGCCCCACTGTTTTAAAATACAGGGTGTAACCAGAACGCTAGTAAAAACTTAGCGTTATTAAGAATAACGTCGTTTAATCGTTACTCGTCGACTTGTCTAACTTAGACAAGTCAAGTACAAAGTCCTTTCATATGATACCCCACTTGGTATAGTTATCCTACTTTGAAATAGCCCCCCAAACCCCTGATTTTCCCCACTTTTTTAATTAAACTAAAAATAATTTTCAATTTTTTTGATTTCCATGATATTGGGCCACTATTATATACAACTATTCCAAATTTCATGTCAATAAAAAATATGAAATAATCGACTGTGACAGACGGACGGAGAAAGTCGCACCATAAGGGTTCCATTTTTGCCATTTTGGTACGGAACCCTAAAAAAAAAAAAGATATGCTATGCATGGTTAAAACATACTGTTTACAAAACTATCACACTGATCGCGAGCAATTTACTCTTATCCATTGAGGAGTTCCGTTCTCCATCTCCGGAGATATTCATCAGATCTTCACCAAATTAAAATGGGACCACCTCTGAAGTATGACCTACCAAACAAAAAAAGAATTATCAAAATCGGTTCATAATTGGCGGAGAAATCACGTAACGAACATACAAAAAAAAAACATACAGTCGAATTGAGAACCTCCTCCTCTTTTTGAAGTCGGTTAAAAATGAGCATCTGCTTTGCATCAAAAATTTTGTTATTGTGTTTATAATGTGCGTATCGGTTAGCATCAAAAAACTTCAAGTACTTATACATAAATCTTAACTTATTTCTTAATTTCTTGGTGTAAAATATGTTAATAGTGTTAATTCGGTTATGCACAATTCTACTAATCTTACTTCTTACTATCTTACTAATATTATAAATGCAAAAGTGTGTTTGTTTGTTTGTTGGTTTGTCCCTTAATCACGTCGCAACAGAGTAACGGATTGACTTGATTTTTTGCATGGTCATAGTTGAGGACCTGGAGAGTGACATAAGCTACTTTTTATATCGGAAAATCAAAGAGTTCCCGAGGGAAGGACGAAGTCGCGGGCATCATCTGGTAAAATATAAACCTTAAAACTAAGGTATTAAAGTTTAATTACGAATGTACTATATTTATTTATATTTAAGGCCTTTTGTCTTCGTAACAACGCGAGCATGTCAATGACGACGCGAATCCACAAGTTTACCCCCTACCAAAAAGTGCTCAACGCGGCTAAAGAAGTTTTCACTTCAAAAACTCAATCCACGCTGACGAAGTCATTGCATCATCTAGTTGCTAGTAGTATACCTACATGTATACCTACTATGTATTAGGTAATAGTTTGTACTTTGAGAATCAGATCAAATCTTGTAGCTGTATCTCATCAAAATAGATGGCGCCACTGGTGACTTGCCTCGCGCTACGAGTCTCTGCAGTCCCCGTAATAAATGGAAGTCGAAAGCACTATGTTAATTGTCAATTATATGTAACGGTGAGTTAAATTATAATATGTATAAATAATATAATTTAATAGTAAGAATTATGAACAAGAGAGATATTAAAATTTTTGTAGTGGGTATATATATAGAGACCTACAATCTTACCAGTGGCGTGCAGTTCATAGAGGCATAAAAGCACTGGCTACCCAAATGGTTATAGGTCAATGCTCATTTTTCATCAAAACAGCTAGTAATACCTAGGTATTCTGACTAACTAATGCCTACCCTAGCTTCAAAACCGGTGCACGCCACTGAATCTTACTAATTCTTACTCATACATATTAGGTATAAATGCGTAAGTTTGGATGGATGTTTGTTACTCAATCACGCCCTAACGGCTGAACGGATCTGGCTGAAATTGTCACAGAGATTATTATTCTGGAATAATACAATATAGGCTACTTTTGATCCCGGAAAATCGAAGAGTTTCCGCGGCAACCAAAAAAACCTCAATACACGTATGTAAAGGCATTAAAGCTGTCCCATGTTCAAACAAGTTAATTAGGACATACCTACATACACACACAATGTATAACATCTTCACTATAATCCACGCGATTATCGCTTCTAACTTTAATGGAACAGGGGTTGTAACCGTATGAAATTATTTATTGGCAACCGCAGTTTTTTTGATAGGGTGGTGATGATAAAGGTGGCAACCGCAATCACTGGTAACCCTAACCACAGATCGTTTGCGGTTGATAATGTACAGACATAAATTAAATTTCAATTTTTTTTGAAGTGAAACTTTTTTAGAGTCGTGATTTGAAAATTTGATGAAACGAAAAAGCGACTCTAAAAAGAGACAAACAGGTATTCATAATAGGATTTAGCCTGCGAGATAATGTGATAAATATAAGTTATATAAGTATATTTATATACTTTTCTGAAGTGTAACTTCTGCCGTGTTTGAATTGCACACATAATATGTACCTACACCTTTTTTAAATAAGTATAATTCCGTAAAGTACAAGCTAATTAAAAAAAAGTAATAGTTATTTACTAAGGATCTAGCCTATGAGTAAATAAAGCTAATGAGTAACATGATTTTGACCTAACCTTGTTAAAATAATGTTACAAATTACAATGAATATAACTTTTTTTTTATTGTACTACAACTTTACAAGTCAGCCCTTGACTGCGATCTCACCTGGATGGTAGGGAAGTTATGATGCAGTCTAAGATGGTAGTGGGCTAACCTGTTTGGAGTAGGTATGCTGTATGGCAGTTATTTTTTACCTGCTTTGATAGAGAAAAGTGGCGAAAACTACTGGTCCTACCTACCTATATTTTTTCCTCGCTAGTTTTCTCAAACTCAATTTATTCAAAACACGGTATCTCATATGTTACATCATGTTGTAGTTGTTGTTGTGTGACTCTACCGCCGGTTCGGAAAAAAGATTCTGCTGAGAAGAGCCGGCAAGAAACTCAGCAGTTGCTCTTTTTTATGTAGAAAACTAGGTAAGTATCTAGTTAAATTAAAGGTTTTATTACTTATGCCACGAAAACTAGCCAAGTGCGAATTGGACATTTGTTAACTTAGCTAAGTATACGACTTCTTCAATCATTGAAAAGGTTAGTAGGTATGTGCGAGAGGGGGAAACTAACTATTATATCGCACTCAAAATATAATTGAGGAATCATCTTTCCTTAACCTTATCGTCCTGCGTGCGGGAAAGCGAAACAAAAATATTTCAGCCTCATACTTTATTATTACGATAATTTAAGCCAAGGATTTAAAAATTTCATGTAAAAAATCTTAAATGTATTTTATAAATAAACAGATAGTGGTTATGTTCTGTCCCTTTTATACTTATGGGCAATAAAAGAGAGGGTATATCCGGTATATCGGCGGTTAATTCATTTCGACGGATCCGATAAGGGTCCGAAACGTATAACTTTGAGTTTTAGTTTGTTTAATTTTGCTACAGTAATCAAAGGGTACTGGTTGTTTTTGTGTGCGATAATGAACTCTATTGCACGGTGTTAGGGTTGTTGTTTTTGAGATTTAAATTGGCTGGGCCAATCTAAATTTTGGGCGGGTCCGCCACTTTGAAATATAAGCGATGAACACGAAAGTAGGCCAAGAGTCAGTGTCCTAAAATGGTAGAAAAGAAAATCATACGACTTCAATTTTTGACATTACATTATAACATAAATGCTTTCGTTCTATTATTATGATGAAAGTTTGTATGTAAGAAAAAAAAAATGATATATTCGTTTTCATTTCTATCAAAAGTCCCTATGACTGTCAATTTTTTATCCATACTAATATTATAAATGCGAAAGTGTGTCTGTCTGTCTGTCTATCTGTCTGTCTGCTACGCTTTCCCGGCCCATCTTTTCAACCGATTTTGCTAAAATTTGGTACAGGGGTAGATGGTATCCCGGGGAAGGACATAGGCTACTTTTTATCCTGGAAAATTAAAGAGTTCCCGCGGGAATCAAAAATCTTAATCCACGCGGACGAAGTCGCGGGAATCATCTAGTACATAATAAATAGGCTTACACGCTTGAACACAATCACATCTGATGGGAAGTGATGATGCGGCCGCGCGCTTGCCTAGAAGATGCATATTCACACTTGATTTAGAAATACCCGAATTGTAACTGGTGGGAAACACAGTTGTTGGTAGAGATTCCAGATCCTAGCCATGCGAATGAGGAATGAAGAAGCTCTCTACTATTTACTCTAATTTTGTTATTATTTACAAACTAACTGAAGCATGCGATGCCGTACGCATTGATTGAGGTTTTTTGTTCCCGCGGGAATTCTCTAATATTCCTGGAAAAAAGTTAGCCTATGTACTATTCCAGACTATAATCTATCTAATTTCATCCAGATCCATCCATTCATCCATCCAAACTTTCGCATTTATAATATTGTATAGATGGCTTGAATTTACCTCTTGCAACTGAGCCACACGCTCTCACAGTATAAATCGTTCGCAAAGCTAAGCTGATTTGGACTGATGCACGGTGGCGAATGACGTTTAATTATTCCTGACCAACACGTTACGGATTTCGGGCGTTCGTAATTCTTAAACTGACACCACCTTTTTAAGGATTAGCCCAAGTTATGTGACGTGCGCTATCGGAGAAGTCATTGCATGTTTCGGTACTTACGAAATCTTATTAAGTATAGGATGCACTGGGGCCTTACTGCCAAAGCTCAGAGCCATATTTGTTTCATTATTGTTGACTTTCGTGTTTTAGAATTATAATCCTTATTTTAGGAACGTCAAGGTACGTGACATCAAACTGACATTTTGAGTAATATTGCATAAGTATTGCTTTGAGCGTTAGCAGCATGGCCACTGACTTAGCAGGAGTGGGATGTCTTTTTTTTTATCCTCTACAAGCTAGCCCTTGACTGCGATCTCACCTGATGGTAAGTGATGATGCAGTCTAAGATGGTAGCGGGCTAACCTGTTAGGGGCATGGCAGTTATATTAAACCCATACCCCTTCGGTTTCTACACGGCATCGTACCGGAACGCTAAATCGCTTGGCGGCACGTCTTTGCCGGTAGGGTGGTAACTAGCCACGGCCGAAGCCTCCCACCAGACCAAAAATTTAAAAAAATGTCTGATAAATAATATGATTTTTTTTTCTTTTTTTTCACCCAAAATTTACAAAAGTAAGACTTAGGATTACAATACAGTGTGTGGTTGGTCTCTGTAGCCTAATGTAGGATACCCTGTGGTTTAGGCTGCGGTGACGAAATATGATACCTAATCCTTTCTTGAAGGGAGAATTACAGAGAATGAAGATAATAGGGATGATGCGTATGTCAATAATAAATAATTTCTTATTATTTATTATACTAGCCGATGCCCGCGACTCCGTCCGCGTGGATTAAGGTTTTTTGGTTCCCGCGGGAACTCCTTAATTTTCCGAGATAAAAAGCCTGTGTGCTATTCCAGACTATAATCTTTCTCTGTGTCAAATTTCATCCAGATCCGTTCAGCTGTTGGGGCGTGATTGAGTAATAAACATCCATCCAACCATACATCCAAACTTTCGCATTAAGTAAGTATAGATTGTTATCTGTGTTTGGAAGACAAAGAGGGTCTTTACCCTCTTTGTCTTCCAAAGACCTTAAATTCACATCCTCAGTTAGTTTTAAATTTGTTAACTTCCATACTACAAGTGCGTCTACATCTACACGTCTAATTTGATAAAGATTGAGTTGTCATCATCCGTATTACCTAAACATTTTTTAAACCGATTAGATTAGAAGGACTACTAAATTTATTAGTAGGTAGTACTAAGATTTAAAAAAGGTAATTAAGTATGTATATTCGGTTCTATTATATCCTAGTACGAAATATTACTAATTAACAATAATACCGCGTTCTGGCAAGTCTCACATCAGAATCGGCGAAAAGTTTGATTAATTTGGTCACTGCTTGCCATCGGTGACCTTCTTCGGACGTCGAGTTATGTTAAGTGATAGTTTTATTTTTGTTTTAGTTATGTTAAGGTTCTTTTACTCTATTTGCTAAATGTATTTAAATAATGTTTCGATGGGGTTGACATGTTATACATAAGAAAAACCCCAAAAAAATGAGATTAAAAAAAAACAATAATACCATTAAACTATTAGGTACTAGATACTAATGATAATAATTAATACTGTACCATTATGTATTCTGTTATCATACCTACTAAGTACTAATCAAATTGGTATACCTATTACCTAGCTTTTAATCTAGACTTCAACTGTTTTTATCCAACTTCTATCCCACATTTTGAACAGCACGTCAAAATAATCGGATGCAACTCATCACGGTGTGTGGTCTATCCTTATAATTTGATATTCAATGGCTTTTTTATGGTGTATCGACACCATAATATTGTCCAGTAGGTTTACTACTAGTTAATACGATATTATTACTTTCTTACTGCCTTGTTGGTCTAGTGGTTAGCTTGTTCGACTGCGGCGGACGAGGTCCCGGGTTCGAGTCCCCGGTCGGGTCACAACAAGTACTGGGTTTTTCTGACAAGAAATTCTCAGTACTGGCCCGGAGTTAGGAAGTTGGCGGTGTGTCACCCTCGTGCCTCGGAGAGCACGTTAAGCCGTCGGTCCCGCGCCTGATTTCCGGTCGTGTCGGATTTTCCGTCCCATCGGGCTATGTGAGTAAAGGAACAGAGAGTGCACCTGTGTTTGTGTACACACTTGTGCACTATATTATCTCCCGCGCAGATGGCTAATCTCTCTGGAGATAGACCGCCGTGGCCGAAATTCGGTCGGGAGGACATTATTATTGCTTTCTTATGGAACCTAGTTTCGATCGACTTCTTAGGTATAAGTTATTTGTTTTATTTCAATCGGAAGACAGTAATAAATTTCTAACGACTTCCTTAGCGTAGTGGTCAGCACTGCAGTCTTATAAGTGGTAGGTTTTGGCTTTCATTCCCTGATATTTATTAATCATTACAAAACTTATTAAAGATCCCGGAATATATTTTAAAACTAATAAAACTAAGAAATAAATTAAAATACATATTATTATTAAAATATTACCCTTATCAACAGATATTTTTTTAAATTTATTTGAACTACAAACAGAATTACAAGTAGTATTTTTTTTTATCCACTACAAACTAGTCCTTGACTACGATCTCACCTGATGGTAAGTGATGATGCAATCTAAGATGGTAGCGGGCTAACCTGTTAGGGGCATGGCAGTTATAATAAACCCATACACCTTCGGTTTCTACACGGCATCGTACCGAAACGCTAAATCGCTTGGCGGCACGTCTTTGCCGGTAGGGTGGTAACTAGCCACGGCCGAAGCCTCCCACCAGGCAAACAAATGTATACAAAGTGTTGAATGGCTTAGGCAATAGGTAACAAGCAATTCAATTTATAGGTAAGTAGTTACATCATGCACATAGGAAAAGTCGTACATAGGTAATTGACACAAGTTTACATTGGGGAATCCAACACCCTTAATCCACGCGGACGAATGTGCGGGCATGATCTAGTTTATATTAAGAAAGAGTTCATATTAGTAAGAGTATTAAACCTACTACCAGGCCAGACCAGAGAAAATTCAGTGGGTAATCATAAATTCCGAAATTGAACCTGCCGGGGATCGCTCAGAACCATAGACCTCACCGCTGCGCCAGAGCGGTCAAAAGTAGGTAAAAGTAGGTTATTTGTATTACATACTTAAAACCTTATTAGACCTTATTAAAAAAAAACAAAAAAAATGTTAGGAATTCACACTTAAACACTTAAAACAAATAAATATTATTTCTCAAAGACGAAATCTCATACCGAACAGTAACTAATTGGCGCCAGTTTTTGGGATCCCTGGTAAAATACTTAGGTATATTCTGCTGCAATGCAATGAGTTTTTTATTTCCGCGGGAATTCTTTCATTTTCCGGGATATAAACTACGCATAAATGTCCTTCCCCGGGATACAATACAACCAATCTATAAATCAAATTTCATCAAAATTGGTTGAAAATATGGTCCGTGTATAAGCGTAGAGAGACAGACAGACATACTTTCGCATTTATTATAATATTAGTATGGAAATATGGATGAATAAATTCCTATTTCCAATTCCATGACTCAACCTCTAACTGCCAAGGTGTGTGAAGTCTGCCAATCCGGACTTGGCCAGCGTGGTGGACCATGGCCAGACCCTCCTCATTCCAGAGGACACTCGTGCTCAGAGAACAATAGGTAGATAATTGAAGCAACAAAATTTCACTAAAATACACTTGTTATCTGTAAGTGAATTCTGTAGATTTATTGAAGTGAAAACTTCTTTAGGTGCGTTGAGCGCTTTTTGGTAGGGGGTAAAAATCTGAATACGCGTGATAACACCATTCTTCTTAAGACAAAAGGTCTTAAGTATAATAATATTTGGTAATTAAACTTTTAATCCTTAGTTTTAAGGTTTATATAAATAAGTGCTGTGTTGTTAAATTAGAAAAAAAAAATATTAGTTTAGGCATTTTTTTTTACTGCACACAGTGTTGAGCGCTGTTCTCTTAACGTGCGGAGGTCCCGGGTTTGATGCCCGGCAGGGTCAATTTGGGATATAATTTCTGAATTTGCCCTGGTCCGGCGTGGTGGGAGGCTTCGTCTGTAGCTAGTTACCATTTTACCGGTAAAAACGTACCGCCAAGCGATTTAACTTTCTGGTACGATGCCGTGTACAAACCGAATGGGTTTAATATAACTAACTATATAACAGGTTAGCCCGCTACCATCTTAGACTGCATCATCACTTACCATCAGGTGAGATCGCAGTCATTGGCTAACTTGTAGTGGGTATTTAAAAAAAGCTAAATTTCACTAATCCGTGAGGAGTTCTGTAAGTTTATTTTAATTCTACAGAACCCATCTTCAATTTAACGTAACGTTCTCACCACATTTTTGACACAAAAGCCGGTTGCCTGTTTTACGTAAAATTAACATGGCGGGTGCGTCTACACGTGTCCATACGTAAAAAAAACCTATTTGCATGTGTTAACAGTGGAAAAAATGTTTATGCATATTTTGACAACTTATTCTGAGCTTATTTTGACCTTGGTGTTGCCTCTCACATAATTTTATTATAATTACATAGATGCTTGATCTATGTAGTTATGTGAATAGGTAATTTGACCTTGGATCGTACATGATTACAATATTAAAGTATGGCTTTTTTTTTTTTTTTTTCGTACATGATTACAATATTAAAGTATGGCTAGCTGAACCGCCTCAGAATCTCGCGGGTGGATTTTTTGAAAATCAGAACGACTGAACGGATCTGGATGAAATTTGGCACAGAGATAGATTATAGTCTGGAATAACACATACTTAGGCTACTTTTTATCCCGGAAAATTAAAGAGTTCTCGCGGGAACCAAAAAACCTCGATCCACACGGACGAAGTCGCGAGCATCAGCCGGTACTTCATACTAATATTATAAATTCGAAAGTGTTTTTGTTTTTTGGTTTGTGGGTTTGTAATTTAATCACACCGCAACGGAGCAACGGATCGACGTGTTTTTTGGCATGGGCGTAGTTGAGGACCTGAAGAGTAGGCTACTTTTTATCCCGGAAAATTAAGGAGTTCCCGCGGGAATCAACAAAAACTTAAACCACGCGGATGAAGTCGCGGGCATCAGCTAGTACTATTATAATTACATAGATTTTTGATCAATGTGGATTGTAAGTGAATCGGAATCCGCCCCGGAATCGGCGGGTGGAATTTCTGAAAATCCTTCCTTATATGGGATCTATGATATAGAGGGAGCTCGCTCGCCTTTGGATTCGATTCCCGGGTCAGGTCATTATATGAAGTTTTTCTGAAAGAAAATTAATAGAAGTTAGGAAAAGCCTCAGAGAGTATGTAAGACCTTTCTAGAGCCCTAATATCAACAACCAGCTTTATAACAATCTATCCATGCAGGATCTTTTTGAAAGAATTATTTTCTTGATCTTGATGTGATCTTTTTCTTTGAGGGTAGGTATTTTATATCCCGGAAACTGCTTGATTTTCCGGGATAGAAAATATTCGCGCGGAATTTCTTAGGTAAAACTTAAATCCACGCGGACAAAATCGCGGGTATCATGAATGTACCTATATGCTCAAAAAAAAAACTATAGAAGCCTTACCTACAGGTAACCTATTATAGCACAAGTGCTTTAAGAACAGGTTCCGAAGCCTTACAAACGCCTCCCGGTTCCAGGCTAGCGCGTTCCATCTCACACTGACGCATCCTGAGATCAAATTATAACCTGGATGGAGCTATAGCTTGATAATAGTTTTTTTATTTTTTTTTATTCAAGTGAAACTTCTTTAGAATCGTTGTGATTTGAAAATTCAACGAAACGAAAAAATGAAACGGAAACGCGACACCAAAAAAGGCAAACATATAAAGCATTAAGCCTGCGAGAGAATGAGATAGAATGCAAGTTATATTTATCTAATTTTCTCGTAGGCTACTTTTCTGAAGTTTCACTTCTGCCGAGTGTGAATTGCACACACTCACTGATTAACATTTTACCAGTTCCTATTGCCTTGTTATTATTATTGATACTTTGCGCGTCTTTCATACAAACAAATTGTGGATGTCAGCTCCAAGTTACGAACGGTTATAAAATATATAGATTAGTAAATGAAGGTTAACGCATTTTTATATTACTGAAAACATGCTTGATACATTTGTTGATGTTATGATATTAATTAAATAATTTATATTCATCAAAATACATTACATAGTCATGGAAACATAAAAAGTGTTACCATGGAAACATAAACATAACGTTACATAATGTAACGGACAAAGTTTAATTTTGCTCCCCTTATGATGAAAATATATTCTTAAGTCTTATAAATGAAAATCGATTCTTTAGTCTTATCGGAGTAAACTCCAAAAATTGAGTCACTTTTAAAAGCTCTCACTCCGTCTAGGTGTTATTTGATCCAAGGCATCATCATTTACGTACGTGGTTTAACGCAGAGCGAACCGGTTTACAATTAACACGGCGATCGTTATGAATTAACACATAATATTATTAAATTTACATAAAGTGACAGCAAAATGTGAACGAATGCCCTGTTCACATTAGTGAAGGAGCTTGGGAATGTTTGTTTTGTAGTAGTGGAATTTTGACTAATGTAATCTATGTCTGTACTACTAGAATAAAGGCGAAAGTTTTGATGGATGGATGGATGTTTGTTACTCAATCACGCCAGAATGGCTCAACTGATCTGGATGAAATTTGGCACAGAGATTATAGTCTGGAATAGCACATTCTATCCCGGACAACTAAGGAGTTCCCGCGGGAACTAAAAAACCTCAATCCACGCGGACAAAGTTGCGGGCATTCGCTAGTATGATTATAAATGCGAAAGTTTGTCTGTCTGTTTGTCTGCTACGCTTTCTGGCTATCTGGATGAAACAGAGATAGATTATAGTCTGCATTACCACATAGGCTACTTCTTATAGAGTTCTCGCGGGAACCAGAAAACCATAATCCACGCGGACAAAGTCGCGGGCACCAGCTGGTTGTAAATATATACCAATTTTTTTTTTCAAAAGAGCAACCACTGAGTTTATTGCTGGTTCTTCTCGGTAGGAACGGCATTCCGAACCAGTGGTAGATTCATTCGACTATTCAAAAGCATTTGTAAAAAGTCTACTTGAATAAAAAAAATGATTTTGATTTTGACGATTTTATAAATACTTGTGACGTCATCAAAGTCAACGCACTTTTTTACTTTGATCGATAGTTTAAGTAAAATAGCAAACATAAAATTAACAGGGGACGTGGATATTACCGATTACGTCTTTTGGCAGGTCCTCTTTATTTTACTGCTGCTTTTACTATTTATATAATTTATTTTTGACCTCTGCATAACGATAGGGATGATGCCCTATATTAAAAAGAAATTATGATTAAATAGAGGGTCTTCCAAAAGACCTAAAATTAACATCAACCATTTAAAAATTTAAAGAAAAAAAGTGCGTTGAAATTTGATGAAGTCACAGCTGTTTATTTCATACAACTTCCATACTAGAAGTGAGTTTTTAAGTTTGATAAAGAGTTGCTGATTTGATTGAGTTGTGATCATCCCTATTGTCGGTAATGCGTCAGGGATGCAAGCTCTCTGTACAAAATTTCATTTAGTTACACAGCTTGAGCCGTGAAAAAGTACCAGATGGACACATACACTTATTATAATTACTATCTGATGCCCGCGACTCCGTCCGCGTGGATTAAGTTTTTTTGGTACCCGCGGGAACTCCTTAATTTTCCGGGATAAAAAGTAGCAATATGTGCTATTCCAGACTATAATCTATCTCTGTACCAAATTTCATCCAGATCCATTCACCCGTTGGGTCGTGATTGAGTAACAAACATCCATCCATACATCCATACATCTATACATCTATACATCCATACATCCAAACATTCGCATTTATAATATTATAAGTAAGTATATAAGTATAGATTGACTGCTTCGTTGGTCTAGTGGTTAGCATGTTCGACTGCGGCCGACGAGGTTCCGGGTTCGATTCCCGGGTCGGGCCATAACAAGCATTGGGTTTTCTGACAAGAAGTTCTCAGTACTACCCCGGAGTAGGGAAGTTGGCGGTGTTTCACCTCGGCGAACACGATAAGCCGTCGGTCCTGCGCCTGATCTCTCTCCAGTCGTGTCGGTTTTCTGTCCCATCGGGCTCGGCACGGGCTATGAGAGTAAGGGAACAGAGAGTGCACCTGTGCATGTGCACACACTTATGCACTATAATATCTCCCGCGCAGATGGCTTATCTCTCCGGTGATAGGCCGCCGTGGCCGAAATTCGGTCGGGAGGACATTATTATTATTAATACTTTTTATGTATGGATCTGTTCTTTGGAAAGATCTCACACGAATTAGCAACTGTATTAATGACATCCGGCCTTATTAATAAAATCTACATAAATTTAGTGATTTTCTTTTCCAAATAATAAAATACATCAATATCGATATGTTGTGTAAACATTGAAATAGATTGTGATATATCACATTTCGATTTTTAATGTAATTTATCCGACGGCCTCTTCGTATTAGTGCGATTTAATTTATTGCGAGCGAAATTACGTACGCGTTTTTTATCTTACGAAGTCGCGTGGTTCAAGTTACAAACTTTTGTCGATAAGTTACATGAGGTAAGCGACGCAACGATAAGATAGTGAAGATAGTATAATACGGACCCTTAAAGACATTCGGCCTCAGGTATGTTCTCACTAGGTGACTAGTGGCCCGCGTTCGCGTGGATTGTGGCTTTTTGGTTCCCGCGGGAACTCTTTAATTTTCCGGGATAAAAAGCCTTGTGTTATTCTGATTATGAAATTTGGCACAGAGGTAGAGATTAAGAGGTAGATTTCTTTGATTATCTCTGTGCCAAATTTCATCCAGATCCGTCCAGCCGTTCTGGCGTGATTGAATAACAAACATCCATCCATCCATACATCCATCAATTCATCCATCCATCCGAACTTTCGCGTTTATAATATTAGTACAGAATATAGATGGTTATTGGTTCGATTTTTGGGAACGCATCTTTAACTTTCCTTGATTACCACTTGCTTGCTTGAAAAAAAACATGAGGATATGTGAGGAAACCTACATGCCCGAGAGTTCTTTAAAATCTTCTGGAAAATGTGTTAAGTCTGCCAATCTGCACTTGGCCAGCGCGGTGGACTATGGCCTAATCCTTCTGTGGATGAAATGATGATCACTGTGATTTCTCGATATATTCCTGTAATTATAAATTCCAAAATTGTCGGGGATTGAACCCCACTTATAATAATAAAAACAGCGCTCACCACTGTGCCAGGAAGGTGATCAAAAATCGCTCGTGAATTGTGCCATAGCCTAAATACTGTGTTCTTGTTTTAAAAGATATTTCATGTAAGAACATATTAACGGCATGGTGCATTCAACATGCATGCAACGACAGGGCCATGCCATATATCATGCATGCGGTGAAACGCGTGTTGTGTAATAATTTTTTATTGCATGGAATTATGCCTTTTTGCGATCGCATGTAATTGTTATTAATGAATTATGATAAGAAAATTATGCACCTCGATTGTAATGGATTTCTCTGTGTCATAGATTGTCTGTGTCGATTTGTACTCGAAGGTATTACTTACAAGTTTTTGACGACCTCCCTCAAGATATCGTAGTGGGAAAAAAATAGAAAACAAATGCACATCATTTAAAAAATTACTGCCCTGTCATATTGAATTTAAAAAAATATATGGCGAGTTATATAGTTTTTTAATTAAGATTTTAACTAGCGAATGACTTCGTCTGCGTGGTTTGAGGTTTTTTGGTTACCGCGGGAACTCTTTAATTTTCCAAGATAAAAAGTAGCCTATGTGCTATTCCAGACTATAATCTGTAAGCATAATTCCAGAAGTGGGTGAATAATTAAAATTACTTTAAAAATATGTTTGTACTCTCTTTAAAACGTGCACGAATAAATGGTTAAACATGTAGCGGTTTGACGAGAGATTTAATGTAAACAGTTAATTATAAAAACTTGGCCAAAGCATCACAACAACAATAAATTAATCATTTGACCAGGCTGCAGTTGCTACTGATAAGCTCTAAAACAAATTGCGATCTAAACACAAAAGTATTAAATAATCGCTGATTCTGTCGGCAACAGACTAACCCAACAAAGTCAAAATACTCGTATTTATGCAAATTATACCAATATGGCGTATCCCCGCCAACAAACTGACCGAGTGAATTACATCGAATGAGTCAAATATCAACTTAATTAAACCTTCGTCAATAAACAAATACACAATCTTTTAAATTTTCTAAAAATTCAATTCAATTTTAAACACAAAGCTAACAAATCTCTGTGCCAAATTTTAGCCCGATCCGTTCAGCCGTTGGGGCGTAACAAACATCCATACATCCATACATCATATAATATTAGTAAGATTTATTTCTTAGTCTTAATTAAAATATATGCCTAGCCTTAGTTTCTATATAATATTAAAAATATTTTACCTAACACAATTGAAAAAAATTGAAATATAGCGAGTGTCACTCGGGAGAATTGTTCACACACCTTTGAGAACATGAATTCTCCCGAGTCCCGGAAATTATCTAAATATATAAAATTAAAAGGTGACTGACTGACTGACTGATCTATCAACGTCAGTTCAAACCACTGGACGGATCGGGCAATTTAAAATTTGGCATTTAGATAGCTATTATGACGTAGCAATCCGCTAAGAAACGATTTGAGAATTCTACCCTTAAGTAATTTTGAAATTTGTATAAAAATCTAAACTAACATGAGCCTTTCCTATCATAAAATTTTTGCATTTTAAATTATTTTTCGAAAAGCGTAAACTTATTTCCTTAACAGGTACATAAGTGAAGGAATAAAAAATAGCAAGCGTAGGAGGTTAAATGGAGAATAGGTTTTTTATCGATTTCTGTACTTAATAATTAACATTCACAGACAGACAACCATTATGTGAGTACCAAACTAGGATACCCGTTTATACCTTGTTATGAGATTCACCACAGTGTAACAGAATCAATAGGTAAAATGGTTGGCAAAATCTATACTCATATTAAAGTACCTACTACTAAATAAGCTTAAATAAACAAATATTATACAATCATATACTAAAATATTAATATTAAACTAACTATAAAATAACTACTATCAAAAAGAAATCTAGATTAATATTATAAATGCGAAAGTTGGGGTGGCGTGGTCGGATGTTTGTTACGTGTGAAGAAACAAACGATGCAAACCTACAACAAATACATGGTACAAATATTCAAAATTTGATTTTAAGTACTAGCTGAAGTTTTTTGGTTCTCTTTCAATTTTCCGGGATGTAAAGTAGCCTATGTGTTATTTCAGACTATAATATCGATCTACATGCCACATTTCATTTTATTCAGACCTAGGAAGTGTTATTCTAATACTAGAACATTCTTGTACCTACTATGTTATTTAAATATCTAACTACAAAAAAAAATACAAATTTGTACGTCAGGGTTGCCTGATTGGATATGCTGCAACTTTTCATACTGTAACCATCATTGTAACACATATTCAGACAAATAAATTATATTCTATTCTATTCTATTCTAGGTCCGTTCAGCCGTTCTGACGTGATTGAGTAACAAACATCCATCCATCCATCCATCCAAACTTTCGCATCATACTTAATGTTATAAATGCGTAAGTGTGTTTGTTTGTTGGTTTATGGGTTTGTTATTTTGTCCTTCAATCACGCCACAACGGAGGATTGACGTGATTTGGTATGGGTATAGTTGAGGACCTGGAGAGTGACATAGGCTTTTTTTTATTCCGGAAAATTAAGGAATCAATAAACTTAAACTACGCAGACGAGATCGCAGGCATCAGCTAGTTTATAATCCATACTAATATTATAGATGCGAAAGTGTGTCTGTTTGTCTTTCCGTCTGTCTGTCTGCTACGCTTTCACGGCCCATCTGCTCAACAGATTTTGATGAAATTTGGTACAGGGATAGATTGTATCCCGGGAAGGACATAGGATACTTTTCACTATTACAGGATTAGGTCACGGGAATTACGTGTGGCAGCCCTACGAAGATCGCCGACGTTGCAACCCCTACCAACGCGTAATCTTGTTTATTAGGGTCAAGCCGACGCATCATTATTAATTAAGATCTAGATTAAATTATTCTATTCCTAACATCGGTTAGAGTCACCATTTTCAAATATTCCTAGTTATAATTATTTTTTTGGTAACTAATTAAATAAGTTATAAAGTAAATCCTTTTTTTTAAATCCTCCAAGTGCCACTAACGTATTTGGCGCAGTCGGTAGGATCTTCGCGGGAAGACTTGTGTTCCCGGGGGCTATCAAGTCCCGAAGTCGAAGAGAACCTACGGACCTGTGGCACATCAGGAGGAGAATCAAGAAATCGATTCCGAAGAAAAGGAGCCATGCGGTATATGTGAGTACACTAGAATATTTCTCGTGTTGCTCTCCTTATCCTTAAGTACCTTTAAATTCCTCAAGATTTACCACCCAAGAGCCTCTAGTTCTCGCGAGCCTGGATTCAGACAGGCCCGACGACAAATAGCAGATAATAATAGATATTTAGACTTAGGAAGTAATTTAGGTTTAGACCAGTTGTTTGAGATGGCCCAAGCCCAGCCAGACACAATTTTTAAGGCACTTCGCCTTGTCCCAGATTTTGATGGTAACCCTAACATATTGACGCGTTTTATAAAAATATGCGATCAGCTTGTTGCGCAATACGTAAGCACTGCACCGGGCAATGAGTTCGCTAACTCGTGCGTAATTAATGGTATTTTAAATAAAATCACAGGCACCGCGGCCTGTACCATCAACTCAAATGGAATACCAGATAGCTGGTTAGGAATCCGTACAGCCCTTATAAATAATTTCTCAGACCAAAGGGATGAAACAGCCCTCTACAACGACCTCTCCTTAGCCACTCAGGGGAATAAAACACCCCAGGAGTTTTATGAACACTGTCAAACTTTGTTTAGTACGATCATGACATTTGTGACATTACACGACGTTATCCCGACAACTATTGAGGCGAAACGCGAACTTTACAGGAAAGTCACTGTGCAAGCATATGTACGCGGGTTAAAGGAACCCTTGGGATCGCGCATACGTTGCATGCGGCCTAGCACTATGGAAAAAGCTCTCGAGTACGTTCAGGAAGAACTTAACGTAATCTATCTGCAACAACGAAACGAACCCTCCAGAAATCAATTAATACCTAAGGTTCCTATACCCCATAACATACCGCCAGCCACACTACAGTTTATACCACCACGACCGCCAACCTTCCAGACACCTACACCGAACTGGCCTGCACCTTACGGACAGCGCCCGATGAGACCTCCAACCCAGCCATTTAATCAAAATCAACCCCGTATGCTAACCAACACCCAAAAAATGTTCGCTGCTCCACCGCCTAACTACAACCTCCGTAGCAACGTATTTAGACTACCACCCCGAAACAACCAGACTAACGGACAAACACTGCAGCCTATGAGTGGAGTCCAAAGATTCAATACCCGACCATTACCTCCTACTAATGCCCCAACAGGTTATAATTGGAATAGGTCCGGGAACCCTCCAGCTGGTAATAATTTCAGACCGCGCGAAATGCACGTAAATGAATGTATGCCATATTATGACGGATCATATTACGATGACTACAATACCTACTACGAGCCCGAGTACGATTACACTTACAATAATGACTATAGTAATGCTTATGACCTGGGTTTGCCTTGTGACTTTAACAATTCTTACTACTATAATACGACCGTTGACGATCAATCTCACGACGAATCCCTACCACAGGCAGTGTCTGACCAATCAGAACAGGATTTTCAGAAGGCTTCGAAATCATCAAAGCCAAAATAGAAGTAAATCTTCAAACGCAGAGGCAATTACCCTACATTCAGATCGCGAACCCCCCATTAAAATTGTTGGTCGATACAGGTGCAAACCAGAGCTTCATAAACCCTGAAGCTGTCGAAAGATACTATACCGATTTTCCCCTAAACTTTGACCCGTTCGAAGTAACAAACATACACGCGACCAGTAGGAGTAATTATTCTATTACAATACCTTGTTTCAAAGAGTTCAACGACACAAACTATATCAAGTTGTTTGTGTATCAATTTCACAACTACTTTGATGGTCTTATAGGTCTAGATTTATTAAATGAATGGGAAGCCCGCATAGATTTAAAGGAAGGTCGTCTAATAACGCGCTCTGCCGCCAACCCGATCAGGATGTATAACTCATGTAATGTAAATCTTTATGAGGATGTCATTCCAGCGGGTTCCTCGAAAATTATACGTATTCCAGTCGACGTATCGGACGGCGATGCCTTTATTAACGAACAGGTGATATGTAATTGTATAGTACACGAGTGCATCACCACAGTAAAAAATAATCGCGGTTACCTAGAAGTCGAGAACCCTTCGCGAAACGATGTCATTTTCTCACTCGATCGTCCCGCGCACGTGAAGTTATTTAATATTGAATGCACGCGTACACAGCAGTTATCACCACGCGCACGGGAAGTAGTCTCCCGCTTACGAACCGACCACTTGAACGAGGAGGAAAAAGCTAACCTTATTACGCTTTGCTCGCGCTACTCCGACGTATTTTATATAGAAGGGGAAAATTTGACTTTCACGAACCAAATTAAACATCGAATCAGAACAATCGATGAGGTGCCAATTCACTCCAAAAGTTATCGCTATCCATTCATACACCGACAAGAGGTTAGGGATCAGATACAGAAGATGCTGCAACAAGGCATAATACGACCCTCTGACTCTGCCTGGAGTTCACCGATCTGGGTAGTACCCAAGAAGGTAGACGCTTCCGGAAAAAAGAAATGGCGTATCGTAGTTGACTTTCGGAAACTTAATGAAAAGACCATCGACGACAAATACCCAATACCGAACATTAACGACGTACTTGACAAACTAGGAAAATGTCAATACTTTACGACCCTAGACTTAGCCAGCGGGTTCTACCAGGTAGAAATGGACCCCCAAGATATTTCTAAAACAGCTTTTAACGTAGAAAATGGGCATTTTGAGTTCCTTAGGATGCCCATGGGCCTCAAAAATTCACCGTCTACATTTCAACGCGTGATGGACAACGTCTTAAGAGGATTGCAGAACGAAATATGCTTGGTTTATTTAGACGATATCATAGTATTTAGCACCTCCCTACAAGAACACCTAGTAAATCTAGAAAAGGTTTTTCAGAGACTTCGAGAGTCTAACTTTAAGATACAAATGGACAAATCGGAGTTCCTAAAGTTAGAGACCGCCTATCTGGGTCATATTATTAGCAAAGACGGCATTAAACCTAACCCTGATAAGATTGCTGCTATCGAAAAATATCCGATTCCAAAGACTCAAAAGGAAATTAAACAATTCTTAGGCCTTCTCGGTTATTACCGAAAATTTATCCCAGACTTTTCCCGCATAACCAAACCCCTCACCCAATGCCTCAAAAAGGGCAGGAAGGTTATCCCTGACAGAGAATACATTAATTGCTTCGAGAAATGTAAATCTCTATTGACTAATGATCCCATACTACAATATCCCGATTTCACCAAGGAATTCGTCTTAACAACCGATGCCTCCAACGTAGCCATCGCAGGTGTACTATCCCAGGGACCCATAGGTTCCGATAAACCCATCTGTTATGCATCCAGGACCCTAAATGATAGCGAAGTTAACTATAGCGTCATCGAGAAAGAGCTGCTTAGCATCGTTTGGGCCACAAAGTATTTCAGGCCATACCTTTTCGGACGCAAATTCAAAATTGTGACAGACCACAAACCATTACAGTGGATGATGAATTTGAAGGAGCCGAATTCACGACTAACTAGGTGGAGACTCAGACTCAGTGAATATGACTTTACGGTCGTCTACAAAAAAGGGAAAGCGAATACAAACGCTGACGCCCTGTCCCGAATAGAAATTCATAACAACGACATCGACACTGCGTCTCTATTTCAGGAAATAGAAGACTACGCTAGTTCCTTAGCTGGAAACCCATCCACATCAATAGCTCCTCAAGCAAACTCTTCCACCGAAACAGCTCATACGAGTGCCGAAAATCCCATACTAGAAATCCCCATCACTGACGAACCCCTGAACAAATTTCACCGACAGTTACACCTCACTCTCGTAAACGACATCAAACGGAAGCCGATCATGACTAAGCCATTTGACACCCATACACGAGTCAGCCTGCAACTATCGGAATCCAACCTAGAGACTGACGTCATTAACGCCATAAAGGACTATGTTACTCCAAAGGTTAAAACAGCAATTCTAATTAACCCACCTCTAGCCATGTATTCCATTATACCGATCCTACAGGAAAAATTCAAAAGTTCATCAATGAATCTTGTATTAGCGAAAAGGGAGCTAGAAAACGTAAAAGAATACCTCAGACAACAGGAGATTATACGCCATCACCATGACGGAAAAACGAACCACCGCGGCATCAACGAATGTTATTTAGCCTTATCCCAGAAATATTACTGGCCTAAGATGCGGGAACATATTACTAAATTTATAAACGAATGTACCATCTGTGGGCAAGCTAAATATGACAGAAACCCTATAAGACCCCAATTTAACATTGTACCGCCAGCAACAAGGCCTTTCGAAATAGTTCACATAGACTTATTCACCGCACAAAATGAAAAATATCTGACCTTCATTGACGTCTTTACTAAGTACGGTCAGGCATATCACCTGCAAGATGGTACAGCTATAAGTATACTACAAGCACTTTTAAGGTACTGCACCCATCATAACGTGCCCTTGACCATCGTCACAGACAACGGCACCGAATTTGCCAACCAGTTGTTCATGGAGTTCACAAGACTCCATAAAATTAATCATCATAGAATCCTAGCTCATTCCCCTAACGCTAACGGAAACATAGAACGATTCCATTCCACAATACTGGAACATCTTAGGATCCTGAAATTACAACATAAAGACGAACCCATCATAAACCTCATGCCTTACGCTATCATAGCTTACAACAATACCATTCATAGTTTCACAAGATGTAGACCGTTCGACTTACTAACCGGGCATTTCGACTCTAGAGACTGTCTTGACCTTGACATTACCCAACAACTATTACAACAATATGTCCAAACCCACAGAGATCAAATGCAAAAAGTGTATGAGATCATAAATTCCACTTCTCTCGACAATCGTAAAGCCTTAATAGAAACTAGGAACGAAACTCGCGAACCAGAGGTACAATACGCTCCGGACCAACAAATTTTCATAAAAAACCCCCTAGCCAGCCGGCAAAAAACAGCCCCACGCTACACTCAGGACACGGTATTAGCTAATCTACCCATTCACATTTACACCTCCAAAAAACGAGGACCAGTGGCAAAATCTAGATTAAAACGAGTCCCTAAGACAGCTAATTTGTTTCAGGATGCTGCTATTATTGACGTTCCGAATAACTCGACCCGAAGAGATAAGACTTGAAAGCCTGGATGACGGACCGGGACTGTTACCTTACAAACTTGGACCAATGAGATTAACTACTCAGCACCATACGTTCCTACAATACGTACAGTTAGACCAGATTGAGATCCGAATAAACTCATTAAAATCCCATTTACTGACCTACCAGGACCTGATGACCAATAATACATACTCACTCTACGAAATTCAGACAAGCCATCTGCTTAACAAGCTTGACAGTGTATTGCATCAATTAAAGTCATTAGAACCGAATCGTACCAAAAGAGGTCTAGTTAACGGTCTAGGTTCAATCATAAAAAGCATAAGTGGCAACTTAGACTACACTGATGCCCTGAAGTACAATGAGGCAATCAAAATGTTGCAAACAAACCAGGACAAAATTGTGACAGAATTCAACAACCATATTAGCCTGGGAAAGGACTGGATGTCTAAACATAACCATATATTAGAACAAATAGTAAAAAATCAGGCCACAATCAACTCCACATTACAAGACATAGTCAAAAAGGAATCATATAAAGATTTAAGTTTGGTAAAATTCACGAAACTTTCCCAACTTTTAGTTATTATTAGCTATAACGTAGAGGATTTAATGCAAGAATTAATTAGAATAGAAAATAGTTTAGCATTCGTACGCGCATCGAGCACGCACCACTCTATGATAGATATAGATGTATTAAGTTCGATGATTAGTAAGCTTCAAAGTATTTACGGGGTAGATCAAATATTAAAATTAGAACTAAGGGATTATTACGATATCATAAAACCAGCGTCGTATTACGTAGAAAAACAAATAGTTTTCGTATTTAATTTCCCAATCTTGTCTAAGGATATATTTAACTTATATAGGCTATCGATAGTTCCTAACAAAAATGCTCAGGCTCTCATCCCGTCCTATCCCTTCATAGCAACTAACGGGGAATCATTCGTGTACATAGAGACAGAATGTCCGAAGTTTAACAACTGGTTCCTATGCGAAAAAGGGATCGACCATCAAATCCGCACTAAATCAGACTGCATCCACGAACTGATCGTCAAGCAAACTCTACGGGAATCCTGTCAACTTGCAACCATCAATCTAGCGGATGAAGCAATGGAGAAGCTAGACGATAGACACTACATTCTGTCATTTCCCAAGACCACAAGAGTACAGCTTTCCTGCGACCAGCAAGACCACACTTCACTCCAGGGAAGCTACTTCGCTACAATCCCGGTCGGATGTCGCCTGAAGTCCGAGGACCTTACCATAGTCAACGACTACGACGAAATCAAGGGCCAGGCTTTAAAACTATCTAAGATACCCTACGACGTCGGAAAACAGGCTATCACATCACCACGCTTCAATTTAAGCTCCATCAACCTTCAAGATCTTCATAATATTCAAGAGAAAATCATGGTTCAAGCCCCTCTCAGAATCGAACAAGTACAGTCAAGCACCCTTTATCACACTACCATACCCTTCTACATAATACTATCGGGTATATGCATTCTTCTCATCCTCCGGTTACTTCAAAGGTTCCTGAAGAAGCCTGGCAGGGAGACGAGAAAACCAACTACAGACAACGCCGAGAAAACCGCCGAGTTGGAAGACGTCCCGGCATCATTCTCGCTGAAAGTGCTCAAATAGTTGCCGTTCTGAGGGTGGAGGAATTACGTGTGGCAGCCCTACGAAGATCGCCGACGTTGCAACCCCTACCAACGCGTAATCTTGTTTATTAGGGTCAAGCCGACGCATCATTATTAATTAAGATCTAGATTAAATTATTCTATTCCTAACATCGGTTAGAGTCACCATTTTCAAATATTCCTAGTTATAATTATTTTTTTGGTAACTAATTAAATAAGTTATAAAGTAAATCCTTTTTTTTAAATCCTCCAAGTGCCACTAACGTATTTCGGGCATCATCTAGTTGTAAATGATTTTTTAAAAAAGAGCTATCACTGAGTTTCTTGCTGGTTCTTCTCGGTAGAAATGGCATTCTGATCCAGTGGTAGATTCACTAGACGATTCAAAAGCACTTGTACTTAATAAGTTTATTTGAATAAAAAAATATATGTTTGAGCATGAGTATAAATGGTTGGCAAAATCTATAATAATATTATAAATGCGAAAGTTTGGATGGATTTAAGTAAGATTTAAGTTAAGATGACTGTAAGTATTCTGTATTTATTTAGCCTGTGGCCATCGGCTCCGTATGTAAAGGACATTATACTAACAAAAATGTCCGTAACTGTATAATTAATACAAAACTAGTTACGCCCCGTTGCTCTCAACGTGTTTGGTGAGTTTACTCGTGTTTTTGTTATTGTGTTTTAACAATCTGTCAATGGTTAAGTTATCACTTTAAACTACAAGTTAATCCGTTTAAAAAAAAGGATAAATTGAACAAGTAATTGACACGCTAACGTACAAAGTCCTGTGGGTCTAGATTTTTTTTTAATCTTTTTTTTTTTGAAGTGAAAACTTCTTTAGAAGCGTTGAGCACTTTTTGGTAGAGGGTAAACTTGTAGATTCGCGTGACCGACATGCTCGCGTGAGTCGTGACCGACATGCTCGCGTTGTTACGAAGACAAAAGGTCTTAAATATAAATATAAATATAAATATACTACATTCAAACTTAAACTTTAATTCCTTAGCGTTAAGGTTTACATTTAATTTTTTTTAACAAAAATAAAAAAATTATCTTCATTCTCACTTTTATCGACTTTGGGAGTTTATATTTTACAGAACATGTCAACTCCAAGGGTCTAGAAAACTTAAGATTTTAGTTTGGCATGCATCCCATAGTAGATGATGCCCGCGACTTCGTCGGCGTGGATTAAGTTTTTTTAATTCCCATGGGAGTTGCTTAATTTATTTATTTTTTAACCCGTCCCTCTAAAGTCTAACCCGAGACTCACCACTATATATTATATAAAAGTTCATTCGTTTTGTATACAGTAATGCACAGCTGTTGAGCGCCGTGCGGAGGTCCCGGGTTCGATCCCCGGCAGAGTCAATTTGGGAATATATAATTTCTGAATTTTCCCTGGTCTGGCCTGGTGGGAGGCGTCGGCCGTGGCTAGCTACCACCCTACAGGCATAGACGTACCGCCAAGTGATTTAGCGTTCCGGTATGATGACGTGTAGAAACCAATTAGAGTTACGGGTTTAATATAACTGCAGCCCGAAACGGTTATCCCGCTACCATCTTATACTGCATCATCACTTACCATCAGGTGAGAAAAGTTATGCTTGTGGCACTGCACATATCCGGTTACTGACTTTTATTGTCATCGCTTACCCGATGATTTTGATATCCGCCGTTACAATTCGGGCAGGTCTTATCTTATCATCCGTTAAGTGTCGGTGAGCGAATTAAATTCACACATCGGCTTTAATCTTCATATAATTTTTGCACAATTTAAATGTTAAGATTAGTGTACACCCTTGAGGAAAAGGATTAATTAAATACGTTCTTTAACTTAATTAAACTTTGCCTTCCATTAAAATAATTTAAAAGCTACCAAGTAATACCTATGTACAGGCAAGAATAAAATTTTCTTCATTAAAAAAAAAATGTACTTAACTCGTAAAAATTCTGGTTGTATTGATTGTTGTAATATAGAATGATGTTCCTATTCCTATATATATATATATAAATATTGAAGCTCTATGTTTTATATAGGTACTTCAATGGCTAAAATTTAAAAAAAAAATCATTCTTTAAATTCTTTAATTTTTAATTTTTTTTAATTTTAATAAAAGAATTCTGCATTAAAATGAGTTCTAACTTAAAGTGCTCTCACTTTTAGTTAGAACTCAATTTGATGCAGTTTTTGAGTTCCAAATAGCGGCAAATAAATCCATATTGGTTGCTTTCTAAAACGTTACTTTTTTAAGTTATCGATTTCTGATATAAAAAACTGCCTCGTTGGTCTAGTAGTATTTTCGACTGAGGCTGATGAAGTCCCAGGTTCAAGTTCCGGGTCGGGCCATAATTCAGTACCTATTGGATTTTTCTGATTAGAAATTCTCAGTACTAGCCCGGAGTTATTAGGTTGGCGGTGTTTCACCCCCGTGCCTCGGAGAGCAACGTTAATCTTTCGGTCCTGGTTATTATCACTAACATGATAAAAGTCGTTAAAGCCCACCAACCTGCATTGGAGCAGCGTGGTGGGTCTAAGCTCTAATTCCCTCTCTCCAATAAGAGTGGAGGCCAGTGTTCAGCAGTGGGACGTAAATGGGTTGTAGTGATATAAAAAAAGTCAGAAGTAAAATTAAAAGGCACGTGTAAACCAAGCTTTACATTCCAGAAATTTTCGTCCAATGTGTTGTACGGTCCAAATTTTTAATATACGAATACATTCTTAAATTAAGATAAGATCGGCCCCGAATCAGGGCCAAATCAGCCTCATTTTGACATGCCACCTGTCAAGCGTGTGATGGTGTGAAAATTTTAGAGCTGGGACTGTATTTAACGATACATATTTGCGTTTAAGACCGTTTAATCCATCTCTTTATAACTGTAAGTTATTGTAAATTACTTAGTCGCTGAAAATGTTGTATTTTATAAATCCAATTTCATTCTTTTTTACAATTTATTTATTAACTAGATGATACCCGCGAATTCATCCGCGTGGATTAGGTTTTTTGAGCCCCCCGGGAACTCTTTAATTTTCCAAGATTAAAAGTAGCCTATGTCCTTCTCCGGGATAAAAACTATCCCTATACCAAAATTCATCAAAATCGGTTGAACAAATGGGCCGTGAAAGCGTAGCAGATAGACGTCTATCTGCTACGCACACTAATTTAGCATTTATAATGATAGTATGGAAGTATGGATACCTATAGGATAAAAATATCAAATTCAATATTTTTGTGCTCTTTGGTGTTGAAACCCTGGGTCTGGTCGTGGCCGTGGGGCGAAGATGCTAGATCCTTTTAGGATCTATCTTCTCGTCTCACGGAGTCCACAGGTGACCGGAGGGCTGGCAGTTAGGTACCTCGGCCAACATATAAGTTTGGCTATTCAGCGGGGTAACGCAGCCAGCGTTCTGGGAACATTGCTTCATTACAGCTGTTCGGATTATTTTTAAATGTTTAGTTTTACAGTAGCAGTTAGCACAAAAATTTTATTTAACTTGAGAAATTATAGGCAAGGGAAAAACACACCAGGCACCACGGGCAATTCTTTTCGTCTGACAAAAATACGACTACACAGACTACCGTGACACGACGAAAGGTGTTTCCCATACGGTGCGAGCATTTCACGGTTCACTGTCTGTAGAGTGCTTCCACCCTAACTCTAGTGCATTAAACTTTGGTAAGCTACCCAAATCTCTATAATAAAATATATATAATAAATGGGTAAATATAACATCAAAACCAAACCGCGTGCAATGTGCATACAAAAAAAATCCACCATTCGTGTTCCAACCCATCTCATTTCAAAACGTTCTGTTTTCGAATTTACTTTTTTAAATTCCAGCCAATGCAACGATTCACGTCCTTTCAGCCTTTTTAAAAGGCCTTTGAGTGAAGTGTGAGCCCGCTTTTATTTCTATTGTACCGACACTTTATTTTTCTCGTCGACTCGGATATTATTATTATTTAGTCGTCGATGTATCCGCAGAACGAGTTTCGAGCCGGCGTTTGGGCCGTGACCTTTAGGGATGTGCACCTTTCACATTTCTATCGATATCGAGTATATTTTTGAAAATAATCGTCTTTTATTATATAGAGCTACAAAATTTTCAATACATCAGTTTTGTATAGTTAAAATTGGTTAATGGACGTCTAGAATCTGAGGCCCGATTATGTAAGAAAATCGTTTTTGCGAGCTCAAAACGTAAGTAACGTTGTAAGTATTTTAACATAAGATAATAAGCATAAGCATCTTCGAATCTTAAACAGTTCGAATACAGTATGTTTAACAAACTTAACCGATTTTCTTTACAATTTTCTTATGCAATTTTGCTACAGACGTAAGATCGTAAATACTGGAACAGACCATAATAAAAAAAGCAAACATTAAGCATTAAGCAACATACTTAAGTTGGAAGTTGGAACACAGGAAAAAAATCGGTCAAAAATTTCTGATAAATCCAGATATATTTAGAACAATAAAGTGATGACTTTCTTTAGTAAAAATTGTAATGAATGTTTTAATTATGTTGTGGCTTAGCCTAAACTTTGACTGGTAAGTAGTAGATTTAAAGTAAACTTAATTGAAGCCTAATGTTTAATACTGGATTGGCTGTTTAATGTTTTCATATGCGCAAAAAAATATTATCAATATTCTTTTTCTATTTATCTATTATCACTTTCGCATTAGCAAAACGTGTAGGTAAGTATATTCTCCTGACGATAAATTATGTAGGTACTACCACAGAATATCAATCAATCATTTATTCAATTGTTTTTGTGGCTATGTCCTTTTAAACCATTTGTTGCCTGGAAGAGATTTCTGTGAAATCCGCCAAATTGTATACTTCCTTTGTTTGCTATGTTTATTGGTATGTTTACTGTTATTATTGTTTTTTTGATGTACAATAAAAGTATATTCATTCATTCATTCATTCAATTTAGGTAAACTGTAGGTACACATATTGACAACCATTACTTACATATTAAACCCGATTTCGATAAACAGAAACATCGATATCGTCGATAAAACCGCCCAAACCGGACAGGCCCATCACTAAAACACGCGTCACTTTCGTGTTTCATCTTTTACACCTCCAATGATGCACCTTTTCTCTCGTATCGCCTCGTCTCTTTCGCACCGTTTTCCACCTACACTCTGTGCGTTGATTTCTGTACGACATTCAAGACACTGTGTTCGTAAATCTCTTTGTGTTGGATCTCTGTGTCGGGGTTCTGTGTGGTGTGGATGCCTTTTTAAACTTGTATTAAGCAGTTTAAAGCCTGTCATTGCCTATTAGTTTAATAATATTGGATGTTTTTTGCGTTTTTCGTAAGAGGCTCCATTCAGGTGGGCTGTTATTGGGTATTTTATTTTGTTTGGACAATCTTACACTTGTGGTTTTATCTGTAAGACTTTTAATCAGTATTCGAATGAAATAGTAATTTATCAGCTTTATTATACCACTTCAAGTTACTGACTGCGATCTCGTGGTAATGATGAAGCAGTCTAAGATGCTAGCAGTCGAACCTGATAGGGGGTATTTGAGTTATATTATTATGCTATGTGCACTTATAATTGATTTACGTATAAGAAATAGTTATGATGTGAATGTTCTTGTGTTTATTCAGAATTCAGAAATTATAAATGCCGGCGCTCAAACCCGGGACTTCAAACCTAACAAAGAACACAGCGCTCAGCCGCTCACCACTGCGCCAGGGGGGTAGTCAAAAACTTATTTAAAATGTAGGTATTGAGCAACCTGCAGTGATAATTAATGATAAATGAATTTTTTTTTTCACGTAGGACAACTTGTAACATGTCAAGACTCTACCACTGGTTTGTGGGGTGTGTGGGGGTGGGGGTCCAGGGTTCGTATCCCGGGCATACACCTCTTACTTTCGGAGTAATGTGCGTTTTTAACAATTAAAATATAATATAAGAAAAACATTGTGAGAAAACCAACATGCCTGAGATTTCACCATTATTTTCTCAATCGTTTTTAAAGTCTGCCAATATGCATTTGCCTAGCGTGGTGAACTATGGCCTACACCCTTCTAATTCAGGCAAGGGCTCAATACTCAACAGTTTGTCCCAACTATTATGAGATTGCTTGTTCGACATTACGCCCATCTTTTCCACCGATTTTGATGAAATTTGGTTCAAACAATAAATTACTAAATAGGTTTTGTCCTATAGTATAGGACATAGGCTTTTTTAATCGCTTAAAATTAAGGAGTTATGTGACAATAATTATGTCACACAAATAAAACTTAAACCACCTAGTATCAACATACTATTATAATAAATGCGAAAGTGTGTTTGTTAGTATGTTTGTAATTCAATCACGCCGCAACGGAGCAACGGATCCACGTGATTTTTGGCATGGGCATAGTTCATGACCTGAAGAGTGACAGTACTTTTTATCTCGGAAGATTGAGGAGTTCCCGCGGGAATAAAAAAAAACTTAATCTACGCGTACGAAGTCGCGGGCATCAGCTAGTCATACTATAAATGTCTCAAGAATATGCAAATTAGTCTAATCTTTGAAATTGTCTTGAAGTGCCTTGAAGTTGGATATTTATTCAAATGTAAGGATTCCTTAGATTAATTTTAGCCATAGGGATTAGGGGAGACGTAATCATGGAATTATACCATGGAGTACATAGATATAGAGGATTTCTATTTTAATTTCTTGTAATACTTTCGTATATGAAAGGAAATTCAAAATGACATGACAAGCTCACTACTACTGCAGCAATTTTGTTTTGATATTGTTGTGAAAAATCCTACCATGACTTCCCTAAAGGAAGCTTAAAAGAACATTGTTATCCTAAGCAGTTTTGTGACGTTAAAAAATGAAAATTTGGTTGTGAAAATGGTTGATTCAGGGGCCATACTGCCTACGCTTATAGCACTATAGCATACTCAATATGACTGATGTTATGAATATCTATACCTACTAATCACATTGAAATAGAAATAGGTACTAAAAAAATTCTACATCAATGACTAATTATGATGAAGTTGAATCTCTATTGAAACCATAGCGAAAAAATTCTATGTCTATGATTGAAACGCATCCTGTAAAAACTTAAAATAAAATAATATACTTACATATACATATACATAAAATATAATGGATATACCTACCTACTTACCCTTAATAGTATAAGATTATAATATGGCTTATTAATACTTACGAGTATTTATCACACAATCGCAGCACGACGATTATACACGCACACGCGATCACACACTACACAAACTTACACACTCACTACACTACACACACACGCACACACATCACTACATTACACTTTATATTATGCTTGTACACATGCTAATACACAAACAGCATTACAAACTTAATTTACAGCTGCCACTACATTTGTTTACTTTATTAATTTAAATTTTTTTTCCCACTTATTGTTCTGTTATAATTTTGATTGTTTTATGTTGTTTATTTTTATTATTATTGTTAAGGAAGAGCGGAGCCTTCTAGTACAGGGGTAACTTAAACTCTTAAAAGAAGGCCTCAACCTTTTATGTGTAAAAATAATGTTGGTATGAAAATAAACAATTTTTAATTTTTTTTAATTTTTAATACTAATATTATAAATGCGAAAATTTGGATGATGGATGTATGGAATATGTATGGATGGATGTTTGTTACGTGTCCGTGAACTTAGCAGAGCAAAAGCCAGCAGATCAAAAATAAAAGGGAGTTCTGTTCGCATGCAGATGAGTTCTATAGTTCCTGATAGATTTTAGAGATAGTTCTGCCGAGTTAGCCCAAAAAACGCCGGATGAAAAAATGATCTGCTAACTTCCGGTAGCAGATCATTTTCTATAAAATCAAATTTTAAAGTGAGTTCTGTGCGCATGCGACTGAGTTCTATAGTTCCTCATACTTTTCAGACATAGTTCTAGCACTTAAACCTAGAAAAAAGTCAATTGAAAATAATGATCTGCTACGGGAAGTTAGCAGAGCATCTGGCAGACCATGAAATAAAAATTCACAGAAAATTGAATTGTAGCTTCAGAGGCAAGAACTCTACGGTTTCTACTAGAAGAATAACAGATCTATAAATTCCATACAAAATCTTGCTTAGAACTCTCATAAAACCTCTAGCAGAGCATAACAGAAGAGTACAAAATATCATCGAATTGAGATAATCACTACGTTTTAAAAAATTCACTGAAACTAGAACTCTTGCCTGAGAGGCTAGAACTCTGCAGTTTCTGATAGAAGAATAACACATATTCAATATCCAGTACAAATCTTGCCTAGAACTCTCATAAAACTTCCAGCAGAGCATACAAGAAGAGTACAAAATACCATCGAAATGCGATAATAACTACGTTTTAAAAAATTCACTGAAACTAGAACTCTCGCCTGAGAGGCTAGAACTCCACAGTTTCTGATAGCAGAATAACAGATCTTCAATATCCAGTACAAATAATGCCTGGAACTCTCATAAAACTTCCAGCAGAGCATACAAGATGAGTACAAAATACCATCAAAATGCGATAACAACTACGTTTTAAAAAATTCACTGAAACTAGAACTCTCGCCTGAGAGGCTAGAACTCCACAGTTTCTGATAGAAGAATAATAGATCTTCAATATCCAGTACAAATCTTGCCTAGAACTCTCATAAAACTTCCAGCAGAGCATACAAGAAGAGTACAAAATATCATCGAATTGAGATAATCACTACGTTTTAAAAAATTCACTGAAACTAGAACTCTTGCCTGAAATGCTAGAACTCTGCAGTTTCTGATAGAAGAATAACAGATATTCAATATTCGGTACAAATCTTGCCTGGAACTCTCATAAAACTTCCAGCAGAGCATACAAGATGAGTACAAAATACCATCAAAATGCGATAACAACTACGTTTTAAAAAATTCACTGAAACTAGAACTCTCGCCTGAGAGGCTAGAACTCCACAGTTTCTGATAGAAGAATAACAGATCTTCAATATCCAGTACAAATCTTGCCTAGAACTCTCATAAAACTTCCAGCAGATCATACAAGAAGAGTACAAAATACCATCGAAATGCGATAATAACTACGTTTTAAAAAATTCACTGAAACTAGAACTCTCGCCTGAGAGGCTAGAACTCCGCAGTTTCTGATAGCAGAATAACAGATCTTCAATATCCAGTACAAATAATGCCTGGAACTCTCATAAAACTTCCAGCAGAGCATACAAGATGAGTACAAAATACCATCTAAATGTGATAATAACTACGTTTTAAAAAATTCACTGAAACTAGAACTCTCGCCTGAGAGGCTAGAACTCCGCAGTTTCTGATAGAAGAATAACAGATCTTCAATATCCAGTACAAATCTTGCCTGGAACTCTCATAAAACTTCCAGCAGAGCATAGAAGAAGAGTACAAAATACCATCGAAATGCGATAATCACTACGTTTTAAAAAAATCACTGAAACGAGAACTCTCTCCTGAGAGGCTAGAACTCCGCGGTTTCTGATAGAAGAATAACAGATCTTAAATATCCACTACAAATCTTGCCTGGAACTCTCATAAAACTTCTAGCAGAGCATACAAGAAGAGTACAAAATACCATCGAAATACTATAATAACTACGTTTTAAAAAATTCACTGAAACTAGAACTCTCGCTTGAGAGGCTAGAACTCCGCAGTTTCTGATAGAAAAATAACAGATCTTCAATATCCAGTACAAATCTTGCCTGGAACTCTCATAAAACTTCCAGCAGAGCATAGGAGAAGAGTACAAAATACCATCGAAATGCGATAATCACTACGTTTTAAAAAATTCACTGAAACTAGAACTCTCGCCTGAGAGGCTAGAACTCTTCTGTTTCTGATAGTAGAATAACAATTCTTAAATATCCAGTACAAATCTTGCCTGGAACTCTCATAAAACTTCCAGCAGAGCATAGGAGAATAGTACAAAATACGATCGAAATGCGATAATCACTACGTTTTAAAAAATTCACTGAAACTAGAACTCTCGCCTGAGAGGCTAGAACTCCGCGGTTTCTGATAGAAAAATAACAGGTCTTCAATATACAGTACAAATCTTGCCTAGAACTCTCATAGAACTTCCAGCAGAGCATAGGAGAATAGTACAAAATACATTTATATGTAAATGTATTTATATACATTTTTTTAATGACTATTCTTGGCGAGCAAAATGACGTAAATGCGAATAATATAAAAACAAAATTGCAATAGAGTATTATTATCATTATTTGGAGCTAATCATTTAAATAGCTTTTTTTTCTTTACATACCTGATTTTATGTATTTTTATATAAAAAAAATTAAATGCTTTATGCGAATAATATAAAAACAAAATTGCAAAACATAATTATTATCATTATTTTGAGCTAATTATTTAAATACTTTTTTATATATAAGTAATTAAAGCTTACATTCATATATTTAAAAAAATAAACGACTATACTTGGCGAACAAAATGACGTTAAATGCGAATAATATAAAAACAAAATTGTTTAAATAGCTTTTTGTTTCTTTATATACCTAATTTTAAGTATATTTTTATATTTAATAAATGACTATACTTGGCGAACAAAATGTCGAAAAATGCGAATAATATAAAAAACAAAATTGAGATATACAAACGAGACGACGGACTGGACACAATGATTCCCGGTTTACCACATAACATTACTATTGAAAATTGATAAATAGTAGCTACCTCTATGGGATTTACCAACCCTCAAAACTGCAAGAAACTTTCAAGTCGTCAACGTGCTCTCTAGATGGCGCTGACTCGAATTTATTCAAGGTATTGTTTGTAGCTTATCTCTGCGTCATATCTGCAATGTTATCTCCAATACGGTTTTCGTAAATACGACACGTAAATCTTTTTTGATTTAGGAGACTGTATTAAATCTAGTAATGATAAAATTTACTTCAAATATTTAAAAATATATAACTGGACACAAATATAAATACAACGTAGTGATTATCGCATTTTGATGGTATTTTGTACTCTTCTCCTATGCTCTGCTGGAAGTTTCATGAAAGTTCTAGACAAGATTTGTACTGGATATTGAAGATCTGTTATTCGTCTATCAGAAACCGTGGAGATCTAGCCTCTCAGGCAAGAGTTCTAGATGCAGTGAATTTTTTAAAACGTAGTAATTATCGCATTTCGATGGTATTTTGTACTCTTCTCCTATGCTCTGCTGGAAGTTTTATGAGAGATCCAGGCAAGATTTGTACTGGATACTGAAGATCTGTTATTCTTCTATCAGAAACCGCGGAGTTCTAGCCTCTCAGGCGAGAGTTCTAGTTTCAGTGAATTTTTTAAAACGCAGTGATTATCGCATTTCGATGGTATTTTGTACTCTTCTCCTATGCTCTGCTGGAAGTTTTATGAGAGTTCCAGGCAAGATTTGTAGTGGATATTTAAGAATTGTTATTCTACTATGAGAAACAGAAGAGTTCTAGCCTCTCAGGCGAGAGTTCTAGTTTCAGTGATTTTTTTAAAACGTAGTGATTATCGCATTTCGATGGTATTTTGTACTCTTCTTGTATGCTCTGCTAGAAGTTTTATGAGAGTTCCAGGCAAAATTTGTAGAGGATATTTAAGAATTGTTATTTTAATATCAGAAACAGAAGAGTTCTAGCCTCTCAGGCGAGAGTTCTAGTTTCAGTGAATTTTTTAAAACGTAGTGATTATCGCATTTCGTTGGTATTTTGTACTATTCTTCTATGCTCTGCTGGAAGTTTTATGAGAGTTCCAGGCAAGATTTGTAGTGGATATTTAAGATCTTTTATTCTTCTATCAGAAACCGCGGAGTTTTAGCCTCTCAGGCGAGAGTTCTAGTTTCAGTGAATTTTTTAAAACGTAGTTATTATTGCATTTCGATGGTATTTTGTACTTTTCTCCTATGCTCTGCTGGAAGTTTTATGAGAGTTCTAGGCAAGATTTGTAGTGGATATTTAAGAATTGTTATACTTCTATCAGAAACCGCGGAGTTCTAGCCTCTCAGGCGAGAGTTCTAGTTTCAGTGAATTTTTTAAAACGTAGTTATTATCGCATTTCGATGGTATTTTGTACTCTTCTTGTATGCTCTGCTAGAAGTTTTATGTGAGTTCCAGGCAAGATTTGTAGTAGATATTTAAGAATTGTTATTCTTCTATCAGAAACCGCGGAGTTGAAGCCTCTCAGGCGAGAGTTCTAGTTTCAGTGATTTTTTTAAAACGTAGTGATTATCGCATTTCGATGGTATTTTGTACTCTTCTTGTATGCTCTGCTAGAAGGTTTATGAGAGTTCCAGGCAAGATTTGTACTGGATATTGAATATCTGTTATTCTACTATCAGAAACTGAAGAGTTCTAGCCACTCAGGCGAGAGTTCTAATTTCAGTGAATTTTTTAAAACGTAGTGATTATCCCATTTCGATGGTATTTTGTACTCTTCTTCTATGCTCTACTGGAAGTTTTATGAGAGTTCCAGGCAAGATTTGTAGTGAGTATTTAAGAATTTTTATTCTACTATCAGAAACAGAAGAGTTCTAGCCTCTCAGGCGAGAGTTCTAGTTTCAGTGAATTTTTTAAAACGTAGTGATTATCGCATTTCGATGGTATTTTGTACTCTTCTTGTATGCTCTGCTAGAAGTTTTATGAGAGTTCCAGGCAAGATTTGTACTGGATATTGAATATCTGTTATTCTACTATCAGAAACTGAAGGAGTTCTAGCCACTCAGGCGAGAGTTCTAATTTCAGTGAATTTTTTAAAACGTAGTGATTATCGCATTTCGATGGTATTTTGTACTCTTCTTCTATGCTCTGCTGGAAGTTTTATGAGAGTTCCAGGCAAGATTTGTAGTGAATATTTAAGAATTATTATTCTTCTATCAGAAACCGTGGAGTTCTAGCCTCTCAGGCGAGAGTTCTAGATTCAGTGAATTTTTTAAAACGTAGTGATTATCGCATTTCGATGGTATTTTGTACTCTTCTCCTATGCTCTGCTGGAAGTTTTATGAGAGTAACAGGCAAGATTTGTACTGGATATTGAATATCTGTTATTCTACTATCAGAAACTGAAGAGTTCTAGCCACTCAGGCGAGAGTTCTAATTTCAGTGAATTTTTTAAAACGTAGTGATTATCGCATTTCGATGGTATTTTGTACTCTTCTTCTATGCTCTGCTGGAAGTTTTATGAGATTTCCAGGCAAGATTTGTAGTGAGTATTTAAGAATTATTATTCTTCTATCAGAAACCGTGGAGTTCTAGCCTCTCAGGCGAGAGTTCTAGTTTCAGTGAATTTTTTAAAACGTAGTGATTATCGCATTTCGATGGTATTTTGAACTCTTCTCTTATGCTCTGCTGGAAGTTTTATGAGAGTTCCAGGCAAGATTTGTAGTGGATATTTAAGAATTTTTATTCTACTATCAGAAACAGAAGAGTTCTAGCCTCTCAGGCGAGAGTTCTAGTTTCAGTGAATTTTTTAAAACGTAGTGATTATCGCATTTCGATGGTATTTTGTACTCTTCTCCTATGCTCTGCTGGAAGTTTTATGAGATTTCCAGGCAAGATTTGTAGTGAGTATTTAAGAATTATTATTCTTCTATCAGAAACCGTGGAGTTCTAGCCTCTCAGGCGAGAGTTCTAGTTTCAGTGAATTTTTTAAAACGTAGTGATTATCGCATTTCGATGGTATTTTGAACTCTTCTCTTATGCTCTGCTGGAAGTTTTATGAGAGTTCCAGGCAAGATTTGTAGTGGATATTTAAGAATTTTTATTCTACTATCAGAAACAGAAGAGTTCTAGCCTCTCAGGCGAGAGTTCTAGTTTCAGTGAATTTTTTAAAACGTAGTGATTATCGCATTTCGATGGTATTTTGTACTCTTCTCCTATGCTCTGCTGGAAGTTTTATGAAAGTTCCAGGCAAGATTTGTACTGGATATTGAATATCTGTTATTGTACTATCAGAAACCGCGGAGTTCTAGCCTCTCAGGCGAGAGTTCTAGTTTCAGTGAATTTTTTAAAACGTAGTTATTATCGCATTTCGATGGTATTTTGTACTCTTCTTGTATGCTCTGCTAGAAGTTTTATGAGAGTTCCAGGCAAAATTTGTAGTGGAAATTTAAGAATTGTTATTCTTCTATCAGAAACCGCGGAGTTCTAGCCACTCAGGCGAGAGTTCTAGTTTCAGTGATTTTTTTAAAACGTAGTGATTATCGCATTTCGATGGTATTTTGTACTCTTCTTCTATGCTCTGCTGGAAGTTTTATGAGAGTTCCAGGCAAGGTTTGTACTGGATATTGAAGATCTGTTATTCTTCTATCAGAAACTGCGGAGTTCTAGCCTCTCAGGCGAGAGTTCTAGTTTCAGTGAATTTTTTAAAACGTAGTTATTATCGCATTTCGATGGTATTTTGTACTCATCTTGTATGCTCTGCTGGAAGTTTTATGAGAGTTCCAGGCATTATTTGTACTGGATATTGAAGATCTGTTATTCTGCTATCAGAAACTGCGGAGTTCTAGCCTCTCAAGCGAGAGTTCTAGTTTCAGTGATTTTTTTAAAACGTAGTGATTATCTCAATTCGATGATATTGTGTACTCTTCTGTTATGCTCTGCTAGAGGTTTTATGAGAGTTCTAAGCAAGATTTTGTATGGAATTTATAGATCTGTTATTCTTCTAGTAGAAACCGTAGAGTTCTTGCCTCTGAAGCTACAATTCAATTTTCTGTGAATTTTTATTTCATGGTCTGCCAGATGCTCTGCTAACTTCCCGTAGCAGATCATTATTTTCAATTGACTTTTTTCTAGGTTTAAGTGCTAGAACTATGTCTGAAAAGTATGAGGAACTATAGAACTCAGTCGCATGCGCACAGAACTCACTTTAAAATTTGATTTTATAGAAAATGATCTGCTACCGGAAGTTAGCAGATCATTTTTTCATCCGGCGTTTTTTGGGATAACTCGACAGAACTATCTCTAAAATCTATCAGGAACTATAGAACTCATCTGCATGCGAACAGAACTCCCTTTTATTTTTGATCTGCTAGCATTTGCTCTGCTAAGTTCACCGACATGTTTGTTACTCAATCACGCCCAAACGGCTTAACGGATCTGGATGAAATTTTGGCACTGACAAAATTTTTATAGTCTGGAATGACACTTAGGCTACTTTTTATACCGGAAAATTAAAGAGTTCGCGCGGGGGACCAAAAACCTGAATCCACGCGGACGAAGTTGCGGTCATCAGCTAGTACTTTCTTATATCAAGGGAAATTTAAAATGACCTGCATATTTGTACTTCAGAGTATAACTACAATCTTATCATTGGATCTGTAATTAGTCGGATTACAAGGTTATTTTTTTGTAAAAAAATCCGGTCTTAGGCAGCTGTAGGTACTCTATAATCCGACAAATTCGATAGTTCGACACTGCCCTGCAAAACGTTTGTCGAATTACCGGGGGTCCACTGAAGTTTATTAAACTAAATATTGTGATCGAATAAAAACGTTTTCTTTCTTTCTTCTTTCTTTATGACGTGCAGGCATCTATGAAGTCCTTAAAGGCGCTGTGAGCTCACGAGATGAAAAACACAGGCGCGCGGGGGTGAAATTGAGCTAGCGCATGTCGCAAAAAATGCATGAAATAATTTACTTATAAAAAAAAAAATTACTTTTCAATACAAATTGAATCCGACAATGTGTTTGATTTAGAAATATGAATTTTATCTTATATTTCTAGAGCTAATTATTAGTTTCAATAAGGAGAAAAATTGCTTTAGAAGGTAAATTAAGAGGTAAGTATGTTTAAAATAAAGTTTAAAAATCGGATTCCCAAATTTTTTCTATGAAAGGGCCCATCTAGTACCTACATATACCTATATATTATTATATCGATGGTTAAAAATAATTTATTTTTGATATTATAGGCATTAGGTATCCCTACTATACGTTTGACAAACTATTACTTTTACGATTTTCTTACACAATCGGGGGGCTGGTGACATCACTACAGAGTAACACAGAGGCTAGTTACGTAAACTAGTATTACAAATTTCTAGAGGATACTTGAAGAAGAAAGACCAAAAAGCTCTCCTGGCACATTTATTTGTCTGAACATGATAAAAATATTACAGCAACAAATAAAATCACACAAGAACGACACGCAACGACGGGTGACAAGGGAGAGAGCCTGGCAGCAGCGCGCGCATCCTTTTATAAGCTCGTCCCTGACGTAGCAGCTTTGTTTTGAAATTCATTCCATACTTGAATCATGTTTTCTTCTTCACGAATGAGTATAACTGTGGACAGAAGGAAGGAGTATTATATGGAGCTTCTGCAATACGGCCAGACTGACCCGAGACCGTCCCCGGGCTCCTTCATTTCAGCTCCTCTAGTTCAGCAGTGGCATTGCTCAGACCCCGTTGCACACAGGTCACGATCTTGAAGTTCTTGGAATGACAGGCGCAACAGAAGCACCTGCAGGCCTCTGCACCGCAGACCGTTGTTGTTTGCTGGCAGCCCGAAAGACCATCTCATGTCCTTGTCTGCACCTGCGTACATAAAACAACAAATTTCACACATCTTCTTACGGCAATTACCGAAAACAACGCTTCAAGTTACAGTAGACACGTTAGTCGTATAAATAAAATTTGAAACGTTACGGCCACTGGTTAAGTCATTAAGCGCGACGTTAGCATGACCTACCACGACAACACAGTGGCGAAACGTTATCCTATCTGGTGAGCAGTATTAGAACAACTTGGGCCTAAGTCATTAAGCACGACGTTAGCATGACTTAGCCCGGCAAGACAGTCGCACGACGTTAGCTTGTCTGCCCGATACGATGAAAAGTACACATCTAAGTCATAGGCACGACGTTGGCAATAACTTAGTACGGCAAGATAGAGGCCCGACGTTAGCTTTTCTGCCCAGAGTGTACAGACACCACAGGCCTAAGTCATTAAGCCCGACGTTAGCATGACAGCCTGGCTAGACAGAGGCGCGACGTTAGCTTGTCTCTTTCCGCTAGACAGAGGCGCGACGTTAGCTTGTCTCGTTCCGCTAGACAGAGGCGCGACGTTAGCTTGTCTCGTTCCGGTATCGTAAATCGTTGGGAAAAGTACAAAGAGCAACTTCATGGCATAAGACATAGGCGCGACGTTTGCATAACTTAGCCCAAACAAATAGTGCGCTCGGCCAAACCTGATACCACAATAGTCACCGCATCCCTGCACGCAGCAAGTCACGTAGCGTCACGCCTCCCAACGTGACTGACGGACACACAGTGGCGCGCCTCGCAGCGCAGCAGGCACGCGCGCAGTGTTGCGCCCTAGGCAAGCGCGTAGCCCTGCGCGACAAGTAGACTCGCATCTCGACGCAGCAGACGAGCGCGCAGCCCTGTGCGACCAGCAGACGCACAGCCCAGCGCAGAAGCGAGCGCGCACCCCTGTGCGACCAGCAGACGCGCAGCTCAGTGCAGAAGCGAGAGCGCACACCTGCGCGACCAGCAGGCGCGCAGCTCAGCGCAGAAGCGAGCGCGCACACCTGCGCGACCAGCAGGCGCGCAGCTCAGCGCAGAAGCGAGCGCGCACACCTGCGCGACCAGCAGGCGCGCAGCTCAGCGCAGAAGAGAGCGCGCACACCTGCGCGACCAGCAGGCGCGCGGCTCAGCGCAGAAGCGAGCGCGCACACCTGCGCGACCAGCAGGCGCGCGGCTCAGCGGAGAAGCGAGCGCGCACACCTGCGCGACCAGCAGGCGCGCGGCTCAGCGGAGAAGCGAGCGCGCACACCTGCGCGACCAGCAGGCGCGCAGTTCAGCGCAGAAGCGAGCGCGCACACCTGCGCGACCAGCAGGCGCGCGGCTCAGCGCAGAAGCGAGCGCGCACACCTGCGCGACCAGCAGGCGCGCGGCTCAGCGGAGAAGCGAGCGCGCACACCTGCGCGACCAGCAGGCGCGCAGTTCAGCGCAGAAGCGAGCGCGCACACCTGCGCGACCAGCAGGCGCGCGGCTCAGCGCAGAAGCGAGCGCGCACACCTGCGCGACCAGCAGGCGTGCGGCTCAGCGGAGAAGCGATCGCCCACACCTGCGCGACCAGCAGGCGCGCGGCTCAGCGCAGAAGCGAGCGCGCACACCTGCGCGACCAGCAGGCGCGCAGTTCAGCGCAGAAGCGAGCGCGCACACCTGCGCGACCAGCAGGCGCGCGGCTCAGCGCAGAAGCGAGCGCGCACACCTGCGCGACCAGCAGGCGCGCGGCTCAGCGGAGAAGCGAGCGCGCACACCTGCGCGACCAGCAGGCGCGCAGTTCAGCGCAGAAGCGAGCGCGCACACCTGCGCGACCAGCAGGCGCGCGGCTCAGCGCAGAAGCGAGCGCGCACACCTGCGCGACCAGCAGGCGTGCGGCTCAGCGGAGAAGCGATCGCCCACACCTGCGCGACCAGCAGGCGCGCGGCTCAGCGCAGAAGCGAGCGCGCACACCTGCGCGACCAGCAGGCGTGCGGCTCAGCGGAGAAGCGAGCGCGTACACCTGCGCAACCAGCAGACGCGCAGCTCAGCGCAGCAGTGAGCGCGCTGCCTGGCGCGTCCAGAACGCCTCACGCCGAGTTGAGCGCCGAAGACGAAAGAGACATAGAACAGATAGAACAGAAAATGACACCACCATACACATTACTTACGGCTCCTTTACAAGCCCAATCACATGAACCACATTTCAAGAAATAACTTCGTAACAAAAACTTGAACAACATTCTCTAAATGTGAAAAAGTAGAAATGTTCCTTTTTGGTACTCTTTAAAATGTGAGGAGTATTACTGGTAACAAACCAGACTTTATTGAAGTTCACAACATTAATAAAGTCAATCACAAACCAAAAACGAATAGGTGAAACTTCAAATAATTTCACACGAAAGTAAATAAACACAATTAGACAAATAGCTGACATGACAACAATTTGTCATGGCTGATATGCGCAGAACAGAATATTGAACACCCAATGTTTACATCTTGCGGTTACATGGCAACGATGTCAACAAGACTGCAATCCGGTAGAGACGTGCGCATCTTTATATCAAACTAATCCCTAGATGCTTTAACTTTACATATGCCAACAAAAATTCACCAAGATCGTTAAGCAACTATTTAGCATTCGTAGCAGACGCCTTTATCTGCTGGTCATCCGCGTACTACAATTATTGCCGACGCCAACTCATTACTAAGCCCTCTCACTATACGCAAACGAAGAAGTGAACGACGAGCATGGTCAGCAAACGTGCTGTAGCTATCTCAACTCTTTACCTCAAACAAAATGATTGCAATATCCGACGTTTTAGGAATCAAAGATTTAAATTATTTCTTAAAGCTGCTCCAACTACGCTCTGTCGTCACCATTCACTTAAACACGTCTTTGCATTTCCCTTTAAACAGCTTCCTATACACAAAAGACACTCAAAAGCATGCCTTAGCGCGATCTATCCTCACACTAATTTTCAATATTTTGCAAACTGGGATCAAAGCTCAAAACATAGAAATGTTCCCTAGACCTCTCTGCCATGTTAATCGAACGAATAACATCAACGACCCGTTAATGTGGACAAAGCATTCGCGTCACTTACAACACATTCCGATTCAACACCCAATATATGACCCCTGTATGGTGCACCCAGCGGCTGCAATACGACCGCCGGCTCATAGAACACGATGAAAGTTTGTCCAGCAAAGCAAGCCTATCAGGCGAAGGATGTTACGCGTAGCTGACTTTCCATCGTGTCCACCTCACGCTTCAAACAACCACTAACACGAGTTCTAAGATACTCAGGCGATCACAATCAGGCATTCTTGCCTTCCTTCCTCAAGTATAGAATTATAGAATCAGAATAGCCAGCATGATCAGGCATCACGTTGATACCGAATACCACTTCTGATATTACAAATTTCTAAAGGATACTTGAAGAAGAAAGACCAAAAAGCTCTCCTGGCACATTTATTTGTCTGAACATGATAAAAATATTACAGCAACAAATAAAATCACACAAGAACGACACGCAACGACGGGTGACAAGGGAGAGAGCCTGGCAGCAGCGCGCGCATCCTTTTATAAGCTCGTCCCTGACGTAGCAGCTTTGTTTTGAAATTCATTCCATACTTGAATCATGTTTTCTTCTTCACGAATGAGTATAACTGTGGACAGAAGGAAGGAGTATTATATGGAGCTTCTGCAATACTAGATATTTACATAGAAGCGGCAAAAACCCTGTATTGTGCATGTCCAGGAGCGGGCATTCACGCGTGCGATACCGACGGAGATAGGTTTGTCACTAGGGTTGTAAAAATTACGTAATTTTATCGAAAAGACGCATAATTTATCCGTATTTATTTTATCAAAATACGAAGAATCTCTCTTGTTGTACTTATTCTTCCTTCACACCCTTTCTCACTGCCAAGGGTCAGAGAGAGGCCCTGGTAGAGATCTCTTAAAGTGTTTCTTTGTCCACTATGTTTCTGTTTGTCTATGTGTTTTATAACTTTTTGGTACAAATTTAAAAAAAAAACCGTAATTTAAATATAGATTACAATAAAATTGATCAGCTTCCTTGCATTGAATTTTAATTTATTTCTCCTTTATAACAAACCAATTACGAGTTTTTTAAATTGACAAATCATTTTGAGACCTCTAGGAGTTGAGCAAGTCTAAGAGGGCCCTCGAAAGGTCTTAAAATTTAATTTAAAACATACGCTAAATTACCTATACTTTACGTATTTTACCATATTTTATATTAGTAATTTTACGCTTCTACAACCGTACAACAAACAATAAACAAATTCAAACAGTAATAATCAGTAACAATAAACAAAAAAATAAAAAATCGAGCACTTAACTAACAATATAATATTATTAATTAAATACACACAAATATAAATAAATACCATACACTTATCAATACATACATAAAAATTCAATAGATATAAATATCATATAATATATACATTCCCTTATAAACATATACGTAGATACGACAAAAGTAAGGAATAAAATAATTAAAAATAGAAGCCACAAGACTTAACGTAGTCAGTAAGGATAGATTTGTGGAACACAGATAATTTAGGGAGGAAGAAAGTGCGCTTTGATGAGTCTTTTTAACCGACTTCCAAAAAAGGAGGAGGTTCTCAATTCGGCGCGTATTTTTTTTATTTTATTTTATGTCGGTGCATATCTCCGTGGTTTCTGGTTTCTTAAAGGAAGGTCCCGAGGTGGTCCCAAAAAAAAATCTGACTCGAAATCCTCAATCCTGATGCTGTAGGTGTACCGTACTACATGAAATCCTCAAAACTAGGGAGTTAGGAAATTTTGATGGTGAATTCATATAGTAGGTATCAAGTCACGTATATACGATTCAACTTTGAGTCCCAACTCCTCAACCATGATGCTGCAGAGTACAGAACTCCTTAAAAATAGCGATTTAGGATTTTTTTGTGGTTAAGTCATATTATAGGTGTCAAGCAACGACTTCATACTCAAACTCAAGTCCCAACTCCTCAACTCTGATGCTGCAGAGTACTGCATTCTTAAGCTGTGGGGATTTGGAGTACACTAAACAGGTAAAAATAAAAATTCTTTCCGAAAAACCGACTTCCAAAGCCACTGTAAAGTAAAAAATAATTTTGATTTCTACACACTATGTTGAAGTCGGGCGAGCCTGACACGTCAACTTTGCCTATCTTTGTATACTCGCCCGACTTCAACATAGTGTGTAGAAATCAAAATTATTTTTTACTTTACAGTGGCTTTGGAAGTCGGTTTTTTGGAAAGAATTTTTTGAATGATGCAAGAGATTGCGCACGCCTATTAGGCGTGCGGTAAGGAGTTCCAGAGCCTAACAGCTTCAACGGAAAGGATTTGGAATAGAAGGAAGTATTATGAGGAGGAGTTTTTAATATAAGATTGTCATTGTAGCGAAGAGAGTGACAGTGAGTGTCACTAAGAAACTCAAACCAAACCAGTTGCAGAATTTATCTATCGCTACCCCAAGAAAAGTGATGCTTTCAGTTTCCTCAATACTATGTGAATTACATACTACATTTAGATTCGATGCAGGAGGAGAATTATATGTTTGAAACTGAACGTAGCGAGTTTTACTCATGTTGATAGGTATTTAAGTTATAGCGATTTAACCATTCCAAAGTTGACTCAAGTGTTACATTTAGGTACCTATTTCTTTTTCAAGGGCGCACTTGTCTATTGTTGTATCGTCGGCGTATAGGATACATTTGTGATTAACAACATTCGAAAGATCATTTATATAGAGATGGATGTTTGTTACTCGATCACGCCAGAACGGCGGAACGGATCTAGATGAAATTTGGCACAGAGATAGATTATAGTCTGGAATAACACATAGGCTTTTTATCCCAGAAAATTAAAGAGTTCCCGCGGAACCAATAAACCTCAATTCACGCGGATGAAGTCGCAGGTATCAGCTAGTTATTTAAATAATTTACCATTTGAAATCGAGCTTAATGTAACTTACTGCGGGCAACAGCTAGTTTTTTTTTTAATCTATGTCAAATTGAGTATCTGTATTCTTTACTACATTGATTTATAAACACACGGAAACTAATTTTCATAATTTTAATATTACACTCATTCGAAGTGCCAACCCTACGCCACTTGCGGTGGCTACCCGTCTAGGGCTTGTAATCGTTTTATTTTCACGAATATAATATTTTTATACGCCTCTTTTCACATTCTTATCTCCAGTAGGTTTTATTTAAAAAATACAAGTATGTGAAAACCTAAAATAAAATGCATTTTTCGGCATTTTTGACTATTCAAATACACTTGTAAAAGTTTAATTGAATAAAAACATTCGAATTTGAATCCCGGAGAGTTGAATCCCGGAAAGTGAAATAGTGCAAGGATTAAAAAATTAACAGTCGTATAGGGACTGCCGATAGAAGTGAAACCGAATATTTAAAATAATTTAAAAAAAAAACCCAGCACTTTTAAAATAATTAATATTTAAATGTTAAAACTAAGGTATTAGAGTTTAATTACGAATGTACTATAATATTATTTATACTTAAGACCTTTTGTCTTAAGAAGAATGGTGTCGCGATGTGTCGGTCACGGTTACACATCACTTTTAAATATAAACCTTAAAACAAAGGCATTAAAGTTTTATTACGAATGTACTGTATTATTTACACTTAAGACCTTTTGTCTTAAGAAGAACGGTGTCGGTCTCTCGTTTTCACATTTGTACCCCCTACCAAAAAGTGCTCAACGCGCCTAAAGAAGTTTTCACTTCAAAAGATACAAACGTCATCGGAAGCGCCACTGCATTTGACGAACTCCCTGGTATATTGGTGATGTCTAATATTTATCTTCGACCCCCGTCCCCCGGCGGGGTCAATTCAAGAACCTATACTATATACTGATTGGATAATTATTATTCTTTATTCTTTATTATTATAAAAACATGCCAGAGAAGACTTTACAGTTGGCCATTCGTCTCCCCTGGCTACAAAAATACCTAAACTACAACAACATTTACAAATTAAACATAAAAATAATATACATAGGAAATTACTCGACTAAATCTTTACAAAAAAAAATGTTTACTTACTAAATTTTTAACCGACTTCCAAAAAAGGAGGAGGTTCTCAATTCTTCAATATGTTTTTTTTATACGACTGCCTGAAAAATGTACGCCAGAACCGATTTCGATAAATGAGGTATCGTTAGAATCCCTAGCTTATTCCGGGTGACATAGGCTAGTAAAATTTAAAAAAAAATTGATGGGGTGACCATGGTCCCGCATTAAAGACTAAAGTTGAAAATACTCGAAAATAAGATTAACTATATAATCATCATCTAGAAAATGATGAGTAGATTCCAAAAATATATAAAATTAGAGTTCTATAACCAGTGATTCACAAAAAATATCATCATTTATAATAAAAATGTGAATAAGATTCCAAAGGTAATTCAATACGGGCTACGTCAGAGCAGTCGTATTTTTTAATAATTTTAATTATATTCACTTGTTTACAGATAAAATTACACTAACACGACCATAAAAATTACCAGCTAAATTATTTCCACTCTAAAATGTTTTATTTGTTTAATGAGTTAATAATTTTCTAATCAGCCCCCCGATGTAAGAAAATCGTAATCGTAATCGATTGTCAAATGTATAATTCGACCTGTTTGAAGAGTTCATAGATGCCTGCACTTCGAAAAGCATGTATGAACTCCTTAAACAGTTCGAGTTATAAGTTTTATACGCTGTCGATGATTGTCGAATGATTACAATTTGTTTAGACCACTGGGCCTCTGATCTGGAGGCTTTGGCTGAGGCTAGATACATCCACATCCCTGCAAAGACGTGCCGCTAAGCGATTTAGCTCTCCGACACGATGCCGTGTAGAAACTGTTATGGAATATCGGTTGAATATAACAATAATAATACTTGGTGGAGGTACCTAAGAAGTGAGAACAGTATTATAAAAGCCTGTATGCAGATGAACGTGGGGTATTTACATTGGTCCCAGATACATTTAAAAATTCAAGGAGTGTGTTAGTTTTTAAGTAGGTTAAGTTTAAATGATTTGTGTAATTTGTAATTAGAATTTCTTCTGGACAATAAATTGATTGATTTATTTATAACAGCCATTCCCCTACCAGCCACGCTAACGTCACGTGCAAAGGGATTTTTCCCCTTCCTGAAAAATCACGCCAGATGAACTGTATAAAAGTGGCCAGCATCCCTTCAGAGATACACTTATAGTACGCAGCTCCCATGGCTAGCACATCTTGAGAGGCCGTCTACCGGACATCAAATCATCATAATCATAATCATAATCATAATCATAATCATAATATTTATTTGCTGATTGTAGGTAGGAAGTTCTTACAATAAAGACATAATAGCGTCGAGCCACAATCTACCAACATAGTATGGTGTGCAAATTATCATTATTAATATGTATTATCACAATTATTAATAATATGTGCTTAACAAATTCGGAAAGTAATACAATTTACCACTATAATCTATCTATATCAATAACAATCATGATTATAGAAACTATCATTAGAATTTAAGTCAGAATATAAAGACATGTTATCATTTAAAATTATTATGTCAAAATAGGTAGGTAAATAGTAGAATGATGTCACATAAATTATAAATTATACTTAGTCAAATTCAATAATCATAAGTTAAGGCTAAATAAAATAAAAAAATACCCTTATGAGTGATTTAAATAATCTTTAACAGAATAAAATTGGTGGGCCAGTAGCCAATCGATGATTTTAGTTTTAAATTTGTGCAAAGGCAGGTCAATAAGATCTTTTGGCAACTTATTATAAACCTCAATTGCCATACAGTAAACATTTTTTTTATACAGCGTCAAGTTAACCATTGGCCATATTAATTTATTTCCCCGTCTGCTGTCCTTCCCATGGATATCACCAAAAGATTTAAAATATTCGTTGTGTTTTTTTACAAATATACAGATTTCTTTTATATACATACAAGGCAAAGTCAAGATATTAAATTTTTTAAATATTGGTTTAGCGCTGTCCAGAAAGTGTGCTCCAGTTATTGCCCTAACACACTTTTTTTGGGCTTTAAATGCCCTCTCGAAGTCTGTGGAATTACCCCATAGTATAATGCCGTAGTTTAGCACAGATGACACATACCCATGATAGGCACTCAATGAGGCCTCTCGCGAGGAAATCTGGCTTATCCGTCGTAAGGCGAAAACAAATTTATTTATTTTCTTGCAAATTGCATCTATATGCGGTTTCCAATTTAATTTACTATCTATTATTAGGCCTAAGAATTTTATGTTATCTAATTTTTCTATTGAACTGTGGTTATAATGTATATTAAGGGAAGGGTGCTTTGAGTTGATGGTTTCAAATTGGATAAATTTAGTTTTTTCAATATTAATATTTAGATTATTTTCATTTAACCATTCAATAATATTATAAATTGAATTATTAATGTCATTCTCAAATTTAATTTTGTCATTGCATTCAATTGTAATAGTAGTATCGTCAGCAAATAATATACAATTCTGAGGTACAACACTTGGTAGGTCATTAATGTACAGTAAAAATAGCAGCGGTCCTAATATGCTTCCTTGCGGGACGCCACTGTTATTGGGTCTCCAAGAAGACCTAAAGGTACGATTTTCTAAATTATGTACTTTTGCGATTTCTGTACATTGCAATCTGTTACGTAAGTAGCTTGAAAACCAATCATTAACCTTACCCCTTATACCATATTTCTCAAGCTTTGCCAGTAGTCTATCATGATGCACAAAATCAAAAGCTTTGCTCATGTCTAAAAATACTGAGACTACCTGTTTTTTCTTATTAAGACATTCGGATACATATTTAATTAGGTTAAAGCATGCTAGTGAGGTGGAGCTGCCTTTCCTAAATCCAAATTGTTCTTTCCTTAGGATATCATTCGCATTTATGAAACTTAATAATCTCGACTGCATAGCTTTTTCAAATATTTTATCCACTACGGGTACTAGTGTGATTGGTCTATAATTATTAAGTTGAGTTCGGTCTCCCTTTTTATGCAAAGGCTTTACTACTGACATTTTAAGTTTACTTGGAAAGCAACCTTGTTCAAATGACAGATTTATAATATAGCTTAATATATTAGATATAAATGGTGCAATTTTTTTTATTAGTTTTGTTGTAATTGAGTCATACCCTGATGCGTTAGTATTATTAAGCGACATAATTATTCTATATATTTCATAAGGACTAGTAGGGGATAAAAACATAGAGTGTATATTATTTTCTACATTTTTAATAGTTGTATTAGTATTGTTATTGCGTTTAGCACAGAGGTCTATGAAATAATTATTAAATATTTCGCAGATTTCTGTTGGTTCTGCATATGCTTTTCCGTTTACTAGAATATTATCAAATTCAAGCTTCGGAATGCTAATAGATGTAATATCTTTTATGACTTCCCAACCCGCTTTACATTTATTTTTACTATTCATAATATATTGGTTATTGCTAATAGCTCTGGCTTTAAGGACACAAGATTTCAAAATATTTTTGTAGGTAACATATTGTTTTTTATTATGTTTTTTATTAGAATTAGTTTTAAGGTAATGTAAATATAGTTTTCTCTTTATAATACATGATTTTCTTATACCTTTTGTCAACCATTTAATTTTTTTTGATCTATTATGTATTTTTATCCTTAGGATGGGAAAGCATAGTTCATAAAACATAATAACTAATGAGTGAAAATCATTGAATGCTTCCTCTAGATCATCTATCTTGTAAGTATCACTAAAAGAAATAGACGATATGCATTGAACAAATTTAGCTATATTATCTAGACTGTAATCTCTTCTATATATGTATTTATAGGGGATGTATTTTTCTTTGTTAATTTTTATTTTAAGTGTCTGTCCTGTTTCGTGGTCCGAAAGACCAAGGTAATGCACCTCACCAATCGCATTGTGAATATTACTGATTATGAGATCCAAACAAGAATTTTGTCTAGTAGGAGTATTAATATGTATTTTCATATTATGGTTTCTGAGTAAAGCAAGAAGTTCATCGTTATGTTTACTAGGCTTTAACAAATTTAGATTCCAATCACCGCAGAGTACAATTTTACTTTTATTTTTTTTGTTAGATAGGTAATATAGAAGACTATTTAGCTGCATAAAGAATTCATGTATATTGTTATTATTTGGTATCCTGTATATACATATTAAAATCATTTGGAGTGATGCTATTTCAATCCCACAACATTCAAAGCTTTTTAAACGAGCGATCTTTTCTATCTCTTCTAAGCGTTTAAAGTTAATAAAATTACTGGTAAAAATACATGTACCACCGCGACGCTCACTACTTCTGGAATAATGAGCCGCTAATTCATAATTTTGTAATTTTAATAAATTCAACATATCATTTCGAATGAAACTTTCAGAAATACATATTACATCGATGTTAATATTTTGTGAGGCGAAACCTGCAATAGTAGCTTCAAGTAAGTCTTTTTTACTAAGAAAACCAGCTATGTTTTGATGAAAAAGTATAAATTCGGAATTAACTTTCGATACGAAAAAATTTTTTGGTTGAAGAGTTTTTCGGACTGGGGCTTTCCGAGGGTTTGTCCTGATTGTTTTGAATTGACACTGGTTTAAAATAGTATGGAATTGTACCTTTTTTAGGCAGTTGATTTTTTGACATTCTGTTTAGATGTTTTCGTATTGAAACGATATAGTTGTTGTCATAATCAATTTTACTAATTTCATGTATTATGAGGTCAGAAGTAAGATTTGTATATATTGACTGTGGAAGGTTAAGTTCATTAAGATTTAATAATTTACAATTTTTATAGAGTTTTATAACGGATGAAATATGCATATTTAACACGTTTTCACTTATTGTAGGGTTCCAATTTACTGGAGTTATGAACACGTTAGTATCTTTTAAAGTTTCTAATGCTAAACAAAGTTCTTTTAGAACTTCAAAAGGATTTGTGTCATTTGCGCCTAAACTTAATATTACTCTGTCCTTCTGATTAAATCTATCAGCTAACACTTGAGAGTAACTCAGCACATCTTTGGACTTTGCATTTGGCTTAATAAACCCTGTAATGCTATAGTTATTATTCCAACGCCCTTTCCATTTTTTGATTAACTGTGATGAGAGTCCTGTAGCTTGTTGATCTCCCAATACAGCTATTCTTGGTGATGTAACATCCTGTAATTTATCATAGCTTTTGTTTAGCCCCAAATCTTCCGCTTGCTTCATGTGTGGGTTCTGGTCGGGTATGGGTGGTATTATTCGTTCGGGTTCCGTAGATTTTTTTCGATGTAGATTATTTGTATTATTAGGGCTTATTCTTATCACCTCTTCTTCTGTTCCAATTTTAGTTTTTATAACATCTGTGGTTTTACGGTTTATAATGTCTTTATTTTTTCCATTTACATTTTTAGCTGTTTTTATTACATTTTTTGCTTTGTTACCTTTTAATACCTTTTCTTTTGAAACATTCTTTGGTGAGCATAAATCTATTTTCTGTGTTGACGTGTTTGATTGGGTAGTACTCCTACTTTGTACCTGACGATCCACTTTACTTAAAAACAATCTAAGCTTTTCGGTAGTAGCAGTATTTATGTTGCAGAATTCACTGTCTGTTATGCCAATTTTGTTAAGAATATTTAATATCCTGTTATGATTCTCTAAACTACTTTTAAGGTGCATGTTTTCCGAATGTAGTTCATCAATTTGGGCATGCGCACGTCGCAGATCTTGTTTTAGTTGCTCTATTTGGCTTTTGAAATCCGCTATAAAGCTGTTGTCAAGAGTATCTGGCAGACTACGAATTGAAGAAGCATCTGCTAGAGTATAATCATGGCTTGAATCTAGAATCGACAAGTCTGCTAGAGAATTAGAAATACCTTTCTTTCTCGTTGTTATGTTGTTAGTAGATTCCATTTTTAAAATAATATAATTGTATCAAAGTTGTTATTGTTATTACTAGTGGTTCGCCCCGAACTAAGACCTCGCGGCGCCATCTATTGACATAAATGTGAAGTTCTGTTAAAAATACTGAAGCTCATTAAAAATTAAATAATTCCGTTTCCTTACAATATTTATCTAATTTTAGTATTTGTTGTTCAAGTACAGGATATAATTGAAATAATTGATCAAGTTTCAGGCTCATCCTTTCAGAAAATTTAGAGTTCTGAGGTCATCTTTGGACGTTAGAAAATCACCACTTTGAAAGCCCCCCATTTCGTCAATTTTGGGGGAAAAATTAAAAAAAAAATATTTTTGGACTCTATTCCTAATTATCTTTAAAATGATATACCACAACCCTATGTAACTTTATAAAAAATATTTTACTTCGCATTCGCTTCTATGAGAGCCCCCCTGAAATAAAGATTTTTATTATTTTTTAAGCCATATTCGGCGGGAGGCCATTGGTTTACATATTATATTTAAAGCTGAAGTAATTGCGTTCAGTAATTCAGAAGTTATAATGCTCTGACAGACGGACGGACGGACGGACGGACGGACGGACGGACGGACGGACAAGTGCCAATTCACCCAAGTAGACTCAGAGACCTTCGCTTCGCTCGGTCAAATATATTAAATCAATAAATTCGTCAAAAAAAAAAAAAAAAAAACACTTTTCATATGTCCCCCTGAGGATCGATCCTACAACTGCATGAAATTGATGCGAGTGTCTTACAAGCTGGGCTACCAACACCTTGTACAAATGGTTCAATTTTTCAACTACGTTGAATTATTGTTGTTACGTCACCAGCCAAACTGGTTAGGACGTGGTGGCCGGTCCAATTGTTTGATAACGCGCGATGCTCACTGCACTTGTTTTGTTGCACTAGATTGAAACTCGTAACGGTCGGGTAGTAATGTTTTATGCGTATTTGTCTATTTAGGGCGATTAATTGTTTATGTTTAGTGTTGTTTGTGATCAAGTTAAAGTTTTTGTGTTGTTGTTTATAAGTTGCACCAGTAATAAATGCATTTCAAAGTTTCATGTAAGTAACTAAACACATCGAGTTAACACCATCACTTTTTAGAACACTATTTTGTGGTTTGACACATATTGTTGCCCTGTGTCCTTATTATTACACTTGTATTACACTATCTTGAATTAGATAAACGTATACTTAAATTAAAATTCCGCCACATTTAATTTTAAAGACTCTAAAATACGGAGCTTATATTGTGTACTTGGCGACACTTGCGCCCCCCATGAGGACAGCAGCTCTGGAAGCTAAATACTGGACTATGAGAAAGCCTTCGATTCGGTGTATACTTGGGCTGTGTTGAGGTCGCTGCAAAGATGCCGGATAGACTACCGGTATATCCAGGTGCTGAAGTGTTTGTACGAAAACGTCACAATGTGAGTTCGTATACGAGGCCAATCCAACTGCAGCGGGGAGTGCGATAGGGGGATGTAATCTCCCCGAAGCTCTTTACCGCTGCGTTGGAAGACGTCTTTAAGGTTCTGGATTGGAACGGATTTGACATCAACGTCAATGGCGAGTACATCACTCTCCTTCGGTTTGCCGATGATATGATATAGTCATGATGAATGTATCATCGGCAAAGATATTATCGGCATTGATATTTTCTATACTAATATTATAAATGCGAAAGTTTGGATGGGTGGATACATTTTTGTTACCCAATCAGGCCAGAATAGCTGAACGGATCTGGTTTTAGCATAGAGATGGATTATAGTCTCCAATAACACATAGGCTACTTTTTATCTCGGATAATATATTATAAAGAGACCTCCATCTGAACTGAATCGATTTCCATCAACTTGGATTTTTAGTACGTATGGATTTAGGTATGTAGGATACCCTAAACGTATGAGAATGGATACACGAAATTGAGCGCTAATTCAATGATGTTATGGTTTATTTTACTTTGTAGCCGAACTTTAACGATATGATCGGCAATCCTTACATGATTGCACCTAAGGGTATTACTAATCATACCACCACCACCACTACAGCCCATTAACGTCCCACTGCTGGGCACAGGCCTCCACTCTCATAGGAGAGAGGGAATTAGAGCTTAGACCCACCACGCTGCTCCAATGCGGGTTGGCTGGCTGCTAAATGAATGAAAAGCAATGATCTTTTTTATGTAAACTAGAATATTCATATGGGAGTGGCAGGTTCCAAATTCATTTATTTATTTATTTATCTAGTTATTTATTTATTTCATGCGTTCATTTCTACATTGAGGCCCTGTCAGGGCATTACAATTCTTAAACTGTGTACTGTTAATTGTACTACTTAATCCAAATGTAATATTATTGGTTTTTTATTGTAATCATAGAGTTAATAATATTATAGATTGTAACAGTATTTATCGCCAGACTGTGTAATATCTATCCTTATAATAAAACTACATTGAAGATATTTTTGGAGGGCACTCTTTAATCGATACTGAAGTCAAAACTATTTTGTTTCATTTTTGTCTGTCTGTCTGTATCTTGGTCGCGCATCACGCCGAAACTACTCAATGAATTCCAATGAAACTGCATGATTTGACCTCATACTATGAGGTAGAACACTGGATACTTTTTATCCCGAAATTCAAAACGGTTCCCCTGGGAGAGGGGATGAAAGTCAAATTGTGAACTTAGTAGTATTTCGTTAACGCGTAGTCCGATATCATTTCGTTAGTGAGGGTAGTTAAAGATTGTCCCGTCAATATTTCAAGGTCATTGGTATCGTAGTTCAGAAATTACAGACATCAATTCACAACTCGTAGTAGGGTGACCGCGTATCTTTTGCATCAATAATTGATACATCGCAATCACCTCTGATTGGCTGAATTTATGGTATTCTTGCTGCGTCAATGGATTTTGTCCAATAGTGGAAGAGTGTTAACTGTTAACCAATCAGAGGTGATTGCGATGTACCTATCAATGATTGATGCAAAAGACACGCGGTCGCCCTGCAGTATTAGGTCCAATTAATCAGTCAAATCAGTCAATTTTTTTTTATGAAACAGCCCTGAAAGAAAAATAGGTATAATGTTCCTAGTATTTACACAATTGATATGCCATTGGTTGGTATATTTTAATAAGTATTTTATCATATTAATTATTTTAATGACATAAGTGATTCATTGTTCGATTTAGTATAAAATGCCGGTTTTGGATAGAGGAAACTACAGAAATTACATCAACTCTCAAAATGAGGACGGCAATAATTATCTTCGTAGCACTGGTAAGAATTAACTTTTTTTAAATGTATTTTTAAAAAAATTTAATATGATTTTGAGATAGTTCATTTATTTTACCATACATCAAATTAATAAGTAGGTAGGTACTCCTGTAATATTTTTTTCTCTTATAATATTATCCACAGCTGGGATAGGATAGAAACAAGACTAGGTATTGCTGTGTTTTTAACCACCCATAAATATTTTACATTTTAATTTAAGTTATGTACTTGATTTTTATAATTTTCATTATCTTTAATTCAATTTTCCAAAATAATAATACTATATTAACTACAAGAATGACATTATAAATATCTAAACTATTATGCAAAACATTATGTGTAGGTATTAAAATTATACAATAGGTACTACATGACTGAAAAACTATTCTGTATGACGTAATAGTAGTTTATACACCAAGGGGATAAAGCACTGTTTTATGTCACGGGCGCTACATTGAATCCTGATCGTAACGAAGGACTCCAAATTTAACTCCCGAGCGCAGCGAGGGTGTTATAAGTTAATTCTCGAGCAAAGCGAGGGAATTAAGATTGAGTCCTGAGTGGAGTGAGGGATTCAAGCGCCCAAGAAAAAAACTGCTTTATCCCGGTGGTGTATACTCTACTTTATACTTCTACCATAACAGTAAAACAAACTGTAACGGTTAGATATTTATTGCAAATCATAGTAAGTAGGATACATAGGTCTAGTAAATAATAAAAAGAAAAGACAAATTAAAAGTGAATCTTCACGTTCGATAGAGTCACATTTGTCCATTTGTCATTTTGCTTTTCATGCTGCCAGTGTTGTACGGGTATGCAGGTACATGTCGGCGCATCATTGCCGTTGGTACCGAAGTCAGACATATTGTTGCACACAAGCGTAGGTAGGGTAGAAGGATCTCGTAGAAAAACCTCTTAGTCGATTATAACGATGTTTATTCTTCTAAAAAATACGTAATAATAATCCTCGCATCTCCATTACACTGGTATTTATACCCCCCCAGTCAAATAAAAATCTTAATATTAAGTTATTCTGCCGGAAGTCAAAAGCAGAACCTTTTATGCTAAATAAATATAAAAATAAACGGAAGTCAATAACAAAACTCTTAATGTAAGTTAAACGGAAGTGTCAAAACAAGCGCTTAGAACTATTTGAACTAAATATAAAACTAATAAATGAATCACACCGGAAGCAACATTCGAGAATCAAAACTTATTTAAAATTACAATAATTAAAATAAATACTTAATACAAATAATGGTTTGCGCCCATACGGCCATTCTGCTCCAGCGCGTTCTCTGCGCTGAAAACTAGTCTATCTCATCATTATTATCCTCTAGAATCTAATCTTATATCACGGCATCACCCACTTGGGATCTAGCCCTTAGACCTGGAATAAGGATACGCATGGCGCTTTAGGAAGGGTATTTGGATTATTCGGCATCACCCGCCTTGGATCTAGCCACATTTCATGGCATCACCCGCCTTGGATATAGCCCTAAGACCAGGAATAAGGATACGCTTGGTGGCCAGCCAGCGCTTAAGGAAGGATAGTTGGATTACTTGGCATCACCCGCCTTGGATCTAGCCACATTTCATGGCATCACCCGCCTGGGATTTAGCCCTTAGACCAGGAAAAGGATACGCATAGAGATCCTCCAGCGTTTAAGGTAGGAGAAGTGGAAATCAAAATAAACTTAATTACTTAAATCATCCGCCCATACGGTCGGCTCATCATCATCATCCATGAATGGATCATTTTGAGCTAGAGGTGCTGGTCTCAAAAGATCATGACTGGCGATCTTTTCGGAACATCCTTTCAAATTGACATGTTTTACTTTATAGCGGTTATTAGGCAGTACTTCTAGAACTTCCATAGGACCTTCAAATTTAGGACCAAGTTTAGTAGTATGTCTTTCATGTTTATGCATTAAGACAAAGTCCCCCTTTTCGAATGGCTTTATTTGATCTTTGCCCTTGTCAAACCTCAATTTGTCCCGAAATGATCGCTCGTCCATCCTTAATTTACATAATGATCTAACAGTATTAAGATCAACAATTGGTGCATCATCGTCGACTTGTAAAAGCTTAACACCCGGTGGTGAACACTTTTTCCCGAATAATAGCTCCATGGGAGATTTTCCAGTACTTTTAGAAACTGTAGAATTAATAGCTAGCTGTAAATCCCGAATAGCAGTGTGCCACTGTCTGTTAAGCTCCACAACCGACATGTTATCTTTGATAATTTTCATAATACGTTCCACCTGACCATTTGCCCTACTAGCGCCTTTAGCTACAACATGATGTTGAATACCGGAACGTTGGCAAAAGTTTTTAAAATCAGTTGAGGTCATACTTTTATCCTGATCCGTTATCAGTCTGTTTGGGGTGCCAAAAATAGAAATTACTTCTTGTAAACAGGATATTGCTGTATCAGATGTCCGATCGTTAGTATAAATTAAGTGGGTATATTTGGTAAAGGCATCTATAAACACAAATGCGTATTCAGCATTACTACGTTTACCGTTCATACGTCCAGTTATGTCAGCATGTACAGTGTGAAACGGGATTGCAATTTTATCTATAGGATGGAGGGTAACTTGTTTAGCACCAGACATACCCTTACGAATTCTACAACTTACACAATTCTCAGTGAACTTTCGAACTAGTTTTGACATATTAGGGAACCAGTATTGTTCTCTTAATTTAGCTAGAACCTTTTCCCAACTAAAATGTTGAAGACTATCGTGATAGTGGGAAATCAAATTCCATTTGTAGTTACGTGGTACAATAATAAGTTTACGAGTTTTATTGTCGATTTGGACCTTACGTCTAAGTAATTTATCTTGGGATACGACGTAAGTATCTGCTATTTCTTTTGGGATCGTGTCAAAACCAAGTTGTTCTACTATATTTTTAAAAACAGGATCACGTTTTTGTTCAACGAGAAGCCAATTATGGTCCAATGTAGAAGAGTTCACTGAAAATTGTAATGAGTCATTCTCGCTAATAGCTTTACTGGGGCTCTTTACAGGATTACGACTAAAGTAATCGGCATGGGAAAGGGAAGTGCCTTTTCTGTACTCGATATCAAACTGGAAATTTTGGAGAAATGCCCACCATCGGTGCACCCTAGGTGTTAGTTCTCTTTTAGTTCTAGAGGCTTTGAGGGAATTACAATCCGTTACCACTTTAAAACATCTACCATACAAAAAGTGGCGGAAATGTTTGATAGCTTTTACCACAGCCAATGTTTCAAGCTCATATGAATGATATTTGCTCTCAGCATTGGTTGTTCGCATACTAAAATAGCCAACGACATGAGGATTTTTATCATGTCGCTGAATTAAAACTGCCCCATAACCTAGAGAACTAGCATCTGTGTGGAGTTCACATGGCAAATCGGGGTCAAAAATTGTCAAGAATGGAGAGGATGTTAATCTATGAATTATTTCCTTTCGGGCATTTTCCTGCCGCTCTGTCCACTCCCAGGGTACGCCAGATTTAGTCAGTTCATATAATGGGGACATAATCTTTGAAAAATTTGGAACAAATTTTCTAAAATAACCAGCTAAACCGTTAAATTGACGTAATTCTTTAATAGTTTTTGGCACAGCAGACTTAGAGAGTGCATCTATTTTTTTAGGACTAGGCCTTACAGTCCCGTTTTCTATCAAATTTCCTAAATATTCAACGGATTTTTTTAGAAATGAGCATTTTTTAATGTTTAGAGAAAAACCAGCAGAAGTTAACCTTTCCAATACTAATTCTAAATTAGTTAACCCTTCTTCTACAGTTGCTGACATGACAAGGACATCATCCATATAAACTAGAGCAATCTTATCCTTGTAGTCACCCAAAGCTTTATTAATGGCACGCTGATAAACGGACGGCGCGTTGCAAAGCCCAAAAGGCATGCGTAAAAATTCAAACTGGCCGTCCGGTGTGACAAACGCGGTTTTTTCTATAGAATCTACTGATATAGGTATTTGATAAAAGCCCGCAGTCATATCTAAACAAGTGAAAAAACGAGCTTTGCCTAACCTGTCTATCTGATCGGCGATTAAGGGTAAAGGAAAATTATCCCTAACAGTGTTTGAATTTAACTCTCTGAAGTCCACGCATAGTCGGTCAGACCCATCCTTTTTCTTAACTAACAAAATGGGGCTGCTAAATGGAGATGAACTGTCTCGGATTATATGGTTTTGTTTGAGATCATCAATAATTTCTTTAACCCTCTCGCGTTCTATTGGCGATAGTCTATAGGGCCTACGTTGGACAATCTTATCTTCATTCTTTAATCTAATACTTAATTGACCAGTTTTAACTTCAGAAACTTTATTACCCGAAGTGAAACTTTCTTCAAATTTGTTTAAAATAACATTTAATTTATCTAACATGATAGGGTCAACAAGATCGGTATTTAATTTAATTTTAGACTCCGCTAAAGAACATTTATTAATGATCATGTTTCTAGAGACAATCAACTTTTTACCAGATAACGTGATAGCAAGACCCGGTATTTGTACCAAATCATAACCGATTAAAATGTCGAATTGGGTTTGATGATCTTCCACTATATATAATTCTAATTCTACACTAACATGATCAATCTCAACAATTGTTGTTATACTTTGGGAACATGTGACATCAACACCACCTATTCCAGTGAAATTTATATTAACAGACTTTCTTTTGCCTGGAATTGAACCAGAAATCCTTTTTCTTACTAATGAGCAATCTGCACCGGAGTCAAAAAGACAAGGATAGGTATTAGGACCAATTCTGACGGTAGTCATGCAACGGTTTATAGGACCACAAAAGTTTACGGACTTTTGATTAGTTAATTTAGATTGTTCATCCTTTTGCTTGCGATAGCAATTTTTTTCTACATGCCCTCTTTTAAAACAATATCTGCATTCGATTAACTTAAGTTTGTCTGGCGTAGATTGGGTGGTTGTCTTTGCTGGCACACTAGAGTCTAAGTTTACTGTTGGTTTATCTTTACAATCACGGAAATGATGACCAGGAGTCTTACATCGAAAACAGATTGACGACTGACCTCGTAGATCAGTGGTTTCTGAAAGACGGGGCTTTTTGTTATATGGGGTTTTGTCGGTACCGTCAGGTTTGGGTCGGTCACGTTTTCGGAAGGTTTTCAACACAGAAACTAGTTTGGGCAAAGAGTCAGGCGTATTTCGCAATAATTCACATTTTATAAAATCGGGGCGAATACCAGTTATAAGTGCATCAATTACCTCAGTATCCGAAGCTTCAGGCCGAACTCTCTTGAAGAGGGTCCAACCTGTGGTCGCGTAGTCTGCGTAGCTGCTAGCCTGGTCCGACGTGTAGTCGCGCCATTTCTGGACATCATCAGCATACCGGAATTCTTCACCAAACGTCTGGATCAGGTCTTGTTTTACTTGCTCCCATGTGGTAGATTGTAGGGACCACGTGTCAGCCCAAGTCTTCGCTCTGCCTTTGAGCTGCAGTATTGCCTTCATGCGAGCTTCATGCGGTGAAATGCCAATAGTTGCAATGGTTTCGTCAACATTGGCACACCAATCTCTGATATCGTGTGAGCGCACGTCGGGATCGAATGGTGGTAGGTAGAACTTACCATGATCTCGTGACGGCGCTGATGTAGCGGACAGTGCTGCAGTCACCGCACTCGTTGTAGCTTGGTTTGTGATAGATGTCACCAATTTCATCACTTCCTCCATCGAAAAGCTTGGATCTGGCTCGCTGGTCTGGACAGATTTGCGAGCTCGGCATCTTGAAGTCTTCAGTATAGGCGAAGTGGATCCCACCGCTGCTGTCGGCGCATCATTGCCGTTGGTACCGAAGTCAGACATATTGTTGCACACAAGCGTAGGTAGGGTAGAAGGATCTCGTAGAAAAACCTCTTAGTCGATTATAACGATGTTTATTCTTCTAAAAAATACGTAATAATAATCCTCGCATCTCCATTACACTGGTATTTATACCCCCCCAGTCAAATAAAAATCTTAATATTAAGTTATTCTGCCGGAAGTCAAAAGCAGAACCTTTTATGCTAAATAAATATAAAAATAAACGGAAGTCAATAACAAAACTCTTAATGTAAGTTAAACGGAAGTGTCAAAACAAGCGCTTAGAACTATTTGAACTAAATATAAAACTAATAAATGAATCACACCGGAAGCAACATTCGAGAATCAAAACTTATTTAAAATTACAATAATTAAAATAAATACTTAATACAAATAATGGTTTGCGCCCATATACACATACTCCTTGGTTTAAAAACTTTTATGTCAAATGGTACGATCGTTTGGTCGACCAGTCTGGAGCCTAGACTCTGTTGTGCATATTTACAGTATGGGGTTGATCAACTAGTTGGGAGATCGATCGACTAGATTACGGCCCTAGGGCATGAAGACTGACTTTAGACCCGCAAAAGTATGATTAAAACAGTAGTAAAGGTATGGTAGAAGTATAAAAATTTATTAATGTAATGTTTATTTCATCGCATGCTTTCGGAGATAAAGGCTATTTTTTTAAAATAAATACTTTACATAAATGTGTGTAGTAGCATTTTCCCTCTATATCTTGTTGATTTTTGCATTAGGTGTATATATTATTTTGTTTATATATTATTTTACTATCTTATATAAAGAAGACCTGGGCGGTTACTATCAACATTTAGAAAACCATTATGATACAGGAACATCTTGTTTCAATCTCTTTGTAATATTACTGAGAAAGCTACCATGACATCACAAAGTTATCATAGTTTTACTCTTTTAGACATGATGGCAAGAACGAATGATACTCTACCATTGTCTATTCATTGCTTTCAGAGTAAGCGAGATGTAGCTATATTTTTTCTATAGCGCTATCTCAATTGCATCGCGTTTCATTTCATGCTTATATAACACAGTGTTGATATATTTTAAATTAAATATTATAACTTTACATAGTGATTATACCTTTATAAAGTGCAATAAATGAACAAAATGTTTTTTAATGTTATCTTAAACTAAATAATAATTGTTTGTTTGCTCTTTTTCTGTTAGGTTAAAAATTAACTCAAAAATCTTAACTTACCATGGTGTAAAACGAAACGGTTGTTTTAAATGTCAAACAAGGCGCGATAGTAGTTTGAATTTGAAAATTTGATTATGTCAAATACCTAAACAAATTCGTTTGAAACTTTTTAAATAAAAAACTAATAAATAATAAATAAATTACTTATTATTAATATGTCGGGCCTCGAGTAAGTATAATAATTGTGTGTTAATTGCTCTCATGGATAAAACAAAAAAATACTGGTGAAATTGTGGCGCTAGGCGGTATGTTCGGATAGGTTTTGTGGTGCAGCAGCAGTGCAGTTAATGGTTCCTGCATTTCAAGTGGTTTGTGTGTACTTTTTTGCAGCGTCAGAAGTCGAAGAGTTTCGGGGCGGCAGCTAGACCTTTTATGGGAATATTTAAATTCCCATAAAGATATAGCCGTAGCCTACAATCGATCTTTGCAAGCTAAAGAATATTCCAAACAAAAATGGAAAGAGATTGCAGAGATCCTCAATTCGCAGGGTGATGGAGCTCACAAAGACTGGAAAGGCTGGTTGAAAGTAATTATTTACAAGTTTTCTTCATTTTCATTGTGCATGTATATTTTTTAGCAAAATGAGTTTTGAAGGAGTGATTATAGTGATTTAGACACCGCCTTCTATTTGGGTTGTAGTGTAATGCTTACCACCTATTCATTATTTTATTTTAGTACTGGGTGGACTACAAAGCAAAGTTAAAAAAAAGAATAGCTGCTGTACGGGCTTCACAAGCAAGAACTGGTCGTGGCCCTGCTTCAGAGCAACCATTAACAGACATTGAAGCAAAATTCCTTCAAATACGAGTTGTCCAACGCTGTGCTTTCCAGTCTACCGCTACAGCCCATTAACGTCCCACAGCTGGGGACAGGCCTCCACTCTCATAGGAGAAAGGAAATTAGAGCTTAGACCCACTAAGCTGCTCCAATGCGGGTTGGCGGGCTTTAACGACTATCATCATGTTAGTGATAATAACCGGGACCGACGGCTTAACGTGCTCTCCGAGCCACGGGAGTGAAACACCGCCAACTTCCTAACTCCGGGCTATGAGAATTTCTGGTCAGAAAACCCAATAAGTACTTAATTATGGCCCGACCCAGGACTCGAACCCGGTACCTCGTCGGCTGCAGTTGAGTTTCTTTTTTACCTTTCATAGTTATCAGCAGCTAACCCCATAATAATAATAACCTAACTTAATAAAAATACATTTTGGAAAATTAAATAACTCTCTTTTTTATTAGATACTAGATGATTCCCGCGACTTCGTCCGCGTGGATTAAGATTTTTGATTCCCGCGGGAACTCTTTAATTTTCCGGGATAAAAAGTAGCCTATGTCCTTCCCCGGGATACCATCTACCCCTGTACCAAATTTTAGCAAAATCGGTTGAAAAGATGGGCCGGGAAAGCGTAGCAGACAGACAGACAGACAGACAGACAGACAGACAGAAACACTTTCGCATTTATAATATTAGTATGGATCTCAATTCTCAACTTACCGTAATCCAATATTCACTTAAGTAAGTATATTATAAATCCCCACAATTTCCTATTTATTTGTTTATAAAGTTAATTCGTTGTTGATCCGTCGCAAGAAAGTAACTTTTTTATGATTGCTAAATTTGACGTAAATCCTACGTAATACAATAATGCTAGCTCTCAAAAAACACTTCATGGTACGAATTGAGTGAATGATTTGCGTAATGACGTCACAAAACTGTTTAGGAAAACAATGTTCTAACAAGCTTACTTTAGGGGCGTCATGGTAGGATTTGTCGAAACAATATCAAAATAATAGTGCTTTAAGCAGTGATAGTAACCCCCCTGAGTAGTACACCATCACGTAATTATACAATACCAGACAATGCCCGCGACTTCGTCCGCGAGGATTAAGGTTTTTGATTTCCGGGGAAACTCTTTAATTTTCCTACGTGAAATAAATGAAAATTATTGTAAAATACTTTTATAAAAAGTGTCCTTCTCCGGTACGTAACCAACCTTTATATCAAAATCGCTTGATCAGATGGGCCGTGAAAGTGTATCAGACTGACAGACGGTCAGACACACTTTAGCATTTGTAATATTAGCATGGATATAGATAAATAATAAGGTACCTTAGTTTGTAGATGATTTTTAACTAATGTAAGTCAATTATCGATTAACCACCTTATATAATATTATAAAAAAATACAAAAATACATAAACAAAATTAAGCTGGTAGTACCCATACGAATTTATCTTAAAAATGTAGATTCAGGGCACCACCAAACACTTATTATAATAATTTTATAATATTAACTAGATGATGCCCGAGACTTCGTCCGCGTGGATTAAGATTCCACTTCATTTTCCGGGATAAAAAGTAGAGTCCCTTCTCGGGGAGACAACCTATCCCTATACCAAAATCGGTCAACCAGACAACAGACTCTCTCTCAGGTCGACAGATTGTGAACCGTTCAATGTTCTGAGTGTCAATAATTTAAATACCTATTCATTGTATTTACGTTTTCTTGTCTCTTTTTTGTATGTTAGGTTGAGTTCGACATAAATAATCAGTTAACAATTTCAATAGGTAGTTAGATTACAAACTAACGGTTTTGGCAATCTTACTGTGACATATATATATAGATTAAATCTATTTCAGAAAAGCAATAAAATGCGACAGTACATTACTAATTCTATGTCCGGAACCTTCCACTTGCAAGACTACAACTACTACTACTGCTAATACTACTACTAGGTACTTCTACTACTGATATAAAGTAAGTAAAGTAAGCGTCAAGTAAATCACCTTAATTGGGTCAAAATTTGCTTTTCAGGCAGTGTTCTGCGGCCTTTTCCTGGAATCTTCCAGCGCGCCTTTAGTGGTGGACGTTGCGACAGTTATACTTGACGGAGTCAATGGATTATTAGTGGAAATCCTACCTGTTGTCATCGATGTCGAAAGCTTGACCGCTGAAAGTGCCGCAAGCTCGGCCAGCTCCTCTGCCACAAGCTCGAGCGATTCCTCTAAGATACGCAATCTTAATCTTATATAAGCCTGCAATATTATGATTATAAAACGTGGTAAAAATGTGATTTTAAGACATAAAAAATAATCTGAATTTAATAGTTTTTCATTGCTACCTTATCACCTATATATAGAAATAGTATGGCCCGCTAAAGCGGACCGCGTAGAAGAGTGGATAATAAGTCTGTTACCACCCTACCGGCAAAGACGTACCGCCAAGCGATTTAGCGTTCCGGTACGATGCCGTGTAGAAACCGATTAGGGGTACGCACGGGTTTAATATAACTGCCGTACCACTAACATTTTAGCCCGCTACCATCTTAGACTGCATCATCACTTACCATCAGGTGAGATCGCAGTCAATGGGCTAAATTGTAGTGGAATAAAAAAAAATGTATTTTTGAATTAATTTCGATGAGTAAAAAAATAATTTTTCGTACAAAAGAGCAACGGTGTAATTAGTATTGAACCAACGACCTCAATTTACATAGACGGGCCCTGTCAAACAAAGAATGTGGGCATATTTCAACGCCATCAACGCCATCTAGTCTGAAAAGCGGGAACTTGCTTGCAACATCTTGAATGAAAGCTTGAAAACGTATGACTCGGTCATAGATAATAATATTATAGGTCATAGCCGTAAGACCAGTTAGTAAAAAAAATCATACAGATTGCCGCGGAAATTAAATGATTGCGTAATGGATAAAAATATTGAATAGAAAGATTAAATACCTAACGTTTTTTTGGAAATGTATAATTGTGAATTGAAACACTTACCTTAAACTAAAAATTATACAGTGCCAAACTAATTAAACTTTAGATGTTAACTTAATAATAATAAATTATCCGCACGACGAGCGATCGTGACAGCGCTACGACGGGAACAAAGACAGGTGCGGAACGTGTTCAGCAACACGGACGCCCAGCGTTTTTCTATGAAAGGGCCCATCTAGTGCCTACATATATATCGATGTATTGAACACATTTACTAAATCTAGTTTGTACAGGTAAAGACGAAAGGAATTTGCTTATTTTTTTATATAATAATATATTTTATCAAGTATTCACCTTAATTAAATGAACCTAGGTAAAAAATAAAATATTTGTGGAATTAGTTCCCGTTTCTCGGTTTAGTGTTACCATTCTATGTATAATCTACCAAGTAGCTAGAATAAATCTAAATTGATAGATTTGACTTTGACTCGCACAAAACTACGAATAGACTGACTCATCCCCCAGGCGAACGTTAATATCACAGTAAACAGATACAACCAGTATGGAAACTACCTAGAAACGTTCGAAACAGCCTCACTCACACAAACGTGCTCATCGAACATGTGATGACGCGGCACTCACTACTGACGGCACTGCGACGAGCGCTTGGGGTCTCGTCGATGCGCACGTCTGTGTGAGTGAGCCTGTTTCGAACGTTTCTAGGTAGTTTCCATACTGGTTGCATCTGTTTACTGTGGTGTCGCGAACCCGCTGCACATATGATTTGATTTGATTGTACTCACCTGATGGTAAGTGATGATGCAGTCTAAGATGGTAGCGGGCTAACCTGTTAGGGGCATGGCAGTTATATTAAACCCATACGCCTTCGGTTTCTACACGGCATCGTACCGGAACGCTAAATCGCATTCGCGGCACGTCTTTGTCTGTAGGGTGGTAACTAGCCACGGCCGAAGCCACCTACCAGGCCAGACCAGGGAAAATTCAGAAATTATAAATTCCCAAATTGACCCTGCCGGGGATCGAACCCGGGGCCTCCGCACGTTAAGGCAACAGCGCTACACACTGCGCTAAAGTGATTATTCATTTAGTGACGTAAGTACAATTTCGTAGAATTTTGAATAAATTGTACAGATAGGAGAATACTTTGTTTTGTGCTTCCATTTAACCCTAATCACGCCCATTAGACCCTTGATTGCTGATGATGTCGATGAGAATAGCAATTCTTCTGCGGCATATACCTATACCTGTTAATTACCCAGAAACCGTTGCACCGATTTTGATATCTCGTTCGTTTCAAAATGGAATGAATTTTAAAAGGCTTTTTACAGTTGACGTTAGCAAACAGACGGCGGTTCGAGTTCAATTAATATATAAATCATTTGTGCGGTGGATAAAAAATGTATAGAGTCGATTTTTAACGACAGAAATCCATACCAATAATATTATAAATGCGAAAGTATGTCTGTCTGTATGTCTGCTACGCTTTCACGGCTCATCTATTCAACCTATTTTGATGAAATTTTGTACAGTAGTAGACTGTATCCCGGGGAAGGACATAGGTTACCTTTTAGCCCTGAGAATTGTGGAGTTCCCGTGGGAATCAAAAACCTTAATCCACACGGACGAAGTCGGCATCATCTAGTACGTAACAAATAAATCTATATCAGTAGATTTAACTCAATGCCGGCTTCCTATTGAGCTCGATGGTCCTCTCAGGATCCGAATAGTTAGGTCATGCTCCACCATGCTGGCCAAGTGCGGATTAACAGACCTAACAATCCTTTGAGCACCAACATTTTAAACAGAGATTAAAATGACTTAGCAAAAAATTAGTCAACATAATTTTGAAAGAATACTTACTGAAAACAATACGGATCATGCACGCCGCAGTTGTGCGCTTGGTGCTGCGGACCTTATGGGCAAAGAAATAAAGCTTAGTTTGAGTTGGCATCATGAAAATCTCTGACCCTTGGCTGTGATTATAATTTACACTAGTGACCGCCCGCAGATTTGCTGCAGTATTCAAAAATTTAAAATTAAAAATTTTCAGTTTTCTGGTTTAACCGATTGGTCCAGGCGTTGGTGAGTCATTCACTGAGTGAATGAGTTAGTCCACTCTTTTGTTTTTATTGAATGAGATTTTAGTTATTTTTTTATTACCAACAATTGATAACAACTCCATGTCATCTTTAGTCCAAATACTGTATGAATTACCCATAGAGATCAATTCGCACTCGATTTGATTCAACCATCCATCCATACTTATACATTTTGGTTTATTAGGTTCATGTGGTTTTTGTGGCACTGTATGTAACACAATTTTACGCTAATTTTATAAGATTATTCTATATATACTTTATAATATTATAAAGCTGAAGAATTTGTTTGTTTGAACGCGCTAATCTCAGGAACTACTTGCTCGAATTGAAAAATTATTTTTGTGTTGGATAGTCCATTTATCGAGGAAGGCTTTAGGCTATATAACATCAGTGCAAAATGTTGCAACAACGGGAAAATTATCCATATAAGGCGCCACCACGCGGACCAATCACGAAGTCGCGGGCATCAGCTAGTAATAAATAAAATATGAAAAGGGTTCAAATTAAACTAAAAGCGATATTTATCACTAGTAGATATTATGTTTGACGGCATCGTTGGTCTAGCGGTTATCGTGGTCTACTGCGGATCACGAGGTTCTGGGTTCGACTCCCGGTCGGGCACAAAAGTTTATAGGTATCGGGTTTTTCAGTTGGAAGTTGGCGGTGAATCACCCCCGTGCCTCGAAGAGCACGTTAAGCCGTCGGTCCCAGTTATTATTAGTCGTTAAAGTTCGCCAACCGACATTGGAGCAGCGTAGTGGGCTCTTATTCCCTCTCTCCTAATATGAGAGTAGAGGCCCGTGTCCAGCAGTGGGATGTTAAATGGCCTGTAGTGGTAGGTTATTAGGATATTAGGTTATGTTTTTTTAATATCCCGTGTTAACTAACGAAACTAACTAACTCATGAAGTCCAGTTCCGCGATCATTTGGAAGGTGAAGCCAAAGTAGCTTCTAAAAACTCGGGGTGCTCAACAGAGCGAAAATATGAGAGAAGAGCGAATGAAATTTCTTCATAATGTTCTCGAAGGTGAAGTTTGCAAATACGCACTTGGCCAACGTGGTGGAATATGGCCAAACCCTTCTCATGTCAAGAGGAGACTCATGCTCAGTAGTGAGCCGACAATTGGTTGATAAGAGAGAGAGAAAGAGAGAGCGTATTTCCAAGTGTTTTACCAAAAATGTGTGCTTCAAGGAACAAATTCTGTTAAAAACACACAATACGCCTTCATGTCAAATAACGTCATTAGGGATGTTCCCCTTTCATGGCAACACTGGATTGCGGTGACTCGCAAAATGGCGAATAATTAAATATTTTCATAAAGCCGCGCCCATAAATCACAGATAAAGTCTGTTTCCATAGTCACGAGACGATATTTCTTAACACCATGGAACTATGTACTACGTACAACCGTAGTACTTATTTAGTTAACTAATAAGTACTATGTACAACCGTAGTACTTATTAGTTCCATGCTTAACACTGTGTGAGCCTTAATTTAAAAAAAAGTAAATACTCTTTAAGTCATCATCATCATGTCTTGACCGATTGACATTTCGTAATACTAAAGTCTGTAAGGCTACGTTCACAGTGCGAAAAAGCCTTACTTTAAAAAAAAGTTAATACAATATATTAATTAATTAGTAGGTATATTTATTAATTTTAAGTAGAAGTTTAAGCTAAATTAGTATTACTTAGCACATAGGCTACATGGTAGTAGACAATAAAGTTGCTATTATAATATTGCCAAGAAAAGAAAACGTCAACACATTGCCGGCTCACCACTGAGCACGAGTATCCTCTCAGAATGAGAAGGGTTAGGACATAGTCCACCACGCTAGTGCAGAATTGTCAGACTTCATCTGCCACCTGAAAATATTACAAAGAGCTGCGGACATGTAGGTTACCTCACGATGTTTTCCTTCACCAATTTTAAAGCAATTGATATTATTTAATTTCATAAAACGCACTTATTAATAGTAATTTACTCGTGTGCACCACCCTGTCATCATGCAACCTATCTCCTTTCATATAGGTTGCCTGGAAGAGATCACTGGTAGTGATAAGGCCGCCTTTACACCGTAACAAGTTGTATATTTTGTCATGGTTCGTGTTACCTCTGTTCTGTTATTTTTTTGTGTGTAATAAAGTGTTTTTCCTTACATTACTTACTTACTTAAGTTAGAGGCGTGGGGATCGAACCCTCGACCAGCCGAAAAGCCGGGCATCTTAACTACTAGGCTACGGTAGAATTTTATTCTGAACCAGCGGTAGATTCACTTGACTATTAAAAAACACTTGCCAAAGTTTTTTTGAATAAAAGTTTTGTAAGTATTTGTATTAACGTTACTATCCCTTTTACTTATACGTCATGCTATCTTCAAAATCAATACTTCAGGAAGTGCAACGGAAACGCGCACTATAATAAGGGGGTGAATATTATACACTATACATAGATCGTTTAACGTAAAACCGAGGCTTCACAGGAGAACAATGCCTTATTCAGGCTCCGGTTGGACGCGCAAATATTTGCCTATTAATTCTAGGAAATTATGTTGTTCATAATTTGTTCAGCATTTTCGCTGAGTACCGAAAAAGCTGTTGTTTTTCGGAATGTTGATATTCTGGGGTTCCGCTGCAAAAACTTACCTTTTTTTATCCATTATATAGGTACGGTAGCACTTGACTGCGATCTCACCTAATGATAAGTGACGGGCTAACTTGTTAGGGGCATGACAGTTATATTAAACCTTTTTTTTTCCTCTGGAAAGTCACAAAAAACATGAAAAGACGTATAACACAAATTCCTCCAATCAGGGATGTTAAGGGCAAATGGGCAACCAACAAAACAGAAAAAGCTTCAAAGTATATTCCAATCCAACGATGGTCACACATATCAAAATGACCTCCAGCTTACTCAACCAATAGACGAAGACATCGACACTAAACTCGTCACACCAAAAGAAGTATTACGGGAAAAAAAAAAATAGTCTCAGTCAAAAGAAATCACCGGGCTACGATCTTATCTGCACCGGAGAAGTCTTAAATAATCTACCACGCGAAGCCCTTGTTAAGCATACTAATTTAATCAATGCATTCGACGACCACGTGGCGAATTAAGTTGAACGAATCAAAATCGGTCCATATAGATTTTACAAATAAAGCACCGAAATATCACCCGATTTACATTAATGGGCAACAGATAACGTATGCTAATACAGCTAAATACCTCGGTATGACACTAGATACTTAACTGAGGTGGAAAACGCATGTCAAAAAGAAACGAGAACAGTTAGAAATACGTTACAAAAATATGTATTGGCTACTTGGCAGAACATCTAGTTTGTCAGTATATAATAATATTCTATTAATATATAAACAAGTCCTAATGCCTATTTAGACTTATGGCATACAGCTGTGGGCTGCACTAAAAAATATATTCAAATAATACAAAGGTTTCAAAACAAAGTACTTCGTAACATCGTCAATGCACCGTGGTACATTAGAAATGACGTAATTCATCGGGACCTGAAAATTGAATACGTCGACAAAGTCATCACCAAATTTGCAGAAGTCCATGATCATCGGCTTCACAATCACGTTAACGTTGAGGCAATCCAGTTGCTCGACGTTACGCAATTAGTGAGAAGACTAAAAAGGACAAAACCCTTTGAGTTAGTGTATAGTGACTCGTGATAGTGTAGTGAAGTGCTGCCTAAGAACACATGAACAAAGTGTCTATTTGCAACAAGAAAGACTAAGATATCAATGGAGCATTTCTTAGTACATAAGTTGATTATAAGCTTAGGTTAAAGAAAAAATACTTATAAGTCAAATAGTTTGGCTAGATTGTATTTATATTGAGCACCTTTTATTGGTACTCAATAATAGAAAAAAAAAAGTTATATTAAACCAATATCCCTAGTCGGTTCCCGTTACGTTCCCTCAAATATGGTCGAGCGAAGCAATGGCTGGATCATGCGTCATGCTCGTGAACGGGTGCCACCGGCGGGAATGGGGCTACTTTCTGTCTGCCCGTCTTTGACATGAATTGAATAAACAAATTTAAGAAATCCATTAAAAGTATGCTCCTGAAAAAAGCTTATTATACTGTTGAAGATTATGTAAATGATAGAGGAGCATGGATTTGATCGCTCCAACAATGCTGGGGACAGCGGTTACTTATGTACACATTGATATAGTAATTGTAAATGAATTATTTAAAAAGAGCAACCACCGAGTTTCTTGCTGGTTCTTCTCGGTAGGAATGGCATTCCGAACCAGTGGTAGATTCACTTGACGATTCAAAAGTACTTGTAAAAGTTTATTTGAATAAAAAAAATATTTGATTTGATTTGATTTGATTTGATTTGATCCCTGGGCAGGTAACTGGCGTGCACAGAGTTTGAAGCTGGGGTAGGCATTAGTTGGTCGGAATACCTGTTTACTGATGAAAAATGGGCAGTGACGTATTGCCATTTTGGTAAGCAGTGCTTTTATGCCTCTTGTAAGTTGTATGCCTTTTGTACCCCCAACTTTTTGGACCAAAAATATGTGCGAAATACCGCAAGTATACTTTATACGAGAGACCTGACAGGATGACTCTGGTTCCGTGGAAGCTAGGAAGGTCGCTTGTTTGGGATGCCACATGCGTGGATACGCTGGCGTTGTCTCACTTGCAGGCGACCTCCATGACGGCAGGGGCGGCGGCCACTAATGCAGAAAGAGCCAAGAGGCGCAAATATGAAATTATAGAAAATAATTTCATTTTTGTGCCTTTTGGTGTTGAAACCATGGGGTCGTGGGGCGAAGATGCTAGATCCTTTTTTAAGGATCTATCTTCTCGTCTCACGGAGTCCACATGTGACCGGAGGGCTGGTAGTTATCTCGGCCAACATATAAGTTTGGCTATTCAGCGAGGTAACGCAGCCAGCGTTCTGGGCACATTGCCTTATTGCAGTGGAATATAGATGATATTTTTAATGTTTAGTTTTTAGTTTCTTTTTTTTACTTTAGATTTAACTTAGATTTTAATTTATCTTGTATATATATTATAGATTTAATCTACAGAAAAGAGTATACTTTTAGGCGTAAATAATAATAGTACTAGCTGATGTCCGCGACTTCATCCGCGTGGTTTAAGCTTTTTGTCATTCCCGCGGGAACTACTTAATTTTCTGAGATAAAAAGTAGCCTAGTCTCCAGGTTCTCAACTAGGTATATCTATGCCAAAAATCACGTCGTCGATCCGTTTCTCCGTTGAGGCGTGATTGAAGGACAAACAAACACAATTTCGCATTTATAATATTACTAGCGAATGCCCGCGACTTCGTCTGCGTGGTTTGAGGTTTTTGGTTCCCGCGGGAACTCCTTAATTTTCCGGGATAAAAATTAGCCTATGTGTTATTCCAGACTATAATCTATCTCTGTGCCAAATTTCAGCGAGATCCGTTCAGCCTTTGGAGCGTGATTGAGTAACAAACATCCATACATCCATCCAAACTTTCACATTTATGATATTAGTAAGAAGTATGATATTTTGTTAAAACAAACGGAACATGAAAATGTTGCTGTTGATATATCGATTAGTAGCTGATACCCGCGACTTCGTCCGCGTCGAATAATAAAAGAAATTAAATAGGTACCTGACTAAATAATCGATTCGATAAATAATATAAATGCGAAAGTGTGTTTGTTTGTTGGTTTGTTAGTTTATTGGTTTGTTGGTTTGTCCTTCAATCACGCTGCAACGGAGCAATGGATCGACGTGATTTTTTGCATGGGTATAGTTGAGGACCTGGAGAGTGACATAGACTACTTTTTATCCCGGAAAATTAAGGAGATCCCGCGCGAATTGAAAAAACTTAATGAATGAATGAATATACTTTTATTGTACACCACAAAGTAAAATAAACAATAGTAAACTTAGCTAATATTAAAATAAGTATACAATTTGGCGACCTTATCGCTACACAGCGATCTCTTCCAGGCAACCAATGGTTTAAAAGGACATAGCTACAAATTATAATACATATTATTATATATACATTTATATATAATAAATAAAACATCAGTCATAAATACTACACACATAATATAATATAAATAAACATACATACATATATATACTCACAAATAAATAAATATACAAATAAATAAACGTAAACCTCATAAGAAAAAGAAACGGTACCTAGGTATCAAAATATATAAAAATAAACTACTAGACAAATAATAATATTATTATGACAAATAGTAATTTTTTACAAGTCTTTTAAAAATATTTATCGATTGAGCCTCTCTGATGTCAAGAGGCAGAGCATTCCACAACTTAACAGCTTGTACAGAAAAGGATTTATGGAAGAAAGAGGAATTATGAGTAGGCGTCCTTAAAAACTTAATCCACGCAGACGAAGTCGCGGGCGTCATCTAGTTGGAATTTATTTATTTATTTCATTTTTATTTATATAATATTAACAAAGAAATTTTTCATTTACGTTGTTTCTTAGCACCCCTTCAGCCTTGTCGTCTTGTCTTATTAACTATACTAGCATTTTTCACGTAATTTACCCGTCTTATGGAAAAACAAAGTCTTATTTTGGTTCTATTAGGTATAGTTTGAAAGATTTATACGTACAAATAAACGTAATAATATTATTAGTTAGGACAAGTGTAGTAAGTTTTCTGTTCTATCATAATCAATCACAGAAGTTGGTTTAGCGCTTACGTGCGAGCAGGCGGCCGGGAAAGTTTTAATTTGAGCAAATATCAACAACTAGATGATGCCCGCGACTTCGTCTGCGTAGTTTAAAGTTTTTGATACCTACAGGAACTTTTTAATTTTCCGGGATAAAATGTAGCCTGTGTTATTCCAGATTATAATCTATCTCTGTGCCAAATTTCATCCAGATCCGTTAAGATGTTCTAGCGTGATTGAGTAACAAACATCCATCCATCCATCCAAACTTTCGCATTTATAATATTACTAGATATAGAGTATAGACTAATTGATGCCCGCGACTTAGTCTTCGTAGTTTAATGTTTTTGATACCCGCTAGAACTTTTTTTATTTTCTAGGATGAAATATAGCCTCCATTCTAAATTTCAGCCATATCGGTGTAGTAATTGTGAAGTGAAGGATTTTCATGTATCCAAACTTCTACAAACATACATACTTTCACATCTTACTGATATTCTAAATGCGTAAGTGTGTTTGTATGTGCTTCAATCACGCCGCAACGGAGCAACGGATCGACGTGATTTTTGGCATGGGTATAGTTGAGGACCTGGAGAGTGACATAAGCTACTTTTTATCCCGAATTATTAGCGAGTTCCCGCGGGAATAAAAATAAACTTAAACCACGCAGACAAAGTCGCGAGCTAATCTAGTTTATTACATTAATAAGATTAGCTGATCTCAATCTTCGCACGGGATGTTTTTACATCAGGCCTCAGCTTGGATAAAAAGATAGGCCGTGAAAGCCTAGCAGACACACAGACGTACTTTTGCATTTATAATATTAACTAGATGCTGCCCGCGACTTCGTCCGCGTGGACGAAGGTTTTGACGACCTCCGTGGCGCAGTGTGTAGCGCTGATGCCTTAACGTGCGGAGGTCCCGGGTTCGATCCCCGGCAGGGTCAATTTAGGAATTTATAATTTCTGAATTTTCCCTGGTCTGGCCTGGTGGGAGGCTTCGGCAGTGGCTAGTTACCACCCTACCGGCAAAGACGTGCCGCCAAGTGATTTAACGTTCCGGTACGATGCCGTGTAGAAACCGAAGGGGTGTGGGTTTAATATAACTGCCACGCCCCTAACAGGTTAGCCCGCTACCATCTTAGACTGCATATCACTTACCATCAGGTGTAATCGCAGTCAAGGGCTAACTTATAGATGATTAAAAAAAAATAAGATTTTTTGATTCCTGCGGGAACTCCTTAATTTTCCGGGATAAAAGCCTATGTCCTTCCCGGGGATATAAACTACCTCTAATACCAAATTTCAGCGAAATCGGTTGAAAAGATGGGCCGGGAAAGCGTAGCAGACAGACAGACAGACACACTTTCGCATTTATAATATTAGTATGGACTAAATGATGCCCACGACTCACGTGGATTTTGGAAAATCCCCAGGGAACTCTTGATTTTCCCGGACAAAAAGTACTTAGCGATAAGACTGCCTTATTGTATGTACCTACTTCATGTTGTTTTCTTGTTTGTAACATGTTGCTTATGTATATGCTTATTCGTGGTGTAAAATAAAGTATATACATACATACATACAAACATATATACATACAATATAATACTATAATATTATATCCTTTTTACCAAACGTTAAAATCTATTGACCAGCTGGGGTATAAAGATGTAGCAGACAGACAAAACTTTCATATACTAGCGAATGACCGCGACTTCGTCTGCGTGGTTTGAGGTTTTTTGGTTCCCAGCGGGAACTCTTTAATTTTCCGGGATTAAAAAGTAGCCTATGTGCTATTCCAGACTATACTCTATCTCTGTGCCAAATTTCAGCCAGATCCGTTCAGCCGTTGGCGCGTGATTGAGTAACAAACATCCATACATCCATCCATTATCATCCATACATGCATCCAAACTTTCACATTTATGATATTAATAAGAAATAAGATTAGTATAGATAATTGGCATACCAATTTGGCATCGCTTTTTGCATAAATCGCCCACCTTTTCCAGTGAATGTGACAAAACGCGGAATCTCCATATTTACCCAACCGGGAATGTAACCGGCTACCCCTGTAAGGAAACTGGTATCCTGGGAGCCAACTAGAATGCAGGGTTAGGTAGATAACAATTATGCTTGGTATAAAATATTAATACATAGGTATATTAAATTGGTAAAGCCGATTGGTATATCACTGCTTCTCACACTAGGAAAGTTTTTAAACTAGAATCCATCCATCCATCCATTACAGCCCATTAACGTCCCACTGCTGGGCACAGGTCTCCACACTCTCATACCTAGCTCTGATAGGAGAGAGGGAATTAGAGCTTAGACCCATCACGCTGCTCCAATGCGGGTTGGCGGGCTATAACGAGTAACGACTATTATCATGTTAGTGATAATAACCGGGACCGACGGCTTAACGTGCTCTCCGAGGCACGGGGGTGAAATTCCACCAACTTCCTAACTCCGAGCTAGTACCTACCTACTCAGAATTTCTAGTCAGAAAAATCCAATAGGTACTTAATTCTGGCCCGCCTCGGACCTCGAACCATAGCCCGGTGAACTAGATCATTTTATACGCCTGCGCAGGCCTGGACGAACTAAGGATTTGCCGTTTTCCTACGGAACGCTAAACAATTAAAACTTTATAAATAGGTGTTGATCGACACCTGCCCATGTACGGAGAGCGAGGTATTTGTGTTGTTTAAATAAAAACTCCGATAATGAGATGCAAAATACCGCATAATTGAAGGACGGACAGACGTAAATTGGGTACACATTGTGTGTACATTTCTTTCACAAAACGGTAAATAATTCATTTAAGTTTCTACCCATTTACGAGCTGAAGCCCGCGACTTCGTCCACGTATCGATAAAAAGTAACCTATGTATTCAGATTATAATCTATCTAAGTGCCAAATTTCATCCAGATTCGTTCAGCCGTTCTGGCGTGATAGAGTAACAAACATCTCCATCCATACATCCATCCATCCAGACTTACTCATATTAGTATGGATGCGAAAGTCTGTCTGTCTTGCCAACCGATTTTATAAAAAATTTGGCACAGAGATAGATTATAGACTGGAATAACACATAGGCTACTTTTTATCCCGGAAAACAAAACAGGTCCCTGGGGAATAAAAAAAATCCACTCGGACAAAGTTATCATCATCATCTTAGTACCTAATTTATTGTTAGAAGAAGAGAAAGCGAATGAGAAAGAAGAGGAAGAGAGAAGAAGAGAATAGGTATAAGTCTATGTCCATCCCCGGAATGTAACCTATGTCTATTTTCAAAAATTTTATTTTCATTAAAATCGGTTGAAAAAAAGTTGCGGTTAAAGCACAGAAGACAGACAGACAGACAGACACACTTTCATATAATTTTTAATATATGAATTGGTAAGTATTGATGAAAAATATTATATGGAAGTTTTTTAAAACAAGAGGAACCGCGTCAAAAACTAGTCCTCCAAATGCATTTTGCGTGGGACTTTTATTGCTTTTCAAGTTTGTAAAGTCCAAGTTATTTGACAGAAATCGTCATAAATAGGGATTAAAAAAACTATAACGTGAACGTACCTTTTGTATAAAAAAATCCGTAAGGCATTGTCCTATGTGAGCGACAAACGCGACAACGCGACTCGATAAGACACGACGCGACATTATCGAATATCTTAATAAAAGCGAAAACGTGAAAGAAGTCTAGCACCCCATATTTTAAATGCGAAAGTGTGTTTGTTTATTGGTTTTTTGGTTTGTCCTTCTATCACGCCGCAACAGAGCAACGGATCAACGGAATGGCTATGGGCTAACAGCCACCATCCCGCTACCATCTTAGAATGTTTATCACAATGTAACACCATTTGAGATCGCAGTCAGGCGCTAAATTGTAGTGGAATAAAAAAAAAGTGTGTGTGTGCATTTCACACACGGCAGAAGTGAAACTTCAGAAAAGTAGCCTACGAGAGAATGAGACAAATATAACTCGTAGGTATTCTATGTCATTCTCTCGCTGGCTAAATCCTAGTAAGAATATGTTGGTCTCTTTTTGGTGTCGCTTTTTCGTTTCGTTTTTCATTTTATCGTCTAGAGGCGGATTAAAAGAAAACATAAAATAAATAAAAAGCATTTAACATTTCAGACTTTCTACTGCTATATTTAAACAATCAAACAGAAAATCACATCTATGGAACGCTCAGTATACACGTTCGTCCGGTGGCGCCACTTGTACCGTGGCGACAACATCCGTTTCAACGATTCTAAAGAAGTTTCACTTCAAAAACCATACAACAAAATCACCCGTGCGAATACCTGGATGACTCATCAATAAGATTATTTTGAATTTGAATAATAATAATCCAAGCTATCTGATTTGCAGCTTTAATAGGGTCCGGCATGTATGGAGTATTTTCTTTAAAGGAATAGATAGATAAAGAAATCAAAGAAAGATTTCAGATAACCTTTCCGGTGCTGCGCTTTATATGGGAAAGGCGTGAAAGTACCAAATAAGTAGTTAGGTGCCATGGCTCGTATTGCAAGACTACTCATTGATTTCCGGTATCCATACTTATATTATAAATGGGAAAGATTGTCTGTCTCTTTGTCTGTCTGTCTGCCTCGCTTTAACAGCATATCTTATCAACCTATTTTGATAATATTTGGTAAGTATAGAGATACGTTGCATCCCGAAGAAGGACATAATATAAAATACCGGAAAATAAAGGAGGGGATCAAAAAACCTCAATCCACGCGGACGAAGTCGCGGGCATCATCCATACTAATATTATAAATGCGAAAGTGTGTCTGTCTGTCTGTCTGTTACGTTTACACTTATCTATTCATGATTTTGATAAAATTTGGTACAGAGATAGGTAGCATTTTCGCATTTAAAATATTGGATATGTACCTACTAGAATGTGTCAAACCCACATTAAAGGAGCGCTTGATCTGACATACATCTGGCGATCCCACATACTTATTTGACCCGGTGGCCATAATTGGAACTATTTTTTATACCTGTTTTTTTTTTTGCTTTTGACCATTGAAAATGGTTATCAGATGCAAATCGCCTGAGACGTGTTTTTGGCCATAGCTCCAAAGATTTTGAGAAAATCGAGATGGGAATAGTACCTAAAGTTGAGGAATTTATCGACACACGTGTGAGCGTTTAAACTTTGAAAATCGGCTGGTAACTTTTTTTGGAATTTTGAAATATATGTAAAAAAATTCGGGGTTTTTGGGTGGGGGTGTTTGTTTACAAAATTGTAAATATTTCGGAAAAAATCGACTTAAGAAAAACTGAAAAAAACATTACTAGGGTATTAGTTTAGCTACAAAATGGCGAAGATAATTTTAATGATGTAAATCTCAATAAAAATTTCATAATATTCAACTAATGTGTTATTCAAAATAAAAGAATTTTTTTTTCGGTAATTTTTGTTTTCATTTTCAATGCCCCGATTCTTGCGGGGACTGCGAAATCTGTGAATTTTTTCACAGTTATTTACGACGCTGTCACCGGGTCAGATAGGTTGGTCGGACTATCTTACTTCTTTACCATAGAAAAAATAAATCTTTATCTATTCCGTGTTCTTTACTAATATTATAAATGCGGAAGTTTGGATGGATGTATGGATGTATGGATGTATGGATGTATGGATGTATGGATGTTTGTTACTCAATCACAGCCCAACGGCTGAACGGATCCGGCTGAAATTTGGCACAGAGATAGATTAAGGCACCCTTATAATTATATCTGTTCTAATTTGTGTTCTAACTTTAAGCAAAGTCCTCTAGAAACCGAGATTCAGGTTGACCTGGATTCCAAGCCAAACCAGGCGCAAACGCTAGTAGTTATATAGCCTTAATCGGTTAGTTAGTCAATTTGTCCTAATTAGAGATAGTCAGGTGTCATCTTCAGCCATTGAGTTGACACTATAGAGTAACAGACTTTAATAAACATGTATCAAATAAAACTTATTCACTTTATAAATTGTTTTAATCCATACTAATATTATAAATCTGAAAGTGTGTCTGTCTGCTACGCTTTTTGATGAAATTTGGTAGAAGGATAGGTTGTTCCGGGGAAGTACATAGGCTACTTTTTATCCCGGAAAATCAAGTTCTCGTGCGAATCAAAATTAATCCACGCGGACGAAGTTGCGGGATTCATCTAGTATTGTATAACACATGTTTATCACTAGGTTTTAGACATGTTTCTTAAGTGTATGAGTCAAGATGTCTACATGCATAAACGTGATTGATATATTAAAAACCTAGTGATAAACATGTTATACAATATTAAAACAATTTAAAAAGTCAATAAGTTTTATGTGATACAAAACCGGTATTAAAATAATGATTACAATAAAGTATCAGTAAGTATATGGGGAGTACAGGTTGACGACCTCCCTGGCACGGTCAGCCCTGTGGTCTTATAAGGTCCCGGGTTCGTTCCCCGGCAGTGTCAATTTGGGAATTTATAATTTGTCTGTCTGGCCTGGTGGGAGGCTTTGGCCAAAGTTACCACACCACAAGCAATGACATGCCGCCAAGCGAGTTAGCGATCAGTGTAACCAGGTATAACCCACCTTATTTCAAAATGACAGTTGTAAGTCACGTACCTTGACGTCTCTAATTGTACCTACCACATTCTTGCAAATAAATTATTCTTCTATTCTATTCTCTTTTTTTATCCACTACAAGTTAGCCCTTACTGCGATCTCACCTGATGGTGAGTGATGATGCAGTCTAAGATGGGAGAGGGCTAATCTGTTAGGAGCATGACAGTTATAATTAATCCATACCCCTAATCGGTTTCTACACGACATCGTACCGGAACACTAACTAAGTCGCTTGGCGGCACGTCTTTGCCGGTAGGGTGGTAACTAGCCACTATTCTATTCTATTCCTAAAATAAGGATTTTGTTTGCCCGCAAGGACAATGCTGGGTTGCAAAATCTGCTGGTGATATTGCAATCAAGGGCTAGCTTATAGAAGGATTAAAAAGTATAGGCCTTCTCTAATTAGCCATTTGGAGGAAAATAGTTACTCTAGCATTATCAACTCACCGGATTGAATAATTGCTGTTTGATGAGAGCTCTTGGTAAAGGTGTATGAGATAATGAATGTATCTATTTGCCTAGCCGGGACTCGAACCGGTTCTACGCTAATTTGTCGCCCCTAGAGACGACCTTAAAATGTATAGACAGGTCAGAAAAAATCTTTTTTTAATGAATATAAAACTAGCAATCATCACGTGAAACGATCTGTACAAAAGTAAACCAAACTTTTCCTAAATGCGAAAGTTTTGATGGATGGATGGATGGATGTTTGTTACTCAATTACGCCAGAACGGCTGAAAGATCTGGATGAAATTTGGCACAGAGCTAGATTATAGTCTGGAACAACACAAAGGCTACTCTTTATCCCGAAAAATTAATGAGTTCACGCGGGAATCTAAAGACCTCAAATCCACGCGGACGAATTCGCGGGCATCAGCTAGTGATTTAAAATCGTAGGGCATTTTTTAGTCAATATCATAATATCATACCAGTATTTTAAATACAAAAGTGTGTTTGTTTGTTGGTTTGTCCTTCAATCACGCCGCAACGGAGCAACGGATCGACGTGACTCGATAGTGACATAGGCTACTTTTTATTCCGGAAAATTAAGTAGTTCCCGTGAGAATTGAAAAACTTATTCCACGCGAACAAAGTCGCGGGCATCAGCTAATAATATTATAGTGCCTAGATGTGACAGCTTAGATTAAATCGCTTTCTGCCACAAGTACAAGGTCTGTACAAAAAAACCAATCCGTTATTAAAAAAAAGTTGTAGGTAGGTTCATTGAATGGTGAATGAACTTTTTATACGAAAGGTAAAGTTAACAACTCAAAAAATATCCCATTTACCGGCAAAACTTGGTGAAGAATGGCGTATTTATTCCACCGTCTTATTATTAAGGGAATCTACATACGAAAGAGGCACGTTATAATGCGAAAAAAGGGTTTTTGCGAAAACTTTTCGATGAAACGAGCCTTTACAATCTCTAACAAATACTTAGGGGTTAAAGGGATGGAAAGGTCGGAGCATGAAAACTGAGTAAAATAATGAGGCATAAAATGATTTTTAGTAACACGGAACACTTTTAATATGCATAATGGGCAGGTTTATTTGTAAAAAATAGTACTTAATCGTGAAGTACCTACATTTGTATTTACCTGTTTTTTTTTTTAAATTTATATACTAGCGCTTGCCTGCAATCAGACCTCCCTGGCATAGTGGTGAGCGCTGTGGTAGGTCCCGGAATTGATTCCCTGCAGGGTCAATTTGGGAATTTATAATTTCTAAATTTTCTCCGGTCTGGTCTGGGGAGTCTTCGACCGTGGCTAGTTATCACCTTACCGGCAAAGAAGGGCCGCCAAGCGATTTAGCGTTCCGGTACGATTCCGTGTAGAAATCGATAGGATGAGCTTAATATAACTGTGCCATCCAATAAAGCCAATTAACGTCCCACTGTTGGGCACAGGCCTCCACTCTCATAGGAGAGAGGGAATTAGAGCTTAGACCCACCACGCTGCTCCAATGCGGGTTGGCGGGCTTTAACGACTATTATCATGTTTTTTTTTTAATCCACTACAAGCTAGCCCTTGACTGCGATCTCACCTGATGGTAAGTGATGATGCAGTCTAAGATGGTAGCGGGCTAACCTGTTAGGGGCATGGCAGTTATATTAAACCCATACCCCTTCGGTTTCTACACGGCATCATACCGGAACGCTAAATCGCTTGGTGGCACGTCTTTGCCGGTAGGGTGGTAACTAGCCACGGCCGAAGCCTCCCACCAGGCCAGACCAGGGAAAATTCAGAAATTATAAATTCCCAAATTGACCCTGCCGGGGATCGAACCCAGAACCTCCGCACGTTAAGGCAACAGCGCTACACACTGCGCCACGGAGGTCGTCAAAATGTTAGTGATAATAACCGGGACCGACGGCTTAACGTGCTCTCCGAGGCACGGGGGAGAAACACCGCCAACTTCCAAACTCCGGGCTGGCTCTGAGAATTTATTAATTGAAAAACCCAATACCTAACAATTTTTATGCCCGACCGGGAATCGAACCCAGGACCTCGTGATCCGCAGTCGACTATGCTAACCGCTAGAGGCAGTCTAACTACGCCATAAACTACGTCATATATAACTGCCATGCCCCTATCAAATTGGCCCGCTACCATCTTAGACTACATCAATTTACCAAAATATGAGATCCGCAAGGACATACTTGTTGTAGAAAACTGATGAAACTGAAACTGAGTGAACTGAAACTGAGTATCAAATGTCCAGAGTTCGATTCCCAGGTGGGTTATTATACTCGTAATTTAAGGACTCACCGACTCACATTAGTCATTATAACCGTCATACGAAAGGTCATTTTATTAATATCTCAACAGTGATTCATGCAAAGGTAAAAATATTAATATCCAAAAAGTTTAATCATAAACGATGTATGCTGTAATCAATTATCCCCATTCTATAAGTTCTTTATCTGTGCATAATGCGAAATGGTCAATGCGTGATAATATGTAACGGGTTCCGTATACGAATTTTCATTCGAAATTTATCTATTTATTTATTCATAAATAAACTCAACTTAAATCTATCCTTACAGGTTATAATATAACCTAACCTAAATCCATACTAATGTTTCCATAATATTATAAATGCGAAAGTGTTTATGTCTGTCGGTCTGTCTGCTACACTTTCACGGCCCATCCGTTCAACCAATTTTGATGAAATTTGGTACAGGGATAGTTTATATCCCGGGGGAAGGACATAGGCTACTTTTATCTCGGGGAGTTCCCGCGGGAATTAAAAAAATTTAATCCACGCGGACGAAGTCGCGGGCATCATCTTGTACTAACTAAAATATTAACTATTATCAAAATATAAACCTTTATTGAAAATAATGCTAGCCTAACCTAATTACTATATAAATCATGCAATCATGCTATGTCCTTCCCCAGGATATGAAACTATCCCTGTACCAAAATCGGTTGAACAGTTGGACCGTGAAAGCGTAGTAGACAGACTGAAAACGCAAGAGCTAACTTGTAGTGGATTTAAAAAACCCACCTCTACGCTATCACCGTTTATAAGAACAACAACGGATCTCTAAAACCAAGCGCTTTTCACGCTTTTAAAGCAACAGATTAACAATTCGCGAAGGCTGTTGCAAAAACCCGCTCCTTTTGACCACACCTCCTGTCTGCCAAGAGTTGACCCTGCTCCATGGGGAGAAGACATACACAACGTTGCCTTAGTACTAGACCAATTGGTCAAACTCAAATTTATACAAATTACTAGATGATGCCCGCAACTTTGTCTGCGTGGATTAAGGTTTTTGATTCCCGCGGGTACTCTTTAATTTAAAAAAAGTAACCTATGTCCTTGCCTGATATACAATCTATCCCCGTAGTACCAAATTTCATCAAAATCGGTCGAACAGATAGGCAATGAAAGTGTACCAGTCAGTGTACCAGACACACTTTCGCATTTATAATATTAGTATGGATACTCTTACATCATTTACAGGGTCCAAAAGTTTCTGTGGTCTCAATTGACTAATCAAAGACTTTCTGTAAGATCTTAAATTTTGGTTCGACGAGAATTTCGATGAATACACGAGAAAATAATAGATATTACTTATTTTCTTCATTTACGTCTCTATAATTGTGAAGATCGGCAGTCGGTTTTCTAAATATACCACGTAAAGGTTGAAAAACTTAAAGAAAATATACTTTAAACTGAAACTAAATTACTTAATCATTTTAAACAAACAAACTCCGCATTCTGGAGTGGAGACCGCGTACCGGTAAACGCAGTGTGGGACGAACTCCAGCCCGCTGTACCGACAAGCTTAAAAAGGTGGCGGGAAGTGGGTGGATGAAGAAGGCAGAGGACCGTGTGTGGTGGCGCGCTCTCCAAAAGGCCTATGTCCAGCAGTGGACGAATGCAGGCTGATGGATGGATGGAAACAAGCAAAAGTCACTGATGTCCGTTAACTCCTAAACGCGTTGCTTGTTGTTAGTCATAGCGGCCATCTTAAATTCAAATTTAACGACCTTTTCCAATGAATATGCATAGAATGCTGGCTGAATACTCCCTTTTTCTGGAACTCCTAAACGAAACTATCATTGTACGATGAGGATTTATGTCAATTGTGCAATGCTGTTTGATTCCGTAAACTACACTAAACTTACTACACTAAACGTAGACTACACTAAAGACAAGACAAAATGTTGCATTAATTGGCGTCCACTGGGTTTAAATCTAAGGTTGCCAATTATTTATTTCATGTAGCACAACTTGTATCACTTATGACATTTCGGGACTCTAACATTATTATGGATGCTCTAAATAAAATATCATAAAGGTATTTATCTACTCCAGCATCGAAAAGTTCCAATTTCGAATTTGACAACTATATCGAATTGAACCCTCTTTCGTGTTTGCTTCTCATAACGATACAGTTCGTTGTATGGGAGCTGTATCGTTATGAGTCGTAGCTGTATCGATATGGTTATCTTCATAAATAGGATACCTATAGCTTAGCGGCTCTGGGTTCTGGCACTTTCCCAACCAGTCAATTGATTTGACTTTTTTATTAATTTACAAAGTAAAAAATTATAAAGACGTCCTTGTCGTAGATAAAATCTTGTATGCAACTGTACGTAATTAGTCATTTTAATTCTCGTACTATCCTATTTTGATACTCGGCAAGCCTCGTATCAAAAAACAGCACTCGAATTAAAATGACCCTCATTACGATACAGATGCATAAATAGCTATTACATGTTACTTATAGTGGCTGTCATGATGTCAAATAAGCATTGAATTATTTCAACTTGGGTAAACAGTGCTCTATTTTCTACATAAAGACGTACCGCCAAGCGATTAAGCGTTCCGGTACGATGCTGTGTAGAAACCGAAGAGGTATGGGTTTAATATAACTGCCATATACCTAACAGGTTAGCCCGCTGCCATCTTTGAATCATCACTTACCAGCAGGTGAGATCGCAGTCAAGGGCTAACTTGTAGTGAAATAAATTTAAAAAAACATGATAATGTAACCTCTGTACAAATTACCAGCTTTTTAGATTTATGGATTATGGTGCCCAAAATTCCCGTTTTGGTCTGTTAGTTCCACTGCTTAGTTCCACTTGAGGGAAAAATAAGATTTTCAAGACCTACTTCCACCGCATCAAGGGCGGAACTAGTTTTCTAAGTCAACTGGGGTGAGGCTAAGGCTATGAGTGAGTGAGTGAGACAAGATTATTCTTTGATTGTAAGACACAGAAAAGGATATAAATCCTTACTAACATACTAATATTTTAATGCGAAAGTGTGTCTGTCCGTCTGTCTGTCTTTCACCTGTTCCCTGTTCAACCGATTCTGATGAAATTTGATACAGGGATAGTTTGTATCCCGGGAAGGACATAGGCTACTTTTTATTCCGGAAAATTAAGGAGTTCCCGCATGAATTGAAAGACTCAATCCACGCGGACGTAGTCGCGGGCATCATCTAGTAAAGTATTAAGACAAAAAGTCTTAAGTATAAACAAGGACTAACTTTTTTCTTAAGCGCGTCTCGCACTGTGGTTTAAAACCGATAATTATTTGAGAACTTTTTTGTACACAGGCAATATAGAAAAAAGTTGCTTTGTCTAGCGTTGAGTCGATCAAAAAAACTTCAATGGAAGAGCTGTGAAGTTTTAGCGGTATTCAATTTTAATGTATTGTTAGTTGTTATTGATAAGTTTTAGCTAACAACTTTTTTACCCAGGTATTTACGTAATAGGATTTGATGATGAAACTTAAAATAGATTATTTTAATGATAAAATAGCGTGGATTTGAATCAAATGTATCGTACGAAGCGATTTGCTTCCTCGTTCCTAATTCGAACCGCTAGGATATGGAATGCCCTGCCGACTTCCGTTTTCCCATCCTCTTTTAACATAGGTACCTTCAGATCAAGAGTGAATACGCATCTTCTAGGTAAGCGCGCTCCACTTTAGGCTGCATCACCACTTGCAAGCAAATCCGATGGCAGCCAAGCGCTAGCCTATAAATATTTTAAAAAAAATGTAACCAGCTTGAATCTTCTGTGTTCGATCATGATTATAATATGGGGCTCTTGAAAGGGTGGATAAACAAATTTCTCAAAAGCCAGCAACGCACCCGCCTGCTCGTTATATATATAAAAATTTAAAAAAAAAAACAAATACCGCAACTTTATCTACAAAGTCTAACTTGTAGCTGAATAAAACCGTATCATATCATACTAATATTATAAATGCGAAAGTGTGTTTGCTTGTTGGTTTATTGGTGTGTTGGTTTGTCCTTCAATCACGCCGCAACAGAGCAACAGGTCGACGTGATTTTTTGCAAGGGTAGTTGAGGATCTGGAGAGTGACATAGGTGAGTTCCCGTGGGAATTCAAAAAAATTGTTGTTTAGATTCTAGATCTTGTTTAGATCGTTGAGGTGCAGGGGTGATCTACCTCTTTAGGTATGCTTGTTTATGTGTGGCACAATTTGGAAATAGATGTTTTTTTCTTTCTTTCTCTGTGTTAAAGAAGTACTACCTACTATCAAATAATGTCCTCCTGACCGAATTTCGGCCACGGCAGCCAATCTCTAATGAGATTTACAATCTGCGCTGGAGTTATTATTTATAGTGCACAAGTGTGTGCGCACTCTCTGTTCCTTTACTCTCATAGCCCGATAACGATGGGACGGAATATCCGACACGACGAGAGATCAGGCGCAGGACCGACAGCTTAACGTGCTCTCCGAGGCACGGGGGTGGAACACCGCCAACTATGCAGATATCTGCTATACCGACCTCACCGAAGAGCTTCTGAACAAACTGGACCGCCTGCTCAACCTATTTATACGATACGTATACGGTTTGCGTAAGTATGACCACATTTCTAATTTCCGTTCAAGACTAGGGTGGCTCAATATTCGTTTTCGCCGAGATGCGCATGTTCTTGCTTCTCTTTATGGTATTCTTCATGATCCAAGTTCTCCTAAGTACCTCCAAGAACGCTTTAAGTACCTCGGCTTATCTGGACGTGTTCAACGTTCCTCAAACGTAGATACTCTTGTCTACCCGCAACACAAATCAAAACTATATTCAGATTCCTTCACTGTTACTGCAATCAGGTTATGGAACGCCCTTCCCCAGAAAGTACGTCAAGCACCGTCTTTAAACGTTTTTAAGCGTCGAGCACACGAACACTTTAAAAAATGTCAGAATCCCTCCACATAATCACATTCATAATTATTAATTATTAGTTTAACCTATATATTATTTTTACATATATATATATTTATATATTTATTGTATTTTATATTCTTTTTATTTAACCAAAGTATTATATTATATTTTAGTATATTATACATTTTTGTGTATTTCAATGTCGTAACCTCGGTTATTAAACGCGTTCAAAAAACACCGGGTGAGAATGCGAAAATAATATTTTATTGCCTTTTGTTTTGGCACAGGAACTCCACAATATGGCGTATTGTCGACTGATTCATGCCCGCGTCTTTGTCCGCGTAGACTTACTTAGGTTTATTAATAAAATCCTGGGCTCAAGCAAAGAGGAAGATGTTCTTCTGAGGATGCTCTGGGTTCGGAGCGGAGTGCAGCCTATCAGATCTGTAAAAAAATTATCAAAATATGGGTATTAAAAAGGTAGGTAACTCACAGACTTTCGCATTTATAATATTAAAATAAAATATGCATTTAGAAATCACAGACAGACACCTACATTTTATTCATTTGTATGGATTTGTATGCATTCAATTCTTTTGTATGGAAACGGGTCACACTATGCGAGTAAATTCATACAGCACAATAAATAATAAAGTGTGGAATTCTGTTTTATGTTTTGAGCAAATTGCAGAGGCACTAAAAGTAAAGTAAAGTATAAGTACTAGCCTTTGTCCCCATATTTGTAGCGGTGATTTTCTAGTGGTTAAAAGTTTTTTTTAAATCCACTACAAGTTAGCCCTTGACTGCGAACTCGCCTGATGGAAAGTGATGATGCAGTCTAAGATGGTAGCGGGCTAAACTGTTAGGGGCATGGCAGCTATATTAAATCCATACCTACCCATAGATAATCGGTTTCTACACGGCATGGTGCCGGAACGCTAAATCGCTTGGCGGCACGTCTATGCCGGTAGGGTGGTAACTAGACACGGCCGAAGCCTCCCACCAGACAAGACCAGGGAAAATTCAGAAATAAAAATTCCCACATTGACCCTGCCGGGGATCGAACCCGGGACCTCCGCACGTTAACACAACAGCGCTCAACACTGCGCCAGGGAGGTCGTCAAATTATTAATTATTGCTCTATGTAAGTACAGGATACTTTACTAGCAGGCCCCTAATTTCATTCTTGGGGCCACTTTTTATCCCTTTATTTCTTTTGAAGATTTTAGTAGGTAATGATAAAATAAATTGAATAAATATTAAAAACTAGCTGACCCGGCGAACTTCGTACCGCCTTAGTATGCAAAATTAAATGTATATTTTTCAATATTTCTGAGAGATTTTCTTAATATTTTTTTCCGTAAGAACCTTCTCCTAATAATAACAAATATAACAAAAAAAGAATTAGTGAAATCGGTCCAGCCATTCACGCGTGATGCCGTGACCAAGGAAAACGGGTTTCATTTTTATATATTACTAGCTGACCCGGCGAACTTCGTACCGCCTTAGTATGCAAAATTAAATGTATATTTTTTAATATTTCTGAGAGATTTTCTTAATATTTTTTTCCGTAAGAACCTTCTCCTAATAATAACAAATACAACAAAAAAAGAATTAGTCAAATCGGTCCAGCCATTCACGCGTGATGCCGTGACCAAGGAAAACGGGTTTCATTTTTATATATATAATATAGATATAGATATAGATTTAACTTAAAAATATGTATTGAGTAGTAAGTATATTTATTTAGTACGTATAGCTACATATTATATACTACTATTACGCATGTCGGTGTCGCGAACCCATAAGATTTTCCCCTACCAAAAAGTACTCAACGCGGCTAAAGAAGTTTTCACTTCAAAAGCCCTGCGGACAAAGTCGCGGGCATCATTTAGTTCTTAATGAATGAGCCATGCTTAATTCAGACAAAAGTTCAAAACGAAATCACGCAAAAATATTAGGTATAAACTTTGCAAAGCCTCTGCATAAAGAAGCAAAAATATCACCCAATCAACCTTTTCAAAAGGCACATAATAACGATCTCGACTGCTTTAAAAACCTTTTTTTTTCCAACAATTAATCAAAGGCGGCACGAAAAAAACCCAAGACTCAAAAGTTCTGCATCCATGCATTGACGGACCTCTTTTCAGCAACTGTCAAAGTGACAGCTGATTTATTATTTTCCATTGTGGCAACACTGGTTCGTTATGGCGCGAAAGCCATTTATATTGCTAATGACATCTATAGATATCTAAAACGCTGGATAATAATAAATGGAGTACAAAAAACGCGGCGCGAGATATAACTTTGTTACTGCTTGTTGTCTGTACATCTTTATAAAAATAAACTTTAAATGCATTAATTATTTTATATTTGAATTAAAAAAAAAGATTATTGCTAAGGTACAGGTTATAGGTACCTACTGAGACCGGTATGTTTCATGAAAAAAGTGAAAAATTAGGAAAAGAACGTCGCGTCGCTCTTTTTGGCTATACTTGTGTAGTTTCGATTCAATGTATTTTTTTTAAATTTAAGACTATGTATAATTTTTAATTCATGACAAAATTAAAATATTTTTTATGAAATTCACTTTTTTCCTGAAAGTTATTTTAAGTTTAATTGTCTGTAAAACCGATGGAGAAGAGAAAATAATATAAGAAAAAGTTAAAAATACTTAAGTACGTTATATTTAAAATTTTCACAATATTTTTCTCTAAGAAACGTTTTTGTGTATTCGGCTGTCATAACTCAGATTAAATAACATAATATAAGTACATAAAACTAACTAATCATGTAAATTAATTATTGAAGTATTTAATTCTGCACAAATCCACGCCAAAACTCTTGTATAGTTTTCAACACATCAGAGATAACCGATTGTACAGAGTAATGTTATGGTGTTCGTATTGACCTCTGATCACTGGTAATTAACTACTCTGTATTGACTTATTGTACAGGTAATTTGAGTAATTTTTTATCAGATTATCTGTTGCCTTTGTAGAAATAAATTACTTTATTTAAAACTATATCCATATTCCATACTAATATTATAAATGCGAAAGTGTGTCTCTCTGGTACGATTTCACGGCCCACCCCTTCAACCTAATTGTATGAAATTTGGTACAGGGATAGGTTATATCCCAGAGAAGGACATACCTTTTATCCCGAAAATTAAAGAGTTCCTGCGGGAATAAAAATCTTTATCCACGCGGACGAAGTCGCGGGAACCATCTAGTAATTTAATAAAGCTAAATGTCAATTAATGCTGCAGTACGAAAAAAATGCAATTCTGCCAACAAAATAAAAAATTAAAACAGTTAAATCAACTTCGCAATGTAATTCCAAATTCAAATATTTGTTGTCAACGCAGCTAAAACTTTTAGATCTGCAAAAAATTGATTAACTCGTAAAAAATATCTCGAATCGAGCGCCTAGGCGGATTATTTAAAAAAGTTGTTAAACTAAAGTGCTAAAATCGCGATGATCTGGATGTTTTACTCATATTTTTATTGTTCCGTTTTTATTTTAAAAGCCAGCAATCTTGCGCCGTTTGGTCTATCTTTTGTTTTTTATTTTGTGTTTTTTCTTTAAAAAAGTTGTCTACCTAAAATACCTATTTATTTTAAGACTCCTTAGAACTTTTTAAACTTAAATGACTTAGATAAGGTATCGAGTTTTTTTCTTTTTCTGTTCGGTTTCTTGGTAAAATCAGCGTTCCTTCACTTCCTTATTGGTGGTAGATTTATCACCAAAATACAGACAGCAATAAAAATTAAAAGAGCAACGAAAAATATCAAATGCCCAAAATCCACCACCACCACCACTACAGCCCATTATCCTCCCACAGCTGAGCACAGGACTCCACTCTTATAGGAGAGGCACGGGGATGAAACACCGCCAACTTCCTAACTCCGGGCTAGTACTGCGAATTTATAGCCAGAAAAACTCAACTCAATACTTAATATTATGGCCCGACCCGGAACTCGAACCCGGTATCTCGTCGGCCGTAGTCGAACATGCTAACCACTAGACCAACGAGGCAGTTGTAGCATGCCCACAATGCTGAAATATTTTTTTTACATATAAAATTACATTAATTCCGTGTCTTACATTAATCCCGTTTTGGTCTGTCTTTTCGTTACATATTCGAAGTGTAAACTTTGTTCAGTTGTTGTTGGGACTTACAAGACATAGACCATACTATAATCATTAATCAACGTTCATAGTTTGCGCGTGAGTCACTTCAACAATAAAAAGTTAATGCAACAAATTTTTCAATGTGACCACACAATCAATCCAAATTAAAAAGAATACGAAGAAAATATAGACCCTCCTAAGGCGGAATGAATGACAAAGTTGCATATAAATCAATTTGTCAATGCTGCCAACCTAATAAAATAATGCGTTTGCGCCTTTTGTTATCTGTGGTAATGTGTCTTTTAGCGCGTAAAAAAATAACACAACTTTTACAAGTGCTTTTAAGGAATGCTTAAATGCATCATTATTTTGTCTGTCTGTTATTTTCTTTAAGGGCAAGAGTAAATTAGTCTCATTGTTGTTTTTTTAAAATTTAAAAAATAAATAAATTTCATCATCATTTCAACTCATCACCAGCCAAGTAACTGCTGTCTCTGAACCTGCATTATAATATGTATTATTATGTTGTAAGCCGCTAGTAAGCATGAGTCTCCTCTCAGAATTAGAAGGGTTTGGGCCATAGTCCACCACGCTGATCAAGTGCGGATTGGCAGACTTCTGAAAACATTATGGAAACTACCTACCGAATTTCGGCCTGCGCGGGAGATATTATAGTGCACTAAGTATGTGCGCAAAGACAGTTGCACTCTTTGTTCCTTTACTCTCATTTCCCGATGGGACGGAAAATCCGACACGACTGGAGAGAGATCAGGCGCAGGACCGACGGCTTTACGTGCTCTCCGAGGCACAGGGGTGATATACCGCCAACTTCCTAACCACAGACTAGTACTGACAATTTCTTGTCAGAAAAACCCAATACTTAATTTCAGCCTGACCCGGGATTCGAACCCGAGACCTCGTCAGCCGCAGTCGAACATGCCAACTACTAGACCAACATGGCAGTTATCTGTAGTTAGCAATAGCAGGCGCGACGTCAATAATGAAGAAAAAGTGGCTAAAATTGATTGAGATTTCAAAATCTGTTCTTTTTCCTCAGAAGATCAGAAGAGTTGACTTCGAACACGGAATAGCAAACGTAAGAAAAATGTATGAAATCACGTTCGACTAACTTTTGCGGGGCTTTTGCGGGGCGAGGGTCCCCTCGTCCCGCAAAAGCCTTGTCATATTTCTGTCTAATTATTGACACTAGTGTATGAAAAAATCGATCACTATAACAACACAATATCATATGGCGAAATTGTCCAGTTCGTGGCTAGAGGGGTAAGGCGAATATGGCCGACATCACGCGTCCCGGGGTTAATTCGTCCAAGCTCAGAGCCTTAGAGGTTAGCTCTCTACGACCTTAGACTGCGTCATCATTTCCCACAGGTGAGATCGCAGGTAAGTGCTAACTTGTAGTGGAATAAAAAAACTTTTTAAGCACCACAATATCATAACAGGAATTTCGTAACTTTTAACACAGTTTCAACACGTTCTTTCCTACCAGTCGTTCGACGGAGGCGTGTAGACAGAGCAACGCTGCGGGGTAAGATGGACGTGACGGAGGAAACTGGCAGAACTTTTAATAAAAAATCTGCAAATCTATTTTTTTTTATCCACTCCAAGCTAGCCCTTGACTGCGATCTCACCTAATGGTAAGTGATGATGCAGTCTAAGATGGTAGCGGGCTAACCTGTTAGGGGCATGGAAGTTATATGCAGTTTCCTATCTTTCTCGGCCATTGGTGAGTGTACTGTCCCTCTAGGCTAGGTGCTATTTCATGCTAGGGGGCTTAATACCATCGCTAAATTGCAGTATTGTTTTGAAATTAAAGTTTTATGTCACGTCCCTTAAATCCACACTAATATTATAAAATGCGAAAGTGTCTCTCTTTCTGCTACGCTTTCCCGGTCCATCTTTTTAACCGATTTTGATGAAATTTGGTACAGAGGTAGGGTGCATCCCAGGGAAGCACATTGTATAATAGAAGGACATACTTTTTATCCCGGAATAAGTATAAAGTTAAATATCGATGTCGATAAACAACACTAGATTATCGATACTATAATTATATCGACTACGCTTGAACTCACTAACTATGTACATATGTGTGTGTGTATACGTATTTAACCTCCCCGAATAGAGGCCGATGAAACCCGATAGGGACAACTGCAGCTTGGACCGATTATACCTATGAAAAACAGTAGAATTCTCACTCTCGTATTTTTCTGTTTCCACCTTCAAAACTGAACCGATTTTAATTCTGTTTTTACGAATAATTTAACAAGGACTCAGGCTATGTCGGTATGTTTTTCTTTTTTTTATTATATCCGTCAAATTTATTTGCGGGATGTCTGATGATGGAACGAAAACTGGGCCATTTTTTGCAGGTTGTGAAGGTTCTAAGTTCTTAAAATTATTAATTTATCGAAAAAAGGAAAACATAGGGGCATGGCACGGATACATGTAAATTTTATGGTGCAAGAATATTTTCAATATTGTAATTATCCACGGAGGAAACAGACAAATGTTTTTGTATGGAGAAATCGCCGGGAGAATTCCTCTTAAGGTAATCCACACGGCCGAAGTCGCGTACATCAGCTAGTAAGTATTATAATTCTGAAACAAGAGTGTCAATAAGTTCACAATAATGTCTGTCATTTGTATGGGTGTTGACCGACTGGATGAATAATATACCTACTTACGCTGCGCTTTTAATATCTAGGTTTCTGTCTAACGTCCATACGTTGGCATCATAAAAACCTCCAAATACACTCCTAGATAAGTTAAGTCCATTTTCGTTGTACTGTTTCTCGTAAAAATACACTCTTATCACCAGATTAAGACGTATGATAGCGAAGTGACGTCATTACAATGTTATATAGTACCTCTTTTAGCATAAAGGGATTTCAACGTTATTGACACTAATGTAAAATTCAATTTCGTTTGACAAAGTTGTGGCATTTTTTTCCAAATTCAACGTTTATTAGTGTCCAGTTCTATATTGTGGCCGCATGAGGTTTTTAATTCACAACGTTTTATTTGCGTTTGCTTTTATAACTGTTATTGGAATTGAAATCTTATTGCTAAGACATAAGGGCATTAATACGATTGTTTAATTTTTTCAGTATTTTTGTTTGATGTAAGTTGTTCACACTTGGTAGTTATGTTTAAATTTATTATACCATGGCTCTTTTGTGGAGGCTTTAAAAATTTATGAAATTGTTTATTCGTGGTTATGTTATGGAGACTAAAATAAGTGAACTGATTAAGTATGTCTAGGACCTATTTAAATTAGACTAGCTTAACCTTTGTGGGGTCGAGTTTTCTTACGCTTTTATAACATGATTCCTAAAGAGTCTCTGGATTTTGCATAAATTTAAAGACTGTGTTAAGCAGAATATGTTAAGTCGAGGTTATTATACTACTAGATGATGCCCGCGACTTCGTTCGCGTCGAATTCTTTTTTTAAATTCCCACGGGAACTCTTGAATTTTCTGAGATAAACAGAGGCCTATGTGCTTCCCCGGGATACAACCTATTCCTGTAACTAACTTCATGAAAATTAGTTGAACAGATGGGCCGTGAAAGCGTAGCAGACAGACAGACAGACAGACACAGACGGATAGACACACTTTCACATTTATAATAATATTAAGTATGGATTGATAGTTGATACCAATACTGTGCTATAGCATGCATAATATATGCTCTTCGCTTACATTGTTTTTTTTACGTTAGCCCTTGACTGCAAGCTCTCCTGATGGTAAGTGATGATGCAGTCTAAGATGGTTAAAGATATAGATTATTTAATAGCTTTTAATTAAAAAATCCTTAAACATTTTAAAAGTTACTGTATTAGACCATGTCCGGCATTAACAGAACCATAGACCTAAAAGTTCCATGAACACAACAAATTATGCGAAATTTCGCGACACAATTAGCTACACTATTAGATTTTTAAATGATCGTAGAAACTAAAAAGGTTTTTCATCCCAATAGAATTATTTTAATATTAATTATTAATTTAGCCTGGCCTACCATCCCACCATAAATATATGTATTTTCAAAAGTACGGTCATTCATAAAACCTATCTATATAAAAAAAAGCTGACTTATTGATTAATTGGCCATAATTAAAAAAAAAAGAGCTGTACGGTATGTGGACCAAAATATTTAAGCCCTTTTTCTATTTCTTCGGCGGACATTGTATGGGTTTCCTCTGCGGTGGTTGAGGAGGCAATTCATCCTTACAAGCCAACCTTTCCCTCAACGCTGCGCTTTTGGTGCAAGTCATGTTATACATGGCGATCACCGTTTTCGCCACCAGGTAAGTGAAGTTACGGAAAATCTCATCCGTTTCCTTGGGGAAGCATAGAGCTCCTGTGGCCAGAAAGCCGATGCTGGTGAAGAAGAATCGACGTGGTACACCTCCCCCGCCACCTGGAAGAACAGAATAGATTTTTTTAAATCCTGCACTAGGTTCAAGTTAAATGCGATCTCACCTGATGGTAAGTGATGATGCAGTCTAAGATGGTAGCGGGCTAACCTGTTAGGGGCATGGCAGTTATATTAAACTCATACCCCATTCAGTTTCTACTTTCTACACGGCATCGTCTTTGCCTGGATTTCTGAATTTTCCCTGGCTTCGGCCGTGGCTTACCACCCTACCGGAAAAGACGTGCCGCCAAGCGATAAAGCGTTCCGGTACGATGCCGTGTAACTAATATAATGTAACTGCCAGCTGCTATACCCTAACTATCCAAAAATATAAATAAAAAACTCAAAGAAAAGTTTTCTTTAATAACCAGACCATACAAATTAACTCAAAATATTTCTATTATACAGAGAGTCGTAATATTTCTATGATCCGGCATTTCATTGAAAATAACTTTTTAATCTGTGCTTCGAAAATTGACCATTTTACTGAGTGGGGCTTATCAATGTTGCCTAGTAGTTTCAGAACTATTTTATCTTCGGGTCTATCTCGGTTTTAGAACTATTTTATCTCGCAAACGGCACCGCCAAAGCACTGATTTTTGCATAATTTTAAGTCTCCTTTAATACCTATTAAAATATACCTAGGTCAAATATTAATTTAAGCGATATCATTCGCTTAATAGTCAGGGAGACAATCATGAGAAATCTGTATGCCCAAGAGTTCTTCATAATGTTTTTAAAAATGAGTTAAGTTTGCCAATCTGCACTTGGCCAGCGTGATGGACTACGGCCAAACCCTTGTCATTCTAAGACGATACTCGTATTCATTAGTGAGCCGGCAATGTGGTGAAACGACCTCACTGGTGCAGTATTGATCGCTGTTGTCTTAATGTGAGAGGTCCCGGGCTCGATTCCCGGCAGGGTCAATTTGGGAATTTATAATTTCTGAATTTACTCTTGTCTGGTCTGGAAGGTTTCGGCCGTTGCTAGTAGTTACTGACAAGGACGAGAGCCTTTGCTTATCCTTGTTATACCCGCCCGACCTCAATATAGTGTGTAGAAATCAAAATTATTTTTTACTTTACAGTGGCTTTGGAAGTCTGTTTTTTGGAAAGAATTTTTATTTTTAACTTTTTAGTATCAGGGTTGAGGATTTGGAGTCAGAATTTTTTATGGGACCACCTCGAGAGCTTTCTCTAACGACTGAAAAATAAAATTCAAATCGGTTCAGAAACCACGGAGATATGCACGGACACACATTAAAAATTAAAAATAAAAAGCGCCGATATGCGAACCTCTTCCTTTTTTGGAAGTTGGTTAAAAATTATCACCTGTATCATTATCATTCTGAGAGGATACTCGAACTCAGTAAATGATGATGTTTTTTTTTGTTATAGATATAAACTTATGTAGATACCTACCTATTAATTTTTGTTATAGATATAAACATACCCATTAAATATCCCGTGAGAGTACCCACACCGACCACAGCCTGTCTAACTTGCAAATTATTTGGATCCCGCATGGTAGCTTTAAAATCAGTTTTAGCTTTCCTTACAGCTGCGCAAGTTTCATTACAATGCTTCTTTGCCGTGCATTTCACATAACACAAATTATCTTGAACAATCTTTCTATATTTCTTTGCGTATGGCAGCACAAATTTTTGTAGTAACTTTGTGTTTCTTTCAGGACATCTATCCTTGTTTTCCAGATATTCTTTATATTCATTATGAGGGCACTGGTATATCGGTAGATCTGTGTATTTCATTTTTGGAGGTCTTTGTGGGACTTCCGGTTGTTTCGCTGCATGAACAACTGGTATTATATTTACGTTTGTTCCTAATAAACCTTTTTGTAGAGTGTTGATCCATAATTTCCCTATAACGAATAGATCGCCGTACGATACCTGGTCAATATCTTGATTTTTTGTACTTGGTATATTATTTTCTTCTTTTCGTAACTGTTTTTGGTTACTAAAAGTTTTAGTTTCTACATAGTCTGCTACGCAAGACATACAAGGTTGCATCTCCCGGCGTTGTTTGATTTTGCTTATCGAGAACTTGTTACGAGGAAATTTTGTGATATTGATATAATTAAACTATTGATTTTGAAAATTTGTGTGCATGGCACTTTGACATTTTTGACGATCCCATCAAAAAATTATAGGCAATTTTGTATTTGTCCATGAATAGGTAATATTATTTCAAAGTCAGATTACAAATAAAACCTTTTTTTATAACGATTACTAACTGCTGCCTGCGACTTCGTCCACGTGGATTGAGGGCTTTGATTCCCGCGGGAACTTACGGGAAATTACTCGGCCTATGTGTTATTCAATGATTTAAATTTTAAATGATTTATTTATTTCATATAGGACAACTTGTGCCACTTATGATTCGTTAACACTCTCTACCACCGGTTCGGAAAGCTGACGAGAAGAGCCGGCAAGAAACTCAGCAGTTGCTCTTTTCTCAAAAAAGAAAAAGGTTACAATAAGAAAACAATACAACTATACTGACTTGTGGGTCACTGGATGCGAGGCCGGTTGCTTCCATGCAACTTTGTCATTCAGAAAATCATCGATAGTGTAAAACCCTCGACTTAACAAATGCTGTTTAACAGTAACACATTCTTTAAATTTACGTAATGGCAAATCCAGAAACTCTTTGGGAACCATCACCACCATTATCGATTGTGAGTATTACCTATTTGCTTATATAGATTAATGTTCTGCCTAACGAAGACTATATTATTATTGTGAAGGCACCGTAAGAACACCAATTTCTTTAAATTTTTCACGAAGTGATACGCGTGATCCGAGTTTATAAATAGAACGAATGGCTCTTTTCTGCAATATAAAAATTGATTGGATATCAGCTGCTCTGCCCCACAATAAAATGCCGTACGACATAACACTGTGGAAGTAAGCAAAGCCGACAAGCCTGGCCGTTTCAATATCGGTAAACTGTCTAATTTTCCTGACAGCAAAAGCAGCCGAGCTAAGTTTTCGCGCTACTGTCTCTATATGAGCACCCCATTGCAGCTTATTATCCAAGGTCACCCCCCAAAAAACTGTGGAGTTCTCCATTTTTAGTGTTTCTCCATTTATCAATATTCTTTACATTAGGTAGAACAAACTCTGAGTACTTGGTTTTCTTAGCATTCAATAATAAATTATAGACAGTAAACCAGTGTGATACGTGTGATATTGCATCCTCTCAACTTCAACTTTACTATGAATGCGGGATAAAACGATCCGAATTCAAATAGACTAGTGTCAATCGACATCTGATTCCATCGATTCCGGATCGCTACACTAAAAACTCGATTATTCGAAGCAATTGCAAAACGCGAAAAAAGATGTGGAAAAAGTCGCAACTGCGACGTTTCATACCACGTAGGTACCCGATTTACTGATGACGAAACTTTATTTTGCTTAACGCGAACTTAAGAGTGGTTTCTATTTTAAAGTCGTGTGGTTGAAAATTGCTTGGCAAGTATGTTTTTACTTGGTCTTCTAATGTGGTTAGGATGTAAATGTTTCGTTTTGGAAGAACTAACTACCTTTATAGGAAATAGGTGTGGAGGATTATCTTGTCTTTTATGATTGCTGCTTGTTTTTTTTATCCACTACAAGTTAGCCCTTGACTGCGTTCTCACCTGATGGTAAGTGATGATGCAATCTAAGATGGTTTCGCGCTATTCTGTTAGGAGAATGGCAGTTATATTAAACCCTTAACCATATTCGGTTTCTACACGGCGTCGTACCGGAACGCTAAATCACTTGGCGGCACGTATTTGCCGGTAGGGTGGTAACTAGCCACGGCCGAAGCCGGACCAGGAAAAATTCAGAAATTATGAATTCCCAAATTGACCCTGCCGGGGATCGAACCAGAGCTGAGCAGCCCTCAACACTGCGCCACTGAGGTCGTCAAAGTTTATCCTAGTAATAAGTATGTTTGACTGAGGATGACGAGGTGCTGACTAAACAGATGTTAGTGATAAAAACCAGTACCGACGGCTATAAGCGATCTCCGAGGCACGGAGGAAACGAAATGGCCAAATTTTAACCAACACATTCGGTCACCCATCCAGTTACCGACTTGGGTCAACGTTGATTGACAATCGCAATCAACTGATATGCGTTGTCGCAACTAGGCCACTCGTCCCTCAAACCTCCCTGTTGACCACGGAACCCTGGAAAAGATTTCAAAATTCCCACAGTCGATAAAATTAAAAAATTAAGTTCTCCGAAAACTCCTATGGGCAATATTGAACAAAATCATAATAAATACCGTCGGCGAAAGTACATAGTGCCTCAAATATTATATACGGGGCATTGTTTTCCGATGCCGACCCCAGTAATCTTACTGTACACTGAAATAGTGATACTAGAAATGACACTTTTAACTCACCACGGCGACGCGATAGGGAAGGTTCATGATTTAAGCGGTCTATGTATGTATGGTATGCAATATGTATGTAATCCTCAGATAGAATACTAGGTGATGCCCGCAAATTCGTCCGTATGGATTGAGGTATCTTGGTTCCCGCGGGAACTCTTTAATTTTCCGGGATAAAAAGTAGCCTATGTCCTTTTCCCTGTGCAAAATTTCATCCAGATCCGTTCAGCCGTTCTGGCGTGATTGAGTAACAAACATCCATCCATACAGCCATACATCCATCCGAACTGTCACATTTATAATATTATAGTATAGTATATTACCTATATAGTAATATAGTAGTATGAGTATATAGTATAGTATTTAGTATAGTATAGAAGCAAACGTCAGCAGCAATTGACAACGAAGTCACCCTACAATATCATCTTGTAGGGTGACTTCGTTGACAATTTATGCCAATAATCTAAGTAGTATTGAATAGTATTGGTTTAAACCTGATGTTGTTAAATTAAGGTAAATATTTTGGACACATGTTGTGTGGATGAGTGATTCAGAGTGTTTGCACACAGTTTTAGCAGTTAAGTTATTTAGGGACTTTTTAATAGACCGTACGTGAGACGTATTGAAATGTAGATTTGTCTGTTTTGGCGGATTATAGAGAACTAGATGATGCCCGCGACTTCGTCCGCGTGGATTAAGGATTTTTGATTCCCGCGGGAACTCTTGAATTTTCCGAGTTAAAAGGAGGCCTTTATCCTTCCCCAGGATACCTGTATAAAATTTCATCAATATCGGTTGAATAGATGGGCCGTGAAAGCGTAGCAGACAGACAGACACACTTTCGCATTTATAATATTAGTATGGATTAAGTTTCTTGATCCTTGAATGAACAGTGTACAACTACTAATCAAGTGTCATTTTGCCTACTTTTTAACCGACTTTCAAAAAAGGAAGAGGTTCTCAATTCGGCGCGTATGTTTTTTTGTAGTTCAGAGTACGTATTCCTTACCTATTTGAAGTGAAACTTCTTTATAGTCGTTGTGATTTGAAAATTTGATGAAACGAAAAAGCGACACCAAAAAGAGATAAACATATTCTTTTAGGAACCCGGCGAGAGAATGAGATAGAATACAAGTTATATTTATCTCATTCTCTCTACGGCTACTTTTCTGAAGCTACACACACTTTTGTTTAATGACGTTAAACTACGCCCACTTCCGGTCACTTCTCCTCTTCCAGTACCTCTACATCCGCAGAGCCCGCGATGCTCGAAGCAGTTGGGAACAATAGGCGATTACTTTTACTGCTTATTGTGGTTAAAGCACACCGGACTTCTTGTTAACTGGACGTTAAAAGTTTTATTATCGACGTGAAAATTTGCTTAGCCCGTGTTCGCTCCGTTTTGACGACTTTATACAATATTATGTTTGGTTTATGTTGATCTTAAATTTGGTACTCCCTTTTAGCTTACGTATTTTGTAAAATGCCTAGTATAAGAGATAGGTACCTTGTCGATTGCGTAACAGCTGCATCTGTCACTGTCAACCAAGGACTGAAACAGTAACCGAAATAAAGGGTTTAAACACTGTTTTTTGAAACTGTTTTAAAACAGAAACCCTTATAACGGAAACAGAAACGAAACTGTAACAGAATCAATCTGTAACCTTTTATTTCTGTTAATAAGTGTTTTAATCTGTAACCATAATCAAAAGGGTTGACAGTGTCAACCCTTTTGATTATACTGAGTCTTTATTGCTATTAATCTATAGGTACTAATATTATAAAGAGGTAAAGTTTGTGAGTTTGTGAGGTTGCAGGGGGTAATCTCTGGATCTACTGAACCGATTTTGAAAATTCTGTTACCAATAGAAATTCCCATCATTATCGCCTAGTAAAAGGTATCTTATTATCTTTATTATTTTTTAATAGATTCAGGAGTAGAAACTCGCAACAAGCTCAGTTCATTTTATTCTTTTTTAAACTTACTAGGTACTTTACTTTTTATTAGATAAAAAAAAGTAAATTAAACAAGGTGGTGCCCGCGACTTCGCCCGCTTGGAACTTGGACTCATAATGTAAAAATCCCCTGGGAACTCTTCGATTTTTTAAGATACAGAGTAGTAATAAATAGCATATTATGTCATTCAGCACGTCCTCGAAATTATGTTTATTTTGTTGGTTTCATCGTAATGTAGGTACTAAATCGGCCCTTTTATAGAAAAAAATTTGGGCGTCTGACTTGTGGTGCGTACCCCTCACATAAATAAGCCTGTCCTTGTCCCCGCCATAGCACTGTCCCGCTTTTCAGACTACATGGCGTTGTATTTATTTTATTTGAATGTGTATTTATTTTATTAAGGGCCTGTCTATGTTAATTGAGGTCGTTGGTGGTTGGTTTGTATGGGTATAGTCCATGCAAACCTACAAAATAAGCACACTTTCTCATTTATAATATTAGTAGGTACAGACATTCAAGAATGTCTGAAAAGCTTGATATAGCGACTGTCTTGCCTAATTAACCCTCTGGACTGCATTTTAAAGTGACAAGTGATTTCCTTTGGTTGAGATAATATGATAATGGCTAGATGTGTATCTAGGCATGGTCGTAAAATGGCGAAGTGTTTATAAATTGTTAATATTTAAATACTTAATACAATTTGTATGTATTTATAGGGTCCCGCGCATTGGAGCGGAACTGCGTCGGTGGGGGTTAAGGGGGAGTCCTTCTTTTGCCACTTTTTTGAAGTGAAAACTTCTTTGGCCGCATTGAGCACTTTTTGGTAGGGGTAAACTTGTGGATTCGCGTCACCGACACCGACACCGACACCTCGCTGCCCCATGCTCGCGTTGTTACTAAGACGAAAGGTCTGAAATAGAAGTATACTACATTCGTAATAAAACTTTAATGCCTTAGTGTTAAAGTTTATATTTTTATTATTCTTTTTTTTTTTTAAATCACTTCTATCGGCAGTCCCTATGACTGCCAATTTTTTTTATTCCATTACGTAAGTAAGCCCTTGACTGCGATCTCACCTGATGGTAAGCGATGATGCAGTCTTAACGGGCTATTCTGTTATGGGTATGGCAGTTATATTAAACCCATATCCCTAATCGGCTTCTACATGGTATCGTACCGGAACGCTAAATCGCTTGGTACGTCTTTGCCGGTAAGGTGGTAACTAGCCGCGGCCGAAGACTCCCAGAAATCCACCAGAATAATAATATAATACATACACTTAATAAAAATCTTGTCAAGTGCGTGTTAAAACTTGCATTAGCAGTTCCTTAGTGTTCTTCAATGCATTCTTCTAAGAAACCTTACAATCATTTTAATTAATTAATAATTCCTGGTCAACAAAGTTTCATTCGAGACGGTTTTAGTGACAAAATTATTTTTCGTCTCTCACTTTTCATGTTGAGTAAGTAAAAAAATAATCTTGAAAAATTTTGTAACTGTATGTTGTAAAAAAATTCCGTGCAATTCTTAAAGTTTATTTTGCATATAGCTATAACAGTCTAACATAAATGGACAGACCTACTGGCTGAAACTACTATATGAGTTCTTTGTACTGCGGAACTCTGAAAAAGGCTCAAATCGCATAAAATACATACAAAATAACTATGATGATAAATTGATTTTGGAAATGAGATAGGTTATTAATAGATACTAATATTATTTTGTGAAATGTAAAATTACCCATGCATTTTTGAAAAAAAAAAACATTAATTTTGTAGTATTTTCGTAAAATTGATCGATAAGAAACTCTTGGTCTCAGTTAAAATGTTGTTCATTCATACTACAGGCAAAATTCTGTACGTTTATAGGTAACTGATGCCCACGACTTCGTCACGTGGTTTAAGTTTGTTTGAGTCCCTAGAGAACTCCTTAATTTTCCGGCATAAAAAGTTATTATTATAGTATTATATATTAGTAATTTTGTTACAACTTAGCCTTAAATCCCGATACCTCATGTCAGCACTAAAGGCCTACCCCCGCGGTCACGGCCTCTGGGTGAACGTAAAAAAAAACAGTTTAAGTGACACGACCGTGACTAAGCGATTCAACTTTTCGGACCGTTTTATTGTTTAAAATATTTATCTATGTATTCTTTTAATTTCTTTTTACTTGCAGTTAGTAACAAAGTTTTTTTTTATATTTTCCTACAAGACTGCGATCGCACCTGGGTGGTAAGTGATGAAGGCGTCTAAGATGGTAGCGGGCTAACCTGTTTGGGGGGATGGCAGTTTTATTTTAAACCCATAATAATCGGTTCCTATACAGCATCGTACCGGAACGCTTAATCGCTTGACAGCACGTCTTTGCCGGTAGGGTGATAACTAGCCGCGGCCGAAGCCAAAAGACCAGATCAGAAAAATCAGAAATTATAAATTTCAAAATTGACCCTGCCGGGTATCGAACCAGGGACCTCCCACTATAACTGATTTTGTAACATGCCTCATGTCAACACTAAGCGATTCAACTTTTCTGACTATTTTATTGTTTATACTAACTATTTAAGGCGCTGTCAGCTCTTAAAATCAAAACACAAATCGAGAGGTTGGCTCTCCTCAGTCCTCATCCCTCACGCCAGTTATGCCCACTTCGGCCGGGTGGCGCTCCCGTCGCGGTTTTCTTTATTTTCGCGCGCTTGTCATAGCATGTCACGGATGCCCTCGGATGACAAAACACGGTAACTCAAAATTTGTGAAATTGATAGAATAACGTAAGTGAGTAAATCACGTACCAAAGTCTCTTACATGAGTAGGTAATTGACAAAATACCTATTGTAAATCGCATATCGTGTGCAAATCCATTTTAATACTTAATATTATAAATGCGAAAGTGTGATTGTTAATTGAATTGCCCGTCAATCACGCCGCAACGGAGCAATGGTTCGACGTTATTTTTGGCGTGGGTATAGTTGAGGGAGAGTGACTTTTTATCCCGAAAAATTAAGGAGTTCCCGCGGGAATAAAAAAAACTTCAACCACGCGGACGAAGTCGCGGGCATTAGTTAGCCCAGCATACAAAATATCAACCATACAAAATATAATAAATGCGAAAGTGTGTCTGTCTGTCTGCTACGCTTGCACGGCCCAACTACTCAAACGATTTTGATGAAATTTGGTACAAAGATAGATTACATCCCGGAGAAGGACATAGGCTACCCGGAACCATTATCCTGGAAAATTAAACAGTTACCGCGGGAGTCAAAAAATCTTAATCCATGTGGACGAAGTCGAGGGCATCATCTAGAGTTACATAAGTATCTTATTTACATAAACTACTTACGTGAGTTAATTACAAGTATAATTGTGGCATAAATCAATATCATACGTATATACAATGTACTTACCGACTAAGATATTCATTTTTTGTCAGAAACAAGAAATACAGATGTTATTTCAAAAATTTAAATAGCAAAAAGATGTTGGAAATTGATCATTGAAATCAATTTGTAGTCTTTTGCAGACATATAGTATTATTTACAGTGTTTGAAAAATACTCAAAAATAAAAAACGAAGAAAATCATACAATTTTGGTGTCATGATTTTTTATCTTTACATACAGAATTATCTATATGGTAGAACTTCGTAAGAGCCAAAACCGCAAATTAGCCAAATTTATGTAAAATTTCAAATTTGTACGTTGTTTCCGTACTCTAAAATTATAAGTTTGATTGACAATATTATGTCCGAAGCAAAACCTATTATATTAATTAACTGGACTTAGGTTGGGTGAAACTAAACAAATTAACTTTTTAAAAATCCCACTCAATCAAAATTAAAAATAAATCTCGGGAACGGCAAATTTTCAACTCAAGGAAACGGGAATAAAATTGGCCGATTCCCGGGAATTCCCGAGAATCGGGATTTTTTTAAAAATAGTTATTGCTACTTTTATGTACCTTATATCCAGTTTTTTAAAAATTAAATACAAGTTAGCCCTTGACTGCGATCTCACCTGATGGTAAGTGATGATGCAGTCTAAGATGGTAGCGGGCTAACCTGTTTGGGGTATGGCAGTTATATTAAACCCTAGTCCATATCCCTAATCGGTTTCTACAAGACATCCTACCGGAACGCTAAATAGCTTGGCTGCACGTCTTTGGCGGTAGGGTGGTAATTGGTAACTAGCCACGGCTGAAGCCTCCTACCAGGCCAGACCAGAGAAAATTCAGAATATTTAAATTCTTGAAATACAATGCAAGAAAATATTGTTGCCGTGAATTCATTACGGTCCTTTAAGTAACTCTTTCGAAATTGTCAGTCAATTGAACAAATTGGTACTCAATGGATTTCTAAAGGTTTGTACACGGTTGCATTGGAAACGAGTATTGTATATGACGGAGGCCGAGGTGACACCTCATCATCGTGGGCATGTTCTTCGTCTTGATCTCTTTGCATTATGTGGGTACTCGGACAAATAACAAGCTGATCACGTTATTTATTGCACACACTATATTTACACTTCGTAGAATATTAGGTTAGTTAGAATTAACACAGTAGTTCAAACAGAAATCACTTTAAACACTTTGTAGATTAACTAAGTAAACAGTAGCACTAAGTATATAGCGAACGATGGGTTTGGCGCGGCGTGGCGGTATTACTGGGAGACCATGCTCCACCAAGTTCTCAAGCACAACTGTCCCTGGGCACCAGCCCCTCATCTTTTTATCGAGTCGTCACCCCCGCCACACCAACTCCATCCAGGCCTGAAAGTATGTCAATTGACTAATTGAGTCAAATGAGGTTTTGAATAATCGAGTACAAACAATACCTGAGTTCGCTATAGATGGCGCTTTAGAGTCAATTGAGCGATTCATTAAACTAGTACAATTAATACCAGATAGATAGCGCTTTACATAATAATCATTTTCATTTTAATCTCCGACATATATATTAAATTATTCAGGTGTAACAATGGCGCTGACATCTGGTGAAATAACAAGGCGGCATATAGAGAAATTAAAGAGGGACTCTTAAAAGTTCAAACAATAATATATAAGAAAATAACACTTGGAGCTCGTAAAATCTAGAACAAGAAAAATATCCGAGGTGAGATAATATATCAGAAAGGGAGAATCGAAGAAGACAAAACGCAAAAAAAAATTGTTACTTATAATCATTCTTACAATGTGATTTAACATACTATACATTGGTTGGAAGTTCTACTTATATTTTATAGACGACATTTTACATAATTTAAGTACAAAATAAAGAATAAAGAGTTTAAAATACTCAAAAGTACCTACTACGACTATTATAGTTTTATGGTAAGAAAGTACAATAATTCTTAACATTGTGATCAGTGCCCTTACTTTTCCTTTGAGTAATTGTCAAGGTTCCACTGACAAATTGTCCTCTCAAAAAATCCTCCAAAAAGTTTGGACAGATGGATGTATGGATGTATGAATGGATGTATGGATGTTTGTTACTCAATCACGCCCCAACGGCTGAACGGATCTGGCCGAAATTTGGCACAGATATAGATTGTAGTCTGGAATAGCACATAGGCTACTTTTTATCCCGAAAAATTAAAGAATTCTCGCGGGAACCACAAAACTTCGATCCACGCGTACGAAGTCGCGGGCATCGGCTAGTATTGCATAAATACTTATAATATTGACAATTTATCATTAATATAAGTTATTGTTATGTTATATTTAAATGTATATTTTTTATCGTAAAATAGACAAAGCATTGTCTATTTCAGAAGTTATATAATAAATTATGACATAAATTTGCCTTTACGTTAGTCAAAAGAACTAAAATTATCAAATTTTGATAGTGTTTCTGTTATTTTATGTTTGCTGTCCTATTTTTGTGATTGGCATGATTGGTAAGACTAGTAAAACACTTCTGTGAATCTTATCTAAAGTTGTTTTTTTAAGTGCCTTTTGTGAGATAAAGTTTAGTTACTCAATGGAATAATTCTCCGTCACTTAATTTTAAAATGATTGTTTTTTTTACTATAATTTAACATAATATTTGTAAACAGTGCTACTGCTCATAAAGATAAATAACTAAGAAACAAAAATTTATCAATAAAATAACAAAACATGATGAAAAAAAACATCGATTTTATTTCATGTACAATTTTACAAAAATACGCCCAATTCCCAAATTCACTCTGCTGGGGATTAAACCCGGTACATCCCACGTTAAGACAATAGTGCTCAGCACTGCGCGAGTGAGGTACGTCAATAGGGCATGCTCCCGATAATTCCTGGTACCAAAAATTCCCGGTACTTCTGAATAATTTTCAGTCCCGGTTCTCCACACCATAAAACCGGTACTTTTGATACTTTTGAGACTCGAAGTACATACATTCTGTCGATTCTTCTCTAATTAAGTGTGGATATTTCTGCATGTAACAATAATTTAATTCACTATACTGTATTTTATGCTCACAAATTCGAGGTATTAGTTTAAAAACCCCTATTTTTACTTTGGCTATAACGATTATTTTACTGCCACTTCGTACAGTTTCGTATGTTAGTCTTTCTGGTAAGTATTATTTACCAGCAGAGAAGAGCTTTTTTGAAGATCAATGAATTGATGGATCTGTCACTGGAATAAAATTTGTTCAGCCATAATCAATTACAGTAGATTATGCTATATTCTGTTAATTGTATCGTTACTTTCATAAATTTCACATGAAGATTGACAGGAAAATATTGATAGACTGTAATATAAAATATACCTCATAAGCCCGAGGCTACTAAATTTTGATTTTTGACTCCACTGTCAATTATACCAATAGCAGAGGGAAAGAAAATATGGATATCCGTATCCATAATTCCCTAAGATGCTCAGGAGTTCTCCATACAATGTTATGTAAAAACCAAGACTGTGAACAGTCCAATCTTTATGTATGGATGTGAATCCTGGACAGTAACGCAGCAGTAACGAGGCTCTTTATGGCTGATAGGAAACGTCTTTAGAAAATCCTAGGGTCCTCGATCCTAGGATCCTCCATACGTACGGGGAGGACGGTGAATGGATACCAAAAATACTAAGAGGTACCATATCCAATATAATTGTAGAGACCAAATCAGCGTGCGGCAAAACCAAAAAACGGCACAGAATAGGAGAGAGTAACATCTTCACGAGATTCTCTTGGGAATACTGAGTATGGGTTGGAAAATATTGTTGATTTAGATTAACATTTGTAATTCTTTGAGGTGAGGTTACTACGTACGCCTGTCTATAAAAAAAGACCCGTAAAGGATCACTTTGTTGTCCGTGTATCCAAGCCTCAAGGCTTGTTTCTCATAAACTGCTTGATGTAGTAAATTTATATTTGCACTGGCTTCTAATTGCTATAAAAGTAGTTACATATGAGCGTATCACAATAAAAAAAATTTCAACTTTTCAAAGTGTATTTTCATACAAGACGCAATCTCTGTAAAACCTATGAACTACAATAAAACTTTAAAATTTGTAACGAAGCGAGTTATGGTACAAGTACATGAAAAAATCATGAATTTACAGTCCTGTGTGAAATATTATGCGATAAATTTTTGTATAATGCCTAATGAATAGTAATAAAATAGTATAAAATATGGTCGAGCGAAGCAATGGCTGGATCATGCGTCATGCTCGTGAACGGGTGCCACCGGCGGGAATGGGGCTACTTTCTGTCTGCCCGTCTTTGACATGAATTGAATAAACAAATTTAAGAAATCCATTAAAAGTATGCTCCTGAAAAAAGCTTATTATACTGTTGAAGATTATGTAAATGATAGAGGAGCATGGATTTGATCGCTCCAACAATGCTGGGGACAGCGGTTACTTATGTACACATTGATATAGTAATTGTAAATGAATTATTTAAAAAGAGCAACCACCGAGTTTCTTGCTGGTTCTTCTCGGTAGGAATGGCATTCCGAACCAGTGGTAGATTCACTTGACGATTCAAAAGTACTTGTAAAAGTTTATTTGAATAAAAAAAAAAAAAAAAAAAATTCAGTATATTCCTGTGTGAAATATTATGCGATAAATTTTTGTATAACGCCTAATGAACAGTAATATTTGGTCTATTTCATACTTTCTGTAATGTCTTAGCCGTGTTTTTGTGATAATTTAAGGTAGTATCGAAAGTATCGAAAGTCCCGGGAATTCCCGGTTCCGTGCCAATATCGGTCCAAAATTTCCCGGTACTCAAACACAGCACCGAATGCATGCCCTAGTAGTCAGGGAGAATTATAATAAACAAGTTAAGAGATCAACTTGTTCTCAAATATTTCTCAAGAGATAAGTTAAAAAAATACTCTGTACACAAAAACGGGAAATCACAAAAAAAACCAACGACGTATTTCCCGGAAATTTCTAACTCCCGGGTCCCAGAAACGAAACCCTAAGGGTATCTAATATCCAATAAATTAGTAATAAAACTTGCAATAGGCACTTATTTGAAGTATTTGAGACACCACTAGGTCCTTACTCAGCAAGCTTTCGATATAATAATATTATCTGGTCGGTCTGGTCCAATGAGAGCGGACGAGTAGGCAGTAGCAAGCTGAAGTGGCAATGCTTGATTTTCAGTTTTCCTTTCTGTCTTACCACTGTTTTGTTATTTTCCATTCATATCAAAAATTGCACTGGAGGCATACTACTATCGCTTAAATCCGTATTGTTTTAATATTGTTGACGTTCGTGTTTTTAGAATTATAATCCTTATTTTAGGACGTTCAAGGTACGTGACATAAAACTGACATTTTTAAGTAATACTGCTTTAAGCGATGGCAGTGAACCCTCTGACAGTAATTGGATGTTTGACAACTATAATACCTACTTCTTGGAAATATTAAAAGACGTCATTGTTACAACCAGCAGGAGTTTTTTTTTTTAAATAGTGAAGCGACGTGCCTTTTTATGCGATATTTCGCAACTCGTATGTCAATCTAGTAATTACTAGTACGATTTTAATTTTGAAAATAGTTTTCAAAATAATTACGAAGCTGCAACACAAGCTCACTTGATTGTCATTTAAGTAGCGTCATCTTTGGCGTTGGATGGTTTCTATGACCTGCCTTATTGATGTTGCCAAATAATAAAATATACATTTACAGCATTGCTTCACCAAAAATATTTATTTTAATACATAAAAAAGACATTTAGACGCCTGGGTATGTTTATAAAACAATACAAAAAGTTGTAATATCAATGTGTCAAATCGATTAAAACTTCTTCGTAAATGAAGTCGATTGTTGTCAAAAATCGAATGGATAGCGCATTACGGCATCATTATTTCGAGATGTCAAAAGTTTGGTCAGAGAACACATATTCATACTTTATTTGATTATGTATTTTTAGTTATATAAAAGAAGATAGCTCACGAAAGTTGTAATATCCACGTCTTCTGTCAATTCATGTTGAATAAACATTAGTCTTATTCATGTTATGTTTGAAAACCATTTTAAAATATCGATTTAAACGCTGGAGCAAAGGAGCACAGATCCATCGTCTGTGAAGTTCTTTCGAACACTGGCGGAGGTGAAAATGAGCTAGCGCTTCTCGAAAAACCGGAATACAATGGAAAACAGAAAATATGTGTACATTTTAATAAATATTAATAAATCAATGGATGTCATTTAGAATTTGGAATTTAATGATATATTTTTCAAGTAAATTGAGGTTTTCAATTTGGAGATGTGTTGATTTGAAAACTGAAATAAGAGGTATGTTTGAATTTATTTTTTATGCAGCGAAGTTGTTTAAATCGTGTTTTGGGATAAAACAATATCTGAGTTAAGGTCTTGAAAACATCATATATTTTTTTCAATCTTCCATATGCCACCATTTAATGGATACACTGCTTTGGAGACCCCCCCCCTGACCACACACAGCGCCTTAAACTTATGTTGTACTAGCAGCTGATCTAATCCAGTTTATTTTGATTCTCCTACAAATGAGTCCTTCACTGCGATCTTCTGGATGGTAGGTAAATGATGATGCTAAATGATGATGCAAATAATATGAAGATAAGATAATATTATGATGATGCTCCTGAAAAAAGCTTATTGTCATAGTCATAGTCATAGTCATAGTCATAGTCATAGTCATAGTCACAGTCATAGTCATAGTCATAGTCATAGTCATAGTCATAGTCATAGTCATAGTCATTTATTTATTAAATATCGGTACACTGTAGGTACACTTATTTTCGTCTAAAAATTACTTAAAAAGCATGATGGTGATAATGGGTAACGTTATCTTAAAACTAAAGCTACGAGGGTTCCAAACGCGCCCCGGTCTGAGAAGAGCCCACAACAAACTCAGCCGAGTTTTTTTTTTTTTTTTTTTATCACCATCTCACAAATATTCTTACTAAGTCCTGTTGAAGATTATTGTAAATGATAAAAGAGCATGGATTTAACTCGCTCCCGCAACACTTAGGACTGCAGCGGTTACCTACTTATGTATCTACACATCGATGTAATTGTAAATATTTTTCTCAAAACAACCACCGAGTTTCTTGCTTGTTCTTCTCGGTAGGAATGGCATTCTGAACCAGTGGTAGATTCACTCGAAGATTCAGAAGCACTTTTCAAAGTTTGTTTAAATAAAAAAATGTGTGTGTCAGCTCCGACGCACGACTGGAGTTTACTCCTTACGAACGAAAAGTTTTACCATGGAAACTATGGAAGCCTGCTGACAGACAAGCCAATGGACGGGCGGACTGCGGAAGCTTAGTAATTTGGGGGGTTGGAACTTGGAAGTTTGGGTACGGAACCCTAATACTGAGCTAAATTCTTTGCGGTATCGAGATGACTGAGAACATAATATTTCAAATTCAAAATAACATTCCAAAACCCCATGCTCTGACCGGAGTGAGTCAGCCATTTTCACGAGTCACGAACATCGATACGCGATGACCGAATCGAATCAGAATCGATTTCTTTAGATCAAATCGAGTACATTGCTGATTTTATTAATATTGCAGGTTATTGAGAAAATTAACGAAATCTCTATCATATGGGGTGAACTGCCTCGTAGGTTTAGTGGTTAGCATGTTCGACTGCGGCCGACGAGGTCCCGGGCTCGAGTCCGGGTCGGGTCATAATGAAGTGTTGGGTTTTTCCTGACTTTCTCAGTACCAGCCCGGAGTTAGGAAGTTGGCGGTGTTTCACCCCCGTGCCTCAGAGACCACGTTAAACCGTCGGTCCCAGTTATTATCACTAACATGACGATAGTCGTCAAAGCCTGCAAACCCGCATTGGAGCTGCGTGGTCGGAATAAGCTCCCTCCCTATTTCCCTCTCTCCTATGAGAGTGGAGGCCTGTGCCCAGCAGTGGGACGTTAATGGGCTGTTGTGGTGGATACGGGGTGATAGTTTATAATGTTTTGTATCATAAGAGGGCCAATTTTATAAGCAAATCCTAATCATTTGGCAGCATGAAACGTATTCATGCATGCTTTCATGCTTTTATGCCATTAAAATCTTACTAATATTATAAATGTGAAAGTTTGGATAGATGTATGGATGTTTGTTACTCAATCACGCGCCAACGGCTGAACGGATCTGACTGAAATTTGGCACAGAGATAGATTATAGTCTGGAATAGCACATAGGCTACTTTTTATCTCGGAAAATTAAATAGTTCCCGCGGGAATCAAAAACCTCAAACCACGTAGACGAAGTCGCGGGCATTCGCTAGTTATTATTTAATTTGTCTGCTTTGGTGTATTATAGCGACTCAAACTTCTAGTTTCTTCTTTATCATATTAGTATTGGTTGGTACTGGTTATTTTATTTAGCTATTAGTATTTACGTTTATTATTATTTTGGCACCACATCCCATCGTCCTCTTCTTCATCTTGTTCTCTGGAAGAGATCGCTATTTAGCGATAAGACCGCTTTATTGTTGTTTTCTTGTTTGTAGCATGTTTTTTTTCTATATTTGTGGTGTACAATAAAGTATATACATATATAATATCATGTGTAACGCCTGCTTCCATCGAATATTTGATTTTATGCAGCAATGTAAAGCACGCGGTGAAGTGACATGGATGTTAGAATTGGATTCATTAGAACTTTTTGTTAGGAAACACCGTAGACCGACGCGACCGCTGTATATTACGGGAACGACCTGCCTATTCTTCTGGGTATATTGATCAAATGATCAAGTAGTATAGTATACTATTTAGAAAAAGATAAGTTTTTTTTAAACCACTACAAGTTAGCCATTTACTGCGATCTCACCTGATGTTAAGTGATGATGCAGTCTAAGATGGTAGCGGGCTAACCTGTTTGGGCAAGTGGAACTTTATACCAGTCACCTGCACTCTACCAATGAGCAATCGCCAAGCAATTAAACAGAACTTATATAAGTACAATCATTATCGTCTCAACCAATAGACGTACATCTCCACAGGACACATTCTTGTGTCGCTTTCTGCCTTTACACAAGTTTAAGAAATTCATTAAAAGTATGCTCCTGAAAAAAGCTTATTAAACCTACTGATGAAGATTAGATATGTAAACCATGTCTGACTACCTCTGTGGCACAGTGTTGAGCGCTGTTGTCTTAACGTGAGGAGGCCTGGGGTTCGATCCCCGGCAGGGTCAATTTGGGAATTTATAATTTCTGAATTATCCGTAGTTTGACCTGGTTGGACGCTTCGGCCATCGCTAGTTACCGGCAAAGACGTACCACCAAACGATTTAGCGTTCCGGTACAATGCCGTGAAGAAACCGACTAGAGGTAAAGTAAAGTAAAATATACTTTGTTTTACACCATCAAAAGAAATAAAAAGGCAAAAATAATAATATTAATGGATACGGCACAACATCAGGCATGAATAAGGAGGTATGGGTTTAATATAACTGCCATGCCCCTAACAGGTTAGCCCGCTACCATCTTAGATTGCATCATCACTTACCATCAGGTGAGATCGCAGTCAATGGCTAACTTGTAGTGTATTCTTTATTGTTAGATAAAAATCCACAGTACATTTCATATAAAACATTAAAAAATGTATATTTAATATAAAATAAAAAAGTAAGGATAAAAAATTTAACTAGAATACTTATTTCTAGCTTCACTTCCTATTTGCGTTCCGAACAAAAAAGATTTTTTTTTTATCCACTACAAGCTAGCCCTTGACTGCGATCTCACCTGATGGTAAGTGATGATGCAATCTAAGATGGTAGCGGGCTAACCTGTTAGGGGCATGGCAGTTATATTAAACCCATACCCCTTCGGTTTCTACACGGCATCGTACCGGAATGCTAAATCACTTGGCGGCACGTCTTTGCCGGTAGGGTGGTAACTAGCCACGGCCGAAGCCTCCCACCAGACCAGACCAGGGAAAATTCAGAAATTATAAATTCCCATTGACCCTGCCGGGGATCGAACCCGGGACCTCCGCACGTTAAGGCAACAGTGCTACACACTGCGCCACGGAGGTCGTCAGAATAAAATGAATAAAAAAGAAATGATTTATGAGCGTGGATTTGAGCTAGCTCCAGCAATGCTGGCAGGTAGGTTGAGTCACCCTATTAGTTCTCAGATAGATGTTCAAAGGCGCTTAGTAGATGGAGCATCTCAAGATTATGATCAATAATATCTCCGCCCACTCTCACTTTTGCGATTAAAAAACTATTGTTTATTGTTTTAAAGAATTTTTTAATTAGTATTTTTTTATTGGTGAATGATAAGGGGAATTTATTATTGATTACCGATTAATTTTTAACCGATTTCAACAAAAGGAGGTTATCAATTCGACAAGTGTTGTATGTAACAACTGCAAAATATTCGTCATCCATACTAATATTATAAATGCGAAAGTGTATATGTCGGTCTGTCTGCTACGCTTTCACGGCCCAACTACTCAACCGATTTTGATGAAATTTTCCACGGAAGGACATAGGCTACTTTTTATCCCGGAAATTTGAAAAGTTCCCGCGAGAATCAAAAAACATTAATCCACGCGGACGAAGTCGCGGGCATTATCTAGTAATATGATAACTCGCAATGAGTTGAAACTGTTGATACGTGAGCTGACAGGGCACATAATTTGGAACCCTCGTAGCTACATTTATTTATTTATTTATTTATTTTGTTTTATAGCGAGCAAACGAACAGGCGGGTCACCTGATGTTAAGTGATTACCTTCCGCGCGCCCATGAAGATTTACAGCACCAGAGGAACCGCCAATGCGTTGCTGGCTTTTGAGATATTTGTATATCCGCCCTTTGAAGAACCCCATATCATGAGGGAACACAGAAGATGGAAGTAGGTTCCATAATTTGCAGGTACGTGGCAGAAATGACCCGGAATAACGGGAGGTGGAAGAAGACCAGGCATCCAGGTGGTGAGGATGAAATTTGTTTCTGCGACGAAGAGTGCGACTGGAGAACACGGAAGGCGGTATTAGATTAAATAAATCCTCAGAGCAATCCCCATTGTAGAGATGATAGAACACACAAAGAGAACTAACGTCTATTCGGTGCAAATGGGACCTTTGGGAATTTTTATGTTTTCGCCCTAAAAATCAGAATGATTCCTAAAAATATAATCCGGCCTAATTACCTAAATCCGTCGCTCCGTTTTCCATTGATTCCGCGTTATTTCCGGGACATTTGATTTCAAAGGGAATTCGACTCCGCCTCCGAAATATGGCCGACGTCTGATGCTAACCCGTTTTATAAATTATAAATAAACAGCTTTTTGTTCGGGGAAATTGTATTTATTCTCTTACGCATGTATCTAATACGTATCCATATCGATACTAATATTATAAATGCTAAAGTTGGTCTGTCTATCCGTCTGTCTCTTTGTTACGCTTTCACGGTCCAAGTGCTCAACCGATTTTGATGAAATTTGGTAAGTACATGGATAATTTGTATCACGGGGAAGGACAAAGGCTACTTTTTATACCGGAAATTAAAGAGTTCCCGCGGGAATTGAAAAAACTTAGTAAGGGTATCATCTAGTGTGTGTATACCTTATGTACCAAAACCGTTAATAGTACATTTCGGCCCAGGCTGAAAATAAAGCAATTCACGGCTGAGTAATATTAGAAGGTTGAGGCGCAGCCGAGGACTTCCCAAGTGATTTTAAAAGGACGACGCGCCAGCCGAGGCCTTTTTAAGTAATCGAGGCCGTGAATTGCGGGGTGGTGGGTCACTATTTCTACATCTTGAGCCCTTGGGTTGGGATCTTAAGCTTAAGGTTGTCCACCTTAGTCCCAAGGTGGAGGAAAGCGCAGCGTTGTCCCACTATGTCCAATAGTGGACATATATCTGATGATGAAGTAAAACGCTTGTACAATGCAAAGCTCTAAGATTTTTTTCCACTACAAGTTAACCCTTGACTGCGATCTCACCAAGTGGTAAGTGATGATGCAGCCTAAGATGGTAGCGGGCTAATCTGTTAAGGTGAATTAAATCGCTTGACGGTACGCATTTGCTGCTAGAGCCTTTACTGGTAATCTAGCCACGACCAAAGCCTTACCAGATCAGAGAAAATTATAAACCAAATTGACCCTGCCGGGGATAGAACCCTGGACCTCTCGCTAATAAAACAACATCGTTCACCACTGTGCCAGAGAGGTCGTCAAAGTAGCTCCAACAGATGTTTTATTTATAACCCAACAGGGCGTAACCTGGAAGCCATGTTTTGGAAGCGTCGACGCGGAATCTCTTTGAAATCAAACGTGTTGGAAGTGAATACCTACCCACGGTATCGGTGCGCGGAAAACCGACGGATTTGGGCAATTAGGGGCGGCTTATTTTCCAAAATCATTACGCTTTTTGCCCTTATAAGTATTTTGTATTTTTTAGTTTTGTAGAGAACGACGAAATGCTTGGATTTTATATACTAAATAGCTGATTTCCGCGACTTCGTACGAATAGATTGAGGTTTTTTGGTTGCCGCGGGAACTTTTTAGATTTCCGGGATGAAATTCTTTTCTTTTCTCTTTTCTTTTGGGGTCTTTCCAGACTATAATCTAACTCTGTGCCTAGTTGCATCCGCTAAGAAAGGATTTTGGAAAATACGATCCCTAAGGGGTTAAATAGGGTCCACGCGGACGAAATCGCGGACAAAAGCTAGTGTTATATAAAGTGGTTAACGGTAGTCAATTGCATTTTTAGTCTTACGTACATTTAAAAAAAAAAAAAAGTTTTCGTTATTTTACACTTCCAAAATTAGCCCAAAAATGTATGGAAACTGGTCCAAATCTCCAAAGGTCTTCTAGTTTCTGTGAAAACCTACTGTTGCTAAGGCTATCCATGCAAAGCTGGGACGGATCGCTAGTTTAGTGCAGACATAAACCAACAAAGTATCTAAGTACCTACTCATAAAGATGTTACTTTGCTGTAATATTCATAAATAGCAAAATATTTAAGTACCTACCTAGGTATAAGTAACCTCATAAAGCTGTAAATGTACTCGATTGGTTTTAGACAGTCTATGATTTAGGGCATAAATATCTTCATAACAAAGGCTTCCACATACTTCCTTAGACTTTTAGTACCTACCTAGCCTGTCTTTTGAAATTTATTTGTAAAATATCTGCCATATAAGATGACTGGTGTTATTCTAGCACAAATTTTCTTCAACAGTTATCCTTTACAAAGTTTATTCTGTCAGATCTCTTGAGAATTTCGTAATTAAGTATGTGTTTTTTAACTAACAGAAAATAAGTGAACAACAGTAATTATTTAGTTTTCGATGAAGTTGGGAAAGTATTATTTATAAAACGTTTCAAATTTCAAGTCGATTTATAGTAGTTAGTAGCATTATGTTCGTAAGTTACCTAGTAGTACTTATGCAGAAGTAGTCACTGAAATAAGTAGTTGTAACAGATGGACGGACTGATGGACGGTAAAGACTCTCGAATAGAAATAAAGTAAAGCGTATCTCTCGAATATAAATTTCTTCCGGCTTTCCTTGAAAGTGAGTAAGGTGAAATTGTTTAGTACCCAGTATAAATAGGTGTAGATACAAAAATAATTATTTTAGTGAACTTATAAAATTCTACCATACTCTCTCTCTAATATTAAAATTGCGTCTGTCTGCTACGCTTTGCTAAGAATTTGATGAAATTTAGAAATAGGTTTCCCGGGGAAGGGAAACCTATTTCCAAATTTATGCTACTTTTTGTTATTATTTAGATTCAGCGGGAATCATGACTGCCTCGTTGGTCTAGCGGTTAGCATAGTCGACTGCGGATCACGAGGTCCTGGGTTCGATTCCCGGTCGGGCAAAAATTGGAATTGGGTTTTTCAATTCAGAAATTCTCAGTGCCAGCCCGGAGTTGGAAGTTGGTGGTGTTTCACCCCCGTGTCTCGGAGAGCACGTTAAGCCGTCGGTCCCGGTTATTATCATTAACATGATAATAGTCGTTAAAGCCCGCCAACCCGCATTGGAGCAGCGTGGTGGGTCTAAGCTCTAATTCCCTCTCTCATATGAGAGTGGAGGCCTGTGCCCAGCAGTGGGACGTTATTAGGCTGTAGTGGTGGTGGAGTGGTGGGAATCATGAAACTTTAATCCACTCGGACGAAGTCGCGGGCATCATCTAGTTTAGAATAAAATTAGACTATGAGTTTACATATAAACCCAAAATTCATAACATACTTATCACTATGCAGTAAAGCTAATGCGTTTAAAGTTTTCAAACAAAAATACCTAACCTTCAAAAGTCAATAAAATTCAATACTCTTTAAAAACCCTTTCAATAAAATACCTAATCATCTCAAGTTGTCTTAATTTAGATCTTTCCAGGTAATTCGTTACTACCTGCGTTTGGCCAAGGATCAAGCCAACCGCGCATTACATTAAACGAAACACGAAACATTAAAAAATGAATTCATAATAAAATTATGCTCATTTCGATCGGATCCGTTTTACGCTAAGCACGGTCTGTTGGCGTTATTTTTTTTGAGTTTCATACTGACTTGTATTTTGTGGGGTTCTGTTGGTGTCAGGCAAAAACCAACAACAGGATTTTTTGCTATTGTAGAAAACAATAAATTTAATCTTTGCGTGACAGAACTTTGTTACGTTGAACGTTACTTTGAAAGTTACGTTTTTTTTGTCCCATTGAGGGCTCAAGCTCAAAATAACGTAACGTACTTATATATACGTACGTATACTTTATGTGCTAGCGATATAGTACGTTATGTTAAGGTACGTTACGGTAATAGGTACCTAATACCTGAAAGGTACTAATAAGTTGAAATAGTATTCTTAGTCGAGTCGTATGCCTCCGCAATATTATCCCAAGAAAACCCCTGCCATTATGCGATTAATGGAAAGGCGTCACGACCCTCAGCAAGGAACCCCAATTATAATAAAGTAAAGTAAAGTAAAAGTAAAATATGCTTTATTGTACACAAAGAAATGATATGATAAAAAAAACAATCATATTAATAGATAGGGCACAACAGGCGGCCTTATCGCTTAAACAGCGATCTCTTCCAGGCAACCTTAGGGCAGAGGAAACTTTTAAGAAAGCGGGAGGGGTGTACTGAGACATAATACTAATAAATAAATATTATATACATAAAAATAATGTAAAAATATATAGAATAAATACACAGTAAGTAATAATAATAAGTAAGTACTAGTAAATAAATTTTAGCCTATTGGCTATAATCCACTCATGCGATGTGGAAGAGTGTAAACCAATCTTTTTTTTTAATCCACTACAAGCTAGCCCTTGACTGCGATCTCACCTGATGGTAAGTGATGATGCAGTCTAAGATGGTAGCGGGCTAACCTGTTAGGGGCATGGCAGTTATATTAAACCCATACCCCTTCGGTTTCTACACGGCATCTCTTGGCGGCACGTCTTTGCCGGTAGGGTGGTAACTAGCCACGGCCGAAGCCTCCCACCAGACCAGAACAGGGAAAATTCAGAAATTATAAATTCCCATATTGACCCTGCCGGGGATCGAACCCGGGACCTCCGCACGTTAAGGCAACAGGGCTACACACTGCGCCACGGAGGTCGTCAAAATCATGGTTGATTGCAACTGTAGCAATCATTTCTACGTTATAATTATGGGTGCAGATAGATGACAATATTTATATAGATCTAAAAATAACCTACGGAACCCTTCAGAAAGCATAAAAAAATCACGCTTCCTTTATACGTCGTATCATCGGTCATTACCGATCATTAAGTATGGGATTGTGTGGCAGTCTACAGACGGCCTCCCGCTGGCACTGAGGCCTTTTTGTACCCCGTACAACCCTACTAAATTAAAATGCTACGACTAACAGATGGTGAACACAATCTGTTAGGTTTATCTGATACGAATAGCAGAAAACTCTTTTTACTCGTACTTTTTAATACATTTATTATAAGTATAGGTAACTAGATGAAGGACGAGTGGCCTAGTTGTGACAACGCGTCGGTAACTGGATGGGTGACCGAATTTGAAGGTTAATTTGCCTTTTCGTTTCCTCCGTGCCTCGGAGAGCACGTGAAGCCGTCGGTCCCGGTTATTATCACTAACATCTGATAATAATCGTTACAAAAACCTAGGAGTTTAAATACTCTTAGTAGAGTCGTAAGCGGAAGGACGTGGGAACCCACAGCATTATTATCCCAAAATTTGATTAATGGAAAGGGTTCACGACCCTCAGTAATGAAGAATACGATGCAGAGAGAGAGAAACATATATATAGCTTTTTAAATAGTTGTACGACAAAAGTTAATCTACAAGTATTACCTACCTGCATATGTTACTGCCCATATAATTGGTTTCCGAGGAATTCCTTAATTTTCCAGGATAAAATGTAGCCATATTTAAATGTATGTAAAAGATGGACCGTTAAAGCGTAGCAGACAGACATACAGAAAGATACTCCTCACACTACTTTCGCATTTATAAAATTAGTATGGAGGTCCCATAATAGGTACGCAATTCTAATAATACCATAATAAAATTACGCTAATTACACCTATATAATTGAAGCTTTTTTTTATCCACTACAAGTTAGCCCTTGACTGCGATCTCACCTGATGGTAAGTGATGATGTAGTCTAAAATGGTAGCGGGCTAACCTAGTCTAAGCTGCCTTTAGCGTAATATTATTATGGTATCACTTCAACCGATTTTGACAAAATTTGGCTACATTTTATCCCGGAAAATTAAGGAATTCCCCGGGAATTACAAAAACTTAATCCACGTGGACGAAGTCGCTGGCTTTTTCTAGTAGTACAATATACTATATATTTTGTATTATGTAATATTTTGTACTTTGAGCATTAGATAAAACCTTAAAGCTGCATCTATATTATATCATCCATCGAAATAGAAGGGTACTAAAATTCATCAGTGATCTCGTCAAACTAGATGGCGCCACTGACAACTTACCTCACGCTACGAGTCTCTACAGTTCCCGTGATAAATGGAAGTCGAAAACACTATGTAATCCGTCAATTATATTAACAGGGTGAGGACCCTAATTTAAATCTACATTGTATAATATGAGTATGAGATATAAAATTTTTGTAGTGGGTATATATAGAGGCCTACAATTAATTATATAACCTAATGAACGCATGAATGGAGAAGTTTCATCATGTTGTGAATGTCACTGTAAGATTGTGAAAACTGTTAGATTGTAATCGAAATAGCGAAATTGTAAACTGTCGACAGATTACAATTTAATGCATTATTTTTCGGTAGATTGTAATCTGTCAGGTATATTAACCCGATAAAGCCTAAGTGCCCTACCTGATTATTGTCGAAGCCTAGCCTAACCTACAAGAAAGAGACAAGAAAACATAAATACAATGAATATTTCAACAAGTAATAAAATTAAAAATTTTAAAAAACCCACGACGAATTACAGAGCTCCATTGAAACAACAATTAGAACTTAGCAAAAGTATATATAAAATAATATCTAAAACACAAAACTGCATTTTTGCCGGCTCAGTAGTTCTTTTGACCAGCGTGGTGGACTATGGCCAAACCCTTCTCATTCCGAGATAAAACTTGGGCTTAGTAATGAGCAGAGGTGTCAAATAGTGTTAAATTTTAATATTCTGATAAAAATTGTTTAAAAAAATGTGATACCTTAAGGAGTTCCCATAACCACCTCCTGGCTCCATCATAAGACCCTGAGCAGCATCTAGGTACAAAGTGCTAGTCAAGACAAATCAAAAGAGTTCAAATACAACGGGTTTACGATGAGAACTTAAGGAGTTCCCATGACTACCTCCTGGCTCCATCATGAGACCCTGGGCAGCATCTAGGTACAAAGCGCTCGTCAAGACAAATCAAAAGAGGGATTCAAATACAACGGGTTTACGATGAGAACTTAAGGAGTTCCCGTGACCACCTCCTGGCTCCATCATGAGACCCTGAGTAGCATCTTTTTTTTTTTTTTTTAATCCACTACAAGCTAGCCCTTGACTGCGATCTCACCTGATGGTAAGTGATGATGCAGTCTAAGATGGTAGCGGGCTAACCTGTTAGGGGCGTGGCAGTTATATTAAACCCATACCCCTTCGGTTTCTACACGGCATCGTACCGGAACGCTAAATCGCTTGGCGGTACGTCTTTGCCGGTAGGGTGGTAACTAGCCACGGCCGAAGCCTCCCACCAGACCAGACCAGGGAAAATTCAGAAATTGAAAATTCCCAAATTGACCCTGCCGGGGATCGAACCCGGGACCTCCGCACGTTAAGGCAACAGCGCTACACACTGCGCCACGGAGGTCGTCAAAAGGTAGGTATAAAGTGCTAGTCAAGACAAATCAAAAGAGTCCAAACACGACGGGTGTACGATAAGAACTTAAGGAGTTCCTATGACCACCTCCTGGCTCCATCATGAGACCCTAAGCAGCATCTAGGTACAAAATGCTAGTCAAGACAAACCAAAAGAGTCTAAACACGACGGGCTTACGATGAGATCTTAAGGAGTTCCTACCACTTACCAAATCACTAGCTCAGCTTGGTTGTCTATGGTCCTAAAATATATCCAAGAACCTTCTCACAAGCTATACATGTCTGATGCAAAAAACCGCATCTCAATCGGCCCAGTACTTTTTGAGAAAAATTGTAATATACTGAAAAATTAAAATCATAGACTACAGCTCAGCTTGATTGTCTATGGTCCTAAAATATATCTAAGAACCTTCTCACAAGCTATCCATATCTAATGCAAAAAACCACATTTCAATCGGCTAGTACTTTTTGAGAAAAATGGTAACATATTGAAAAAATTAAAATCATAGACTACAGCTCAGCTTGGTTGTCTATGGTCCTAAAATATATCTAAGAACCTTCTCACAAGTTATCCATATCTAATGCAAAAAACCGCATCTCAATCGGCCCAGTACTTTTTGAGATAAATGGTAACATATTGAAAAATTAAAATCATAGACTACAGCTCAGCTTGGTTGTCTATGGTCCTAAAATATATCTAAGAACCTTCTCACAAGCTATACATAGCTAATGCAAAAAACCGCATATTAATCGGTCCAGTAGTTTTCCAGGAAAACGGTAACAAAAAAGTGCACAAACAAACAAACATACAAACAAACAAACAAACACACAACCTCTTAGGGCAAGCACATATACCGTCTCCGTTTCGTCGAGGGTAAAAATAGACACTCAGAACATTGAACGATTCAAAATTTATTTGTCGACAACTTTTACAATTTTGCTAGTTAGATCTAACGGTTTTTGCAATCTTACGTCGACATGAATTATAATATATCTAGGAAGTAAATCAAAGATTAAAACTAATAAATCAGTGGTTTTATTTTTACCGCGTCCCAAGAAAACTCCTACCATTATTTGATTAATGGAAAGGGGTCGCGACCCTCAGTAATGAGGAATACTACATAGAGATACGCCCGCGAGTTCTGCCGCGTGGATTTAGGTTTTTTAAATCCAGAGGGACCGGTGAGAGATCAGGCGCAGGACCGAATGCTTTACGTTCCGAGGCCGGCAGCTTCCTAACTTCGGGCTAGTACTGAGAATTTCTAGTCAGAAAATCCCAATATGGCCCGACCCGGGAATCGAACCCGGGACCTCGTCGGTCGCAGTCGAACATGCTAACCACTAGACCAACGAGGCAGTTAAAATACAGTTAAGCGATGAGCGCGAAAGTAAATTATATACCTTTACCCGAAAGCAGTTACGAATGTTTAGCCGCCATTTATGCAGATACGATTCGATTGTTTCGAGAAATCGATTCCGTTTATCAATTTGATATCGATTCGAATAAAAACATAATAAGGGGCTACTGTTTTGGCTTTTGAGAAATTTAGTGATTGCAAAAGGAATTATAATTTTGTGGAATTTTTATTTGGGTATAATGCAGTGGTAGCCTAATGTTTAAATAGGTTTTAAATTATTAAAAATCGTTTATAAAAGGCTTAAATCGTTCGCCATTTTAAATTATTTTGTTTGAATTATTTTATTTCTCATGTTCTTCTCTGCCAACCAAATGCAGCAAATCAGCATTGATACCCATATCACGGAGGTGCATAAAAAAACTATAGGTCTGCCATCTTTGGGTGTCCGCCATATTGGATTTAGAATGACGTCATGTATTGTCAATTGTCATCCCAACTAAACGTGCATACAACATTGCAGCTCAATCGGTTGGAGATAACTGTTTAAAATTCAGTTGCAAGATTTGACCTAAACAAACCCACGAACATTGCAAGTTATACTAAAGTTAAATAATTATAAGCTCGTATAATGCTCGGTCTCCAATTCGAGGGGCAAGAGTTCGATACCCGGGCACGCATCTCTAATTTTTCTCAATGTGCGTTTTAAGTATTTAACAGTCAACTAAAAAGCCTGCATGTTTGTCAGTCCTCTATACTGTTTTCAAATGTCTAAATAAAGAACGAAAGAAAGAAAGAAAAGAAGAAAAAAGAACATGAATATTTGAACCCGTGACCTAGATATATAGGTTCTAACCACGAAACTATCGCGTCCCAAAACCATAAAACAACAATAACAGACGTATTATTCGATTGTTACGTTAGTTTTTGGAGTGAAAAAAATCCGATGGCATTCTTTATGTACGTAATAGTAGGGTATTTGGTATTCAAAATCATAGGCCATAGAGCTATGAATATTTAGACAGGTTTATAAAAATATTGGTGAAATTTCTGAAAATATTTTGTCTGATTTGGTTCCATGGCGCTTATAAGTGGGAGGTCCTGTGTTCGATGCCCGGGAGAGTCAATTTGGGAATTTATGATTTCTGAAGTTTCTCTTGCCCGGCCCGGCCAGGATTCTTTGACTGTGGCTAGTTACGGTCCTACCGGCAACCTAATACTAATAATATCGTCTCTGACTTTCTCTCTATATTGCTTTGTCTGTCTGTTACATATACGCAACCTAACCGTTAACCGAGTTTTAATTCTGGATATATAAATCCTGGGGCATAGATCTTAAATCTTCTAATTTTGACTTTGATTTTGACTCGCGTAGGAGCTGCGCAGTTACAATGTGACGTACGTTAAATTATGTTACGTGTGTAACAATTCTTGTACAAGTCGATACTTTAAAAATAAACAGTAGATATATTGTCTGTTCTGATAGTTCTAAAAGTCTCTAGCGTAGACTATACAAAACGAAATCCCCTGCGGATACATTTTTGAAATGAAACTATAAAATGAAAGACCACATTGTCAATTAGAGCGGATAATTATATTATCAACAATTCAGGGTTTAGCAATCGAATTGTTAGACTAACATAATTATTAGGTTTACCAGATTCCACTGGCTCCCTTTCTCTCTCGTCTTGGATGACTTCCCTGGCGCAGTATTGAGCGCTGTTGTCCTAACGTGGGAGGTCCCGGTTTCGATCCCCAGCAGGGTCGAGTTGGGATTTTTTTTCTGAATTTTCTCTGGCCTGGCTTCGGCTGTGACTAGTTACCACCCTACCGGCACAGCCATGCCGCTAAGTGATTTAGCGTTTCGGTACGATGCCGTGTAGAATGCTAGAAACCGATTAACGGTAATGAACCTCAATTTACTTAGACGGGCCCTGTCAAACAAAGAATGTGGACTTATTTTACTAACGCCATCTAGTCTGAAAAGCGAGACAGCGCTATGGTGGGGACAAGGACAGGCTTATACAGGTGAGAAGCATGCCCTACAAGTCAGACGCCCAACTTTTTTCTATGAAAGGGCCCATCTAGTACTTACATATATTTATTGAACTAAGGAAAGGAAACTAGGACACTTAAGCGTTTTCGACTAAAGATTCCAAAAAATATTCTACCCGACCGAAGCCGGTCAGTTCAGCTAGTGGGCAAAAATAAAAAACAAGTTCAATTGTCACAGTACTTAAATATGCCTCGCCCGAGAATCGAACCGGTTCTGGTATTGCTAAACGCAATCTGGGTCACCACTGAATCATTCCCACAAACTATTGACCGATCATTGCGTACCCAGCAGTGGGCACATACGGGAGGAAAATATGACAAGCTTTGGTGGAGACGATGACAACTCAATCAAATCAGCAACTCTTTATCAAACTTAAAAACGCTCTTCTAGAATGGAAGTTGTATGAAATTCGCAGTTGTGACGTCATCAAATTTCAACGCACTTTTTTTCTTTAATCTCTGCATATCTTGAAATGGTTATCAAACTTAAAACTAACCGAGGATGTGAATTTTAGGTCTCTTGGAAAAAAACGTAACCCTCTGCTAAATTATTTATAACTGATTATTAAATAGAGGGTTATTAATAAACAAAAAAAAGTAAAAAAAAATAGAGGGTTTCTATTTTTTTTTTTGTTTATTAATAACCCTCTATTTAATAATCAGTTAGAAATAATTTATTTGTGATATAGACATCACCCAATTGTTTTAGGCCGACTTTCCACCAGAGATGTGTTACGTTTCTAAGCTACGGATGTGTGTCAAATTAACCAATAGTAGCGCTTGATTTTCATAGCTTAGATCGTTAGATGGAATAATTTTTTTTTAACCCACGACGAAACGAAGACGGTTCTATCTGCCTGTCATTTTATTTATTGTTATTCTTGTATCTATAGATACAAATATTATAAATGCGGAAACCCATAAATAGAAAACACATAAATGGTGGAACACTAAATCTATGAGAAAACCCGTTCTTTTCAAGATGCTTATGTATGCTTGATGAGATTCTAACCCGTATTTTTCATCTACAGTCTCCATAAATGAATCACAAACAGTGATTGTTATACCGTGACCTTGTGTTTATAGTCTATAGTTTTCTTTTTTAGATCGCTTTGCTTGGGAAAATACCCACTGCTTTGATTTTAGTTCGATACGCAAATTAGAGCTAGATAATACACGTGTTTTAAGCATGGATTTAGGTTCTTGCAAAATCCCGTGGGACTATTTGATTTTATGGGATAAAAGTAGCATGTCACTATTTTATCCCGGCAAATCAAAAGACAGAAAAAATAGGTCTTTAACTACCAATGTAGCTCGTGACTGCCTCGTTGGCATGTTCGACTGCGGTGACGCGGTCCCGGGTTCGAGTCCCGGGTCGGGCCATAATTTAGTATTGGGTTGTCTGACTAGAAATTCTCAGCACTAGCCCGGAGTTAGGAAGTTGGGTGGTGTTTCACCCCCGTGCCTCGGAGAGCACGTTAAGCCGTCGGTCCCGGTTATTATCATGAACGTAATAGTCGCAACCCGCGTTGGAGCAGAGTGGTGGGTCTAAGCTCTAATTCCCTCTCTCCTTTGAGAGTGGAGGCCTATGCCCAGCTGTGGAACGTTAATGGGCTGTAGTGGTGGTGGTGGTGGTGGTAGACTAGATAATACACGTGTTTTAAACATGCATTTAGGTTCTTGAAAATCTCGTGGGGACTCTGATTTCCGGGATAAAAGTAGCATGTCACTATTTTTAACCAACTTCATAAAGGAGGCGGTTCTCAATTCGACTCTATGTTTTTTTTTGTATGTATGCAGTTAAGCGATCATTCCGCCAATTATAAATCAATTTTGATAAGTCTCAATTTTGTTTGGTAGATCATACTTCAGAGGTGGTCCCATATAAATTTTGTCGAAATTAATTTAGCGCTTTTTGAGAAAATCAACAAAAAACAAAATATCTACCCAGGTAATGTTTTTTACTTTTTAGTTTAATTTGGTACCAAGAGTTAAAGCGAATAATTATTATTATCCCGGCAAATATAAGAACAGAAAAGATAGGTCTTTAACTACGAGTATTTTTTTTTATCCACTGCAAGCTAGCCCTTGACTATGATCTCACCTGATGATGCAATCTAAGATGGTAGCGGGCTAACCTGTTAGGGGCATAGCAGTTATATTAAACCCATACCCCTTCGGTTTCTACACGGCATCGTACCGGAACGCTAAATCGCTTGGTGGCACGTCTTTGCCGGTAGGGTGGTAACTAGCCACGGCCGAAGCCTCCCACCAGGCCAGACCAGGGAAAATGCAGAAATTATAAATTCCCAAATTGACCCTGCCGGGGATCGAACCCAGGACCTCCGTAAAGGTCGTCAAAAGTATAGCTTGTGATATAAAATAGGTATGCTTGTTACTTACTCCTTAATTTTCTGCAGGGATAATAAAAGCCTTTAGGTCCTTTCCCAGGGCAAACCCGTACAAAATTTTATCAAAATCGGATGAAAAGATGGGCCGTTAAAGTGTAGCAGACAAACAGACACACACTTTCGCATTTAAGTTTATTATAAGTACCTATATCTAGTATGAATTTTAGTTGACGTTTGCGCATACTATCCCGATGGAATTCTTTGTTCTTCTGGGATAAAGAGTAGCCTATGTCATCGTCTCCGGGAAGTTCTGTACCAAATCTTGTCAAAATTGTTTCTACAAATCGGCCGTTAAAAGATAACATACAGACAGACAGACAATTTCACGTCTATACAAAAATACGGATCGTTGTACTACAATTGGATAATCAAAAACACGTTATAAATTAAGTTAAAATCAACCCCTATCTAACAACCCTCTGTTTGTGGTATAAAACTCTAAAAACTCACCCCTATTGCGTAGATAATAAAGCGTTTAGGTTTAATAGTTGGGAATTGGGCAATCCGTAAAATTCGAATAATCGAATTTACCCCCGCGTGGATTTGCTGACATTTATACCCTTATCTAGGGTTGTCACTACAAGATTATAAATTACTAGACTAGATGATGCCCGCGACTTCATCCGCGTGAAATAAGTTTTTTTAAATTCCCACAGGAACTCCCTAATTTTTCGGGTTAATATAATATAGCCTGTGACACACACAAATTATGTGGCTTTCTATTGGTACCAGAATTTTCAAAATCAGTTCAGTAGCTGTTCATCCAATAGGCTGTAAGGTCGATGATCCAAACTCACAAACTTTACCTCTTTATAATATTAGTAAACCTAGATTAAAAGTGTTTTTTTCAACTAAACCTCTTACAATGACATCATTTATAATTCTACAACACGAAAGTCAACAATAATGAAACAATATGGCTTTAGGCGTTGTTAGTATGGCCCCAAGAAGTCAAAATCTTTTACCAATAGACTATCACCTCTCATACTATTTTTTTTTATCCACTATACTAGCTAGCCCTTGACTGCGATCTCACCTGATGGTAAGTGATGATGCAGTCTAAGATGGTAGCGGGCTAACCTGTTATACTAAAGCGCAAAACACACGGGGAATGTGCGTGGGTCGGGCGCGGGCCGAGTCGGGTGCGTCACACAGCATCACATTCACCTTTCTACCATATGCATCGTACCACAAGACGCCGTGCGAGTTTCTACCCCTATGTCGTCAACGTTCCATCCACACGTACGAAGCGCTTTGCGTCTTCATTCCTTATTCGCATGGCTAGGGTGGAACACTCTACCAAAAACTATGTTTCCCACCAATTACAATCCGGGTATCTTTAAATCAAGAGTGAATAGGCATCTTCTAGACAAGCGCGTCCCATCTTAGGCCACATCATCACTTCCCATCAAGGTGATCGTGGAGTCGTGGTCAAGCGTAAGCCTGTAATGAATAAATTTAAAAATTTAAAAAAAAATCTGTGTGAACTGTGATGTCGCCCATATAAATACAAGGAATTCACCTGCCGCGCACCCGACCCGGCCCGCGTCCGTCCCGCGCCCGTTCCCTGTGTGTTTTGCCCTTTAATTTATGCAAATTGTCAATAGCATTTTTTCACTATATCTTAGTAGTTTTCAAATCAACGCACAGCCATATTTTTACAATTTTATATGCATACTTAATCTGTAAAGTTTATATCGTCGTCTCTAATAACGAATCGATTAATTTTGTTGATCAAGACATTTGTGAAAAATGTTTATTCATTTTAGATTTTTCACTATTACGGTTTTGAATATTTTATATTTACTACTAGAATAGCTGATGCCCACAACTTCGTCTGCGTGGATTGGTTTTTGGTTCCCGCGGGAACTCTTTAAGTATTCGGGATAAAAGTTATAGGGATTGTAAGTTCGAAGCCAATCGAAATGGTGCCAATTGAAAAGGTGTGCCAAATTTCACCCAGATCCGTTCAGCCGTTCTGGCGTGATTGAGTAACAAACATCCATCCATCCGTCGAATTTTCGCATCCATAATATTATAAATGCGAGAGTGTGTCTGTCTGTCTGTAACGCATTAACGGCCCATCTTTTCGACCGATTTTGATGAAATTTGGTATAGGTATAGGTAGTTTAGACCCCGGAGAACGACATTTATGCTATCTTTTATCCCGGAAAATTAAGGAGTACCCGCGGGAATCAAAAACCCTAATCCACGCGACTAAGTGGTGGGCATCATCTAGTTTATAATATTATTAATTACAGTAGAATTTCACTAATTGTTTCATACGAGAACTCTTCAATTTTCCGGGATCAAAAGTAGTAAAAGTCTTTGTCCTTCCCCGGGATGTAATCTATCTCTGTACCAAATGTCATCAAAATCGGTTGAGTAGTTGAGCCGTGAAAGCGTAGTAGATAAACAGACAGACACACTTTTGCATTTATAATATTATAGTATGAATTGCATTAAAGTGACAGCCCTAAGTTCACCCCTCGTACATAAAGATTGAATCACTCAAAATACGATATGTTCCTACTTGTAATCTGATGTTGTGCCGATATGCCCGTTATCTGCGACATCAGGCCGACATGTGTTCAACATTTCCATTATACAAGTTCAAATAATTATGCTTGGAAAATTCTGAGTTAGAAAACTATTTAGTAATTAGATATTCTAACTTTTTTTTTCCACTACAAGTTAGCCCTTGACCGCGATCTCACCTGATGGTAAGTGATGATGCAGTCTAAAATGGTAGCCGATTAACATGTTAGGGGCATGGCAGTTATAATAGCGACGGCAGTAAACAAAACAAAACAAAATAGCAGGTTAGCCCGCTACCATCTTAGACTGCATCATTTCATACTATCAGGTGAGATCGCAGGCAAGGGCTAACTTGAAGATAAACTTAAACAAAATAGGAAAACGCCGCAGGCAAGAGCTTTCAAATAAAAAAAATAACAATGATTTTTGTTATTTCATGTGATGTATTTCATTGAAGTCAAGTTTTTTTGTTCAAATCATAAAGAAACAAGATGGTATCATCGGCATCTCATCAACGGGAGAGATGCTCCAAACCGATACTACGTGACGCCTGCTTCGATCGCGCGTTTTAGGGTTCCTTGGGCAAGTAAACACCGCGAACTTATATTCCATCGCTGTTCGAATTAAATTCAAAAATTAAATTTTTGAATGTACTTCGATCCGCGAATGTATGACTTATTTTATCAATAAATTCTCGCATTAAATTTTCGTAGATAAGTTCAACCATAAGTAAAAAATAATAATAACTCTAAATAGTATTCTAGTAAGTAAATAAAAACTGCCATGCTCTTCATTTCAATTGAGACAAACATCAGAAAGATACTTCACTCAGTCGCCGACTGAAATATCAACCACATTAGATTACCTATAGCCCAAACCTTTGCATGTTGATGCATTTTTGAAGTGAAAACTTCTTTAGCCTTGTTGAGCACTTTTTGGTATAGGGTAAACTTGTGGAATCGCGTTACCGACACCGACACCGTCACTGTGTTGTTACGAAGACAAAAAGCCTTAATTTGAGGTTTTTTTTATTAAAAAATTTAAATACTTAATTTAAAAAATAAAAATATTCGTTTTCACTTCTATCGGCAGTCCCTATGACTGCCAATTTTTTTCTCTCTTCTGCAGGCTATCTGACTTCCTCCTATGAATGCACTACCTAACCATTTCGGTATTAATATTGCTCGAGATGTTTTAATTTTTGTGAAATAATCTATAAAATACCAAAATGAAATGTATACGGAACCATTCGATATAAGTTCAGCTCGCACTTCCCTGTATCAAAGTGGTAACAGCGGGTTATCACGATGTCAGACCTCTCCCAGGTCGGTGAGGTCAACGTCACGACCGTACCTAACCGCCGATAGATTTTGGGTCACAAATACTATTTTATGGGAAAAATGTATTGGAATGTCAAATGTGTATATATATATATATACATACTTCTATATTAATTATTTATTTATGTAGTTAATATATTTTATAATAATAATAATTATAACAAATGATATAGTGGTATAGTACCTATTAGTAGTATAAAAGTTAATTTTACTGCATAGATATGAGAATTGTATGTAGTCTACTGAACATTTTTGTAGTTGTTTTTGCAGATGTATAAAATTTGATAGCTAGATTTGCTGTTTACTATAAGTATAGCTTTAAGTAGATTTTTAAGTACCTATCCTACCAGCTTGCAGTTACGTAGTTTTTTTACCGTGGTGTCACCTGAATCAGGGTTCAGGCTGAAAATCAGCGCTGTATGGTTAGTGCTTGCGCTAAACATACAGCATTATGCTGAGCCTGGGCCATTTTTTGGGTTGTGCCATACGTGATTTAGTTCATCCCTGAGGGGTGATCTACCTCTTTAGGTATGTTTGTTATGTATGGCACAATTTGGAAATAAATGTTTTTTCTTTCTTGTTCTTTATTTGTATGGGGATTATGTTGGACTAGATGATGCCCGCGACTTCGTCCGTTTTGATTGAGGTTCCCGCGTGAACTCTTTAATTTTCAGAAATAAAAAGTAGCCTATGTCATACCAGACTATATCTATCTCCTCCTCTCGCCAAATTTCATCCAGATGTTTGTCTGCTACGCTTTCCCAGCTCATCTTTTCAGTAGATTTTGACGAAATCTAGTACACCGGTAGGTTCCATCCCGGGAAGGTCAAAGGCTACTTTTTTATCCTGGAAAGTAAGAGTTCCCGCGGCAATAAAAAATTTAACGCGCGGTAAAATTACTATTTTAAAGAAGTATGAAAACAAAGTGCAATTAAATATATCGGTTATGTGTGTGCATAGTATTGTTGTAGGTTGTAGTATATAGTTGTAGTAGTAACTAATTGGCAATTCCGCTTCGGCGTAGGTATATGAGCGATATAAAGGTCGGCCTAGAAACTGGGCCAGGGGGTCACTCACAATCTTTACTTCTATACTAATATTGTAAATGCTATAGTTCGGATGCATGGATGTATGGATGGATGTTTGTTACTCAATCACGCCAGAACGGCTGAACGGATATGGATGAAATTTGACACAGGTATAGATTATAGTCTGGAATAGTCTGTTGAAGATTACGTTAATGACAAAGGAGCATCGATTTGACTCGCTCCAGCAATGCTAAGGACAGCGGTTACAAAATAATGAAATTGTAAATTATTTTTTTCAAAAGAGCAACCGCCGAGTTTCTTGCTGGTTCTTTCGGTAGGAGCGGCATTCCGAACCAGTGGTAGATTAATTCGACTATTCATAAGCACTTGTAAAAAGTCTATGTGAATAAAAACTTTTGAATTTTGATTTTTTTTTAATAACACAGGCTTTATCGCAAAAAATTAAGTATTCCCGAAAAACATCTTAAACCAGGCGGACGAAATACCTTCCTAAAAAACCTACACTAGCTAATGCCCGCGACTTTTTCTACGTGGAATAAGTTTTTAAATTCCCGCGGAAACTCCTTAATTTTCCGGGTTAAAAAGTAGCATAAGGTCCTCAATTATACCCATGCAAAAAATCACATTGGTCCGTCGCTTTGTTACGGGGTGATTGGAGGACAAACCAATAAACCAACAAACAAACACTTTCGCATTTATAATATTATTAGTATGATAGTATAGTATGATATATTTGTCTCTAGTGTGTTCGAAAAAAAGTTTGCGCGATTAGGTCAATACCCTTTTAAACCGTGAAATCTTGAACAAAAAATATTAATAACATCTTGTCATGACCGTGAAACCTGTGAAGTGTTATTAATCATTTATTTTGACGAGCGTTGAGAAAAAAAAACTGGTATTAGTGTTAAAAGTTTAGGGCAAAAACCCACTGCAGACCGCATAGTGCAGAAAATTCTGCGTCATTCGCTATTATTTTGTGGGGGCATACCACCATCGCTTAAAGCCGTATCCATACTTCCATACAATCCATACTATTATTATTAATGCAAAAGTGTGTCTGTCTGTCTGCTACGCTTACACGGCCCATCTGTTCAACCGATTTTGATGAAATTTGGTAGGTACACTCATAGGTTGTATGGTGTATCCCGGGGAAGGACATAGGCTACTTTTTAACCCGAAAAATTCAATAGTTCCCGCCGGAACCAAAAATAATGTCTGTTCAACCGATTTCGATGAAATTTGGTACAGGAATGAGTTGTATCCCGGGGAATGACATTTAAGCTACATTTTATTCCGGAACATTTAAGAGGTCCCGCGGGAACGTACTATATATACTGTAATATTATGTATCCATACTAGAGTATCTAATACTCTAGTATGGAATAAATGCTCATAAATTATACTACAAGTTCTTGATGTTCTATCTATGTTCGAACTTTCCACCTTACCCATCGATGTATATAAAAGTAGATACTAGATGGGCCCTTTCATAGTATAAAATTGGGCGTCCGAAATGTAGAGCGCGCTCCACACCTGTATACCTGCCCTTGTCCCCACCATAGCGCTGTCCCGCTTTTCAGGCTAGATGGCGTTAGTAAAATAGATCCACATGCCCGTCTATGTAAATTGAGGTCGTTGACCTTACCCCATTTCATGTGTGACCTTACAGTGAGTAAATATGGGTTTATCGCGCAAAAATACCTAATAAGTAAACAGTGTGCATTGTTTTAACCATACAGTTCGTCATACAGAGTTAGTCAGTGTTCCTAGAATGAATAACTGATGCTTTGTATTTGCTTTGCATGAATAAACATATTGTGTACTGAGGGAGGACAGTCGGCTTCAGTTATGTCTATTGTCTGGTTTTCCTCGACTAGAAAAATTTATGCGTACAGTCTGTTCCAGAGGTTCCATTGTAAAAATTAATGCTGATATTTTAAATGCGAAAGTGTGTCTGTCTGTCTGCTACGCTTTCACGGGCCATCTGTTCAACCGGTTCCCAAGGTGCTGGAAGTCAACATCTTTTTTCCGAACCGATGGCAAAGTCAAAACATGGCGTAACACCCCGCTGAGTTCGTTGTAGACTCTTCTCAGAACAGGGCGCGTTTGGAACCCTCGTAGCTTTGGTTTTAGGATTCTGTAACTGATTATCACCATCATATTTTATAAGTAATGCCCCTAACAGGTTAGCCCGCTACCATCTTAGAGTGCATCATCACTTACCATCAGGTGAGATCGCAGTCAAGGGCTAGCTTGTAGTGGATTAAAAAAAAAAGTAACTGGACACCAATAAGTGTACAGTGTACCTAAATTGAATAAATAGATTTTTTTTTATGACCGACATATTGAGAATCATATACATAACTATTATAAATGCGAAAGTGCGTTTGTTTGTTGGTTTGTTGGTTTTTTCTTCAATCACGCCTCAGCGGAGCAACGGATCGACGTGATTTTTGCCATGGGTGTTGAAGACCTGGAGAGTGACATAGGCTACTTTTTATCCCGGAAAATTAAGGAGTTCCCGCGGGAATCAAAAAAACGTACACCACGCGGACTAAATTCGCGGGCATCACCTTGTATTTTATGAGACACTAATAATGACCTACACATTGAGTATTAACTAATGAAGGCCAAAATTAACACTGGCCAAGTGAGATTAGACAGACAGAGAGCATAGTACCTACAGGTTACCTCGCGATGTTACCCACTTCAAGAAATTATTGTAGCCGACTGTACCCTCCTGTGGTTTATGGCAAAACACCCATTCATGCTTTCGTCACTGTTTCAGTAAGCAAATACCTAAACTTTTATTGTACTCACCTGTCAAATTATCACCTCGCAAAAATGTACAAGATTTCCTGTCACGTAGTATCGTAAATTTTATTTTTTTAGGCATTGTCCTACGTGAGAGGTATACAGTTTTAATTTATAAATTTACGTTTTATAGCTGACGCCCGCGACTTCGTCCGCTTGGAATAAGTTTCCCTGGCGAACTCCTCAATTTTTCGGGATACAAAGTAGCCCATGTCCCTCTCCACGTCCTCAACTATGCTCATGCCAAAAATCACGTCAATCCGTTGCTGTGGTATGGCGTAATTGAAGGACAAACAAACAAACACACATTCGCATTTATACCTTGCCTTGACGTCCCTAAAATAAGTATTTAAATTCTGAAACTAGTGCAGCAATATTGCAGATTAAAATAATGGTTGTAAGCATCCCATTGATATACGACACTCTTATTTCGCTCACCCATCAAGTTACCGACTTGAATCAACTTCACACAACTCATTACATATTTTTATACGACACTAGCTGATACCCGCGACTTTTTATTCCCGCGGGAACTCCTTAATTTTCCGGCATAAAAAGTAGCCCATATGTCAGTCTCCAGGTCCTCAACTATACCCATGCCAAAAATCACGTCGATACGTAACTCCGTTGCGGCGTGATTGGAGGACAAACTAACAAACACGACGATTGACGACCTCTCTGACGCAGTGTTGAGCACGATCCCTGGAAAGGTCAATTTGGGCATTTATAATTTCTGAATTTTCCCTGGTCTGGCCTGGTGGGAGGCTTCGGCCATCGATAGCTACCACCCTACCGGCAAAAACGTGCCGCCAAGCGATTTAGCATTCCGGTACGATGCCATGGTTGCCAACAGTTTAGCCCGCTAACATCTTAGACTGCATCATCACTTACCATCAGGTGAGATCGCAGTCAAGTCAGTGGATAAATAAAAAACAAACACACTTTCGCATTTATAATATTAGTATGATGTGAAGCTATGATTAATGATTAAGTGTAAAGCATAGTGCACATCTCGTATTCACATTACAAGCATCCACTGTAAGACCACACGCACATTAATGATCATTAAATATATTTTTTCATAATTGTATTTGTCATATCATTATTTGTTTGAGTCGACTAATAAATTAGTCGTCGGCCATATTTGTCGGTTGTTATTTAAAAAAAATAAAACGCTAAATGACAGCGGCCCGCTGGTTTATTCATTGCTACAAACTTTGATGTTCTGTGTTCTTTTTTTCTTCTTTTTAAGCCTGGAGTACGAGGCTTTTAGTCATGAAGTCAACAGTTTTGTGAAAATCAATATAGCACACCCATAAGCATAATATTATTACCCAAAAGACGGAGCCTTCCCCGGGACCCAAGATAATATATCGGTAAAAAATTTCATCAAAAGACGGGCCGTCAAAGCGTAGAACACCGACAGACGGACAGTTAGACACAGACACACTTTCGCATAGGTTGTATCCCGGAGAAGGACATAGGCTACTTTTTTATCCCCGAAAATTTATGAGTTCCCGCTGCCTATCTTCTTTCCCGGGATACAAATTACCCCTGTACCAAATTTCATCAAAATCGGTTGAGAAGATGGGCCGTGAAAGCGTATCAGACAGACACACACTGTCGAATATTAGCATGGATATTAATTGTTAATTTTGCAACAGAAAATGTAGTACTCAAATATGTAAAGTAAGACAATATGTTTAAATCATAATCATTCTAAGAAACCCCCAATGCATGTACGTGCCTTCGGATGTGTGTCATATAGGAGTGACCAGCTAGGTACTCGCGTTTAGGACGCTGTATTTGATACGAGAAACAACTAACATTTAGCGAGCTTACCTGGTAGGGGTATTTTCTGTTACATTAAACCCATATTCATAATCGGATTCTCCACATTCTACCAGATTGATAAATAACCGCTGAAGCCTCCCAAAGACCAAAGGCCAAATGTCTGAGAAAATTGTAATCGTTTAAAAGCTTAAAACATATTACTCGAACTGTTTTAAGAGTTATGCATGCTTTTTGACATGTAGGCATCTATGAACTCCTGAAACAGTTCGAGTTATACGTTTTGATGAACGTTTACGATTACGATTTCTTTACACAATCGGGGGGCAGATCAGAGACAATGTAGAAATTATGAATTCCCAAATTAGCCTTGCAGATGATCGAATCCGGAATCCCCCGCTGAAGACCACAAATTGTCCTAGGAAGGTAGATAAAACTCGCATGGATTAAAATTTCTTCTAATCCCGTGGAAATATTACCCTGACACTGAAATATTTTGTCTTAAGTTACCTTAGAGATTTAAAAAAATGTAATTCAATTGATGAAAAATAATATTGTAGATCGACTTTACTAAAATTCGATCGAAAGTATTATTTTTGCTACTAAGCTACTCTTAAAGCGTAGCAGACAGACAGATAGAAAGGCACATGAATGCATTTAAAATATTAGTATGGATTAAGAAAAAACATTAGGTAAGTACTTAAATCAAGGTCTACAATTCAATCTTCGGTCCCAGCGGACATAATATTATCTACGAGTACGTGTATAAACTTAACGCGAGCATCAAGGAAGGTTAATTAAAATTTAAAGTATCGAATGCAATGACCATACCCAGAGTTCATATTATTCCCATGCGGTCTGTCCACTATTGGTCCACGAGTCCACCACGCGTACACGAGCTTGTAGACTTGTACAAGGTACATCCTGTTAAATATTGAGTTATTTATTCAGACAATGTTGCGCCCATTTAAAAACGCCGCTCTGTGGGAAATATCTCTATACATATTCAAAGCTAAACTATCGAATATCCATACAAATGCGAAAGCGTGTCTGTCTATCTTTTTGAAGTGAAACTTCTTTGGAATCGTGATTTGAAAATTCGATGAAACGGATGTTGTCGCCACCGGAAGAACGTGTATACAAAATTTTAAATTTTTCTAATTTTCGGTTTGATTGTTTAAATTTAGCAGTAGAAAGTCTGATTTGTTAATTGCTTTTCATGTTTTACTTTAATCCGCCTCTGGTTTATAAAACGAAAAACGAAACGAAAAAGCGACACCAAAAACAGACAAAAATATTCATAATAGGAATGAGATAGAATACAAGTTATATTTATCTCATTATCTCGTATGCTACTTTTCTGAAGTTTCACTTCTGCCGTGTGTGACACAATTGACACACTTTTTTTAAAAAAAATATATAGGCTTGGCTGCAGTCAGACTTTCGTGCAAGTGGTGATGCAGCCTAAGGTGGAGCGCGCTTGCCTGGAAGATGCCTACCTATTCACTCTTGTTTTGAAGGTACCTACCTATATTAAAACGGGAGGGGAAAACGGAAGCCGGAAGGGCATTCCATATCCTATAGCGGTTCGAATTAGGAACGAGGAAGCAAATCGCTTCGTACGAGTTCGAGGAATATCGACTGCGTAAGGTGCAGACCTTGTCGATGTCTTGCTATCTGACTATCTACTGACCATCATTTCAACCGATTTTGATGTAATTTGGTATAAAGATAGGCTGTATCTCAGGAAAGGACAGAGGCTAGTTTTTATCCCGGAAATTTAAATAGTTCCCGCAGGAATAAAACCTTAATCAACGCTGACGAAGTCGCTGGCAGGAAGTAGCTGATGCCTGGACTTTGTCCTTGTGGATTGTAGTTTCTTGGTTCCCGCGGGAACTTTTTAATGTTCCGAGATAAATGTGTTATTCCAGGCTATATGTCTGTGCTAAATTTCATCCAGATCAGATCGGTGCAGCCGTTTAGGAGTGATTGAGTAACAACCATCCATCCATCCTAACTTTCGCATTTATATTAGTATACAATTATTGTTATCATATTAGTAGACAATTAGTATTGTTTTAAGTACATTTTAAAAATAGATACAGTAAAAGAAGAATATTATTTATTATTTTCCATCGCATGGACAATTTTTGAGCGCAGAATCTCCGCCACAAACTAAGGCAATTTGTATAAAGGGAAATAGGACCGCCATGTTTTTTTTTGCTGTAGGAACCGTCGCCATTTTTATTCGGATGTTGTTATTTACATGGGAATTACACAGGCAGTGTATAATTTGGGCATTCTATTGAATAAATATTGGATTCAATCAGGACTCCTTTTTTGCATTACATCATCATGTTTTGTAGACCTCCCTGGCGTGTGTTGAGCGCTGTTGTCTAAAACGTGGGAGGTCCTGGGTTCGATTCCCAGCTGGATCAATTTGGGTGGGGATTTATAATTTCTGAATTTTCTCTGATCTAGTCTGGTGGGAGGTTTCGGCCGTGGCTAGTTATCCTACCGGTAAAGGCGTACCACGAAGCGATTTAGCGTTCCGGAACGATCCCGTGTAGAAACTAGAAAACGACTAGGTAAGGCCCTGTTTAGCGTAAAAGGGGGTTTTTAGAAGCAGTGTATCCATCAAACGGTGACATAATGTATGCTTGTAAAAAAATGTGCTGTTTTCAAGACCTTTGAGCAGCCATTGACGCATCTCAATACACAATTTTAAAAAATCTCTGTATTGAAATTTATTTTAAACATACCTTTTAAAGCAATTTTTCTCCTTATCGAAACCAATAATTACCCTAGAAATATAAGATAAAATTCATATTTCTAAATCAAACACATTGTTGGTTTCATTTTTATTGAAAAGTAAATATTAATTTTTTTACAAATCTATTTCATGCATTTTTTGCGACATGCGCTTGCTCGATTTCACCCCCGCGCGCCTGTGTTTTTCATCTGGTGAGCTCACAGCGCCTTAAATGGAAAGCGATATATTCTGTTAGGTGAACTTGAAGCAACTCAAAATCAAAATCATATTTTTTTTAACTTATTACAAGTGCTTTTTGGCGAGAAACAAAATTTTGTTTTTGTTTGTGTATTTTATAAAATAAAAAATAAAAAAACAGGTGCAAAACTGCCGGTGATCACTGTTCACCTAGTAGCCCGCATTAGAAGGTACAATCTGCAGCGCTAGACGCGGCGCGGATTCGAACCGGCGATCGATAGCCGCATTCCCGAAACATCGGATTCCTTTTTTGTCTGATTCGTTTCCATTTGGCCTTTTATTTGCGGATTTTGAGATATTACTGTGCATACATAGAGATATAGCTACAGAATAGAGCAGCTTCTGTTAGGAACATTTTATTAGGCACTAGAATCTAAATGATGCCCAGGACTTCCGCGTGGATTAAGTTTTATTTACATTGTCGTTGTCATTTAATTCCCGGGGAACTCTTCAATTTTCCGGGATAAAAAGCAGTCGTGTCCTTACTCGGGATGTAAACTTCCTCAAATTTCAAAAATGGGGCCGTTAAAGCGTAGCAGACAGACAGAGAGACATACTTTCGCATTTATAATCAGTATATCAGTATGGGTATAAGTACCTAGGTACATTCATAGGAGAAAATGATTGACTGAAATAATATATAATATCAAAGTTCAATACAAATCTCTAGTTGAGATTCTTGAAATTCTGCTATGAAAGTTATTTTAAGACACCCATGACGAATGTTGAGTAATTCTCCCCAAAAAAAGCCGGGCGAATCAGCTAGTCGAGGTGATAATCCGCAAAAAGTAGCCAAATGGGAAGTATAATTATATTGTGTTTTGTAGTTTCGTTCTCTCTGTGACTAATATAACATTCTTATATCTTCGCTTCGCAGTCTTTATGCGATTTTCTAAACACATCGTCGCATTCGTTTCGTAGATCCGGATTTCACTCTATGAGCTAGGTCTGAGCTTTTTTCCAAAAATGGAAGATTTCAGTTTTTCCCCCCTTTTTTGGATGTTTTTTCCAAAAAAAGTTTACCTGTACTGGCTTGCAAGTTGCAACACTATAGATACCTATGTCACCGTAAGATTGCAAAAACCGTTAGATTGTAATCTAACTAGTGAAACTGTAAACTGTCGACAGATTACAATGTACCTAACGCATTATTTTTCGGTAGATTGTTATCTGTTAGGTATATTATCCCGATAAAACCTAAGTGCCTAAGTGGCACTACCTGGTTATTTATGGCGAACCCTAACCTAACCTACAAGAAAGAGACAAGAAAACATAAATACAATGATTATTTCAAAAATTGACAATCAGAAGTCGGAACATTGAACGGTTCACAATCATGTGACTGTAATTACAATTTCGCTAGTTAGATTAAAATGTAACGGTTTTTGCTATCTTGCGGTGACATATATATTAGATGCCCGAGACTTCTTCCGTTTGGATTTAAGATTTTATGGAATCCCGCGGCAACTTATCAATTTTTCGGGATAAAAGTGTTTTAAATAAAGTTAAATAGTAGATTGTGTTTTTAAGTAAGTTTAATTTATTATAGGTATAAGTACTTATCATCTTAATTTCCCTTTTAAAATTCACACGCATTCAATACCCACAGTGTCTTGCAATTTATCTCCTTTCTTATGGGTTGCTTAGAAGAGATCACTCATAGTGATCACCTTACACCATAACTACTTGTAAATTGAGTCACGAAGTTTGTATCATTTCTGTTTGTGTGAAATATGTAGCGTTTTTACTTACTTTTTATTTCGGAAAGTTAAAGAGTTCCCGCGGGAAACAAATACCTCAATCCACGCAGACGAATTCGCGGGCATCAGCTAGTTATTTAGAACGACCTCCGTGGCACAGTGTATAAACTGTTGCTTTAACGTGCGGAAGTCCCGGGTTCCATCCTCGGCAGGGTCAATTTGGGAATTTTATAATTTCTGAATTTTCCCTGGTCTGGACTGGTGGGAGGCTTCGGCCGTGGCTAGTTAGCGACTTAGCGTTCCGGTACGATGCCATGTAGAAACCGAAGTATGGCTTTAATATAACTGCCATGCCCTAACAGGTTAGCCCCTACCATCTTAGACTGCATCATCACTTACCATTAGGTGAGATCGCAGTCAAGGCCTATCTTGTACCTAGTGGATTTAAAAAAACTTTTCCAAATATACCTCTTTGACAGCCCTATACAGACAACTCAGGCAAAAAAGCTTATTTAGTACTTAAGTACCTACCAAAAAGGATTAAACATTTGAAAGTGTAATGCCTAAAACAAATGAGAATTGGTACCTTTAGGTAGAAAGCTCTTGAATTAATAATGTAAAATAGAAAAACTCAACACCCCTTATTAAAATGGTGATCAAATTTCAAAATTCTCTCACACAAATATCAACACTATCTCAATAGGATTAAGCTCTAAAATCGGTTGATTATTTTAATTTCCAATAAACACTTAACGGTGATGCACCATAATAATCACTCAGTCAATTTTCCACCTTATGTTGAAAGCATTTAAAATTCAATTTAACTTTTAACAGCTTTCGGCTCAGTATTTATGCATACGGTCTAAAAGAAATTTTCGGGAACGTTAAAAATTTAAATGCAATTCAAAATAATTCGGCTAAACAAAAAGTGATTGAGTCAGCAGGGGTAGCAAAATTGCTTGGAGATTTAAAAGAGATGATTAATGATGTCAAATACTTGCATGCACACTCATTACTCCTCGCAAAAAGTTTAAGATTAGATTTCGGCGCGGAAAAATTTTGGAAATTAACTTTAAGTAGGTACCTATACTTGAAAAAGTTCAAAGAACTTGTAGTATGTACATAAAAGTTGTCAACTTTCCTGGCACAGTGTTGAGCGCTGTTATCTTAACCTGGGAGGTCCCGGGTTCGATGCCAGGCATACCAATGTCCTCCCGAGCGAATTTCGACCATGGCGGCCAATCTCTATAGAGATTAGCAATCTGCGCAGGAGATATTATAGTGCATAAGTGTGTGCGCAAACACAGGTGCACTCTCAGTTTCTTTACTGTCAGAGCCCGATGTGACGGAAAATCCGACACGATCGGAGAGAGATCAGGCGCAGGACCGACGGCTTTACGTGCCCTTCGAGGCACGGGGGTAATAAACCGCTAACTTCCTAAATCCGGCAAATTCCTTGTCAGAAAACTCCAATACTTAATAGATAGATAAATGCTTTATTGCCACACAAAAAATTAAAAAGAAACAAAAAAGTTAACAAGCAAAAAGAAATAACAAGTGCGCAAAGGCGGCCTTATCACTAAAAGTGATCTCCTCCAGACAACCTTTAATTATAGAAGCAAATGCAATGAAGCGGGATAGTGCAACAACATTAATTCATATAATATAAACTACTAGCTGACGCCCGCGACTTCGTACGCGTGGATCAAGGTTTTGTGCTTCCTGCGGGAACTCTTTAATTTTCCGGGATAAAAAGTAACCTATGTGTTATTCCAGACTATAATCTATCTCTGTGCCAAATTTCATCCAGATCCGTTCAGCCGTTGGGGCGTGATTGAGTAACAAACATTATAATATTATAAGTAAGAAGTAAGATACATTAATAATTATGGCCCGGCCCGGGACTCGAACCCAGGATTTCGTCAGCCGCAGTCGAATATGCTAACCACTAGAGCAACGAGTCAGTCAACGAGGCAACGAGGTATTAGAAGGTAAAGTAAGTATTACTTGATGTAAAAGTAAGTAATTAAGTATTCGTAAAAACATGGCTTTTGAAGGTCTACGTTACAAAAAGTTAACGACACTATAAAAAGCTGTTTAACGTTATAAAAGTAGGCTTTCAGCACCTAAAAAACGAAATAGGTTAAACTTAAAACCTAGGAAATCTAAAAACATTACCTAACTGCGGTGACGAAGTGGGTAACTTGAGTGTTGCAAATAAAAACTAGTCAAGTGCGATAAATAACACGCGTGTCGCAGGGTTCCGTAGTAACTTAAAATTTTAGCCATCATTATTAGACCTCCCTGGCGTAGTGGTTAGCGCTATGGTCTTATAAGTGGGGGGTCCCGGGGTCTCGAAAGGTCATATTATACTATATTTGAAAAGTAAATGATAATCTGCTTTTCGTAGAATCTGCTTTCGTTCGGAAACCAGATTCTACGGAAAGCAGATTTTCGGTTTTATAGTCAAAAATACTTACAAGAGATACCTGTAAACATTCACTTATTATAATAGTTATGTGGTTGTACGAGATAGGCACAGCTTCGTTGGTCTAGTGACTAGCATATTCGACTGCGGCTGACGAGGTCCCGGGTCGGGTCAAAATTAAGTTTAGGGTTTCTTTGACAAGACCTGCTCAGTACTAGCCCGGAGTTAGGAAGAAAAACACCGCCAGTGTTTCACTCCCGTGCCTCGAAGCCGTCCCATCGGGCTATGAGAGTAAAGGAACAGAGAGTGCACCTAATGTTCGCGCTATAATCTCTCCAGCGCAGATGCCTTATCTCTCTGGAGATTGGCCGCCATGGCCGAAATTTGGTCGGGAGGACATTATTTTATTATATTTACTGCATTGCCTGTGATCTCTTTTAGTTTGAAAAAAGCTGTGACACACAGACAGACGGACTTGTCACTGGACGACACTATAACGGTTCTTTGTCTCACGGAACCCTAAAAAAAACTTAATCGCTGTAATCGAAATCGGGTTCGCGGTAAAATCGATTACAATATTGCGAAATGGCGTTAACCATTCCTCCTAGGCGAGAAAAAGCGATTAGGGTCATGGAACTGTTAGGAAGTGTTAGTCATGGAACTATTTCTGGTGGGAGGCTTCGGCCGTGGCTAGTTACCACCCTACCGGCAAAGACGTGCCGCTAAGCGATTTAGCGTTCCGGTACGATGACGTGTAGAAACCGAATAAGGGTATGGGTTTAATATAACTGCCATGCCCTTAACAGATCAGCCCACTACCATCTTAGACTGCATCATCACTTACCATCAGGTGAGATCGCAGTCAAGGGCTAACTTGTAGTCGATTAAAAAAAAGTAGAGAGATTTACATGAAAATATGTAGAGCGGCTAACACTGCTGTAACTGCCATACTCGTACCTCCAATAGAGTTAGCCTGTCGGGAGCGTATGTTGTATGCTCTGGAAGCAATAGGAAGATATTCCTCCGAGCCGGTGTCATGCTCGGGGATCAAAGCTGATCAAAACTGTTGTAGGTTGAAAGTTCTATGTCACCGTAAGATTGTGAAATCTATCTAGCGAGATTGTAAACTGTCGAAAGATTACAATTTAACGCATTATTTTCCGTTAGATTATCAAGGAAGAGAAAAGAAAACGTAAATACCATGAATATTGTAAAATTGCCACTCAGATCATTGTAACGGTTCACAATCTGTCGACAGTTTACAATCTATCAAGATAAAAAGCGTTAGATTGCAATCTGACGGTTTTCATAATCTTACTGTGACATTTGTATATAGTACAATTCGTAAAGAACTTCGATATCGTGATTCAGGCGGTGGCACGTGATTGGCTAACGTGGCCGCGTCATGTTTACGTCATCATGTAGGTATGTTGTGTGCCTCTACAAGCCCTCTACCATCTTAGACTGCATTATAACTTACCATCACGTGAGATCGCATTCAAGGGCTGACTTGTAGTAGAATAAATATAAAAATAAAGTTTGAGAACTTATATTTGCTGAATTGTCACCGTGGCTCGTTACCTACAGGCAAAGACGCAGAGATAGGGAGAAAACCTTCCCCGTTGCTTCCCTGTCATGCTGCAGCGTTACTCTGTCTAGGCGTCTCCGTCAAATGACTTGTAGACAGGAACTTATTGGAGACTGTATCAAATCACGTCGATCCGTTGCTCCGTTGCGGCGTGATTGAAGGACGAACCAACAAACACACTTTCGCATTTATTATATTAAGTATGATTAGTCCTATCTGTTACCAAAATAAAATTTTAATATCTGCAGTACAAATCCTAACACCACGACGTCAGATGGAGGTGTCGATAGCCTTTTTGGATGGAATCACTCCATACAAATACAAATCCATGCAGATGTTTGAGATTCGCTGTCGGATAACGTTTACGGTCATACAATTATAAATTCTATGGGTGGGTTCTCACGTAAAAAAGCAAGTCTTGTATCGTTCTAATCGTTGTCTAGCCCGCGACTACAACGATTAGAACGATCCACGTGGAATAAGTTTTTTTGGATTCCCGCGGGAACTCCTCAACTTTCCGGGATAAAACGTCTTAGGCTTATGTCATTCTCCAGGTCCACAACTATACGCATGCCAAAAATCACGTCGATCCGTTGCTCCGTTGCAGCGTGATTGAAGGACAAACCAACAAACAGACTTTCGCATTTATAATATTAGTAAGTATAAGTATGATATGATGATATTATGATACTGGTGCCATACTACCATCGTTTATAGCAGTATTGTTTTAATATTGTTGAAGTTCGTGTTGTAGAATTATAATCCTTATTTTTAGGACGTCAAGGTACGTGACATAAAACTATCATTTTGAAATGATGCTGCCTAGTCATGGTAGTAACTCCCCAGGTGTCATAGTGCGTCTTGTTTTGACTCTACCGCTGGTTAGGAAAGCTTTATACTGCGAAGAGCCAGCAAAAGCTCAACTGTTGTTTCCCACTTCAAACAATCATCATCTCAACCCATTAATCGACTCACTACTGAGCACGGATCTCATAAGAGAAGAGAAGAGTTTTATGCTGAGACTTAAGACATGGTTAAAACGAGATAGACTTATGCTATTCACATAAGCCCATCTCGTTTTAACTCTAAGTAAAGTCTGAGCTGAGTCAAAGTATGCTCTATACCTAGATCTCAGCATTAGAGTTTAGAGTTTAGACCATAGTCCTCTACACTGATCTAGTGCAGATCAGCAGACTTCATACGCAGGCACCCTGGCGCTGGCTGTGTGGTCTTATTGTGGGAGGTCCCGGGTTCGAATCCTGGCAATTTATGAATTTTCTCTGGTCTGGTCTAGTGGGAGACTTCGGCTAGTAGTAGTAGTAGTAACTACCGGCAAAAACGTACCGCCAAGCAATTAAGCGTTCCGGTAAGGTTTAATATAACTGCTGCATCAATAACGATTTAGCCCACTATTACCTTAGACTGCATCATCATTTACCATCAGGCGAGATCGCAGTCTTACACAAATTGGAATAATATAAAACAATGCTCTACCAAATTTACACAATTACACGTTGACTAAAATAAATAAGCTGTGTTTTATAAAGCTTTCATATAATATACAGAAAAACACTGGAAAATAACAAAAACAACAGAAAGTTCTCTCCAACATTTATTGGTCGAAAAATAAATTAAAAACTTTGGATTTCAACAAAGGCCCGAAATCGTAAAAATAAATACCTACAGGGTCTACTCTTAATAACAACATATTTACATTCTTACTGAATTACTTAGTAGGTACAATTATTTACTTTTTTATCCCCCATTACCCCCTTTCTATTTTACAAATCAATATTACCCCCAAAATTCAATAACAATTTCGTTTCTTTTATTTCTATTTCTTCCCTTAATTTAGTCGGGGCAGAGACATATTTTTCTTTATACAAATATCTTTTTTTACAAAATAATAATTAAGTATAATTTTTACAAAATTATAAACCAAAATTTACAATAAATACAATCCAAATAATTAAAATAATTTTCAAAGTATAAATTATGCTTAATAAAGAATTATGTCCAATTAATTGAACAAAAGTTTTAATTTTTACAATCGTCAATATGACATTTTTTCTCTTTATATTACAAATATTGCCTCATAAATTATAGTAAGTACAATTATTATTTTATTATGCTAACTTTATTGCATCGTGACTCGTAAGTATCTAAAGTAGGCTTTGTTTAGTTAAAAAAAATTTTTGAAGTGAAACTTCTTTAGAATTGTGGTTTGAAAATTTTATGAAACGAAAAAGCGACACCAAAAAAAGACAAACATATTATTCATAATAGGATTTAGCCTGCGAGAGAATGAGATAGAATACAGGACAAGTAAAAAAGAATGAGATAGATATAACTTGTTATACATAATACAAGTTATAATTATTTCATATCTCGAAGGCTATTTTTCTGAAGTTTCACTTCTGCCGTGTTTGCACACACACACTTTTTTTCTTCTTCTTACGAATGTCAAATTATCGATGAGAGAAAGAGAGAACCGTACGATCATTAGCAAGGCCGGTTATTAATAAAGAAAGTTATAGGTCTGTATGGTGCACAATAATGAAATTATAATATTTACCCATAGCTAATTTTTCAAAGGTTACAAGACTACATAAGGTTATTTTGAAAGAGGGTTGTATTAGATTGACAGTAATTGGGTATTCGGTAACTATTCAAATCAACAACTTTTTTTCAAAACTTCAAGACGCACACTCGGTTGAAAATAATGTTGTTTGTTTTCTTTTTCCGTTTTGCTTGTGACGTCATCAAAAATCGACGTACTTTTTAAACTTTAACGAATAATAAAAAATGGTTATGAAACAAAACTAACTGAGGACGTGGAAATTACGTCTTCACTAAAAAATTTATTTTTGTCATAGGAGCTATTCCAATTTCAATAGTGACATTTTAATTGGTCAAAATAAGTTCATTCTTCCATTACAAAAATGTTTTGCTTTATCCAATTATAAACGTACCGCTTACGTAGGTACGCCAAAGTCAATTAGTGCCAAATTAGATCATATAATTGGCTTACCTACCTGATACAATTGTTTATTATGCGAAATAATATATAAATAAATTGAGCACAGTTAAGTACATACTTTGCAAGAATTAGGTCAAATGGTGATTATGCCATTTATAGGTATAATTCAAAAGAAATACATTTTATGAGTAGCAATAAAACTAAACTGGTTAAATTTTAAATGCAATCATGTAGAACTTTATTTGATGGTTTTTCAATTTTAAATAAGTTTAATATTTAACAAACACATCACGGCTCTGAAAGTCCCTTTGTGCATTTAAAACTTAATTAAGTTATTAAAACATAATATTATAATTACAAGTTATGCATTAAGTAACTAATTGTTATATTGAGGCAATACTTGTTATATTACAATTTAATGGCATGTCTCCGCCCGCACCGCAGATGTAATTCCAAAATCAAAAAACCTGAAATAAAATATGGCCGCTCAGTGTTTACAGCATTAATAATAATATAGCTGCAAAAATATAAGTTTCATATTATACTAAATGGATGTTAACCGTAACCTACGTGCTATTAAGATTATTTAAATCGTTTTTTTAATAACCAACAATTGTTTTAGGAAAATTGAGGATTCTGAATATTTTTTTTAGGAAAGCATCCGTGACCGCTTTAGTATCGCAAGGCTTTGAGTGTTTTTCTTTTAATTCTAAGTTTAATTTATAAATATAAAAATAGTTTTAGAAATTTATAAGAGGTAGCTGAAGCATTTCGCAATATTTCTAATACTTTAAAAAAACTTAAGTACATAAAAGCGTAATTAAATAAGAAAATTAACATCAGTCAAGAAAATAAACTAAGTACTTTTTTTAATAAGTAATTAAATATTTCAAAGTGCTTAAACAATAAGAAATTTGCGATAGTCTTTCATTTAGCACCAACGTATTCTTTAACGTTATAGAACCTCTTCATTTAATAACCTTTTTTTGGAGAGAAATAATCTGGCACAGATAATAAAGATCCATTCGAAACCTCACGGTTGTCATGTTGTCAATATGTTCTCAATGATCATAAATCACTTTTTATAGAATCTAAATTCTCTATAATTAACATAATTTAATGAACCCAGGCCAAAATAAAAGGAGCAATACATATTTTTTATTGTATTAATTAGACAAGATGTCATGATTTAAACAAGAGAAGAACATGTTTTGATCACAATTTAGTTTCACACATGAATTTCGCTCTGTATATTTCTAATTCAAAAAGTTGCCACGCAGGTGTTAGACGTTTGATTAAAAAAAACTATTTAATTTCATTCCTTTTGAAACTCATGGAATCGGAAAGATAAAGATAAACATGAAATATTTGGTTAGGATCGATAGAAATAATGGGACATATTATTTTGCTGTAGCAAAAAGTCAATTCGAAATTGATGCTGAAATCTGCAAGAATTGATAATTTATTCATAGAAATAGAAACGTTAAACCTTGAGTTATAAGGCTTGAACATAATTTTCAATTTTCTACGAAACTGGAATCTTGTTAATATCCTCGTGTTTTTTCTATTATTTAACCAGAACTCATATTAACTAAGACATATTATAATCCTCAAACATAACATTTATTGAATCAGAAGTGTCACATTAATCACTCAGTACTCACAATATGGATTTACAGACTTAGTTAAGATTTCAATGTCATAGAAAATCACGGTTCAGGGTCTTAGCTATAAACCGGTTTGGGAGGTTAGATACTGTTTTAACCTCCAATATTAAAGATCAATAGATCTAAAACGTTACTGTAACTTTCTAAATTCGTAAAACAATAAACGCCCGAAGTGCAAAACCATCAAGGCGGGCCATTAATTCGTGATTTGAGCATTAAACAACTTTGAATTACTGGACGTAAAGACAAGGCGTTAACAAATAAATTGACTTTTTGCTCATTAACACAGCTTTGCATACTAATTAACGGCCATTCGGACGGTGCCGACGTATATGATAAAAAATGTAATTTAATTACTATAATGGGAAGTACTTTATCTATTTTTAATGAGAATCGTGATAAAGAACTATTAGATGATTTATACGAAGATTCTTCCACGAATTGAGGAGGAGCTGACATCAATATATAACATTTTTTTGATACTTTTTCTGGACATGACGTATTTCATTGAGATTAAAGCAGTAATTAATTATAGACAATTAAATCGGTTTAGAAAAATCAGACCCCAATACCGGAGATAGTTAAAAATATATTGGGAATTTGAAACTTTGATTAGCTAAAAGCAAAGAGCAGCAATTATTAAACGTACCTATATAATAATAATAAAATTAATATCAATTCAATGAAATATTGCTATTATGAACTGGATATTTAATACAAAAATATGAAAGTTAAAATAATAAGGATCTCTTAATAATAAAATTAACTACTCAAGTATTTCTAAAGGATAAAGATTTCCATAAAACACAATAATAAATGATAGGAAAGAAATTAGTCAAGAAAGAAAATTAAATTGTAATTAACGAAATCTCATAGACTTTAGACATTGCCAAATCTAATCTGTATAGGCAATTTCATCCCGTCTATTGTGTTACTAATTAATTCTAAGAAAAAGCCCGCCTGACCTTCTGCGGCGTTGTCTATTTAGATTTTTGGACAGTGATTGATTAATTATTTAATGGTTTTCTCTTTGTTGATGCATCAGCATAGCGTTTCAGTTTTTATCCGTACCGCGAGAAACACTTAACGTGTATTAAAAATTCATGGGAACAAATCAATATTTATGCTATTCTTTTAATACTTTCAATAGCCAACGGATTTCTTGCGCTTGACGACAATCATGGTTAGTGCAAAGCAATGAGGTCTAGGTTGGAACGCGCGTGCCTAGAAGATGCCTATTCACTCCAGTTTAGCCCACGATCAGTCAAAATTTTATAATATTAGACAAAATAGTTATTAGACCATCGCGGTAGATTTTCTTTATGTGTATCGAAATTCAAGCAATCGTACCTACTAATATTCAAAAAAGAAGACCGTCGGTATTGGGCTTAACACCTTAATTGAGTATTAATTACTTAATAATTAAATATGTGAGTCATATTTTGAACGTTTTTAGTCAAGTTAATGATTCCGATATTGCTATCAATTCAAATTGCTTAAGGCGAGTCACCTCCAAGATTTTAGGAGGTGAGGTGTGGGGTGCCGCCCGCGCGTCTCGCGGTACATTTATCGTAGAGACTAGCGGGGAAGCGGGCAGCGCGGTATATTCTGAAACCGCTTGGCAACGTTCAAATTCTGGGATTAATTTGAATTAAATGGATATAGGACTTCAGTTTGAAATAAATTTTAGCAGGTTCTCATTAATACTTCAAGAGGAATTTATCCATATAAAAATGATGAGCAAAGTCGAAAATTTTATTAATAAAAAATTCGTTTTAAACTTTTAATTTAGCCTGTTTCAAGATTTTTTTTGATCGAGTAAAGTACATCCTATCGTGTAACAAATTAGCACATTCTTTAGACAATATCTTTAAGTGTATCGGATATTTTTTGTAAGACCGTTATTTAATAGTAAATACCGAAAAAATTTGATCTAGCAAACCAGTTTTCACCGCTGAGCTGAGGTGACTCGCCTCAATCGAATATGTAATCAACGGGTCCTATCGAAAAAATTGGAGAATAACTTAGGAACGTTCGTCTTGAAAATTATTCTTTTGTGGATATTCGTTACACTAAAAGCTGAATTAAGTACTTAATTTTTCTTTTGCTAAACCTATTGCCAAAACTAAATTTAACAGGACTAAAAACATGCAGTTCTTGTATTGTGCAAGTTTCGTGTAATTTTAGCTTAATTTTCGGAATAAAATAACAAAATGGCTTTATTCCTGTCGATATAGTTTAATCGTTTTAGTTCCAACAAAATTGGGTTGTTCAAATCAACCATTGCTATTTTGATGTCTATATTCTCGTAAGTATTGATAAAGTAAATGGATCTCTATAATAGAGTCCATATAATCAGTCATCACGAGTCGTTACTCATTAGTGTTAATACCTATATCAGATCATTGCTCTCCAATGGACGTATAAAGGAACAAAACGTAATATAATTATCATAATAAATAAAATATATAAGTCCTCAAATAATAAAGAAGCCCTTACTTTAGGGAGCCACTTTAAAACTACGTTACAACAACCTCCGCTGAGCAAAGAAATTAATTTTACCAAGTCCCCGTGAAGGCCTTATTATCTCAAAGTACTATTGGAATGTTCAAAGGAGCCATCTCCTTTGTACATTTGGTCTTTTACAGCCTTTAAGCTGATCAGTTTCATTTATGTGTATGATGAGTTTGAACAATTTGATGCCTGCTATTTGCGGTATAAAATATTTTAATAATATCATTGTTAATTGGGTTTTGTTTTGTAAAGTTCACCAGAAGAATATTGTGTGGTATATTGAACATCTTTTTTATTTAAGTTATCATTTTCCTCAAATAGGTACGAAACAATTTTAATTAAAAGTAAAATTGGTAAGATTGAGATTAAAATTTTTTTTTAAGAAATAGTTCTTATTATGAAATAAATCATTCCAATATTATGTTTCACAGCGTTTAAAAACGATAATTCAGGCCGAATATCGGCCATCCCCTTTCAAATTTCTCATTGAAATGTGATTCTTCGCTTCAGGAGGCGTAATGAAGCCTCCACAATAAAGCCTCCACGGAAAATGATAAAATCAGGCACAATTTTGAGGATATCCCAAATATGCCTTGCGATACTAAAACGATTTGGTCAATTTTTTTAATAACTACACCATCGTCATTTCAAACGAAATTCACATTATCCTTACAAATTATCAATTGAGTAGGATTTCCAACAGACACAAAGCATTTTTTATGTTAATCCGAAAAATATGCATCTGTAACTTCGTCTTTAAGTTGAAAGTTGTATCTTAGAATCAATTTATTGGTCGTATATTTTATAGGTTTTAATTACTTTTTTTAACACCTGGATGAGAGTTTCTCGGCCTTTTTGAACTTTTTAATTGGCTATTACTACGATACTAGTAGCACTTACATTTATTTAATACATAATTAATTAATGTTTAATAATTTTAATAGTGCCCAATATTATTTAGTTCAACTGTTTTAATTTTATTAAATTGGAAAAAAAATATTATACAATAATATAACTTATTATTGTATAATACATTTTTTACAATAATTTTAATACATTTCAAATTACACTTAACTATTTAAAATGAATGCAAAACGGTTTTAAAGAAGATTTTGTCAATCTGCTTTCTTTTGACTCAAAACGGTTTTATTTAAAGTTAAATAATACCTTTCAGTGAAAAAGTGTTAAGAATAAGATAAGACCTGAGCCCGACGCCCATTGTTTAAAACGTGATTAAATCAAAACAATACGGTGTCATCCATGTCTTTATGGTCGGTTCACATTATTTCAGTCGCTGTATAGTTCTTTAGAACTGGACTGTTCATGAATTCATTTGCATTTAGTAATCCAGTCGTCCATTGAATTATTTAAACAACTAAAGCCTGTGGGCTGTACACAGAGACCTTAACACCGATGTTAGGTAGTAACATTGTGACGATCGCTATAATTTTTATGGACTTTAACCAATATCCATTGAGATTGTCACAATGTCATCATCGTAACTTTGATACTGGTATACTTAAGCATGAATCCATATTAGCCATTTAGGCACATTAGACTGCCAAATACTGACTGAACAATCTACTTATTAATATTGCTTACTAAATTCATATAAGAGGTTTATAGGATTGATAAAATGCTACTGGAACAATGTGAACCGGTCATTATAAATACAACAATAAAACTTTATAAGCGTTGCAAAAATACCAAGAACATAATCTCAAGTCCAGTTTTTTTTATTTATAATTAATGTGACAGTTATTCGCTTTTACACTGCTACTGTGAGTTTTCTACTAGATTGCAATAAATTGAGTTCTCAAGATATCAAAAATGTCTTTTTGAATCAACATTATCGCGATATACAATCTTTAAAGCCATAACTAAGATCTTAGTTTAAATCATGTGTTTGTTAATAAAGTCAGTAATCTTATTGCAAAAAAGAAAACATTTTTGCGGGACATAAATTTGACTCAAATGTCACTTTAATTATGACAAATCTGATTATATTATTTTGTCTCTGTGATATTTTTTTTAACGTTTTGTACAGTTGAATGCAGCCAAAATTTTACGGATCATAAATTTGACTTATAGTAAGTATAACACAGACATTATTGTTTAAATTATGTATTATTTCGTTTTCATATTTTATGTTACAGTTAATAGAAATTAGCGTGAACAATGTCACTGTCTATTTGAGTTCAAATGACTAAATAATTACGTATATTTTGTTACCGAATGACTCACTTTGTGTCTGGTTGGAAATCACCCAAGATTTAGTTAAATATAAAATTATCATTTCCATCATTATAACTAGCGGACTGATTTTCTTTTGAGATTCAAAAAATGAGGTCTCCATTTTTTTCATTAATAGGCAATTAAGTAATTATTCTAAGTACACAGCACAACTAACCGAAAACTAATATGAGAGAGAAATACTAAGAGAAAAATGTTGGTTACGCATCCGGGTTTAACACTGCATCACACTTTGTTAACCAACTAGGGATGGGTTAACATTGTAGCACTAGCAATCTATGTTTAAGAACCGTAGCCTTTTTTTTTTTTTTTTTTTTATCCACTACAAGCTAGCCCTTGACTGCGATCTCACCTGATGGTAAGTGATGATGCAGTCTAAGATGGTAGCGGGCTAACCTGTTAGGGGCATGGCAGTTATATTAAACCCATACCCCTTCGGTTTCTACACGGCATCGTACCGGAACGCTAAATCGCTTGGCGGCACGTCTTTGCCAGTAGGGTGGTAACTAGCCACGGCCGAAGCCTCCCACCAGGCCAGACCAGGGAAAATTCAGAAATTATAAATTTCCAAATTGACCCTGCCGGGGATCGAACCCGGGACCTCCGCACGTTAAGGCAACAGCGCTACACACTGCGCCACGGAGGTCGTCAAAAATTAGCCTTATTACTTAAAAGCTGAATCAATCATTGTTACAATCTCAATATGCAACAATGGATTTTGGCCAATGCATAAAGAGAGCCAATCGATGGCCATTTCGATCGTAACACTGTGGCCTTCATTTTTACGTAATAAGGCCTTCGTTCTACAAAACTACTTTTGTGTTGATAAATAACTAAATAATATTTTTTTAAATGTTCAGTATGTTCTTATCGTTTCCCATATCATAGTTATATGGTAAATGTCACATCATTCATTAGGATTGGCATCAAAAAAAAAATTTCATTATGTACCCAAGTTTAGGAAATTTGCATATTATGTAAATGCAACTATTCCTTCGTGAGAACCGATACTTCCGTCATTGTTGTAATTATACAGGAGTTGAAGATTTACTTTTCAAATGCATTGATACCTTACTATTGTTTGAGTCCTAAATCTCTATACTTTTGTCAACTTAGGGATCTCAATTTCCCTTTCAAGGATTTAGTCTTGGTAATTTTGTACTTCTTAACAGAAGCTATTTGCTTAATACCGGTAAAAGAGAAAGTATTGTTCAATATTTTGCAACAACATTTGTCACTTTTGTTTATTTTCTCGGCGGGTCTTAAGCATTTACAAATCTTTACATACCGTCTAGGAGTTTGGTTTTTTTCTAAAATCTTTTTGTCTCAGAAGTCATCTTTCTAGGAAATATTGGAACGGTTTATAAATACTCATGCCAAGACGTGATTAAAAATAATGCGTACGCACTCATAGACTGTGGTTTTAACTAATGTGATGTCATCAATTAATTCCGAAACATTCTTTGATGTCGCATGTGTTTACTGCTACGGGATTTCTCGGTGATGTAATATCTTTGAATTATATCTCCCGATTTTTATATTGTCTTGCTTCAACATTTCTTGTATAAATCAGATTCGTCTCATTTCTCACGTCTTTATTAGTGGCAGAAATTTATTGCCTTCTTTTATTTTATGTCCTAATGGCTTAGTTATTCGATTCTTATATATAAGAGTACAAATGAAAAGTTATATTTTTACTAGCTGTTCCTCAGCTTTACAGAAATTTAATTCAAACTCTATGTCGGCAATTTTCTGTGATCACGGCATTTCTTGGTAGAGTTGAATTAATTTTTAAAGTAAGCGCAGTATTTATTGTAAGGTTATAGCGTTGTATTGTAAAGTAATATAATATGTGTTTAGGTATACGCTGGACCAGTTAACAAACAAAATACATATCTCCATTTTTAGTAATAGTGTTAATATATTCTGAAGACTGCTGGATTCAAGCAAATGCATACCATTATGCTTGAGAATAATTACTCACGTCCCTTTTCACATTCTGTCTGCATTTCCAACATTGAACATGTTATAAACTAATCGCTACATTTCACGCACGTTGTATATTATTTTAATCTCCGCCTGGCGAGTAAGCAAGGAAACACGTTCCAAAGTTATTACAAACAGGTTAGGCTGATTATCCCTTCACAATCCCTTCAGGGTCGTAATCTTAAAATAACCAAAAGACAGCATTAAACACCGTCTGTACCACGAAACGCTTAAGTATATCCAAACTGTTTAGTTTTAATAAAAATAGATGCACTCAGCATATGGCAGTGAACTAACACCGAACTTTAATAGGTACCAGAGATAAAATGTTATATTTTTAAATCCGTTGTTTATAAAACAATGCATTAGCCATACAGTCATTCACGACTGACACGTTTTCGTTTGTTTACGATATTATGTCTTTTTCATTTTCCAACGTGTGTTCTTTATGTAATTATCTCATTTCGGTAAATTTACGACACTCGGAGCGTGTAACGTTAAAACTTTTCAATTGTAGCATCTCCTCCATTAATTTCATCCGTTTCTCGTTCTGGGGTAAACGACTCATTAAGTATCTATTTTTAAAAGTGGAATTCATTTCCATAATGTTTCTCGGCTTATGTCTTTTGTCTGCAAGGTTAGGTCATTACCGGTATTTTACAAATGAATTCAACATTTCGCTCTGGTGTGTTAGCTGTATAGTAGATGTTTTTACTTAATTAGTAACGCTTTCCATTTTGATTATTCTTAATCACTTTATTGTATCACTTATAAATTACTTTACAGTAAGGTCGAGTTATTATCGCTTCATCCAGTCAGTTAATTGAGTCATTCTGTTTAATTTTCATGCCATCTCTTAATATTTAGCCACTAACTCATTAATCCTGACAGTATCATTGATTTACATTTTAAGTTTTCATTATTTTAAAAAAACCCCAGCTGAGTTTGTTGTGGGCTCTTCTCAGACCAGGGCACGTTTGGAACTCTCTAAGCTTTAGTTTTAAGTTACCGTAGTTAATTATCACCATCACGTCTGATACTTTGTAAGTATGACGTTCAGAAGGTGTACTTTGAAGGTACCTATTTTGCATAAATATGTTTTGAGTTTAAGTTTGAATTAGGCTACTTCTACTTTGCTTATTGCTTCTGACTTGTTCATATTATTTCAGTCATTAGTTGAAGTCTGTTGATGTTCAAATATTATTTTATTGGCTTGAATAACAAAAAAATGCAGTCCAAATAGAAATACAAATGTACTGGTCTGCATTTCTACGTTGTTCAGTTGAATAAAACAATTGTATCTTTTCTTTTTTTAGATTCTTGAGACTATAACTTGTATTTATGCAATGCAGTGTTAAACCCGAATGTTTTCTTATGCACTATTTTAAAAATATATCGACTGCCACTAAATGCGTATGTCTAACTGAAAACCGGTCTATTTCAACTACTATTTAACTATTTGACTATTTCATAATGTGAACTGTTGTTATTTCACATATATCTCACATGGCACGTTCGTGCTTGGTGGGATGTTTACACATTGAAACCAGAACTGCCAAGAATTCTAATCCTTGCCATATATTTAACAGGTTTATGTTGTGGTGAAAATGAGAATAGTGCTAATTCGGTTGCACACAAAACAAACTAAACAAAATTTACAAGCCTTCTAATTCATATCATTTTCCGTTGATGGAATGGATGACGCTACTTTCAGACCTTTTAATTCAATTTTGTGCACAATCGAAATTACATTAATCAACAGATTTGAGTCTATAGTTACATTTTTACATTTTAAAACGAGTTTTCAGTGTCTGCTATGTAATATATTAATGACTTCAATCTGTTGAATATATTAATAGGTACCTCATCTTTATGGATGTCTGTTTGAGATCTGAAATCACCACTGAGATTCAGAGAATTTGAACATAATTGGCATGTGTCTAAATACTGTACGGGAAATTGTAAAATTACATCTAAATTTGTTTTAACATTTGAAGCCAATTTTGTTCTGGGCGGATATTTTAGGCAGTAGAGACTTTCTTAACCAAGTCAATGATTCAGCCTGTAGATATTCCAGTTTCATGTGTAAATTCATCATTTTGAAGTGATTGATAGCAATCAAGATGTTAACTTAATATAAATTAAGTAAAAGGCTAGATCTGAGATGTTTTATGCCAATTTTGAGCAATTACTCAAATACAAATTACGTGTGACCAAAAGCCACTGAAAGCTGTGATTATTTTAAATATTATAATGCATAAAATGATTGCATAAAACAATAATTAGAGAAGCGTCAAATCAGTCAAGAATAAAATAATATTATGAGGTTAAATGCATTACTTTTTAAATACAAATAAATTTCATATCACATGAAAGCATAGAGAAAAATTACACCCTAAATAAAACCAAAATCACAGTGTGTTTGGACAAGATTCTCAACTTGTCACAGTTTTTTTAGTATATAAATAAATTCTAAGCGTTAGGTCGTATGGAAAATAAACTAAAAAATGTCTTTTGAACTAAATTAAAATCTACCTAACTCGATCTATATAAGATTTCTTCTATTTCAGTATTCGAATCCTAATTCTTAATCAAATATCCTTCATTGCATTAGTGAAAATATAAAAATTTAATTCCTAATGGTTTAAGAAACCTATATTACCATTATACATGTTAACGTTTTTTTATATTTATATATATGTATATTTTAATGACTTCGTAACTACAGTCGCAGCTTCTGCTATCCGATCTTCTTGTATAATAATAGTAGTTCGATTATTCAGTAGGCCAGATATACTTTAGTTACAATAGTAAAATTAGGCTCACATAGTTCCCTTATAGACTAAAAAATTTGTCATCGGAACTTCTGGAAATAACTAGGAATTTTGCACAACTCTAAAAAACCAGTCAGTAATCCTTTTCGGCACCATACTCGATAACCAAAACGGCACCACCACACTCGACACTACGTACTTACAAAATATCCGAAATCGTAATCCACTGGGCACATAATTCCACAAACATTCCAAAGTATTAAGCACTAGAGTTTTTCATAGTTTTGCGTCCGCCACATTGTTTTAGCACACAAATTCACGTAAAGACTAGAGAGTCGGGGTAGTTTAGAGATTGTAGGGACTGTAGTGTTTGTGTGGTGTGAGCCGAACAAGGCTTCGCCAGGAGGTCGGGACGCGGCGGTCGCGCCGCTTTAGCGCACATTCACCGAGCCAGGGGCGCTAAAACGGCGCTCGCAGCCAAAGCCAGGGCGAGGGACGAAGCGAGGGCTGCCCCGCGGGAGTAAGACAGCTCCTCGCTCTTCACAACCTCATTCGGCGTCTTATCGTACTTGTGCGTCTTTTTCGTGACCGGCTTCGCTGTTGTGGTGGTTGTAGTGGTCGTTGGGGTGGTGGGCGGAGACGGGGGCGGCGGTGGCGTTGGCTGAGGAACAGGCGCTGGCGACTGGTCCTCAGGTTTACAGCACACCCGAAACACCAGCTTCATATTGTTACTCAAACAGCGCCCCCCAATACGTCTATGCAGGTCATCTTTGCTCGACGTAGATATAAAGTAATAGTCTTTCCCCGGCAGGAATTCCAGCCCGCCGGGCTGAGGCGTGAACGGTCTGAAGGTAATGGTGAAGAACATCAATTTGTGCGGCTTATCGCATATCGCTATAATGCGTGGGTTTGGATTCGTTATCCTACAAGTATCATACTCCTCTTTGCTAACGTTATAAATTATGTATTTCTCCGTTTCCTCATCGTAAGTCCCTGGAGCGTACACTGGACATATTATATTCACTTGGTCGTATTCGAACTGAGCGTTGCCTTTATTCAGATCGAATACATGGTCGGTATTGTCTATTCTGAATATACTGTTGGTTGTGTTCCAGTGGATGTAGAACGACTTTGCGTAGTTCCCCATGACGCTTTCGATGAAGAAAATGAGGACTAGCAGGGTCCAGGGCGCTTGTCGCATTCCGAAGTGAGCGAAGGACACCATTCTGTATGTTTATCGTATACAAGCTCTCATTATCCGATCGAAGACGCGAGCGACACTTTTTCTATGCTCTCGTGTTCGCATACCAATCCATATTCAGTCACAAACTTTATTTCCAACGGGACACATTATAAAACGGCCATTTCACACAACAACACGAACAATTTCACTCATCGCACCGTACAGTCCACCATGTTCGGTCTACACACTAGATTCTATTCATCGATAAATGCGGAATTTGATGGGACGTGGCCCGCTCGAAAGGTGGGAATAATCACTTGAAACGTTGTTGTTTGAGTTCGGAACGCGTACAGTTTTGTCCGGCGACGTATTTTGTGTTTGGAAAACGTTGGAATTAATCAATACATCACAGAATTTTTACAATGGTGAGGCGTTCTTTGTATAGGAGCGTGCGTCGCGGACAGAGAGGCAACGTAGCGCCGCGCGGCGTCGGGGCGAACTACTGGAATGCTGCCCCGGCCATCGGTACGCATGCGGTCCGCTCCCCTCGCCCCGCATTGTACACCCCCCGCGGGTGCGTTCAAGCTTACAGCGAACTTTCGACGCCATTACGAGAGACCCAAACAGCCTTTTGTCATTATTAGAGACCCATTTTTGAGCTTTTTACTAAAAAATCATTAAAGTAATTTATTTAAACCCAATAATTTACTATAAAACGTTAAAACTTTGATTTTAACAAAGTTTAAGTGCGTTAAAACGTAAAAGCAAATGGGAGAGCTTTAACTTTTTATGTGTTAAAACTGAACGCATCCGACGCGTCATTTAAAAAGTGCATTGCCACAAACAAGCTTTTAAGCTCGCGAAGCCCAAGCAAAGGCTTTATGGGGAGCAATATGGGCTAAATACATGAATAGACAAACCAAGATCTAATGGAAAACATAATCTTCACTTGAGTATTAAATATATTGGATAGCTACATATACCTAAATCTTTTTCATTTAAGAATACAATTTTATCGAATAATTCGATGTTTTATGAACAAATTAATAAAAACAAAAGAATTATCATGACATTTATAAATGTAACATACTTGACATGTTGCAAATATTGTTATATTGACACGTTAATTGTTACATAGAACATGTTTTTTCATGTTAAAGCAATAAATTAAAGATGTAAGGTGTAGTTTGATGTGGAATGGCGCACGCACGACATGTACGTACCTACACCATGGATACGTGACCTAAACCCTTGGTTTCGAAATGTCTAATTATGTAGACAGTTTTTTCTTTTTAATTTCATTTAGTTTAATTTACAGACGTAACTTTAAAATTAAATAATTTTATACTTTTGATGTTATTACTTTGAATGCAATATTACCCTTTTGTGTGACTTTTAATGCAGTATTACCCATTTTGTATAAATTAAAAAATATAATATATAACATAAATAGTTTATTGAGCAGGTATAACAAATTGTAAAATAAATTCTACAAATAAAATTTAAATTTAGTTTGTGATATTTTACTATTCTTTTTCACATGACTCTACCTTACTTTACCTTACTATGACATATTATTACTAATTTATTTCACGCAAGAAGGCCCACATTATAAAACACAAGAAAATACAATATTACTTTAAAATAAAAACTAAGGTTTTTTCTCTCGTTGCCCTATAGCGACGGTACACTATGCCCTCAGGCGAAAATATTTTTTGAAGAACGCTAAATATATTATACGTACAGTATTACCTACATATTATTATGTTTTATCTACTTTACCTTTTCTATTATGTACTTAAGTACTATTAAAATAAGATTCAAATAGCTCTACATTTTTAAATTCGCTTTAATAAAGACGAATCAAACTTTCAACATACCATAAGTACATATCTAACAAAAATGTCTAACACAAAAGTAAATATTTCAGTTTGAGATATTTTGATTGATTTGTTTATTTTATTTTACATCATAATAAATAGGTACATGGGCATTCTTAGTCATAAGAATCCTGCTATCAAAATCTTTAAATTTTCCGGGATAAAAAGTAGCCTATGTCCTTCCCCGGGGTACCATCTACCCCTGTGCCAAATTTCATCAAAATCGGTTTAACAGATGGGCCGTGAAAGCGTAGCAGACGTACGCTTTCACGGCCCAACTGTTCAACCGATTTTGATGAAATTTGGTAAAGGGATAGTTTGAATCCCGGGGAAGGCATAGGCTACTTTTATCCCGAAAAATGAATGAGATCCCACGGGAATCCAAATGATCTCAATCCACCCGGACGAAGTCCCGGGCATAGAAACCGAAGGGGTGTGGGTTTAATATAACTGCCATGCCCCTAACAGGTTAGCCCGCAAAAAGAGGAGTTTGAAATAGGTAAATCCCAAAATAGGGTATTTTTGGATTACTTAAAAAACCCCATATATCTTTAACTAAATATGTCGCAATATCTAAATTCTAAAACAATCGAGTCTAAAATTATACATATCTATCAACATTCATCTAATTACGAAATAAAACGCCCGCGGACGTTCTGGGTGTTACTACCAGCGCTCACTAGCAGTTCTAAGTCACTTACCTTAACATCCCTAAAATAAGGATTATAATTCTACAACACGAACGTCAACAATGTTAAAACAACACGGCTTTTTGCGACGGTAGTATGCCTCTTGTACGGTTTCTACTATGACCATGGGTTATGATTATGTAAGGAATAGTTCTCTTTACCTGACTACTGGAAGGTATCGTTCAACCGATAGACGTTCCTAAATATATAAGTATTACAATTTTAAAACACGAAAATCAACAATAATGAAACAATATTTTAGCGTTGGCTGTATGGCTGTTGAAGAAACAATTAGGAATCCTAACACTTCCTTGTATGTATATATTTGAGCTCGCTACATTTGTGAAGTTGAATCCACACCTTTTTAAAAAAGCTTATGAAGTATTCCCACGAGGCACAAGAAATAAAAACAGATTAGTTTTTCAAAAACCCACAAAGACAGCTCTGTACCTAAAGAATTGTGTTGCCATGTGTGTAAAAATATTTAATGCACTGCCAAAAGATATTAAAGAGCTGACAGTAAAAAAATTTCAAATAAAATTAAAGAAGTGGCTCTTACAGAAAACCTTTTACTCGGTCCACGAACTCATGAACCATTAAAAAAAAAAACAACCGTGATATTATCTAATATTATGATTATTTATAATTTTTGCATGCCTACTAAGGCGAAACATTGTCTCCGTCATTCTGTTTACCACCTTTTGTATATAACATGTTTCCGCAAATAAACGAATTTGAATTTAAATTTGAATTTGAAGGGAACGCATGAAAGGGCTAACTTGTAACTTGTTGACGGAAATTTTGGTAATTTATTGAAAAACCATAGTCACCCCATCGATACATCATGCTCTATTTCGAGTGACCGTGTAACGTTAAACCATTTTATGACACTAATAGTAATAAGTAATAATAATGTCCTCCGACCGAATTTCGGCCATGGCGGCCTATCTCCAGAGAGATTAGCCATCTGCGCGGGAGATAATATAGTGCACAAGCATAGAGTTAGTATATAGTATATACTAACTCGCAAACACAGGTGCACTCTCTGTTCCTTTACTCTAGTGCCCGATGGGACGGAAAATCCGACACGACCGGGGAAAGATCAGGCGCAGGACCGACGGCTTTACGTGTTCTCCAAGGCACGGGGGTGAACACCACCAAGTTCCTAACTCCGGGCTACTACTGAGAATTTCTTGTCAGAAAAATCCAATACTTAATTATGTTCCGACCGGGGATTCGAACCCGGGATCTCGTCAGCCGCAGTCGAATATGCTAATTCTAGCACACAACTCCGAAAAGTTAAAGTTATCCCGGAAAATCAATGAGTTCCGATGGGATTTTACAATAACCTGACCCCCGTGAACGGAGTCGCGGGCATCAGCTAGTTATAAATAAATGTTTATTTTTAAACAAAACAAACATCTAACCATCTTGTTCGACATGTAGGCTCAGTAGATAAAATGCTATAAACATGTTTGTTTACGCGTTTATCAACGACCAAACATGACAGCGTGACGATCCGTTTGACATTTATTTATACTAAGTATCCTGACACTGATTGAACTCGGTCAGGGGAGTTAATATGTAAAATTACAGTTTTATGTATGTACCTTGATGTATTTAAAACTTGGAAGAAATAAACACGGGATAGGAAACGTAGGAAAAATGTATGAACGTTCGACTAACATTTGCGGGGCGAGGGGAGAGTGCCTTGTCACTTTTCTGCCCAATTATTGACACTAGTGAATGAAAAAGTCGATCACTATGACAAATTCAAATTCAAATGCTTTTTTTAATCAAATAGACTTTTTACAAGTGCTTATGAATAGTCAAATGAATCTACATTCATATAAATTCATTCAATGAATAAATGGGGGATGCCCCGTCGCTCACGTCCGCAGGAGCTACCTTCTACCTCCCTGCACGTGTCCCCTGGGTGGTGCTAAACGGGCGACGAACTTGCAGGCGAAATAAGCGTTCTTTTTATAAAAACGCTTATTGTGTACCAAACGCCATACGATTAAAAAATGAATCTACAACACAATATCATAATTAATGGCAAAACTACCACAGTTCGCGGCTAGAGGGGTAAGGCCACAAAGGCGAATATGGCTGATATCACGCGTCCCGTGGTTAATTCGTCCCTGCTTTAAAATAAGGATTATAATTCTAAAACACAAACGTCAACAATATTATAACAGTATGACTCTAAGCGATGATAGTTATCCCCCCATTGATTCTGCTAAATAAAACCCAAAGTATTTAGATATTATACCTATCGACTTATTATTATACGACGACTACTTTAGTACATAAGTAATAGTACAATTTTGACGACTTCCTGGCGCGGTGTTGAGCGCTGTTGTTTTAACGTGCGGAGGTCCCGGGTTCGATTCTCGGCAGGGTCAATTTGGGAATTTATGATTTCTGAATTTTCCCTGGTATGGCCTCATGGGAGGCTTTCACCGAGGCTAGTTACCACCCCACCGGCAAAGACGTGCCGCCAAGCGATTTAACGTGTAGGTACGATGCCGTGTAGAAACCGATTAGGGGTATGGGTTTAATATAACTGCCATGCCCTAAGCCTACTGCCATCTTAGACCGCATCATCACTTACCATCAGATGAGATCGCAGTCAAGGGCAAACTTGTAGTAGATTAAAAATGACAGTTATATATATATAAATTAAGTTGACGTCCCTAAAATAAGGATTACCATTATAATTATTACGAAACAAGACGTCAACAATATCAAAACAATACTGCTTTAGGCGATTGTTATACGCCCATATTGCGTCTGTTAAATAAAAACCCAAGTATTTAGATATTATACCTACCACGTACTATTTAGTACCTACGTACTTAATACCAATCTCGGTTCGATAGAGTCTTCAAAATATTATTGTTGAGAACAACATCCATTTTAAAGTCATAAATTCGATTCTCGGTAGACGCAAGGCATCATAATGCATTAGTAACATAAAACCTGTGTGTTTGTTTGTTTGCTTTATTGATAGCTCCGACGGCATTGTTAGGGTGGGGGTACAACGGGCTTAAGGTTTTAAAATGTCTGTAAAATAAAATAAAATATTGGATTCTACCACTCTACAAAATACACTCGTGAATTATTCACAGCTTTATACATTTCGATTTTATTTTGTACTAGCTGATGCCCACGACTTTGACCGCGTGGATTGAGGTTTTTTTGGTTCCCGCGGGAACTCTTTAATTTTCCGGGATAAAAAGTATCCTAAGTTATATTCCAGACTATAGTCTATCTTTATTCTTTCTTTCTTTCTATACCATATTTCCATATACTTACATATAAATGCGAAAGTGTGTCTGTCCGTCTGTCTGTTTGTCCGCTACACTCATCATAATGGCTCATCTTTTCAACCGATTTTGATGAAATTTGGTATAGGTAGAGATAGGTTTCATTCCGGGGGAGGACATAGGATACTTTTATAAAAAAAAAATTAATGAGATCCCGCAGGAATAAAAAACGTAAGCAAAGCGAACAAAGTCGTGGGAATCATCTAGTTTATAATATTTCAATGGATAAACTGCATATTTGGTTATATCTTTTCAATAAAAATTACACTTTGTAAATGACTACGTATAGATATTTTACTAGACAGTTCAATAAACATTACATTTTGCATGTGATTATGTATTTCTTAATAGGCTAGCGCTTGGCTGCAATCAGACTTGCTTGCAAGTGGTAATGCAGCCTAAGGTGGAGCGCGCTTGCCTAGAATATGCATATTAACTCTTGATTTGAAGATATTTATTTATTACTAGCGAAAGCCCGCGGCTTCGTCTGCGTGGTTTGAGGTTTTTTGGTTCTCGCAGGAACTTCTTCATTTTCCGGGATGAAAAGTAGCCTATGTGCTATTCCAGACTATAATCTATCTCTGTGCCAAATTTCAGCCAGATCCGTTTAGCTTTCCAAACGTTCACATTTATGTTATTAGTAAGACTAGCTGATGCCCGCGAGTTCGTCCGTGTGGTTTAAGTTTTTTTTATTTCCGCGGGAACTCCTTAATTTTCCGGGATAAAAAGTAGCCTATGTGCTATTTCAGACTATAATCTATCTCTATACCAAATTTCATCCAGATCCATTCAGCCGTTCTGGCGTGATTGAGTAACAAACATCCATCCATACATCCATCCATCCAAACTTTAGCATTTATAATACTAAATAATTAATTAATATAATATATTAATATTATATTATTAAGTAAGTACTTATAGAAGACGTATAGATTTTTATTTTTGGTATATTGCCCATGTCAATAACGTGGCATTGGTAGTGGTACATTATCTACGGTAAAACACAATGATTACACGCAAGCTCTCGGTGTGCCACAGGCGTTGCAGCTCACGATGCTTTTAACGCTTTTTAGCGTGAAATTATACGTGTTTGGTTATCCGCGGACGTGCGAACTTCTGCCATCTTGGCGGAACCCTTAGGGCGGAGACACACTACGGACAGGATAGGGGAAAACTAACTTTTATAGTTATGGTGCATAATAGTAAAGACCCGTAAGTATATATGCTGAACCATGGGCAAACAACACTGACTCAGACAAACAAAAAAAGCAATACCCAGCGCTAACCAACGCCTTATTAAATAGCCCTTGAAGTTGAACTCAGGGAAACGTCTAAGTATGATAACAGGACACAGTTCACTTAGCAAACATCTCGGTATTTATTCTAGGTATAACTGAGAGACAAGACACCGAAACACGTACTGCTCGAGTGCAGCGGTGTTTCTGTCACCGTAAGATTGTGAAAACCGTCAGATTGCAATCTAACGCTTTTTATCTCGATACTAAACTATCGATGGTAAACTGTCGACAGATTGTGAACCATTCAATGTTCTGAGTGTCAATTTTTGAAATATTCATTGTATTTGCGTTTTCTTGTCTCTTTCTTGTAGGTTATGTTAGGGTTCGACATAAATAATCAGGTAGCTTAGGTTCTATCGGGTTAATATACATATCAGATTACAATTTACCGGAAAACAATGCGTTAAATTGTAAGCAGTTGTTACGGTTCACAATCTGTCGACAGTTTACAATCTATCGAGATTAAAAGCGTTAGATTACAATCTAACTGTTTTTACAATTTTACGGTGACATATCCACCTAATGAGATCTGAGTGTAGATACTTTTTAGTATTATAGGATAGCACTTCATAGAAATTCAATCATGAATAGATAAATAATGTCTTGAATAAATTACAATTATAACGTCAGGATTTGTAGACCAAATAACATTCAAATTATCTACCCTTACAATAAGTCTATATACAATGGATGGCTATACCTAATGTATATAAGCTCACGCATGCGAAGCCGGGGTGGTAAACTTGTCTATAGTAAAACAACATAAAACAACGGCACAAGTTGAGTTAAAATTACTAGCGTTATAAACAGTTCGTATTGTTCCGTGTACCTAAGAAGGTACAATTTTAACTGTCTTTTACAACCTTTTGTTTAACTTACACCCTTTCACGTAACGGGTTACACAAACAAACAAACTGACAGACATTTTATTACTCAATTTATTAACAGTCAGAGAAAGTGTTCGGTATTTCTTTTGAAATCATTAAGAAAGGGCAGAAACAAAAATTTCACAGTTATATTGTTTGTTGAACGGAAGATTTTTGGGAAATTTTACCCTTTTTTGTTTGAGTCACTCATTAAAGGCAATTAAGAGAAAATATTTTTTGTTATTAGGATTGCTTGTTAGTCAGCGTTAGATAAGGTGAGTATCGTACCTACTTAAATATTCTTTTTTAAATTATCAAGCAATTTTGTAACAAGACTAGCTTTTGCCCGCGGCTTCGTTCAGTTTATTGTCCCACAAATTTATCTGACCCGGTGACGACGTCACTAGTAATTATATATATATTACTAAAAATAAAATAAAAACCAAACAGGCATACAAATTAATTCCAATTTTGACCACCTTTTTTTGATGAGTTGGAAGGACTATAGTAGGTAAGTTTGGTTTTGATTGGATATAAATTTTTCAAATTTCTATATTAAGCCTCTCCGGGTTGAATACCGGGATAACATCAATGTTGACAACCATTTTAAACTATAGATTAATTATAGAAAAAAAGTGCGTTGAAATTTGATGACGTCACAAGTCACAACTATGTATTTCATACGAACTTGCATACTAGAAGCGCGTTCTTAAGTTTGATATAAAGAGTTGCTGATTTGATTTAGTTGTCTTAGTCCCTATTCCGATGTCCGGGAAAAGATAGGTTTTACTATAATAACACATTATATGGCAGGCAGTGCCTTTGCGTTATGCGAGCCACTGCATAAGTGCTCAGTGGTTAAATCCGACCCGCCCATTCTCACGATATTCGATTCCGCACGTGATAGCTTCTCGAAATAATTCGCCAGGCTTGCGTAAACCGAATGCAAGGTGTATTTGAAAATCTCTGACAATTAGGGTTGCCAACATCGAGTTATTGGATCTTATTATTATACACTTTATTTTGTACCACCACAACAAATAAAAATAACAAAAACGAAAATTGGAAATAAAATTAACACAGACCGAAGTAGGATACAAAAGGCGGCCTTATCGCTTAGGTAGCGATCTCTATCAGGCAACCTTAGGAAAAGGAGAAAATAAAGGAAAATAGACTGCAGATGGTTCTATAATATACTTACATTCAAATAACTACATACTAATACATAAACCAGTAATAAACATATAATAAAAATATAAATTAAATATAACATAGCTAATTATAAAATATATGTATTATATATTTTATATATTGTATGATCTTGCAATATTATACATATAATTGTTAAATATCTGAAAGGTTACCCATTTGTATTGTATATTATTTACAAAGTGTAACATTTCTCTGTATTTCTTGCCGGCTCTTCTCAGTAGAAGTTTTCCGAACCGGTGGTAGATTTACGACTTATCATAAGTGGCACAAGTTTAATGAAATAAATCATTCCAATTTTTAATTTGTGTTTTTTTTTTGTAACTTTATAAGATACTCATATTTTTTTTATCCACTACAAGCTAGCCCTTGACTGCGATCTCACCTGATGGTAAGTGATGATGCAGTCTAAGATGGTAGCGGGCTAACCTGTTAGGGGCATGGCAGTTATATTAAACCCATACCCCTTCGGTTTCTACACGGCATCGTACCGGAACGCTAAATCGCTTGGCGGCACGTCTTTTGCCGGTAGGCTTCGGCCGTGGCTAGTTACCAAACTAGCCACGGCCGAAGCCTCCCACCAGGCCAGACCAGGGAAAATTCAGAAATTATTTCCCAAATTGACCCTGCCGGGGATCGAACCTAGGACCTCCGCACGTTAAGGCAACAGCGCTACACACTGCGCCACGGAGGTCGTCACCAGGTTTTTTGGTCTGACGAACGTACTGGTTCGGTCAAAATATTTGTATTAATTAATCAGTTTTTTCGGTGCTCGATGATTTACCCGTTCTTCAGGATGCATCGTATTAATTGTAGTCCATATTACAACAGCAGCAGCAGTTAATAAAATATGGTAATATCCATATATTACCTGCTCGAAATAAATTGTTATTTTAGAAGATAGAATGAGTAGTTAACACGTGGCAGAAGACTTCTTCTTTCGAGAAGCTTATACAAACTTTATTCGATACCATCTATAAATGAAAAGTAAAAACTATGGACGACAGTTTGTCTTATTTTTTTTTTCTATATATATTCTATATATTATATTTCGTCATAATATTGTGTAGAGTAAAACTGTGTCTTAAAAGTTAAAATAGACGGTATTTTATTTGAATTTTTCGAAAGTGACAACCCTAGAGTAAACTGGTAAGCTATTTTGAAATCATTTCAAGGTGATAATTTGTCATATCGGATCCGTATGGGATTAAAGAACGAAGTACGTTATCTGTACGTGATACAGGGTAATTGGTACTCCTTCTGGGTTACCTACCACGTATCTATCTAGACTGCTAGGCAGTAATACATACTTATTAAAGTGAAACTTTTTTAGAATCGTTGTGATTTGAAAATTCAATGAAACGAATAAATTTAAACAAAAAAAGGACATCAAAAACAGACAAACATAATATCTAGGAAAAATAATTAGGAACTCTTTAATTTTGCGGAATAAAAAGTAGCCTATGTCCCGGGTTACAATCTACCCCTGTACCAAATTTCATAAAAATCGGATGGACCGTGAAAGCGTAGCAGACAGACAGACAAACAGATGGACAGAGAGACAGACAGACATACTTTCGCATTTATAATATTATTACAATTGTACCTATATGTAAGATACTAGCTAATACCAGCGACTTCGTCTGAGAGGAATAAGTTTCTTGAATTCCCACGGGAACTCCTTAATTTTCGATAAAAGTAGTCCGTCAATCTCCAATCTCCATGTCCTTCCCCGGTATGTAATCTACCTCTATACCAAATTTAATCAAAATCGGTTGAAAAGAGGGCCGTGAAAGCGTAAAAGATATGGAAGATTTCGGCCGTGAATATAGAAAATTCACCACCCACCCACTAGACCATAGAAAATTCAGAAATTATTAATTCCCAAATTGACGCTTCCGAGGTTCGAACCCGGGACCACAGCGCTCACCACTGCGCCAGGGAAGTCGTCAAATATCCATCACTACTACCCACTAACGTCCCACAGCTGGGCACAGGCCTCCACTCTCATAGGAGAGAGGAAATTAGAGCTTTGACCCACCACGCTGCTCCAGTGCGCGGGACCGACGGCTTAACGTGCTCTCCGAACCAAGGCGGTGAAACACCGCCAACTTCCTAACTCCGGGCTAGTACTGAGAATTTTTAGTCAAAAAACCCAATACTAAGTTATGGCCCGACCCGAGACTCGAACCCGGGACCGCGTCAGCCGCAGTCGAACATGCTAACCACTAGACCAGCAAGACAGTTTCGTCAAAATATCTGCAACTAAATTCACCATAAGATACACAGAAGGCAGTAAAAGAAAGAACTTAGACATTTTATAAAGGTAGGTGAAATATTTATAACGCTTGTAACTCCAACCCGTCTTTTGCTGTTGTTTTATGTCCCGTTTTATTTTCCTTTTACAATAGGACCATTTGATGTTTAGCGAGTCATATCTTTTAGGTACTGCAATATGGTACCCTTAATGTACCTACAGTAACTCCCTCGGTCTAGTGGTTAGCAATTAGCATATTCGACTGCTGCTGACGAGGTACCAGGTTGCGTATTTCCGTTTGCATGTTCAATAGAATGCAGTACTGCCTCGAACCGCTCACGGGTTTGATGTGCTAAGTCTCTTTTCAAAATCGTGTTCAGTATAAGGATCTCCTCATCCAATCGCGCACGAGTTTTCACAGGGCATGGCTAATTTACTCCGTGTTCAATAGAAGGAAGAAAAAGTGGGGATATTTATTTTTGGTAATTTAGATGACGAACTACTAGTCTGTGACGTCTTTTCTTGTTTATTGAATGCATTTAACTTTTCTTTTAGTATGGTCTTAAATTCTAAATAGCAATCTTCAATGATCGAAAATTTCATAACACTAATTCTGTCCTGTTATAAACAAGTGTAAAATAATCATCCAGTAAATCTTTTCTAGTCCTAGATAACTCGATGTTTTTCTAAAATTTGGAGTTTGGAGTCTCGCGATTGACTCCTTTATTAATAGTCCAGACATTTGGTGCTCAAAAAGGGGATTACCTGGAAAGTGTTCCGGGAGTTTTGAAAATTGGTGATTTTATAGATTTCCGAATTTTCACTTTGCCACCTTTCAATTAGTGTGTGGTGAATATCGCCTATTCCGCCTAGCCATGGACAAGGAGAAATTTAGTAAACTGACTGCTGAAGAAGAAGAAGAATATCGCAAGATACATACTGTAGCACATAGATTTACTTACTGTGGCGGATTATAGCGAATCAAAGTTCTACTTCTTTAATTTAATCTTATACCACAAATGTCGCCATAAACTTTTATGTCTGTTAAAACGTGTCACCGCCGTATAGTAGCGTATATTAACACAAATTTAACACAATGGCCGCCAGTGTTAATATATAACAATACATTGTTACGGCGCGTTAACTTCGCAACACAAGTTGTTCCTCGTAAAATTATATTGTATAGGATTTTGCTTGCGATCACGCTCTGTGTAGGGTAGCCATTTTGTTTATCCACTACAAGTTAGCCCTTGACTGCGATCTCACCTGATGGTAAGTGAGTGTGTAGTCTAAGATGGTAGTGGGCTAACCTGTTATGGACATGGTAGTTACGTTAAACCCATACCCCTAATTGGTTTCTACACGGCATCGTCGCCGGTAGGGTGGTAACTACGGTCAAAGCCTTCCACCAAGCCAGACCAGAGATAATTCAGAAATTATAAATTCCCAAATTGACTTTGCCGGGGAACGAACCCGAGAACTCCCACATTGAGACAACAGCGCTCAACACTGCGCCAGGGAGGTCGTCAAAACTGCCTGTTAAAACGTGTCACCGTGGTATAGTAGCGTATATTAACACAAATTTAACACAATGGACGCCAGTGTTAATATAACAATACATTGTTAAGGCGCGTTAACTTCGCAACACAAGTTGTAGTTACCTCGTAAAATTATATTGTATATGACTTTGCTTGCGATCCCGCTCTGTGTAGGGTGGCCATGATGTTAACAGACAGACGGACAGACGAATGAAATTCGCACTACAAGTGTTCTTTCTTTTTTACACACGACAAGTGTTGTCATGGTGCCTCTAGGCATGAGTTTAATGCTCAAGTACTGGAGGCACCATGGTAACATTTACCTTAAGGTATTGTAATGTGTGGCACAATGTGAGAATAAATAGTTTTTCTTTTCTTTCTTTCACTAGGATTCCTCTTTTATCATTGTGGTACAGAACCCTAACCCCTTGACGACCTCCGTGGTGTGTTAACGTGCGGAGGTCCCGGGTTCGATTCCCGGTAGGGACAATTTGGGAATTTATAATTTCTGAATTTTCCCTGGTCTGGCCTGGTGGCTTCGGCCGTGGCTACTTGCCACCCTACCGGCAAAAACGTGCCACTTAGCGATTAAGCGTTCCAACACAAAGCCAGGCCAGACAAACAAGGCCAGACCAGGGAAAATTCAAAAATTGACCCTGCCGGCGATTGATCCCGGGATCTCCGCACGTTAAGACAACAGTGCTCAACACTGCGCCAGGGAGGCATTATTATCTCTCCTACCATTATGTGATTAAGGGGTCACGACCCTCAGCAATGAGGAATACGACGCAGAGAGAGAAAAATGAGTTACTGATTTGATTGAGTTGTCATCGCCCCTATTCATCTATTTCCCGTCGGGGATAGGTATAAGCTTCCTCATTTTATTATGGCCACCCTACAAGTCGGCGTCAAAACATAATAATCTCTAGCGGGACTGTTAGACCGCCTGTTCTGCCATGACACTTAAATAAACAATAAATAATAATCTGTACTTTTTCGAAATTACTAAAATTAAGTACTCCAGCCAACCTGTCAAACAAAGAATGTGGACTTATTTTACTAACGCATCTAGTCTGAAAAGCGGGACAGCGCTATGGCGGGGACAAGGACAGGCTTATACAGGTGAGGGGCATGCCCTACAAGTAGGATGCCCAACTTTTTTCTATGAAAGGGCCCATCTAGTATCTACAATCCACATATATATCGAGGACTCCAGGTCGCTGGTCCTATGACCTAAAGAAGGTGGCTGGAAGCGGGTGGATGATTGAGTCGGAGGACCGTGTTTGGTAGCGCGCTCTCAAAAAGGCCTGTGTCCAGCAGTGGATGCATACTGGCTGATGGATGGATGGATGGATGGAAGTACTTTTTATTTTAGTACAAGTTAGCCCTTGACTGAGATCTTACTTGACACAGTGGCTATATTTTTTATCCATTATGAAATAGAAATAACATTTTCGTAGCAAACCTTCAATGGGCAAAAAATATTTTGTCTGTGGCTAGTGGCTACTTATAATATAGACCATTTATTTCATCTCTCTAGCTCAAAAAGCGCTCGTTTGCTGCTTAAAACGTAAACCACTAAGCATTTTGAATCTTGGGCCCTCCGAATATTTCTAAATCTTAACCACAAAACTATCACCGCTAAATCTTTAAAATATTCAACTATTCACTCATATTTAAGTCATAAGCATAAGCATATTTTGTTTTCCAAACGAAGTGATGGATCACCCTTAAATATTCCGTGACCAGTCGAAATTCTTTTTTCTTCCCTTTATCCGGATACCTATTTAAATTAGCCGCAATAGCCTAGGCCCTAGAGGTTAAGATCTCAGCCTTCTGTTCAGGAGGTCCAGGGTTCCCATCAATCACTTTAAACATCTTTTTTTTTAATCCACTACAAGATAAGTATAGTCCCACAAAACTTAAACAACTTTTTTTAAAATCCCACAAATATATCTGACCCGGTGGCCATAATTGGAACTAATTTTTATGCCTGTTTAGTTTTTGTTTTTATTTTATTTTTCACTAGCTGATGCCCGCGACTACGTCCGCGTGGATTGAGGTTTTTTGCGGGAACTCCTTAGTCCTTAGTTTTCCGGGATAAAAAGTATCTATCTCTGTGCCAAATTTCAGCCAGATCCGTTCAGCCGTTAGCGCTTGATTGAGTAACAAACGTCCATACATCCAACCATACATCCATACATCCATCCATCCAAACTTTCCAAACCGGGTCACATAAGGATTATAGATACGTCATTGGACCAATTCCTAGGATAAGATAATTTCTCAGAATAGAGAACAATCTTTGTTCTGTATTGCGTACCTAGTGCTAAGTGAATGTAATGCAAAGAACACATATATTGTCTCATATTAAAATATAGCGTCAACTAAGATAAGTCAATGAACCAATTCTTAGCTATATAATTTTATAGTAAGTATAGGTTTTGGTTAAAAATTTAAAATAATTTTAGTTAGCTTGATTTACTCATAGGCTAGATCGTCACTTTAGTGGGGTATTAACTGTTGTTAGTACTTTATGATATATAAAAAAAAACTATTGCGCCAGAGAGGTCAGGATTTAAGAGGGGGTCGCCTTCAAATTTAAGGAACCCTTAAGGATACGAAGTTTAATACGCATATTTGTTTTTCCCTTACCAACTAAGTAGTGATTGATCGTGCGTATATTCCACGGCCACTCGGGTTTTTCTTTTATCCGGATATTCTCGATACTCGGACAAAGGTTGATTATGATTGATGCGAGTTGACAGCACCGCAACATGCCTAATGGCCGCCTATTAGTGATGTGACACGTATATCGATAAACATAGTTATCGATACTTTGATTATATACTTTTTAATGCTTAAAGTATCGGTAATACTTAAAAACTAAAATCTGGAAAACTGTATCAATGTCTTATTTTAACGTTTAAACTATCCTATGTCCTATCTAGTCCTAACTCCTATGTAACAATGTCCTTCTATTAAATTAGTGATGTTGTGAAATGACGTATACACTATACATACTCGTATACATTTATTTTTCCCTCACCAACTTTAAGCAACCAACTTACCAACTTTAACTTTTAGCCTGGTGGGAGGCTTCGGGCGTGGCTAGTTACCACCCTACCGGCAAAGACGTGCCGCCAAGCGATTTAGCGTTCTGGTATGATGCCGTGTAGTAGAAACCGAAGGGGTAGCTTGTCAGTCAAGGGCTAGCTTGTAGAGGATAAAAAAAAAGGAAAGATTGAGCGTGAGTATTCCGCGACCACTCGGGTTGATTATAAGGTTGATTATTATTGATGCGAGTTGACAGCGCCGTAACATGCCTAATAGCCGCCTATAAATGATGGGAAACGTAAAGTTTTACGTATCTATAAAGTCTATTAAAAGGGTAGACTATTCAAAGCGTCCTGACAGTGACAAGACTGACATCGATGTATATTTTACCCGTAGTTTTCTTTTATCCAGATATACATGATACTATACAAAGGTTGATTATAATTCATACAAGTTGAGAGCGCTGCAATATTAAAATATTGATATTATAAAAATAAAAATTTGGATTTACTCTATCGATAGCATGTTATCGATAGTCAGTTTGCTCGCATCACTAGACTGTTTTCCCTGCCCACAAAAAAGAAATTGAGCAATTTCTTAATAGCACAATGACAATTCAATATTATTGTTGGAGCACTGCTTTTAAATATTTCCATGCTATTCATACGTTTTCAAAAGATTTTTCTATCTCAAGGAGAAAATTAAAGATTTTTCCTAAACGATGCTAAGTGGGAAAACTCACTACGGACAGGGCATGAGAATACACGTCGCGTCGCTGCGTCGTAAGAGAAACGTTTAGATGAAGGTTGCAACCACATAGTCACTCAGGACCAAATATATATTACTAGATGATGCCCGCGACTTCGTCCGCGTGGATTAAGGTTTTTTGATTCACGCGTGAACTCTTCGGTTTTCCGGGCTAAAGAGTAGCCTATGTCTTTTCCCGGGATACCACCTATCTCTGGACCAAATTTCATCGAAATCGGTTGAACAGATGGGCCGTGAAAGCGTAGCAGACAGACAGACAGACAGACACACTTTCGCATTTATAATATTATAGTATAAAGTATATAGTATGATACAGGACACCAAATATAAGATCAACGTTTTAACGTCCATGAATCTTTAGTCATGAACTGACTCAGTCAGTTTTGTGATTCATGAAGTTACCAAAATAATAACATATATTTTATCGGACATATTTTCTTTTATTCTATAATATGACTTTCTATTTTTCATTTCTCTAGTCTACAAGGAAAGAAAAATCTTTATGCTCTATTTTTGGTTTTTATTTTATAGATCAAGCTAATTTTATTTATATTACTAGTTTTCGTAATTATAAATTCTTATGATGTGACTTATTTTTTGAATTCTGCAATATCTATCTCTTTAATGTCTAATCTATGTAATATCTAATTTAATTTTAGCTATAATTTTGTAGTGAGACACTATGAGTTTTTTTCAATTACACTGGTCATTAATTATTACTTTTTAACATATTCTTAATCTGGATTATCTGGCGGTGGTTGCGTATCTTCATTCTTCAAAACCACTAGTTCTTCTGCCTTAGGTTCAGTCTTGCGCGCATCGATCTTTGGACCATCCTCAACCTTAGCTGTTCCATCAGCTTCTGCCCTCCTTCTCTCTTGATCCAAATGCTTTTCAAAGTCTTTCTTCTGTTTCACTCTTTTCAGACGGAATACCTCTTCCCTCTCTTTCTCTTCTAGTTCAGAGGTGATATAGTGTGACGTCACGTTCAGTCTTGGGATGACAATCTTTGCGAGGACATTTGATTTTCTGTAACCAATGGAATACTGTGATTACTTATTATGTGATCTTTTACCTGACTACGACCTCTTCGGTGCAGTGGTAAGGGCTGTATATATGCAGTATTATTTTAATATTGTTAACGCTCTTGTTTCTGAAATATAATCCTTATTATAGGGTCGTCAAGGTATACGTGACATAAAACTGTCATTTTGAAATAATACTGCTTTAAGCCATGGTAGTAACTAGTAACACACTACGAGCCATGCCAACGCTATAAGACATATTGTTTCATTAATGTTGACTTTCATTTTTTAGAATACCTAATAGGTGATACCCGGCGCCCGCGACTTCGTACGAGGGGCTTAAGATTTTTGATTCCCGCGAGAACTCTTTAATTTTCCGGGATAAAAATAGATATGCCCTTCTGGGATGTAACCAAAATCTCTTTACCAAATACCATCAAAATCGGTTGAAAATATCGTAGCAGACAGACATACACACTTTCGCATTTATAATATAACTTAGTATGGATTTTAGGAACGTCAAGGTACATGATATCAAACTGTAATTTGAGTTTAATATTGCTTCAGTATTGCGCTGGTCCCTGAACATTCGTACATTGTACATTGTTCAAATTCAGTTACACGTACATCAAGTGTGTATTTTAGGCTTTACAAGTCATAGAATTAAAAAAATGAGTCGAAGAGTTTTTAAATCGCAGAAATCTAAAATGGTGAAGTAAAGTTTTAGTGCAAGGGTTGTCACTCAGGCAAACTGACAGTCACAAGGTTAGGCGGAACCAATTTTTTTCACTTAGAATTGCAAATAAGGGCTGCCAACTTGAATAATAATAGTTCTAAGGTATAGGTTTGTTTGTTTTAAATTCTTTATTGCACATACTTAAATTACAATGCACAAAGGCGAACTTAATACCTAGAGGTATTCTCTTCCAGTTAACCTTTGGTAGTGGAGACAGGGTAGAAATCACAGTGCGTACAATATAAAGAGAAAAGTTGGGGTAAGAAAAAACATATTAGGTAGTAGGTAATAAAGTGACGTATTGAAATACACAAAAATGTATAATATACTAAAATATAATATAAGACTTAGTTTAAATAAAAAGAATATAAAATACAATAAATATATAAATATATATATATATATATATATATGTAAAAATAATATATAGGTTAAATTAATAATTAATAATTAATAATTATGAATGTTATTATGTGGAGGGATTCTGACATTTTTGAAAGTGTTCGTGTTTGGTATATAATATAAGTATGTAGTTTGGTATAGGTATAAGTTGCATATCAAAAGGTTACCGTTTTTAAAGGCCAGTATGAAACATAGTATGTTGCGGAAGTCATACAGTCATAGTACGCTGTTCCTATAGTTAAAGTGTAACATTTTGTTAAAAAGTACCCTGACTTGGGATTCCCAGTTTTTTTTTAATAGTTTGACTCAAACTTTAATGGTTAACTGTCGGTTAGCGATCGATTAAAAATAATTATTCTAAATCAATTTTTTTGAAAACAAAGTTGTCAAACTCAAATCAGTTATTACTGAGAAACATATTAGTGTGTACTTAAATTTATATAGTATTTTAAATGAGACAGATTTCTGTCACTCACATAAGTCCATCTCATTCTAACACTAATAAAAGCCAGAGTAAATAAATAAATAATCATTATATTTTATTTGCAAAGAATGTTGTACAATATTGTGATTGTAAAAAATGCATTCAAATAAGTAAATCAATAGTGTGAAAATTTGAGGTAAAAAATTAAGCAGTTCCCGCGGGAACCAAAAAACCTCAATCCACGCGGACATCAGCTAGTATTTGAATAATTAGTTACAGTGGCAGCCCTGATCTAAACTCCGTGCGGTTGAATAACAGGGGTGTCACTCTAGTAGTCAATTAACAGAGACAAGTCGAGCTATTTTAGTAGTCGCTTTAATATTTAAAATGCGCATAGCCAAAGTTTGCGGTCTGAGGATAGAAACGTATCGAGATCTACGTACCTACCTATAAGTAAATTATTTCAAAAATAATAATCCACTGGCTGATGCCTACGACTTCGCCCGCGTGGATTGAGGTTTTTTGGTTCCCAAGGTATATTTTGAACGTAATATAAATGTACATAGTTATCGTCAATGAATATCGGTTATCTAACGGTTGGTGATCTGGCAGTAATTAGGGGGCCCCCATCGATCGCGGGGCTCTGGGCAGTTGCCCAGAGTGCTCAGTGGGAAAGAGCGGCCTGGATAGGGGCATACGATTTGGGGAACAATATCCTTGAGCAATGAAGCATAAATTGATACCATTTTTACAACTTCAAGCGCAATCAATTTTATGTTTGTGAGACATTGAGTTGTCACTTTATAGGAGTATCAAAATTCATGCGTTAAAAGTGTTCGAAAACGGTAAAGTTTAGTAGGACATATCTTACGTAGCATCTACGTATCTTTTGAAACTATATCATTTAAAATAAATCATAATTTAATATATCTATCTCTTTTAAGCTCGTAGCATCGCCATATGAGCGTCTACTCAAGCTTAATAGTTTAAATACGAAACTTTAGCTTTCTGATATATTATACGGTTCAAACGCTAACTAGATTCAAACCGATCAAGATGAAAGATAGCTTTGATATCTTCAATTCTTTTGGGAAATCGAAGAATTGCCACGATAAGTTGACGAATCTGAGGGCGTCAGCTAGTAATATATTTATCAATATGTTCGATAGTTCAATAATTATTATTGGTCCACTCAAAATCACATCTCAAAATCACTTATACAACCGATCCATGAAAAGATGACAGATAGCCAAATAAACAGACACTTTGCCATAATTATAATATTAGTACGCTTTATAAGAGAAGCTCCATATAAAATTATTGGCAGTTAATTAAAGATAAAAGAGCTAACGACAATATTTTGAAACAAAAAGCACAATTAGTTATGTCCTTGCACACCAGGCATATTCAGGCCATTTTGCGAGACATCGCACGCTCTAATGACGTGACATCTCAGTGGTTTTAAGGTCATTATGTAAATCCAATATGGCGGAACAATAAGTATTTATTGCACAGTAAATAAAGGAAGAGGCGTGGCGACTCGGCCTGGGCGGGAAACGTCTTAATAAAATACAGATAAAAGAAAAATAAACTGAACTTCTTCATAAAAATACAGACTAAAAATAATTTCGACGAAAATAAAATGTTGTTCGCCGTCATTTTCATAGTTTAGCTTATAGGGTCTGTGTGGAGGCTTTTCCTCCTAGAGCCTAATTTTAAAAAGGGTTCAGGCCATAGTCCACCAAGATGTCCAAGTGCTTGGAACTTTGAGGTCATTAAAGAGACATCTTAGACATTCAGAGCCTGGTGGGAGGCTTCGGCCGTGGCTAGTTACCACCCTACCGGCAAAGACGTGCCGCCAAGCGATTTAGCGTTCCGGTACGATGCCGTGTAGAAACCGAAGGGGTATGGGTTTAATATAACTGCCATGCCCCTAACAGGTTAGCCCGCTACGATCTTAGATTGCATCATCACTTACCATCAGGTGAGATCGCAGTCAAGGGCTAGCTTGTAGTGGATAAAAAAAATTAAAAAAAAGATTTCCTCATGAATTTTTTGTCATATTTAATTGTAAAAATTAATTACAAGGCCTGATATTAATTAATCGTTAAAAAACGGACATATCACATAGTTATGTACTTAGCTCTAAGGCCTTTTGCGCATTATAAGAAAATTTCTTGTGTCTTTTATGTAATGCCTTAAATAAGAAATTCAGTCGCAATGGTTGTTGTATGAGACCATACATATTACAAGATATTTTTTGTTGTGTCAGACACGCGCATACAAAATATAAGATATTACTCCACACATGAAAGCCTTAAGGTTAGAGGTACTTGGACAGACAGGCCGGTGCGTCTGTAGCCAGGGGGAAAACTACCATCGCTCAGAGCCATATTGTTTTAATATTGTTGAAGCTCGTGTTTTAGAAATATAATCCTTGTTTTTTAACCGACTTTCAAAAAAGGAGAAGGTTGTAAATTCGACGCGTATTTTTTTATATTATGTACTAGCTGACCCGGCGAACTTCGTACCGCCTTAGTATGCAAAATTAAATGTATATTTTTCAATATTTCTAAGAGATTTTCTAAATATTTTTTTCCGTAAGAACCTTCTCCTAATAATAACAAATACAACAAAAAAAGAATTAGTGAAATCGGTCCAGCCATTCACGCGTGATGCCGTGACCAAGGAAAACGGGTTTCATTTTTATATATATAGATGTCGGTGCATAATATCTCCGTGGTTTCTGAACCGATTTGAAAAAGAATCTGTCGTTAGAGGCAGCTCTCGAGGTGGTCCCATAAAAAATTCTGGCTTCAAATCCTCAAACATGACACTAAAAAGTTAAAATTAAAATTCTTTCCAAAAAACCGACTTCCAAAGCCACTAAAAATAATTTTGATTTCTACAAGGATTAGCAAAGTTGACGCGTCAGGCTCGCCCGAATTCAACATAGTGTGTAGAAATCAAAACTATTTTTTACTTTAGTGGCTACTTTTTACAGTGGCTTTGGAAATCTGGTTATTGGAAAGAATTTTTATAGAACGTCAAGCTGTACAGTAACTAAAAACGTAAAACTGTAATTTTAAGTAATACGTTGCTTCAGCGATGGTATATTGTATAGCCCCCCTGGAATCACCACCATAGTGTGGTAGTACTACAGAATATTTACTCGTAATAGTACCTTGTATTTCCAGGTAATTAAATCAGCTCGCTTTTAGTGTCGGGGGTTGTAAGAAAGAATTCGATAGAATAGAATAGAATTAAATAGAAATTTAGCTAGCAGCTTAAATCTACTTATTCCTTAATTATTCAGTACCTACCCAAATAAGAATCGAAATAATTTATTTCATTTGCGGTTTCGGTTATGGTTACAAATTACTTTACCACGGCATAACTAATAAACACAATGGGGTGGGTATTGCAGTAGACAGTGATTTTCAAGACCGTATCATTGAAATCAAGCGGATTAGTGACCGCATAATTTATATTAAATTTGCTTCGGATGAACAGCAACCGATGAATGTGATCTCTATCTACGCCCCTCAAACGGGTTGCACCGTATCAGAGAGGCAAGCTTTTTGGGATGACTTGAATAACCTAATGCAAACTATACCTATTGCCGAGACTAAATACGTAGTGGGAGATTTTAACGGACATGTTGGTACGAGCGCCGAAGAGTATCATAGGATTCATGGTGGTTTGGGATATGGAACTAAAAACCCTCAAGGTGAAGATATAATGCAATTTGCATCAACATACGATCTCGCCATTGTGAACACATTTTTCACGAAATCACCAGAACATTTAATAACTTTTAAAAGTGGAAACAACAAAACACAAATAGACTATATACTGGCGGACCGTGCTCGACTTAAGTCTTTTAAGGATTGTAAAGTTATCCCTGGTGAGCCTTTAACAACACAACATCGGCTGCTTGTAGCTGACTTCAGGATTCCTAAACCCACAAAAATACTTCGTAGTAAAGAACCACGGATAAAATGGTACAAATTAGAACAAAAGGAAGGCCAAGACCTGTGTAGAAACCTCAGTGAATACATCGCTAAAAACGAACAGCTACAGGATCAAACATCAAATACAATGTGGTCGAATTTTCAAAACCATTGTTTACAGATAGCGCCAGAGATACTCGGCTTATCTAGAGGCCCATTAAAATCAAATAAGGAACCAAATTGGTGGCAGACTGAGGTAAAGGACAAACTACAAAGGAAAAAGTCAAATTTCAAAACATGGCAACAAAGTGGTGAGGAGGAAGATCGTGGTCAGTACCGAAATGCAAAGAAGGAAGCAAAAAGAGCAGTGGCTCAGGCTAGAGCTAAGAGTGATGAAAACTTCTACAGTAAACTACTTTTAGCTAAAGACGACAGAGAGCTTTTTAGAATTTCAAGACTGAGACACAATAATAGTAAAGACATTAAAAATAATAAATATATTAAAAATAAGCATGATGTATTACTCACTTCAAATGAAGACATAAGAAACAGGTGGAAAGAGTACTACTCGCACTTGCTAAATGAGACTTTTCCATGCGCAGAAATAGTACAGTCAGCTGCTGTAGAAGGGCCCATAATAAACATTACCCAAGGAGAGGTGAAGGTAGCGATAAGTCTGATGGCAAATAACAAAGCTACGGGTCCTGATAACATTCCAGCAGAACTATGGAAAAGGCTAGGTAGTGTAGGCATACATTTTCTAACAAAACTTTTTAATAAAATACTTATCTACGGCATACCCGATGACTGGAGAACAAGTTTCTTAGTACCATTCTACAAGAATAAGGGGGATGTTAGGTTATGCGAAAATTACAGGGCCATAAAATTACTCTCACATACCTTTAAGATCTGGGAAAGAGTAATAAACCACCGACTTAAACAACTTACAGCCGTGACAGAAAACCAGTGTGGCTTCGTTTCTGGAAAGTCCACCACTGACGCCATACACATAGTCAGGTTACTAATGGAAAAGTACAGGGATGGCCAAAAAGACCTGCACATGGCTTTCATAGACCTCGAGAAGGCTTTTGATCGAGTCCCTCGAAAACTAATATGGGAGGCCTTACGATCACAACAGGTCCCTGAACATTATATCAGATTGGTAATGGACATGTACCAAAATATAACCACCAAAGTTCGAGGCCCGGCTGGTATTAGTGATGAGTTTAAAGTCGAAGTTGGTGTACACCAAGGTTCAGCACTGAGTCCTCTTCTTTTTAACCTGGTAATGAACCATCTTACAGCACATATACAAAAGCAGCCACCTTGGGATCTTCTCTATGCTGACGACGTAGCACTCATAAGAGAAACCCCGAGTGATCTCCAAAATGCCCTTGAAACATGGAGGGCAGCTCTTGAGAATTCCGGTCTAAGAGTGAGCCGAAGCAAGACCGAGTATATGTGCTGTAACTTTGGTGGCATCGACAGAGGCGCTACCATACATTTGCAAGGGAATCCAGTAAAGAAGGTTGAAATGTTTAAATATCTAGGCTCAATGGTATCACAAAATGGTACTATTGATGCTGACATCACTCACCGAATAAACACAGGATGGATGAAATGGAGGGAACTTTCTGGATTGATGTGTGACCAACGAATGCCTATCCCTATCAAAGGTAAAGTTTATAAGACCGCTATACGTCCGGCTCTAATCTACGGCTCCGAATGCTGGCCTCTTAAAAAAACCCAGGTTTCTAGGCTTCACGTAGCGGAATTGAAAATGCTGAGATGGGCGGGGGGAGTCACTTTAGTTGATAGGGTACAGAATAGGCATATTCTGGGCACCTTTAAAGTAGCGCAGATCGAGAATAAACTCTTAGAGAGGCGTCTGCGGTGGTATGGCCATGTTATGAGAAGACCTGAAAATCACATGACCAGAACTGTAATAAATGTTAGCGCTGGACCCAGACGACGGGGTAGACCCAGACAAACCTGGATGGCAGTCATAATGAACGACCTGAAAACAGCCCAAATTGACACAATGACGACCCAAGACCGAATGGCTTGGAGAAAAATGGTTAGGAGAGCCGACCCCAAGTAAGATGGGATAAGGCTAGGTCTATATATATATTTGCGCCAAAAAGATCCACTAAAATCAACTTAAAACTCTATATTTGGTAGGTATATTATTGAGTATCTACTCGAACTCCACAAAGAGCTCACTACTGAATATTATAACAATTAATGCAACTGCATTTAAGTACTATCCGTTTCAGGATCGATATTGCCACCGAACAATATAATATTCATAATCGAATGTCCCGGATTTTAGAACCAAAGAGAATCATAAACTAATTAAGCTTTTTCCACTTCACGATACGATATCAAAGCGATTATGATTGAATTAAAGACCTACCTAAGAAAATCAGCTGTGTCCCATTTACCAAAATCCAGTCTAGAGCCCAAGCATTCTAAACATCAGAAAGCACTAAAGTCAACTGTTGCAGGTGGTGCTACAGTTTCACATATTTAAGTGTTTAATAATAAGGTAAGAATTTTCATAATTGTTTTGTTTAATTTAATTTACCGTGATTTTTTACATTGATTATTTTAAAGTATTGTACGCCATGACAATGGTTGTTATTATTACACTTGTCTTTTTTTTTTACTGTACCACCTTTGGTAATGTTATGTATATCATGCAATAATTTCTAATTCTGATTTTGATAAGTAGTGGTTAAGATAAGTTTTCACACATTTGGTCTAGTTAGCAGTAACTTTTACTTTCTTATCAATAAGAATAAGACAATTGTAGGAAGAAGAATAGCAGGATTTACAGAACGAGGTAAATTTTTACTCAATAATGACGACTTCGTCCAGATGAATTTCTCCGCTGCGTGATTGGAATAGACCAACAAACGAAGGATATATTTTCGCATTCAAAATCTAAAAAAAGGATAGGTACGATTCCCTCAATCCGGGTATGCATTGAAATGCGACCCAAATGTGCCAAGTGCCAAAAAAACCTGGGCATTTCAACAAAGTCTGATGAACTCTGCAATAACACCTAAACTTGTAGGGGCACACATATACCTACATGATGACATAGACATGACGCGGCCACGTTATCCAATCACGTGCCACCGCCTTAATCGCGATATCGAAGTTCTTTCGGAATTGTACTATATAATATAGAAATTTCAGTTGGCCTAGTTGGGATCCCCGAGCATGACACCGGCTCGGAGGAATATCTTCCCACTGCTTCGGGAGCATATGCTCCCGACATACTCAATTCTACACATATCGTACAGTATAAAATACAGTCTAGGTATTGAGTTCGTAAAGTATGGATCGAGGATCGAAAGAACGAGTCATAGTGGTAATAAATAATTCCTTCCTTAAACAGAACCGTCTGACATTATACGGACGTTCTTAATTGTATAGTATGATTTAATGATAGGGCAAAATGATAGCTAAAGATAGAGTGATAGTAGGTAATTAAAATTGATTATCCTACCAATCTCCACTTAGATATAACTGAGCTATTCCTGTAGTTTCATATGTTGTGAATATTGTGTTAAATATGATATTCACAACATATGAAACTACAGGAATAGCTCAGTTATATCTAAGTGGAGATTGGAGATTGATTGGTTACTGTAATCCTTTTATTTTCGTTTTTGTAGTCACCAAGTATTATTTTTTAGTGATCTATAATATGATGTATAAACTTGACAGGAGAGACATGAATACTTAAAATATTATTTTAAAATAAGTACCTACTGTTATCTCCCCCGGCCTAGGGGAGACACCAGGAAAGAAAATAACTAATGTCTCCCCGACGTTGTTACACTTTAGCTGTCATTTTTAACCAACTTCCAAAAAAGGAGGAGGTTCTCAATTCGGCGCGTATGTTTTATTTACATGCTAAGGCCGCTGTACTTACATCCGTACTAATATTATAAAATATCGAAGTGTATACGTGAGAAGACAATATAGACTCGTAAGTTACTAGTGAAATCGTGGCTTAATGGTGAAGGATAAAAATTCTTTTCTAAAAACCGACATCGAGGCCACTGTAAAGTAAAAAATAATTTTGATTTCTACACTCTATGTTGAAGCCGGGCGAGCCTGATGCGTCAACTTTGCTTATCCTTGTTATACTCGCCCGACTTCAACATAGTGTGTAGAAATCAAAATTATTTTTTACTTTGGAAGTTGAGTAGTTGAGACTTGGGTTTAAGTTACTACTATGTATTACCTATTCTGTGGTTTAAGTATGAAGTCGTTGCTTGACACCTACAAATATGAATTCACCATAAAAAATCCTAAATCGCTTTTTTTAAGGAGTTCTGTCTGCAGTATCAGGGTTGAGGAGTTAGGACTCAAGAGTTGAATCGTATACACGTGACTTGATACCTACTATTCACCATCAAAATTTCCTAACTCCTTAGTTTTGAGGATTTCATGTAGTACGGTACACCTATAATTGCATCAGGATTGGGGATTTGGAGTCAGATTTTTTTATGAGACAACCTCGCGAGTTTCCTCTAACTACTAAAAAAAATGTTTCAATTCGGTTTAGAAACCACTGAGATATTACACATACATTAAAAAAAAATACGCGCTGAATTGAGAACCTCCTCCTATTTTGGAAATCGGTTAAAAATTTAATTCCCACTAATCGTAGAGTTCTGAATATAGCAAAATTACCTTGAACAGTATTAATTATTTAATGAAGCGTGTCATCGATCGCGCCAAATTGTCACAAAATGGCCACCACACAGGGTTGCCATCCCGAGATATACCTAATACCAGTTATATAGACGACACATCACTTATTTTTAAATTTGCTACTTGATAGAAGTAAGGACAATTTTGACGATGTAAACAATGCAATATCACACGTATCACACTGGTTTACTGTCAATAATTTGTTGCTGAATGCAAAGAAAACTAAATGCTTAGAGTTTGTTTTACCTAATGTAAAGAATATCGATAAATCAATAATATTAAATGGGGAAACACTAAAAATTGTGAACTCCACAGTTTTCTTGGGGGTGACCTTGGATAATAAGCTTCAATGGGGCGCTCATATAGATACACTAGCGAGAAAACTTAGCTCGGCTGCTTTTGCTGTCAGGAAAATTAGACAGTTTACCGATATTGAAACGGCTAGGCTTGTCTACTTTGCCTACTTCCACAGTGTCATGTCGTACGGCATTTTATCGTGGGGCAGAGCAGCTGATATCCAATTAATTAAAAGAGCCATCCGTTCTATTTATAAACTCGGATCACGCGAATCACTTCGTGAAAAATTTAAAGAGTCACAATACATTTACAATAATATAGTCTTTGTCAGGCGGAACATTAATCTTTTTATGCAAATAAGTGATACTCACAATCGATGTACTAGAAATCGCTATAAGCATGTAACAGCGTCATATCGTGTGCGCAAGGTGCAGAAATCCTTTATGGGGTCGAGTGTACGCTTTTATAATATGGTTCCGAAAGGGTTTCTGGATTTGCCATTACATAGATTTAAAGATTAAGTCGAGGCTATTATACTATCGATGATTATATTAACGACAAAGTTGCATGGAAGCAACCGGCCTCGCATCCAGTGACCCACAAGTCAGTGTAATACTGACAGACGGACGGAGATCAGTTACACCATTACAACAAGCAAAAAGGCAACTGTCCTTAGAAGAGTCCTCAAAAAAAAATCAAAAGTGGGATTCAGGGCATCCTAAAGCACACAAAATGAACGATGTGATCGGAGCAATCCACCTCCGCCTCCGCATCCGTTAACCTCCGCATCCGCCTCTGCTTCCGCAAAGGACGCCTCCGTTACAACCCTAGTTTCAAGCAATCTTTTTCCTGTTATACAGACAAGTCCTGATGCCTATTTGGACCTACGGCATACAGCTATGGGGCTGTACCAAAAAGAGTAACATCCAAATCATACAGCGGTTTCAAAATAAAGTACTCAGGAGTATAGTAAATGCACCCTGGTATATCAGAAATGACGATATTCATCGGGACCTAAATTTTGAATACGTCGAACAAATTATAACCAAATTTGCCAAAGCCCACGACCATCGGCTTCATCACCACGTTAACGTTGAGGCAATCCAGCTGCTCGACGTAACGAAACTATTGAGAAGACTAAAAAGGACTAAGCCTTTCGAGTTAGTGTATAGTGATAAGTGACAGTGTAAAGTGTAGTGCTAAAAGAACACATGAACAAAGTATCTAAGATTATCAAGAAAGACTAAGATGCGTCAATGGACAACTTCTTAGTACATAAGATAAATTATAAGTTTAGGTTAAAGAAAAACTGCTCATTAGCTAATTAAATAGGCTAGAACGTAATTAAATGAGTACCTCGCTGGTACTCAATAATAGAAAAAAAAACAATATTTTTGCAATTAGCTAAGTACAGCGATGACATCGGTGGCAACCCTAGCTCCGTGCAATTTCGCCGCCATCTTGTCCATACGTAAGCCACCGCGTGGTCAATTTGATGATGAATATTAGAAAAGGATCAAATTACGTCCATTTCTTGTCATTTTCCATGGAAAATAGTTTATTTTTCCATCTAGGTACTCCATTCGGTCTGACATTTCGCGTAAAATTTAAAGGTTTTAGAATTACTAGGTACCTATTCAATTATTCTAGTTAGGTATACTAAAGGGCTGTATGTCTCGAAATTCATACTTTAGAAAGGCAAGGCAACCCGTCCGACCAAATTTCGGAAAATCGGTTCAGCGTTTAGCCGTAAAAATATAACTGATACATAGACAGGAAAATGTAGCCGACTGATAGACAGACATGTACATTTTCATATTCATTATTATCAACATCATTTCAACTAGGGCTTTCGAATACCGGTTTTTTCAATACCGGTATTAATACCGGAAAGATTTTTTTCAATACCGGGATCCCGGGGTCCCGGTATTGGGAAAAACTTAAAATTAGATAGATTGTTTTCAACTTAAAACTAGTCTTTTCTGAAGGAAACTGCACCATAAAAAACAGTTTTCCATAACAAATACCAGTATTTGAAAACGGACGAAAAAAGTCCGGGATCCCGGTATTGGCTAGTACCGGGAAACCGGTATTGGAAGCGCTAATTTCAACCAATAATAATATTTAACCAATAAGAGAAGGGTTTGGCCACAGTCCACCACACTGGCCAAGTCGACTAGCAGACTCGAAACACCTTACAGAACTATAAGCAAGCTACACACTCAAGATGTTTACTTTCGCCAGTGATATTAAGTTGCTTAAAACTGCTTACAGATGACTGGGAAAAGTTAGAAGTGTTTGCCCGGGGATCGAATCACGGACCATTCGAAAAGGTAGTCGAACGGCTAATCCACTAGGCTATCATATAGGTAATTTATAATATTATTTGTATCCACTACAGCCCATTAACGTCCCACCGCTGGGCACAGGCCTCCACTCTCATAGGAGAGTGCGGGTTGGCGAGCTTTAACGACTATTATCATGTTAGTGATAATAACCGGGCGTGCTCTCCGAGGCACGGGGGTGAAACTCAGCCAACTTCCTAACTCCGGGCTAGTACTGAGAATTTCTAGTCAGAAAAACCCAACACCGATGGCCCGACCCGGGACTCGAACCCAGGACCTCGTCGGCCGCAGTCGAACATGCTAACCACTAGACCAACGGGCAACGAGAAAGTTTATCAGTAGGTATGGATAATGTTATTTCCTTTATTTTTTTAGTAAAAAGCACGTATAGAAAAACTGTAAAACGAAGTATTTTCTTTTCATACGGTGGAAAACCAATAAAAGAGCAAATATGTATCTATACATATTATTTAGAAAGTTTATCAGTAGGTATGGATAATGTTATTTCCTTTATTTTTTTAGTAAAAAGCACGTATAGGAAAACTGTAAAACGAAGTATTTTCTTTTCATCCGGTGGAAAAACAATAAAAGAGCAAATATGTATCTATCTATACAATTATTTATTTATCTACTTATACAAATAATTGCTTGCGAATTACCAGTCTATCAAAAGATCGATGACCAGTTGGCCAATTTTACTTTCTTAGTAGGCATTAGCTGAATAACGACAACTTTGTATGAATAAAGAATGAATATTGCCTGGTGGGAAGCTTCGGCCGTGGCTTACCACCCTACCGACAAAGACGTGCCGCCAAGCGATTTAGCGTTCCGGTTCGATGCCGTGTAGAAACCGATTAGGGGTATGGGTTTAATTTAACTGCCATGCCCCTAACAGGTTAGCCCGCTACCATCTTAGACTGCACCATCACTTACCATCAGGTGAGATCACAGTCAAGGCCTAACTTGTAAGTTGTAGTGGATAAAAAAAAATGGTAACACAAAAGTGAAAATATATAATATTATAAACTTACTGAAAACGAAAACGCGCGCCGGTATTTGATTTTTTTTTAGATCTTTGAATGCTTTTTACTTGAAAACTATAAATATACTAAAGGCTACTTGCACCTTAACTGACTTTGTTTAATTTTGAGATGATGCTGTTACTTTTTAATAAGTTCATTCCGGGGTTGACATGAAAAGGACAGGTATTGAAAATTTAATTTTTAACCTTGCGCGGTATTTTACAACAAGTCAAATCAGCAACTTTTTTTCAAACGTCAAAACGCGCGCTTAAGGGATTTGTACGAAATACTGAAAAGTGACGTCATCAAAAGAGATCCTCCATTGATTAATCACTTAAAAATAATTTATTTGAATAGTTGTACAAATACCCAATTATTTGCGTTCGGGTACTGTCTGGAATAACACATCCAGGAAAATTAAAGAGATCCCGCGGGTACCAAAAAACCTCTAACTCCGCGGACGAAATCGTGGGCACTAGCTAGTAAATAAATAAAATACGCTTCTGTATAGAAAGTAAGTAACCTAAAGTGAGGAAGTTCGTCACGTTTAATGTAACTCCACGAAACTCAATTTCCGGAATTAAGGTAGACTGAGATTGTTCGCGCGACTTAAGTACTTTTGTTGCTTGTGAATGCCCAGACAGCCTAGACACTAGACTTAACAATAAAGATGGGTCTAAAGTCTAGACTGAATCCTGGCATGCTAATTAATCTAATTATTTACATATCTACTTACCATATCCATACAAATATGATTATTGATTGTAAATACGAAAGTGTGTCAATGTGTCTGTCTTCTACGCTTTCATGGCCCATCTGTTTAACCGTAGACAAAATTTGGTACTCATATATTTATGTTGCATCCCGGGGAGGGGCATATTCAAGGAAAGAGATAGTTCCCAAATTATCATAAAATGAACCAAATTGCGTCAAAATCAGTTATAAAATCGTCGATTATGATACATACTATATTTTATTATAAATACGAAAGTGTGTCTGTCTGTATGTCTGTCCGTCTGTCTGTCTGTCTATCTGCTACGCTTCCACAGCCCACCTGTTCAACCGATTTTGATGAAATTTGGTACAGGGATAGTTTGTCCCGGGGAAGGACATTGGCTACTTTTTATCCCGGAAAATTAAGGAGTTCCCGCGGAAATCAAAAAACTTAATCCACGCGGACGAAGTCGCGGCCATCTTCTAGTAGTAAATATTCATATTTTTCAAATTTTTTCGTCAACACGCTTACTCGATTTCAGCCCCGTGCGCCTGTATTTTGATCTCGTGAACTTAGAGCGCCTTAATCCAATAAACACAACCCTTCGTTCCCTTTACGTAGTCGGATAATAACGCCGTCTGTCCCCACTCCCGGGTCAAAATATAAAGCCGTTGACCGTGCAGGCAGGGGGCGTGGTCACAGACGAGACGCGCAAAAGTGTTATTTATAAAACACCATCGATCCGGGCCGGACGTCTATAGTGCAAGAGACAGTTGCGTAACGCTCTGATGACCGAATTTCGGCCACCAAGAAAGCAAACGAAACATTTTATAACCATAAAGATAAAATAGTTTAATTATTCCTAACTCGTTGTCCTACGTGAGCGACAAACGAGACACCGCGAATAGATACGACGCGACGCGACAGTATCAAACAGTAGCTGACCCTTCACGTGGCCTAGGTTGTCGCGAAGACAAGTTTGTCATTTTCTATGGCGTCGTATCCGAATTTCGGCCACCCAGAACTGAATGTAACAATACTACACAGCTGTGTGAACTTTCTTTATTCTCTCACTGTCATAATTTAGTGAGACAGGTTAAACGATTGGGTACAAAATAGTCAAAAAATTTAAAGCCGTTGACCGTGCAGGGGGCGTACCCATTCAAAAAATCATCGCAATACGTTGCTCTGTTACGGCATGGTTGAAGAACAAACCAACACTTTCGTATTTATTATATTTATTTAAGTATGATAACGTTACACTGCTGTTTATGTCAAATGCAAACCTTTAAGAGTCTAAGCATTACGCTCTCATCATTAAAGAAAACTCGCGTTTGTCTCCTACACTATAATGTTTAGCGTGCTAATTGCGCCCCGTCCGTTTGAACTTGGTAATGATTTATTTACCTTAAAAGGTAAAAAATATCAAACGTGGCAGACTCTAGGCCGCCTTTGATCGTTTTAATTGTCTGATGATGTGTTTATGTAGCGAAAAGAGATCTCGTTCAACTTAGAATAATATTGGCCTAGGACCTAACGCATTCGGCGAGTGCCGGCCAATGTGTAAGGGACTGTGAAGGTAGGTGTACAGTCGCGGTCAGAAAATGTTTACCACCTTAAGGTTCAGAATTGCATGGACCCATCTGATAGTTTGAGTAAGCATAGATCATAGATTTTTTTAACTTTTTCAGTAGGTGGCAAATGTGGTAACTAGACAGGATAGTTGTGGAAAACCTCTTTCAATATTTTTAGTAAATGTCACTTTAACAAAGGCGAAGATGCTAATGTGTCAAACTTGAAATTAGGATATTAATTTTACTATAAAAAAGTCATTAGTAGGACAAATCACAATGCCCGCTGTGCATCGATATATATGTAGCTAGTACTTAGTGGGCCCTTTCATAGAAAAAAACCTTTAGAGCACGCTCCTAACCTGTATAGCCCTGTCCTTGTCCCCGCCATAGCGCTGTCCCCCTTTTCAGACTAGATGGCGTTAGTAAAATAATCCACATTCTTTGTTTGACAGAGCCCGTCTATGTAAATTGAGGTCGTTGCCTATATCCACAGTAAACCGATACAACCAGTATGGAAACTACCTAGAAACGTTCGAAACAGCTCACTCACACAAACGTGCGCATACTGTGCTATGTCGTCATAATATTGTCTTGTGTGCAACTTGATAGCGCGGTGAAGGCAGTGGTCCGTGCTTCAGCGACATGCGATATTTAATCGCTACTAACGACTACCGAAAAAGCGATGATAGCTTAGTGGTTTGGTCGGGGCTTCGATCCCCGGGTGCGTAACCCGGGTGTGAAATAATACATCGTGAGCTAACCTGCATGCCCAAGGTTCTATACCTACTATAATATAGTGTTATAACTTATACCTATGCCCTAGTGTATATACCTAGATACTATAATATACAATACTAACGAATGCCCGCAACTTCGTGTGCCTGGTTTGAGGTTTGGAACTCTTTAATTTTCCGGGGTAAAAAATAGCCTATGTGCTATTCCAGACTATAATCTACCTCTGTGCCAAATTTCAGCCAGTTCCGTTCAGCCGTTGGCGCGTGATTGAGTAACAAACATCCATACATCCATCCAAACTTTCACATTTATAATATTAAGTAATATTCTATACTAATATCCATACTTAATATTATAAATGCGCAAATGTGTCTATCTGTCTGTCTGCTACGTTTTCACGGCCCATCCGTTGAACCGATTCTGACAACCGATAAGTTGTATCCCGGGGAAGGACAAAGGCTACTTTTTGTCCCGGATAATTGAAGAATTTCCGCAGGAATCAAAAATAACCTTTCAATCGATTTTGATGAAATTTGTTATAGGGATAGGTTGTATTCCGGGGAAGGACATACTTTTTACCCCGGAAATCAAGGAGTTCCTGCGGGAATCGAAAAACTTAATCAATGCGGACGAAGTTGCGGGCATCATCTAATTTCAATATACGAGTAAAAAAATAAAAAATATTTTTTTTTAAACAGGCGTTATTGCTTACGAGTTTCGTATGTAAATAGTCGGTAATTTTGGATTTCTTTTTTAATAAAAAGTAGGTCAAGTGAACAGTTTAGCACGTAATATAAACGATAAATTTCAGATATTGTGGGAGGCGGGACCGTGGACCATCCTAGCGCTTCTTAATGCCTGTACAGGATGTTCCAAAACCGCTTAAAATCTTTTTTATTTCCCACCTCGTACATTGGTACAGACGTTCTAATTCACGAAGTCCGTTTAGCTGTTCCTGCAAGTGCATATTCGTGCACTAGTTGGTTTTAGGTAGGTCAGGAGGCTTAATACCTATCATCGCTTTTAAAGCAATATTTTAATGTGGTTTACGCTCTTGTTTCAGAATTACAATCTTTATTTTAGATACGTCAAGGTATATATAAAAGTAAATCTTAAAGTAATGTTGTTTTAAGAGATGACAGTATACCCCCGATTTCCTCTACCACATCTATAGTAAAACGGTCTTTGTGAAAAGGGGCATTTGTATTTTAATAATATATTATTTTATCTTGTATTTGTTAAGTATCGCATGAGATGTGTTTTAAACAATGGGTTCTATTGCCTGATATGCAATGAATACTATAAATTGCGCTCTTGGCAAAAGTCGTAAAGTACTACAGCCTGTAGTGAGCCGAAAATTAGATAAGATGATGTTACGGAAAGATTAAATACGTGAAAACGAGTGGGATTTTAAATCACCCTATATAGCATATTGAGGTTCACATTTTAATCATGTCTCGGAGAATTCGTTGGCAAAGCCTTCGTGAACGTTAAAGTTACATTTATATATACAACCCACATAATGCCGCTCTGTTCGCTAACTACGGTAAAAGAGAGGGGTGTAGGACTTTTTTCTTTTTTTACTAGATGATGCCCGCGACTTGAATTTTTCGGGATAAAAATTATACCGGGATACTTTTTATCCCGGAAAATTAAGTAGTTCCTGTAGTAATCAAAAAACTTATTGCACGCGGACGAAGTCGCGAGCATCAGCTAGTAATATATAAATCTTTTTTTCCTACACTCAACACGCCTTTTCACACCTTCTAAAGGTCGACTGGGAGATAAAGCTCTCGATCTTTAAGTTCGCCTATTCTACATAGCAGCTAGGTCTGGCTGTGCAATAAAGTTTAAAAAATAAAATGCGCTTGGCGGCACGTCTTTGCTAGTAGGGTGGCAATTGCTATGTACATTATTTTCGTATTATTTTAATAACTTTATACAACTTTTTCCGGGCGAGTAGACCGCGCACCGTCCGGTTTCGGATTACCATTGCAACTCGAGCGCAAGTCACGCGAGCTTCGATTAACTCGTCAACGAATCAAGCGAAAAATCGTTAGCGACTCGAAAATATTTACCGAGCAATGCGAACGTCTTTTCGATAATAATACATGTAATTTTAGACGTTAATCTGTGTAATTATTTCAGCTACTTTAATAGCCGACTATTAATTATAATCTACTAGCTAATGACCGCGACTTCGTCCGCGTGGATTGAGGTTTTTCGGTTCCCGCGGGAACTCTTTAATTTTCCGGGATAAAAAGTAGCCTGTGTATTATTCCAGACTATTATTATCTCTGTGCCAAATTTTATCCAGATCCGTTCAGCCGTTCTGGCATGATTGAGTAACAAACATCCATCCATCCATCTATTCATCTATCCATCCAAACTTTCGCATGAAACATCGCTAAGGTTCATATACATGTCTCCAAACTGTTACAATTCATGCCAATGGTTACGGTACAACTCATTTTTTAAACAAAATTCGAAATTATGTGAAGTGGGCCCTATTTTGTTTTGAGTAGTTTATTATATTAAGAAGTATAGATATATCGGTCTATCCAGGTGAAAATCTGATAAAAAGACGAGTAGCAATATGGATGACCAAACTGCAGCAGGAGAAAAATACTTGTAATGTCCGCGTAAACCTAGAAGTCTTGTTGTATACCTATTAACGCATCGTTAGCTAGTGCGTTTAAATTTTCACATCAATAGAATATACACTTGCATGATTATAAACAGGTTTGTAAAATTAATTGACGCTTGAATGGATATTACCGGTCTCATGGCGCAAAAAAAAACAACTTATGCATAGGTTGAAGTTTTGACAGTTTTTGAATAGGTATGTAATGTTTAAGATAACGCTTGTTTATTTTATTTTTCTTTCTTATTCATAAAAACTTAACTTCATAACCCACAATGACTTTTAAGGTGTCATTTTTACTTTTCCTTAATGTCACAGTGTAGATGACCCCCCTGATTTTGCTTGGATGGAATTTCTGAAAATTTCTATCTCGGTTAGAAAGACCTAAATGTAAGATTTAAACTTCCTAGACACAATGTTTATGTCAGTCAGTTTTGTCCAAAGGATCCGCCAATGTATTAATGGCTCATGACGGATCGTCTTGCTCTCTCATAGTTTTGCTCATAGTTTTAAAAGGGAACAGCAATCGGTAAAATAAATGTTAACCTTGTTAAAAGAAACAGAAGTAAATTTCTATCAATGTCGAATTTAGAACCTCCTCCTTTCTGAAAGTCCAAAAGAGCCAAAGCTCGTACCTTATAACAAAAATTCAAAAAAAATATAATTAATATTATAAAGTATAATTAAACAGGCTAGAATGATCGTTAATGACATCCAGCTTCTTAAAGATAGACGTAAAAAGCGACCAAATACAAAAAGTTGACAAATGGCAAGTGACAGGCGCGTTCAGGGGTAACGGAGGAACACACAACACGCGAACGGGGTAAGTCAGCTGTGAATGTTGTATACTAGGGTTTCTCGATTCAGAATCGCTTGGAAGTGAATTGAGATCGAGTTGAAAACGAGAACCCCTTCGGTTTCTACACGGCATCGTACCAGAACGCTAAATCGCTTGGCGGCACGTCTTTGCCGGTAGGGTGGTAACTAGCCACGGCCGAAGCCTCCCACCAGGCCAGACCAGGGAAAATTCAGAAATTATAAATTCCCAAATTGACCCTGCCGGGGATCGAACCCGGGACCTCCGCACGTTAAGGCAACAGCGCTACACACTGCGCCATGGAGGTCGTCAAAACATCTATCATGGTTAACGATATGAGTAAAATTTTCATACCCGATCCAGATTACAAAGCTTCAATTTTAAAATGCGTTTAAATAGCACTTTCCACCAGTATCGCAGCAAGGACTACTTTCAAACCAATCAAATTCAAATAAATATTACAAATGCGAAAGTTTGGATGGATGGATGTTTGGATGTTTGGATATATGGATGGATATTTTTTACTCAATCACGCCCCAACGGCTGAACGGATCTGGCTGAAATTTGGCACAGAGATAGATTATAGTCTGGAATAACACATAGGCTACTTTTTATCCCGGAAAATTAAAGAGTTCCCGCTGGAACCGAAAAACCTCAATCCACGCGGACGAAGTCGCGGGCATTAGCTAGATCAAAATAAATAGATAATAATAATAAATTCGAAATTATTTTCGGCATACATAATGCAGTGGTAGGGGTCAAATAGCCGTGAGTTCATGCGTGGTACAAAAAAAAAGGCTACTTCGGTAGCCAGATGCCGAATGTACTAGAAACCTGCAAGAGACATTCCGTACTTGATAACGCTATTCTTTTGGCGGCTATGTGCTGTTAATAATAATATTATGTACCTACAATAGAATATATATAATGTAAACCTCAGTAAATAATAAGTAAATTCTGGTGGGAGGCTTCGGCCGTGGCTAGTTACCACCCTACCGGTAAGGACCAGCCGCAAAGCGATTTAGCATTCCGACACGATGCCGTGTACGGTGTAGAAACCGATTAAGGGTAGGTATGGATTAAATGTAACTGCCATGTCCCTAACAGGTTAGCCCGCTACCATCTTAGACCACTTACAGTCAGGTGTTTTTGAAGTAAAAGCTTCTTTAGCCGTGTTAAGCATTTTTTGGTAGGGGGTAAACTTGTGAATTCGCGTCACCGACATGCTCCGCGCCGACATGCTCGCGTCAAAATGAAAACAAAAGGTCTTAAATATACTACATTCGCAATTAAACTTTAATGCCTTAGTTTTAAGGTTTATATTTTTTTTTCCTTATTTATATATTCGTTTGCACTTCTATCGGCACTCCCTATGACTGGCAATTTATATTTATTTTCTAGTGACTAGAGCAACGAAGAATTCAGACAGTAGTTTTATAGTTTAGACAGTAGTATAGACAGTAGGTTGTTACTTGTTACTAGTTCAGTTCGTTAGTTGGGAACGAAACGAGTCCGTGTTTTGCAAGTCCTATTCCAAATCAAGCCGCCGCGCTCTGCGATCGGGGACCTTGTACCTAGTTAAGGCCAGGATATTAATAATATATTTGCCTAAAAGCTGTGATAGATGATTTACATTCTGTCCAACCATTTCTTTTACTTTAGACCAGGGCGCGTTAGGAACCCTCATAGCTTTAGTTTTAAGATACCGTGATCACCATCACGTCTTAAATTTTTTAATCGTGACGTTCACAATTTAATAATTATAATTTAAGTTTGAGTTTGAGTACGCCTAGAAGTTTCATAATTATTGATACGACAAAAAAGGCAATACTTCATAGACGCAGTTTTTTTTTACAATAGTGAAACGACATTCCCTTTTTTCCGATATTTCCTAACTCGTAAACTCATCTACTTAGTAATGTTTATAAAACAATAAAACATGCTCAGCAAAAATAAATATCAATGTGTCAAATCGATTTAAACTTCTTCAATAATCTTTTAAAATTAAAATTCTTCATCTTAAATAAAGTCGATTGTTGTCAAAAATCGAATAAGTAATGCATTAGAACATCACTGACTCGAGCTGCCAAAAGTAAAATACATGGACAGAATTAGTGCCTTCTGTCTGGCTACATTTAAGTCTTTCCGCTACTTGAAATTAATTTCTATTTATTTATTCACTTCCTGTAAATGCCCAAGAGTGCCAAATACTTTTACGTTTCAAGAGAACTTTTTTATGTGTAAAAAGGACCTCCCCTTAACGGTCAACGCAATAATCAAGTCCACAATAAGATTGTTGTCTCAGCAGATAACTATTGTGTAGTAACGACGGACAATACATACACTACGAACATTTCCTCACTACTAAAGAAAAAAAAATTGTGTGTGTCAGCTCCGACGCACGACTGGAGTTTACTCTTTACGAACGATTATAAAATATATATATTAGTAAATGAGGGTAAATGAACGCATTTTATAAATTACTGAAAGCATGCTTGATACATTTATATATTAATTATATAATTTATATTCATCAAAATACATTACATAGTCATGGAATCATAAGCAAGTGTTACCATGGAAACAAAGTCAATAACGTAACGGAGTTTGATTTTACTCCCCATAAATTTTCATACCCCAGGCTTATTATGCAAATCGATTCTAAAGGAGGTCTTCTTCTTCCTGCCCTTGTCCCACGCTATGTGGGGTCGGCACAACATGTTTTCTTCTTCCACTCACTTCTGTTATCCGTCAACCTATCATTCACACCTTTTATACGCATATCCTCTTTCACACAATCCATCCATCTTTTCTTTGGTCTCCCTCTACTCTTTTTTCCTTCCACATGCATATCTATCATTCTTCTCGTAATATGCCTTTCTTCCCTCCGCATTACATGCCCATACCATGCTAGCCTATTACTCCTCATCTTTTCTATCACTGGCGCTACTTTCAAACTTCCCCTTATATATTCATTCCTAATCTTATCCATTCTAGTCACACCACACATCCATCTCAACATTCGCATTTCAGTCGCATGTACTTTTCTTTCATCCGTCCCTTTCACCGCCCAACATTCTGAACCATACAATGCGACAGGTCTAACGACTGTCTTATAGATTTTCCCTTTTAGTTTAAGGGGCATTCGTGGGTCGCATATTACACCCGAGACCTGTCGCCATTTCATCCATCCCGCATTCATTCTTTTGTTCACGTCTCGGTCAATGTTGCCGTCGTTTTGAAGGAGCGAACCGAGGTACCGGAAATCGGAACAGACCGGTAAGGATACACCATCTAAGGCAATATCATGGAATCGGGAGGGGCCACCGAAATCACAGAACAGATGTTCTGTTTTCGTTCGGCTGATCCTCAGACCAACACTCTCCAATCTCTCTTGCCATTTTCCCAGTCTGCTCTGGACCTCAGACGCCTCTTCCCCGACAAGTACAATGTCGTCAGCGAACATCATCATGCACCAGGGTGCCTGCTCCTGTATGTCTGATGTTAGAGCATCCATTACCAGGAGAAACAGGTAAGGACTTAAAGCCGATCCCTGGTGCAAGCCCACTTCCACATTGAACTTGTCTGTAACGCCAGCTTCTGACCGGACCCTTGTGCTCGCTTCTGCGTACATCGCTTTCATAAGTCTCACATACTTCTCAGGTATTCTTTTCACTTTCATAGCCCACCACAAAACTTCTCTGGGAACTCTGTCGTATGCCTTCTCAAGATCGACAAACACCATATGCAAGTTTCTATGTGCACTTCTGTATTTCTCGCACAGTTGTCGAAGTGCAAATATTGCATCTGTCGTTCCTCGTCCCGGCATAAACCCAAATTGATTCTCTGTGATCTCACTCTCCTCTCTCATTCTTCTTTCTATCACTTTTTCCCAAATTTTCATGCTATGTGACATGAGCTTTATTCCTCGATAGTTATTACAGTCCTGTACATCACCCTTGTTTTTGTAAATGGGCACCAGCGTACTGTTGCACCACTCTTCTGGGATCGCCTCCTCTAGTAATAACTTATTGAAGAACAAAGTCATCCAACTCCATCCATCCGTTTTTAGAAACTTCCATACTTCAGCTGGTATACTATCTGGACCTGTCGCTCTACCATTTTTCATACTCTGCACTGCCATTCTTACTTCATCTACACTCACCTCTTTCACCACACCCAAGTTGGGTGGTACATCGTCTAGTTCTCCGCTCCAGTCATTTTCTTCATTCATCAACCTTCTAAAATATTCCTTCCAACGTACTTTTATTTCATCGTCATTCATTAAAACCTTCCCATCATCACCTTTTATGCATTTGATATGTATGATATCCCTTGCACTCTTTTCTCTCATTTTCGCTAGCCGGTACAAATCTTTTTGTCCTTGGGGGCTTTCCAAGGACTCATAAAACTTGTCTTGGGTATTTCCCCTAGCAGTAGCAACAGCTTTCTTAGCTTCCCTTTTACTCTTCACATATACTTCCCTTTTATTCTGTTTTATCGAGGATCTATCTTATAAAGGAGGTAAACTCCAAAAAACCTACAGTGGTGACACAGACAAACATTTAACATACAATTGTGCATAAGAATATTATGTTTGTCTGTGACACCAACCGGAATGGCTCAGCTTTCTAAACAATATTATAAACTAGCTCATGCCCGCCACTTCGTCCGCGTGGATTAAGGTTTTTCGAACTTCAATTTAAGGAACTTAAATTTTCCGAGATAAAAAGTAGCCTGTGTTATTCCAGACTATAATGTATGTATGTATGTATGTATGTATGTATATTCTTTATTGTACACCACAAAAAACAAAAGAAACAGACATCAAACATGAAAACTTAAAACGTAGGTAAAATAAGGCGGTCTTATCACTAAATATGCAAGCGAGTCTGATTGCAGCCAAGCGCTATATTAAATAAACCCGATTTCTTCCAGACAATCTTATCGATATGGAGAAAATGAGCAAGTGGACAGTGGAAGGTGGTGCATAAAAATAACTGGATGGATGGATGTTTGTTGCTCAATCACGCCAGAACGGCTGAATGGATCTGGATGAAATTTGGCACAGAGATAGATTACAGTTTGGCTGTACATAGGCTACTTTTTATTCCGGAAAATTAAAGAGTTACCGCGGGAACCGAAAAACCTCAATCCACACGGACGAAGTCGCGGGAATTAGCTAGTATTATTATAAAATTATATAAAAACTAGCTTAGCTAACATTAGCTAGTATTAAAGAAATGCCCGCGACTTCGTCTGCATTGTTTAAGTTTTTCTGATTTCCGCGGGAACCCCTTAATTTTCCGGGATAAAAAGTAGCCAATGCTACTCTCCCGGTCCTCAACTATATGGGTATAGTGGAATGGGTTCCACATGGGTTCCACAAAGCACGTCGATCCGTTGCTCCGTTGCGGCGTGATTGAAGGACAAACCAACAAACATAAACACTTTCGCATTTATAATATTAGTATGTTACCTACCTCTCAAGTCCACACTGTAGGTGGTGCCATAATAATTGACCTATAACAATAGAGGCGGCAATAATTGCGACACATTCCCAAAGAGCGGGTCAGCTCTTACACTACTTACTTGTATTAGTCACTCTAGTTTCTAGGTGCCAGAGAGTTATGTTAATATTACTAGAGTAGTTAGGCAGTTTCGTAGGTAGACCTAATAATTAGTCTCCTTTGAATATTCTCAATATTATTTTATAATTATAAAAGCGAAATACCACTCACTGACTCATCACGATATCTCAGGAAATATAAGACATACAAACTTGGAATTTAGAAGGTATAAATAGGTTCCTTCTTCGTAGACATCAGCTAAGAAACGGTTTTTTAGAAAATTCACCCCTAAGGGGATGAAATGGGGGTTAGAAGTTCGCATAAAAGTCCTAAGTTTTTGAAGTTAGACACATGAAAATCGGCATTTAGGTTATTAGTTTTAATAAAAACCTGCATATGCTTTATATAGCCTCTATAGGTAGACCATTTGCAGCGGGAAAATGTCATAATCTCATAGGATTTTTTATTTTTTTTATCAGCTACAAGTTAGCCATTGACTGCGATCTCACCTGATGATAAGAGATAATACAGTCTAGGATGGTAGCGGGCTAACCTGTTAGGAGTATGGCAGATATTTAAGCCCATCCCCCTAATCGGTTTCTACACGGCATCGTACCGGAACGCTAAATCGCTTGGCGGTACGTCTTTGCCGGTAGGTTGGTAATTAACCACGGCCGAAGCCTCCCACCAGGCCAGACCAGGGAAAATTCAGAAATTATAAATTCCCAAATTGACCCTGCCGGGGAACCCGGGACCTCCGCACGTTAAGACAACAGCGCTCAACACTGCGCCACGGAGGTCGTCAGAAAGGAAATCAGAAATTGTACGCGGACGAAGACGCGGGCGACGACAGTTTTTAATATTATGTATATAATATTGTCACGTCATGTATATGTACTATACATGACGTGACAAGTGAGCCAGGTCTGGCCATACTGCCAAAGCAATACTTAAGCAATATTACCTACTCCAAATGACAGTTTGATGTCACGTACCTTGACGTTCCTAAAATAAGGATTATAATTCTAAAATACAAAAGTCAACAATAATGAAACAATATGGCTAATAAACAGTTGGCACTCGGCAGTATGGTCACATGAGTAAAGAAACGGAATGTGGTATGGTAACGTACTATTCTGTGGCCCCTGATGGCAACGTACTATTACCTATTCTGTGGTATGGCCCCCGATCGCATTTAGAACCGGGTAACTATGGTATGGTACGCACGACGCCACGGCACGCAGTGACGTCACGTCTGCGTACTACGCCCCGTGGCGGCCTGCCAATACTTTACTTCTCACCAGGGCTGTCACAAACAACTGATAGGTAATCTTACGAATATTATAAATACGATGGATTGGATGGATGGATGTTTGTTACACAATCACGTCCCAACGGCTGAACGGATCTGGCTGAAATTTAGCACAGAGATATATTATAGTCTGAAATAGCACATGGGCTACTTTTTATCGCGGAAATTCGCTAGTACTTAATACAATGCTAACCAAACCTGACTGTTTCGTTTTTGAAGAATTTAGTTCAGTTATCCTAGTTAATATCCATACTAACTAATATTATAAATGCGAAAGCATGTCTGTCTCTTCGTCGGGCTATCTGTCTTACTGTCTGGTTGCTACGCTTACACCCGATATATTTTCACCCGATTTCGATGAAATTTGGTATACAGATAGGTTACAGATAGGTGCCCGCCAACCCGCATTGGAGCAGCGTGGTGGGTCTAAGCTCTATTTCCCTCTCTCCTGTGAGAGTGGAGGCCTGTGCCCAGCAGTGGGACGTTAATGATGATGATGATAGGTTACATCCCAGGAAAGAATACTTTATATCCCGGAAAATTAAAAAGTTCCCGCGGGAATCTGAAAATCTTAATCCACGCGGACGAAGCCGCGGGCATCGTCTAGTACATTATTACCTCTGATGGAGTGTAACGATTGAGAATATAATATTATTCGATCGTTACACTGTAGCAATTATTATATCGTAAGAGCCTTCCAGAATTCTACTAAAATATCCTTTGTTGGCAGCCCTGTAAAGACCTCACGCAACACGACCGATACAATGCAACAAAACGAGTGTATCGGTGTACCGTTTTGTCGCTAATTGCCTCGTTCGGTGTGAGTGCAGCGCTAATTATTCACCGCGTTTATTGTCAGACGCCTTCAATTCACATAACATAACGTATACAGAATAATTAGAGAATGAGAAAGAAGAGACGACCTGCAGGAGAACACGGCAGATTCTGCCGCATTTGACTGGTCCGTAGCATTTTACGGTAAGATATTAGTTAGGTACAGTTTAAAAACACCAATCACCTCTGATTGGCTAACGCTCTTTGGCTTTTTGGCTAAAATTCATACGACACAGTCCATCTGACAAATGACAATTCAGTCAATCACAAAATATTTGTGATTGTAGCAATGATTGGTGCACTTTTTCGGAGTTCTATAAAATGTCCTTCTATCTCATAAATACTCTTTACGTTGGCAGCCCTGCAAAGACCTCACGCAACACGACCGATACAATGCAACAAAACGAGCGTATCGGTGTACCGTTTTGTCGCTAATTGCCTCGTTCGGTGTGAGTGCAGCGCTAATTATTTACCGAGTTTATTATCAGACGCCGTCTAGACGCCGCGCCGGCCTCGCTACACACGTGGAAGGTTGACTGGCGAACCAATGCGCGGCCGTGCAGATAACAGCACCCATAGTACCACTTTGAACCACTTGTGCCGATTTCACCAACTCCGCGTAACGTTTAACCTAGGACTAAAATTGATGTTTTGACAGATGTTATGTAGTAATACTGTCAACTTTTCAAATTTAATCCTAGGATAGACTTTATTCGGAGTTGGTGAAATCGACATTATAGATCCATTAATTGGTACGCTGATACACAAAAATGTCTTACAGATATTTAGAGAATGAAATTGAATTGGTACATAACATTTTTGGAACTCAAAAATATGCAATTTTGGGACTTTCTTATCGTTTGAATTGTTTTCTTCTAATACGATATTGAAATATCAACGTTTTTTGGAGGACCTGCCAAAAGACGTTAATATATTCACGTCTCGCTAATTTTATGTTTGACAGCCATTTTATGTTGACTTCTGACGTCACAATTCAGTATTTCATACAAAATCCTATAGTTACTAAGTGGGCGTTTTGAAGTCTGCAAAAAGGACCTGATTTGATTAGTTGTCAAAAACCCAATTCTATGACTGAAAACCACCCGTGCGAAGCCACGTCACATGGCTAGACTTCTAACAGCTCCTTATTTTCCTAGCTGTTAAAACAATGATCCCTAATGGAGCGACTAATTTATACCACGGCGGCATATGCGTGTGACTTTATAGACGTACTCTAAGCCAGGAATAAAGTCATTACTGATTTTTATTATTTGCATACGTGCCTGGCATGGATAGACGTCACTTGGTCTAGAAAAAAAGACTTGGACGCACACGACTGCACTGCGCGACTGATTTATCGACTCAAGTTTTTCCCGTCACGAAAATTTTCGATTAGGAATTCCTATAGACATCCCTGGGATGGTAAATACTTTGCATAAAGTAATTAAACCATCATAGCACTAACACAAGTCGGAAAATTTTTGGTCGCAAGTGAAAAGTTTACGTAAACTCTACTAAAAGTAGTATCGTATCCTTCATAGCAAGCATGTTCACGAAAAAATGCTCGGAAAAAACCACTAAATAAAAAGAAAAAAAAAATGTAACACTCACTCCCTCAGAAATCTCACGAAAAGACTTAATTTTTATAACCCGAAAACTACCAAAAATCGCTGAACATACATGGGGTATTTTCCGATAGGTCTAGGTACGAATAATCTAATTTTTCTTTTGGACGTCACTATTTGGACCACCGTGTTTAACGTATACGGTGAGCATTAAACGAATGAATTCTGAAAAATCATTCTCCAAAGTGGTTAAATAGCGGAAATCCATACTTCCATATCCATACTAATATTATAAATGCGAAAGTGTGTTTGTCTGTCAGTCTGTCCGTCTGTCTGTCTGTCTGCCTGTCTGCTACGTTTTCACGGCCCATCTGTTCAACCGATTTTGATGAAATTTGGAATAGGGACAGTTTGTATCCCGGGGAAGTGCATAGGCTATTTATCCCGGAAAATAAAAGAGTTCCCACAGGAATAAAAACACCGTAATCCATGCGGACGAAGTCGCGGGCATCATCTAGCAGGAGCGGCGCGGCGTGGCGTCGGATGCAATACGCTCGTTCCATACATTTTGTATGAAATGTTTTCAGCGGCGAACGGAAAACGTGGGAGGAACGGGCGTCATTATCAGATCGCAACATCGCAATCTGTCGTGTGTGAATAGCTCCTTACAAAGTGAGACGCTGAATTTTAGATCGGATAATCATGTTTTCCTCCTACACCCTAGTCTGTTTGAGCCTAAACGCGCGCGTACCAGTGATCGATTTGTAGTACAAGAAATGAAGATTAAATTCAGTGGCGTGCAGTTCATAGAGGCATAAAAGCACTGCTTAAGTGCTTACCCAAGTGGAAATACGTCAATGCTCATTTTTTAACAAGAAAGTAAGTAAATAAGGTATTCTGACTAATCAATGCCTACCCTAACTTCAAACCCTGTCCACGCCACTCAGAAGATATCATACTGTGGAGTGCGGTGAGGATTAAAACTCCGGGGAGAGCTTTGATTTCCCGGGATAAAAAGGATCCTATTTCAGTCTCAAGATGCAAGCTACCTCTTTATAACCCTATCCAGGATAATAAAAATAGTTATATCTCTTTTCCTCTTCGGAGTACAGTCACTAGTGAGAAAAGGACAGAATGCTAACTGTCGTCCTAATAGAATCTAGATAATATGATAGTATACCTAATTTCGTTATGAGCGTTTCAAAGTAAGTACTTAATAAACAGACATATTTTCGCAAAACATTAGTATGGATGAACAAATAAAACAATTGAATGCAGTCAAATTATTATGTTTATTGGTAAATACTAAATGAAAGTGAATAACTAAATGTTTTAATATAAGTATAATTACCTATACTCATTTTCAATCAGAAAATATTTTAAAATAAATTTATGATTTAACTATAATAAAATTAGTTTCATATTATGCTTCTCTATTAGCAATTTTTGAAACTTAAATGTCTCATGTTCAGTTTTTTTAATGCATTTAAGATAGGTGCATTATGCCATTATTTTCATGCCTGTGCCCTTGTCGTTTTAACATAGCAAATTCGATTCGAAATAGTATCGAGCGTTCGAGCACGTTGGCGTCAAAGTAAAATGGTCCCAAAAGACCTTGATTTAAAGTCACAAACTCAGTACAACTGACTTTAATATCGAAACGTTTCCGTTTGGAGCGCTGGCTGTGAATGGATGGAATTGAGCTCTAAATCAATGCAATTCAAATTCATTTTACTTTGATGCCAATGTGTTCATACACACGAATGATTGAACTAATTAAATAAAAGGCATTAATGTGATCTACTTATAAGCAAACTTGCCTATAACAGACCATGCACCTCTTTAAAAATACCTACTCAATTACATGAACTAAATATTAATAAGCCAAAAAGGGTTGTCTATGCCTAACGCCTGTCATTAAATAATGTAGATACAACAACTGCGTATAGATTTAGAGTTTTTTGTCGAATTTAGGTTGTCTCTATTTACTGTGGAGTCAGACTGGCTGGGGAAGTCAAGGTTCCTCGACTCAATTGGGAACAACTGAAGAGGTCTAACGTCATATCTATCAATTCTTCGCGTTATCGTGGAATTCTCTCTTTTACTATTAAAAGTAATGGTATTCTCACTAGAGGACGGAGAAGATTTATCTTCAGATTTAAATCTATTTAAAATTTCCTTCTTACAAGTTTCTATATCTATTTCAGATTTAAAATTGTTTTCGATAACTTGGCAACCGTTACTAACTTTAGTTTTATTACAAATGCATTTAGATTTCTCAGTGCTATCTATTAATGTTTGGCCAACATTAATTGTCTTTTCAGACGACTCTACAAGGCCTTTAAATAGCTCTTTACAGTTGCATTTAGAGTTTTCATTATTACGTGTTATGTTGTTTGTATTATTTGGTATTCTATTTATTTCACAAGCTTGTGATATGTCAAGCTGATTCAAATTAACTAAAATCCTCTTTACTATATCAAAAGCACTTTGATTGAGCACAAACTCTTCTGCATTTTTATTTGATCCTAAATGGTTATCTGATTTAACTACAATTTTTATTCTGCAACCGCTACCAACAGAGTTTAAGTCTTCGCTTATTTTTGATGTGTTTATTTTGGTAAGCGAGCTCGTACTATATTTAGGATGAGTAGCAGTCGCAATAGAGGCTACCTTTTCAACCTTAGCTTCAAGCTGTGACTGTTGAATTGGCAATAGAGATGTAATTATTAAAGCATCGCTGGATTTTTTTCCGCACCTTGGGAACGTGGGATTTGATTTTGAAATTGAAGATATGAAAGTTTTAGGTGAATCTGGGAATTCAACGAATTTCTGGTTAATACTGTAAAAACTTTCTGCTTTTTGTAAAGGCACACCCACGAAATTATCAGTTTTTCCGGAAGTACATAATTTATCATCATTTTCCTTTTCAATTTCATCCACCTGTTCCTTGTTAACTTTACTATCTTCATCCAGTGTGATGCGTACTATTTCGTTAAATATTTTTACAAATTCATCAATACCTTCCGTGCAGACCACTTTGTCGGTTTTTGAATTTGGTATTTTTGTGCTGATACAAGCATCTTCTTTCAAAAAAGTATTGACATCAGTTTGAGAGCCAGTCTGAAATTTATTTTCGCGGAATGTGACTTTTCTTTCTGGTTGTTGTGATTGATAAATGTAAGGATTTTTAATATTATCGTTACGTAAGAAAGTTTCATTTATTTTAGAAACGCTTTCATCAATTTTAGATATATTTAGTATCGATAGCTGACTTTTAACAACACTGTCTTTTATATTACACTGTATATTTTCATAATCTGCTTCATTCTTGCCGTCCATTTTGTTTCGGTCTCTTTTATCCATCTAGAATAATCAGCCACTTAATACAATAACCTCAAAGGAATTCCGTTTAATGTGATGTTCACTGGTATCAGTTGCTGCTTTTGTCAACGTTTAAAATATTTTTAGTCATCACCATTATAAGAACGACTCCTATTTATTTGTTTAAAAGATGAATCTGATTTTTTATACACTCTCAAAATTATGGTATCAGATTTACTAGAACACTCAGCTTGTTTCTTATCCATGAATAATCTCAAAGGTCTACAATCATATTTATCAGATCTTCGCGTAGAGGTCGATGCATCGACTTTTGTTGTTACACATTTGGACGAATTTTGCCCTTGAGAAGTTGTGCTATCAGAGGATTGATAAGACTTTGAGCAACATGATTTAAAAGAGTTATTAGATTTGTTTTGTGATGAACAACTACAGGATTTATTACATTTATTTTGATGGGAGTCAGAAAATCTAAGAGATTTTTTGAAAGAAAAATTGCTTTCATTACGCGAATCATTACAAATTGATGATGTGCTACTTAGTTGTTGGTTACAAGTTTGACATATTTTACTGCTATCTGATATGGATTTTGTGCTACGTGAAGATTCACATAAACTTTTATCTGATTCTTGCTCACAACTCTCATTGAATAGGTCCTGATTACATTTCCAAGATTTACGTTCTGTTTCATATTTTTCATTTTTACAATTACACAGACTGGTTTTAATAGGTTCTTTAGGAACCTTATTGCATGAGCATGATGATAATTCTTTTTCCACTTCTGGCACAGATGAACATGAAAATTTAGGGCTGGTTTTGTTTTTCTGACAACTACATTCTTGCTGTTTTGTATGGCACGTAGTTTGCAAAAGGGGTGGTTTTTCTTTAACGTTTTTTGCACATGTACAATTGGGGGTATCGATAATCGGTAAACTTCGAGATTTATTACCAAAATGATCAGTTTTGAAGTCATTTACGAAATTATCCCTAATTTTATCACAACTTTGAGACAATATTGATGGGGCTTGATTATTGCTGGAACATTTGCATGGTAGCTGTTGTGATTTCAAATAAATGTTTGTATCCTTACAACTACATGTAGTGATAGCAGTAGATGGTTCCCGTTTGTCAGCTTCTGACGAACATGAGTGGTAGGAAACATTTTTCTGAATCAAGTAATCCTTTTGTTTTGAACCAGAACTCAATTTTGCAATTCTTGTATTTTGATCTTGATGAATTTTGCTAGATTTGTTGGAAGCCTCTGATTTACTCAATCCTAATAATATCAGCTTAATTAGGTTGAAAGTACTTGGTGTAAGCTCGAATTTGGTTTCATTTATATTATTTTGTTTAGAATCTTCATCAGGCTTAGAAACTATTTTGACTTTGAGTCTGTTGCTAGCTGGTTTTAGTCCGCCACTACGCTTATTGTGACTTGTACAGCTGCTGCTAGCGGATTTTGCACTTTCACAGCTTTTAAAGTGACTCGTACTACTCCCTAGACTCTTACTAGAACAATTAGATGATTTATCACCTAAGTTAAAATTAACTTCCTGAACTAATGATTCACTTTCAGACACGGGCTGACTTGAATCGTTTGAATTCACTGAAATGGGTTGAGATACTATTGTAAGAGTACTTGTATCCTTCTTGCAAGGCTTTCGAGCTGTATTACTAGAATCTGTAGATGCAGTACTAGGCGTTCTTGATACCTGTTTGTAACTTTTTTTAGAAACAATAGGATCACTTCTCATCTTCTTTTCTGTTTTCACGGTCTTCATTCTACGTTCTTCACGCATATTACCATCTTTATCCGGTTTCTTAGTTACTTTGACAATCTCTTTAAACGTCCGCATATATTCACCAACTTCTGAGCGTCCCATCTTATCTTTTAATGATATTGAACTAGCCAATGTTTTGCAAGGGAAACCACTTTCAAATCCAGTTTGTATTTCTTTATCTTGAAAAGAAACTTTATTTTGTGCTTTTCCAGATTCACAATAAACAGGCTTATTATGTTCATTTTCAATTGTCGGTTTAGAGTATCTAATTTGATCAGATTTGGTGTTTCTAGTCATACTTTCCTTGGTAGCTGATTTACTGCAACACATTCCAGATTTCACGTTATCGTTTGCGTTTTCATGCGGTGGTATATCACTATGAACGCCTTTAACTCTTTTTTTACAAGAAGAAAATATATAATTATTTTTATTATCATCTTTAATGGATGGAGTGCAACTACAAATAGGATCTGACAAATATCCTATCTGTGTCGCTTTATCGTAAAATGAAGCCTTAAAAGGTCGACAGCTGGAATTGTATTTATCATTTATAGATTTTTGTTCATCATTAAAACTAACAGCAACTTTAGTCGACTTTAGTTGACAACTTTCTTTTCTTGGGGTATTAGAGTATTTACGATTATCAGTCTGTATTGTTTTATCAGCAAATGACACTTTAAATTCTTTCCCAATAGGCTTATTCAACTGCTCGCAGCTACAAACGAGTTCTATATTAGGATTTTTCAATAGGGTGCAACTGCAAACAGATTCCTCTTTGTCTAACGGTTCACAAATACAAATTGATTCGTCAGAGTTATTTGTTTCTAAGATTTCACAACTACAAGTCTTATCAAGTTCGTCAGGCATCTGTGATTTAACATTAGACATTTCAGATTGCTTAGTTTTAATAGAGTTACAACTGCTGGAAGGCTTTTTGGTTTTCTTACATGAAGCAAAAATATATTCATGTTTTTCAGTATCACCTTCAGCTCCAATATTTCTTTGAAAATTAGGTTTTTCTTGGGAACTTGATGAAAGACAAACGCATGGACCTTTATCTTCTTCTTCAATTGCAGTACTATTGCATGCTGCAAAAATATATTGGTTATCAGGTTTACTGTGACTTTTATCTTGCTGATACACTTCGTTGTTTTCTGCAAGAGATTCTGTTTGTGAACTACTAAAAATATCAATTTCTTTATTTTCTTTGCAGCAAACGCTTGCCGTGACTTCGTTTTGAGTATGTGTTTTTTGTTTATCAGAACTCATGCAACATGGTTCTGGTCCGTCACCTGTCTTGATCTTTTGACAAGAACAGGTATCTTTTTTATTAACTTCTTCTTTTTCTTTATTCTTTTTTATTTTCAATTCCTTAAATCTTTTTAATCTAAAGTTATCTTCTCTTTCAATCTCTTCTAATTCAGAGGTTATGTAGTGGCAGCTCAGTTTGATTCTTGGAATTACCAGTTTTGATAATACATTCCATTTCCTGTGGAAACAAATTCTTGACTTAGGACTGATTTAGGATATTTAAATTGGTAGCTGCAGATAAGTACCCTTCCATTCTCTTGGTTTTATTATAGACAACTGGATATTGATTTGAGATGAATTAAAAATGGCCCGATAGTACAGTCAATCCAAAACTAGTATGGTTAATGTTTAAATGTTGCAAACAATTGTTCAAGTTCAGCTTTTTTCTTTTGATTAAACAATAAATTGAATAATTAGATTAATTAACTAATTTTAATAAATTTACTAATTATTATCGCCTTTAGCTTAATACTACTTTATTACCTTGCCGCGCAGTGGCCTTAAATATTATTAAAATATTTTTGTCCAAGTCATAAAGGCTTTACATTATGCTAAAAATAATAAAATAACGACTGTTAAATACAAATTTTATTCATTCAATCAAGCCTAAGTTAGGAAAGTCAAGCTGAGTATTTGAAAATTAAGTAACATTTACTGACTTTCAAAATAAAAACACATTATCAAGCGAAACGCATCTCCTTAAACGTGGTTCTATAAACTGGGGGTTTTTAATGCCTGCGTCTGATTGCGTACTTTTTATAGACTGACTAAAACAATGACTATTATAGCCGGGCAATGTACATAAATTAATATGTTTGGTGCTTCCTTCATCTAAATGTTCATCAGAAGTATCATCATCATCACTGAGCAAAGAAGTTATTGTTGGGTCCCGTTTAACTTTGTTCAATGTAATGGTTTCCGTTTCTTCCCATGCCGTTCCATCCGAGTTCTGTCTTGTTGTTACCCTGACTTTTTTATGTTTTTGCGTTTCATAATAACCTAAACTTTCTTTTTCGGCGTCGCTTTCTTCATTTTCTGATGTCTTGCTTACTCTTTCTGGACTCTTTCTGATTTCTCTTTCTGAACTTTTCCTACTTTCTGAGCCTGTTTTTTCTGTTTCTTTTTCCCTTTCTTTAGCAAGAAGTTTACACAAATCACAAGCAGATACTGGTTCAGTTATATTTTCTCTTTCTGAAATTGTATGATTTTCTTTCCCTCTCTTTTGATTTTTTTTTGCAATAAATTTACATAAATTACATGGCGATGATGGCTCAGATACAATTATTGGCGTTGTTGGATTTTTTTCTTGCTGTTTGCTAGCTGAATTTGAGCAATTAATACATAAACTTTCATTTGATGATTTTTCAAGCACAAAAGTGTTGCTGCAAGTACCACAAATAGGGTTTTCATCTTGGTCAATTGGTTGTTTGACAATATCTGATTTAGAATCTATTTCATTGATACAAGACCCAACACATTCCGAACTTAAACCTTTTTTTGGTGTTACTGGTATTTTTCTTTCATTACTATACATTTTATGTTTGGTTTCATCGCATAATTTTAAAAAGTCTTCTATGCTTACCGTTATTACTCCTTCTTCTTTAAGTTTTTTGATCATGCTCATGACCTCTTGGACGTTTGACTCTAAATCTAATAGAACTTTGGGCTGTTGTTGACTTTTAGTTTCAATCTTATCCTTTATTTCCTCGAAAGCTTTAATAAAATCTTCAACGCTTTGTCCTAAAACACCTTCCGCTTTAGCTTCAATACCCAATCCTATTGCATCATCAATATTCTGAATTAAATGTTGCAAATCAGCATCCGTTTTTAATTCAACTTTTTTATGAGAAAGTGAGTTTGTAAGCTTTTTATCTTTTGGAGAACTTACAGTTGCCCCTAAATTTGTTGATGATTGTGTCCAAATATCTATTTTTAAATTCATATCATCACATGTTTCAAGAAATTCATCTACATTGGCAAACAATAAACCTGATTTCTTGTATTCCCTTGTAATGTTTGTTACGCCAGATATTAGATCCCTAAGTTCCATCAATCTATCCTTAACACTTTTTTCGCGCACTGTGAATTTACTTTCCTTAAAAATGTTAAGCTTCTCATCTACTTCATGACAAGTTCGGGTGAAACTTTCAACATTAAATGGTAACTTTAATACTGGCTTAATTTCTTTGATAATGTTTATAACTCCGTGCAAATGATATTTCACATGTTCTAATTTGTGTTCAAAAATATCATCTCCTGTTTCATTAGTATCAATGCACTTAAAAGACTGATCTAATTTAAGTTTACACTTTCCACATGATATTTTATTATCTAATATAAAACGTTTCTCAAGTTTCAAGTTCACTGCATCACAGGATTTAATAAACTCATCTACATCTTGAGATAATATACCCTGTTTTTTATATGCTGTGGTAATTTTCTTGACATCATTTATTATATCCTTAAGTTCATCCAATTCATTTTTACTGCCAAACTCTTGCTGTACTGATATAGCCCTTAAATAAATATCAAGCTTCTGTTCTACACCTTGACTTACTTGAACAAAATTTTCGCCACTAGGAGACAGTGCTATTTCTGGCTGAAATTCTTGTATTATTTCAATAACTTTAACTAAATTAAATTTTAAATTTGTCAACTTTTGCTCTAGAATTGCTTCTGTTTTATCAAAACCTTGTTTATCTACTTTAAAAAACTCATCTATTTTTAATTTAGCTGTCTCACACATTTTCAAAAATTCAATTATATCAATTTTTTCAACACCACTTTGCAGGAGATCTTTACCATAAATAATAAGATCATTTAAAAGACTTTTTATGTAGTCTAATCGGTTAGCTGCACAGGTTGAAGGCTGTACAGAATGGATGGAATCCGAAGATGTATATAATTCTTTAAATTCTTTTTCACTAGCTGTAGCTATTGCAATTTCATCTCCGTGTTGGAATAATATGTCTGATTGTACTGGTGATACATTCTTGTCACACATTAAGCATGTCGGTACGGGTCCAGGCTTTTTCTCTTTAAGATCGCGATCTCTTTTCTTTTTTTCTTTAACTTTTTTTAATCTATGAAACTCTTCTCTAGCCATTTCCTCTAACTCCGTTAAAATATACCCCACAGTTACGTTCGTTCTCGGTATCACTATTTTTTTAAGCACATTCATCTTCCTGCAGACAAATAATAATAAATAGAAATATTAAAATCACTCATTTCAAGCCATTATCCCACCCTTCTTCTCTTTTAAAGACGTTTCGAGATAATTAAATTAAATTTTAAAGAAGCCATTTATGTGGCTTTTAACAGAAACTTAAAAATAAAACTAAAAATGAACTATTTGTATCAAGTGATTTAATATCAATTTAGATTAAAGTTCCTAGCTGCTAGAAGTTTTTCTTTCACTTTCCTCATCAAAATTATCGTTGCATTCCTCTCTTCTTGGCGTAAATACATTTTGGTATGATGGTACGGAAACTCCCGTAGCTAAAAATATCGTGGCATTATTAATTTTAGTACTTGTACTTTTCACAGCTGGAGTTGATGAGTGATTGCCTGCATTTAATAAATATTGTTCCGAATAAGAATTTGAACGTTTTAAAGTTAAAGATACTGGTAAATTATTGTAACTAGATGTGCTGAAGTTACAATCTAAATCTGTTGACAATAATGTGATGGAAGACATACAAAATCTTTCCGTAGGATCTGACAGCGGTGCGAATGTACTAAAAACTTCTGATTTTACTTGACGTATTATTTCCTCTAACGGGTCAATAGATTTCGACGGTTCAACTGTGACCACACCTATAGTCTTCGAGCGAGAATAAGGATTAGACTTATTAGACGAGCTTGAAGCCTGACTTGAAACATTTCCTGATCTATTAGCTGAACTTGGTTGACTTGGAGGAGGCGTTTTTCCTCTAACGGGGCCTCTTACTTGTCTTTCTATTTTTATCTCCTTTTTCTGCATGCTAATTGTACCATCCTCATTTCTAACTTTAACTATTTTTGTGATTTCTTTAACCTCCTTTTCGGAAACACTCTTGACATTGCCTCGGAATTCTTGAACATGTGTTTGTGTTGAGGGATTATCTGCTGTAATTGAATCAGTTTGTAACTCCTCATCTTGAGTTTTCATATATTTGTCTTTACAAGTATCACACAATGCACTAAAATCTATATCACCTGGTAAAGTTGCTTTCCTTGAATCATCATCTTTATATAATGATACAACATCATCGTCTCCACATGTATGTCGTTTAACTTTTACTTCTTTTTTAGCTTCTAATGTTAGCCCTAATTTCGCCTTTAGTTCTTCAGCGGTTCTTATAAGTTCTTCAAAACTGGAATTCACAAATCCTTTTTTACCCATATTTTCAGTTATGTCAACTATATTGTTTATGTGATCTATTAACTTGTTGATTTCGTCCAGCACTAACTCATCACTATGAAATTCTAATTCAGATATCATAGGTGATGCAAGGCTTACACTTTTACTTTCTTTGTATTTATTTGACATTTGCTGTTCAGTGACATCAATTTCACAAGTCGGGCAACACGTCACATCTTCACCTTTATCTTTGCTTTTAGCTTTATTCTTATCCCCATACATCCTCCTTTTTATATCCAATATCTTTTTTAATCTAAAAAATTCTTCTCTGGCAAGTTCTTCCAGTTCGTTATTAATGTAACCCATAGTGACATTTGTTTTTGGGATAACAATTTTCGATAATACGTTCATCTTCCTGTCAACAATAATTTGAAACTATTTTGTTAAGTTGGCTTACTGTACTGCCGACAACTTCCCCATTTAAGGACTGTGGACGGTATATTTTAATTTATCGTAGAGATAACATTTTAATTTTCTTGTTCTCTTAGCAATAGATAATAGGTATAACAATTTCAAGTAGATATTGTTTGTTAATGCCAGTTTCCGCTTTTGAAATTAATGATCTCGCTGACGATTGCGTGTTTTTCGAAAAGCTTTTTTTTTAATTTACCATATTTTATGAGAACGTAGCTCAGTTGTCACAGATGAAATAAAACTTCATAAATAGGCCTAACTACCTCGTTCGTCTAGTTTTTAGCATGTTCGTCTGTGTTCGAGGTCCCGGGTTGGTTCGAGTCCTGGGTCGGGCCATAATTAAGTATTGAGTTTTTGACTAGATATTCCCAGTACTTGCCCAGAGTTATTAAGTTGGCGGTGTATCACCCCCGTACCTCGGAGAGTACGTTAAGCCGTTGGTCCGTTACGTACGTTATCACTAACATGATTTAACAGTCGTTAAAAAGCCCACCAACAGGCACTGGAACTACGTGGTGGGTCTAAGCTCTAATTCCCTCTCCTATGAGAGTAGAGGCCTGTGCCCAGCAGTGGGGTAAATAAGCCTAAACTGCCCTGAATACGAGCTAGAGAAGAAGATTTACTATAGGTTATGATCTCACTAACTGGGTGCAACCTCACAAAAATAAATCAGATATAATAAGTTGAATAAATGGCTAGCAGCCTCATAATTTCTACTACCTATGTAAAAGACTCCTTATTTCTTAAAATTAGTCCGTAAGGAGTTATTGTCAAAAACTGTTTTTGGGCGTCATTTTTCCAAAATGGCGGCGCGAGCGGCATAGATACGAGGTGCCAAAGTGGAAATTCAGAAAGAGCACGTCAAAATCTATAAAATACACCAATTTTCAAAACTCCCGAGAAACTTACTTGTGGTTAAGCCCCTTTTGAGCGCCAAATTGCTGGGTTAATGACAGTTTTAAGTATTTTGCACGCCATTGCATAGCTGATCGTAACTTACTCAACCCTTATTGTTCGCGCCCGATGCAAGCCTCGGCGCGTGACGTAACACGCCCCGTCGGCGCCGAGTGACGCGGGCGCTGTAGTCTAAAAAACAGTTCACTTTTGTCCGCGAGCGCAAGCTGTCGCAAAATCACAGCTAATTTTGAGGTTAAAAGTCGTGAGCGTGCCTTTGGTTTGTTGGACGTACTTGTTTTCTTTTTGGTGCTCACGCGACCCATTTGCTTGAATTGTGATAAGTTGTAATTATCCGTTGTGTTTGACTATTGAAATAAACATATCTTTGTTCGTCTTGTACGATAACCTGTGTCAGTGAGTTGATATATTTGTGCCACGTTTTTGTGTATATTGTGCGGGTAAGCCGCAGTCTGTCGGCGCTAAAGGGAGCTTGTCCGCTCGCCCGGGTCTCCGCGTCTCGCCGGCTTGGTAGGCCTGGATACACCCTCACTTACTCACAGAACCCACAACCCTCATAACTCACACCACTCACACACACTCAGGCCTGACCAGTTAAATGAAGTGCGCCGGGACTGAAGGTTAGTGTAGTACCTAATAAACGTTCCTAATTTAATTGTGATTATGTATTTGTGTTGTATCCGTAATTAATTCTTTATTAACGTGCTTCTTTTAACGTGAATTTTGTAAGATTGTACCGAGTTGTAATTTTGCGACAGTCGTACGACATTTGTCGTCCGACCCGAATTTGTTCTACCTTGCCAGGTCGATCGGCTGAGGGCCGTTGGTAATAGGTAGGTGCCGGCGACAGCCGTAGCACTCGTGTCGGACTCAACCCGTTTATGTAGTGTTCTTATAGAACTGCAGAACCGTCGCACGAACTCGCTAAGAATAGGTACTAATCTTAGGTACTAATCTTAGTCCCATTTAATTGAGTGCCCTCGATCTTGCCCCCCTCCGCTTCCACCATCGGTCTGGTTGGAGGTTACGACCTCTACTTAGGCCGCTGCCTGTGCTTGTCCGAACTAACCCGCTGATGGGCCCCGGGATCTAATTCTTTTGTACGGACAAGCCCGGGCCGAAACATTTGGTAGCAGAGCGTGGTTCAGCGCCCTCTAGCGGAGTTGTTGGGCTTGATCGAGCGCGCTTACCCACTTTGTTCGCTTAATTAATTAATTAGTTTTTTTTGTTTGTACTTAATTAAGGTGTTTACTTTGTTTCATTAGATACTTGCTTGTAGGTTAAGTTAACTTAATTGATGCAATTCGTTTTGTTTAATTGCGTGGCGTACTTGATTGCTTGATTTGTTGCAATTTGTTGTTTAATTGCGTTTAATTAATTGTTTAATTTGTTTGCAATTTATTGGTTGTTTATTTGCGTTTAATAATTTAATTTGTTGCCACTTGGCCTTTTCTTTGAAGTTACGTGCCAATTTGGTTAAATATATTTGCTTATTTGAATTGCTAGGGCTGCCGCAATCCGGTAGGGTTGTCACTACTGATTCGGCATTTATTGATTTGAAACGACCCTAATTTTTTTTTGCTTTTTTTGCTTTGTTTGTTGCTTGTTGAATTTGTTTGTATATTGTCGCCATGCCGAACGCTAAGTCACCGTCCTACCGGATGCAAACCGAGCTCCGATGGGCCTCGAACGCTCATGCTCTAATTAGTCGCCCTGACAGAGCGGCGAGCCTGTCACAACGGCTCGAGCAGGTCCAGTCCCGGCGGGCCGTCTTTGAGGAGGCTTGTGCAGAGTTCATTAACTCGACGACAGATGCGGAGGAGCTCGCGTCGGCTCAGCGCGACTTTGACCAATTTTTTGAACTGACCGACGACCTCATCGAGGCAGGGGCCAAACAAAGGAAGGAGTCCCGCCTTAGTGGCTTGCTCGCATCTCCTCGACCGCAGCCTAAACCGGCGTTGTTAGGTCGACTTCCCACACTGGATCTTCCCAAGTTCTCGGGCAAGCTGCCCGACTGGATGGGCTTTGTTTCTATTTTCGACAGTCTGGTCGACTCGCGTCAGGACCTCACCGCGGGTCAAAAAATGTCGTACCTGCTGGCCTCCCTGGAAGGGGAAGCCCTGAGGGTGGTCTGCCACCTTGACCTGTCGGAAGACAGCTACCCCACTGCTAGAGAGCTCCTCGCCAGTAGGTACGCCAACGTGCGCCGGCTAGCTGATGCGCACATGGCACAGTTGATGTCCCTCCCGGTCCTCAAGGACCGAGCTCGGTTGCGGGAGGACATCATTGACCCGGTAGTGGTTGCCTGCAACGCGCTACGCCGCTTGAAAATGCCTGTGGACCAATGGTCCTTTTGGCTGTTGCACCAGGTCCTGTCACGCCTACCTCTCGACCTGAGGATCCATTTTGAGGAGAGGTATGGCGGCGATGGCGCAAACTACATCCCCCCTTTTGCTGACCTCCTCAAATTCCTGGAGCAGCAAAGTCGCCAGGTCGAGAATGCGGTTGGCGCCGGCCCTTCGGCTGGAACGTCTGGTCGGACAGCACCACCAGACCGGAGACTGAGTGCCCCACCCAAGGCACCCAATCTCAAGCAGGAGAGGGGTGCGCGCGCAGCAGATCGTCGGACCATACCACACTACAGTGGTCTTGCAGCCACTGATGCGGCCCCCTGCGCCTATTGCCGCGCACCTACTCATCGGACGTCTGATTGCCCGAAGTTCCTCGACAAGCCAGTCCATGCTCGGCGGGTTATAGCGAAGGAACGTCGCTGGTGCTACTCCTGTTTGGAGCGTCACCTCCAACGTGACTGCTCGCACCAGAACCCATGCCGTTTTTGTGGAGGCAACCACTTGCCGATCTTGTGCCTCAACCGGAATGGTGTTGGTCGTCCGGAATCGACCGGGCGCGCTCCCCGCACGGGCGGGGGCGCTTCCCCAGATCACTCTTCCGGCTCTACCAGGCGGTCACCGACCAACCAATCCGCACCTGGGTTTGTCAGGGGCTCGAGCCCCCGCGGGTCCGGGGTTTGCCCCGCCAGGGGCGGGGGGGCTTCACCCCCCCCTAGCCGTTTTGATGCTGGCCTTGCTGCGGTGCCGACAACCGCTCGACCGGAGCGTTACTCACCTCCACTCCACGAGTGGCCGAGATTGGAGCGCCGACCACCTCGAATGGGCCGGCAGCGATATTCCTTCCCGGACGCGGTCTATGGAACGAGGTCTGCACTGCCGCCTCGGGAGAACCCGTGGCTATACCCAAACGGTGGACCGTCTCCACCGCCCGTTGAAGTACCCCCTGAGTTCCGTTTTGCGGACCCCCGGTACGAGCGGTTTGAGGACCAGCCCGACGAGGGCGACCCACAATAGGTAGTCGCCGCCCTAGCTCCAACCACAGCCACCTCTCCTGCAAATTTTGATCCGCAGCCAACCGTCTGTCAGACAGTTCTGTTGCCGACGGTCTCAGTGAGAGTGTTTAACCCGAAGGGCGAGTCTTTGATTGTCCGCGCCCTCTTGGATTCGGGTTCTCAGCGCTGTATTTGTTCGTATTGGTTGGTGGGAAGACTAGGGCTCCCTTGGAATCCTGAATCGCGCCTAATGATAGGCATAGGAGGTGCCGAACCCCCGACTCCAAGGGGACGAGCAGAGTTAATGTTTGGCCCTGTTGAAGGCCCTCTTCGAATTTTGGTTAGAGTGAATGTTCTCGACGACATTGTAGGTTCTCTCCCGGCTGTTCCTATAAACGGCACAGCAGTTCGTTGTACGTCGGGTCTAACTCCGGCGGACCCTCAGTGGTCTGAACCGGGCCCCATGGATTTGCTTCTGGGTGCCGACGTTGTGAGTCTGATTTTGACAGGGGAGGTTAAGACATTGCAGAAGAATGGATTGTCAGCTTTGTCAACCATCTTTGGGTATAGCTTCATGGGTCCGGTCTTATGGTCGACCTCCCCACCTGAAGTGGACCAACTCCAAGTGATAGGGGTATCACTCTCAGACTTGGTCCAACGATTTTGGGAAATTGAAGAGCCGCCTCAGGCGGCGCGGGTAGACCCGCTTCATCAAGAGTGCGAGCTGTTCTACCAGAACAACACAGGCCGTCGTGTCGATGGTCGATTTGTGACACGCCTGCCCTTCCTTGCTTCACGACCCCCCCTGGGTCATTCCAGGTCCTTGGCGGAGAAGAGACTTCTATCCATGGAACGTCGCATGCGGAAGGATCCCACCTTCCGCGACAAATATATTGAGTTCATGCAGGAGTACGAGGAGCTAGGTCACATGTCCCCCTCCAAGTTTGATTGGCGTTCGCACGAGCATTATTTCCTCCCCCATCACGCCGTTTTGAAGTCGCCAGGTGGCAAAATTAGAGTGGTATTTGATGGTTCTGCAGCCACTTCTAATGGAGTGTCCTTGAACCAGTGTCTCCACTCTGGCCCCAAATTGATTAAGGACATATCCGACATCCTCACCCACTTCCGTCGACACCAAGTGGTCTTTGTAGCCGACATACGGATGATGTTCAGGCAATCGGTGGTGCATCGTGACGATCGTCGGTATCAGCTGATTTTGTGGCGCGAGAAGCCCAGTGACCCGATACGGGTATTCGAGCTGAACACCACGACCTATGGTCTCAGGTCTAGCCCATATATTGCCATGCGGACGTTACTGGAGCTAGCTGAGCGAGAACGGCTAAATTATTCGCGAGCAGCTGATACTTTGGAGACGTCAGTTTACATGGATGACATCTGCACCGGAGCTTCTACCATTGAGGAAGCTCTCAGTTTGAGGGATGAGCTAATTGCCATCTTGAAGTCCGGAGGTTATGAGTTACGTAAGTGGTTATCCAACTCTCCTCTCATTTTGAAGGACTTGCCAGGGGAGGATCAACAGGACCCCCATATCTTTGACCATCCGGAGAATCCTAATTTGTTGACGGTGCTGGGTATTCAATACCAGCCCGTTCAGGATTCCTTCACCTATCGGGTCAAGCTGGATCCCCCCCCTAAAGTCTGGACTAAGCGCTCCGTACTTTCCATGGTCGCGCGCACCTTTGACCCTAACGGTTGGATAGCTCCCGTCATTTTCTTGGCCAAATGCTTCCTCCAAAAGCTTTGGATGGCCGGGTTGGGTTGGGACGAGCCTCTTCATGGTGCTCTCTTAAGAGAATGGCTCTCTATTGTGTCCTCCCTTCCCGACGTCAACCGAGTCTCCTTGCCAAGGTGCTTTTTGCCTCCGGGAAAATGTCGGGCTACCCTGCACGGATTCTGCGACGCCTCCGAGAAGGGCTATGCAGCCGCGGTGTATCTGCGGACCGTTAGCTCTTCTGGCCATGTCTCGGTGCATCTTGTCCTTGCCAAGAGCAAGGTAGCTCCGATTAGGTCCCACTTGACTATTCCTAAATTGGAATTGTCCGGAGCCGCTTTATTGACGCGCCTCCTCAACCACGTCCATACCTCCTTGAAGTCCTTCGTTGACATCGTGGACGTGTTTGCTTGGTCGGACAGTGAGATTGTCCTCTGTTGGCTTCGAGCCTCGACTCACAATTTGGAAGTCTTTGTGGCTAACCGAGTGTCACAAATCCAGAATTCGGAAACACCTCTGATCTGGAGACACGTCCCCGGGGACTTGAATCCCGCAGACTGCGCTTCCCGTGGTTGCGAGGCCCCCTTGTTGGTTAACCATCCCCTTTGGTGGGGCCCGGATTGGCTGACTGGTTTAGAGCCATCCTGGCCTCGGAACAAGTTCTCAGCACCGGAAGAGTTACCGGGCTTGCGTCTGCGAGTTGGAGTGGTTAGCGAACCGCCCACTTATGACAAGTCCCTCCTAGAGAGATACAGTTCCCTTGACAAATTGATAGGTGTAACCGCTTGGATGCGTCGGTTCGCTAACAACGCGAGAGACCCCTCTAATAAAATTTCGGACCCGGTCCTCTCGCCTACTGAGCGTCGGGAGACACTGACGTACTGGATACGTATGATCCAATTGGAACACTTCGCATCGGTCATTGAGACTTTGAAAAGAGGCTCAGCTTTGAGGGGCTCGCTTGCCCGCTTGAGTCTTTTCTTGGACGACGCTGGGATGATACGCGTCGGTGGACGTCTTAAAAACTCCGCATTGTCTTACGGAGCACGCCATCCGGTGCTACTCCCCAAGGACGGTCCCTTTATCAAATTGTTAGTGACCCATCATCATATTAAAAACGCCCATGCAGGCTGTAACGCCCTCTCAGCTATTTTGCAGCGTGAATATTGGATCTTGACTGGCCGACGAATCATTCGGAGCATCATATTTAAATGCATACCTTGTTACCGATTGAAAGCTTCCATCGCGCAGCCAATTATGGGCGATTTGCCATCTGACCGTGTCACTGCCACACGACCTTTTGCAGGGGTGGGAACTGACTTTGCTGGCCCCTTCCTTGTTAAGAGCTCGAATTTTCGTAATGCTCGGTCGCTGAAGGCCTACCTGTGCGTCTTCGTTTGTCTCTCCACGAAGGCGGTCCATCTGGAACTTGTAAGTGCCCTCAGCACTGAAGCCTTCATAGCAGCACTAGGCAGATTTGTAAGCCGTCGAGGTCTGCCTGACCTTGTCCGGACCGATTGCGGCACTAATTATAAGGGAGCCGACCGATATTTGAAGGAAATTGTAGAGTTTCTGTCTAGCAATAAGAATGGCATAAGCTCAACCATGTCCAAGATGGGCATCACTTGGAAGTTTGACCCCCCAATTTGTCCCCACTGGGGAGGGATCTTCGAGTCTGTTGTGAAGGTTGCAAAAACGCATCTCCGTCGCGTTATTGGCGAAACGATATTAACCTTTGAGGAGCTTGCCACCGTATTTTGTAAAATTGAGGCGGTTCTCAACTCTCGGCCCCTCTGTCCTCTCTCCTCCGATCCAAATGATTTGGAGGCACTGACCCCGGGTCATTTCCTGGTTGGTCAGCCCCTTAATGCCTTGCCCGAATACCCCTTCAGGGACGTGAAATCCTCACGCTTGTCCAGATTTGGACTGTTGCAACAGATGACCCAGAACTTTTGGCATCGCTGGTCACTGGAGTACTTGCATCTTTTGCAGCAGCGCGTTAAATGGGCTGACAAATCGGAACCACCCAAGATAGGCGACCTTGTATTACTTAAAGAGTCAAATTTGCTGCCTTTGTATTGGCGTCGTGGCCGTATTGTTAAACTCCTTTACGGATCGGATGGAGTCCCTAGAGTGGCCGAGATATTTGTCGGAGATTCTGTTTTGTAGCGTGCCGTAGCAACCTTGTCCCGACTACCTATTGATTAACGAATCTAACTCCTTAGATTCGTTGGACGGGGGATTGTTCGCGCCCGATGCAAGCCTCGGCGCGTGACGTAACACGCCCCGTCGGCGCCGAGTGACGCGGGCGCTGTAGTCTAAAAAACAGTTCACTTTTGTCCGCGAGCGCAAGCTGTCGCAAAATCACAGCTAATTTTGAGGTTAAAAGTCGTGAGCGTGCCTTTGGTTTGTTGGACGTACTTGTTTTCTTTTTGGTGCTCACGCGACCCATTTGCTTGAATTGTGATAAGTTGTAATTATCCGTTGTGTTTGACTATTGAAATAAACATATCTTTGTTCGTCTTGTACGATAACCTGTGTCAGTGAGTTGATATATTTGTGCCACGTTTTTGTGTATATTGTGCGGGTAAGCCGCAGTCTGTCGGCGCTAAAGGGAGCTTGTCCGCTCGCCCGGGTCTCCGCGTCTCGCCGGCTTGGTAGGCCTGGATACACCCTCACTTACTCACAGAACCCACAACCCTCATAACTCACACCACTCACACACACTCAGGCCTGACCAGTTAAATGAAGTGCGCCGGGACTGAAGGTTAGTGTAGTACCTAATAAACGTTCCTAATTTAATTGTGATTATGTATTTGTGTTGTATCCGTAATTAATTCTTTATTAACGTGCTTCTTTTAACGTGAATTTTGTAAGATTGTACCGAGTTGTAATTTTGCGACAGTCGTACGACATTTGTCGTCCGACCCGAATTTGTTCTACCTTGCCAGGTCGATCGGCTGAGGGCCGTTGGTAATAGGTAGGTGCCGGCGACAGCCGTAGCACTCGTGTCGGACTCAACCCGTTTATGTAGTGTTCTTATAGAACTGCAGAACCGTCGCACGAACTCGCTAAGAATAGGTACTAATCTTAGGTACTAATCTTAGTCCCATTTAATTGAGTGCCCTCGATCTTGCCCCCCTCCGCTTCCACCATCGGTCTGGTTGGAGGTTACGACCTCTACTTAGGCCGCTGCCTGTGCTTGTCCGAACTAACCCGCTGATGGGCCCCGGGATCTAATTCTTTTGTACGGACAAGCCCGGGCCGAAACACTTATAATCATGCAAATAAATATAATCTATTCTTTATTAACATTTTAAAATCCTCCAATATTTTAATGTGATGTGTCTCATCTGTTATACCTTTTCATTTTTCACATGTTAAACCGTAAACCAATCTTGACGTAGGAACTTTAGGAATAAAAAATAATATTATAAAATTATAAAATTGATAATAAATTGCGTTTGTCTGTCTATCTTTTCACGAAACCTTGTGCCGACGAAACACGGTAGGCAAAGAGAATTTTTTTTTTTTGAAGTGAAAACTTTGTTGGCGCGTTGAGCACTTTTTGGTAGGGGGTAAAATTTTTGAATACGCGAGACCGACCGCGAGACCGACATAGTTCTTCTTAAGACAAAAGTATAAATAGTACATTCGTAATTAAACTTTAATATCTTAGTTTTAAGGTTTATATTTGAAATATTTTTATTGTTATTAGTTTTTTTTTAATGATTAGAAAAAAAAAATTCGTTTTCACTTCTATCGGCAGTCCCTATCCTATGACTGCCAATTTTTTTTTATCCACTATAAGCTAGCCCTCGACTCCGATCTCACAAGCTGCATTCTGGGGACGCCCATAGACTGTTTTTGTCCAGGAAAATCAATAAGTTCGCATCAAATTTATCAAAAGTTATCTTCATGCAAATGATGTCCCGAGCATTTATTGATTTATTGATTTATTGATTTATTGATTTATTGTCATTGACATTGCCAATCTATTAAAAATTATATTATTACTAGCGAATGCCCGCGACTTCGTCTGCGTGGTTTGAGGTTTTTTAATTTGAACTCTTTAATTTTCCGGGATAAAGATTAGCCTATCTGCTATTCCAGACTTTAACCTATCTCTGTACCAAATGCCAGATCCGTTCAGCCGTTGGGGCGTGATTGAGTAACAAACATCCATACATCAATACCATCCATACACCCATCCAAACTTTCGCATTTATAATATTTATTTGATATTTGATTTGATGACTTGTCTACTTTTTCGACGACTTCAAAAAAAGGAGGAGGTTCTCAATTCGACTGTATGTTTTTTTTGTATGTTTGTTACGCGATTACTCCGCCAATTATGAATCAATTTAGATGATTTTTTATTGTTTGATAGATCATACTTCAGAGGTAGTCCCATATAAATTTGGTGAAAATCTGATGAATATCTTCGGACATGGAGAACGAAACTCCTCAATGGATATAAGTAAATTGCTCGCGATCAGTGTAATAGTTTAGTAAACAGTAGTTTTTTAACCAGACATGGCATATTATTTTAATACGTGACCACTAAAAATTGTGAAATTAAAAAAAAAAAAAACCGACTTCAATAACCACAGGCACAAATACTAAAAAAAATGTTAACTAAAAAAATTTATTACCGAATATTTAGAAAATTATTTATAAAAGTTAATGTAGTTCTTTAATAATATTTTTTGGAGTCGGTGACTCGCATGAAGTATAGATAATAATATAAGATCACAGAATCGTATGAGATTTCTTGCTGTTTAAGTAATCAAACTACATATTATTATTATGATGTTATAATAGGAGCTGGTAAGAACTTAAGAAAAACTAGAGAGGTCAAAAAAAGGAAAATAAGAGTTAAAAAGAATGCGTCCAGTCCTTAAGAGACGGAAGGGTGAGGTCATCGGCAGCTTTACCCTTCTAAAAGGCATTTGTATGCATTTGTAGGCATTTAACTACATCCTTATATTCTCACAAACTTATCTGACCCGGTGACAGAGTCGCTAGTGTATTTAAAAAATAAAATAAAAACAGGCATAAAAATTAGTTCAAATTTTGGCCACCGGGTCAGTTAAGTTTGTAGGACTATACCCTTAGGGTACCTGCCCACTGAATCGGAGACGATTTTAGCAGACCAATCAGACTTATGACGACTTCTCTTGTGATGAGGCGGATAGTGTGACCACTCTGTGGCCTTATAAGGATGAGGTCCTGGTTTGTTTCCCGGCAGGGCAAATTCCATTATTATTTATTTTCAACCCATAAATATTGAGCGAGAGTCTCCACTCATATTGAGAAGAGTTCTCGACCATAGTCCACCACCTTTGAAAACATTATAAAGAACTCTCAGGCGTGCAGGTTTAATCACGATGTTTTCCTTTGCCGTTCAAGTGATATTTAATTGCTACAAGTAAGGTGCCCGCGGATGGAACCGACCACCCGATTAAGAGGTCAAACGTCTTAACCACTGGGCTATAACCGGTATTTAATTTAAACTGCCACACCCCGTCCTGATTAAGCATGCCTACATCACTAACTCGTTGTCCCAGATGACACGTTGTTCTAGGAGAACAACGAAAGCGACGGCCTACGACGCTGTAGAATATGACAAACTTATCTACGCGACAATGTGGGCCACTGTTTGACCCGTTCTCCTAGGTGAGCGACAGAAGCGACGCAATGCGATACGGCGCCATAGAACATGACAGACGTATCAACGCGACAACGTAGGCCACGTGAAGGGTCAGCTACTGTTTGGTACCGTCGTGTCGCATCGTATCGAATCGCCTTGTCGCGTTAGTCGCTACTTTGAGTCTACTACCAAAGATCTAATTAATCTAAATTGTATCTGAATTAAAAAAAAATAACAGCAATCTGATTGGTCGCACGTACGTGTCGTCGACATCGTATCCTATTTCAGTGTTCATCGCTCTAATTCAGTGGACTGACAACCTTAGATTACTTTAACATTCATGCAATATTTAGTGCTAATTCCGTTGTACACAAAACTCTACTTTATTCAAACTACGTAAGGACTAAAATCTTTTCGAATTTTTGCCAATCTATTTTGTTAACAGGGATGATGCCTATGTTTAAAATAAATTATTTACTACTGATTAATTATTAAATAGAGGATCTTTTAAAATACCTAAAATTCACGTCCTCGGTTAGTTTTGTTTGATAACTATTTTAACCGTTGAAATTTTATGACGTCACAACTATGTATTTCATACAAACTTCCATACTAGAAGCGCGTTTTTAAGTTTGATAAAGAAATACTGATTTGATTGAGTTGTCATCATCCCTATTAAGTTTAGATTATTTGGTACAACAGAATTCGTAACACCTATGAAGGATAATCATAATATAATACTGTAATGGAGTGGAATTATAATATTGCACCAAACGTAAGGTAATTTAATAAGTTTATAAAATAAACCGTCACATAACTTGAGACCAGGGGGTAACGTAAGCGTTTATCGTCATAATAATATTATAAACGCGAAAGTGTGTTTGTTTGTTGGTTTGTCCTTCAATCAAGCCACAACGCAACAACGGATCGACGTGATTTTTGGCATGGGCATAGTTGAAGACCTGAAGGGTGAGATAGGCTACTTTTTATCCCGGAAAATTGAGGAGTTCCGCGAGCATCAGCTAGTAAATAATATTGCTTACAGTGTGAGGAATGCATTTATCTCTGAGGGTACTTACCCATCGCAGGATCAATTCGGCAATTTAAAACTGATTTTTATTCTGTTCTGGCCTAGTGGGAGGCTTCGGCATTGGCTAGTTACCAATCTACCGGCAAAGGTGTGCCCCCAAGCAATTTAGCGTAACGGTACGATACCGTGTATAAAATGATTACAGGTGTAAGGTTAATATTACAGCCATATCCCTAATAAGTTAGTCCGCTACCAACTTAGACTGCATCATCACTTATACCATCGAAGTCAAGGGATAAAATTCCGTTGTGGTAAGATGTCGTGTAGTAACCTAACCTAATGGGGTAAAGCGGCAGATATTCAAAAAATATTTGTATTACAAAAAAGGGCAATACGTGCAATTTACAATTTAAAACCACGTAAATCCCTTAGGGAGAAATTCAAAGAAATAGGTATTCTTACAGTGGTCTCACAATATATTTACAGTAATCTGATCTTCGTAAAACAGCACATTCAGAATTACAAAAGAATATGCGATCTGCACGATAGGCCAACTAGAAACCGCCATAGGCTCGTGACTCCATCGCTCCGCCTCACGAAAGTCCGAAGGTCGTTCGTGGGAATGAGCATTCTATTCTTTAACAAAATTCCACTACCAATTATAAACTTGCCTTTACACAAGTTTAAGAAAACCATTAAAAAAATGCTCCTGAAAAAAGCTTATTATACTGTCGAAGATTATATAAATGATAAAAGCGCATGGATTTGACTCGCTCCAGCAATGCTCAGGACTGCTGTTACTTATGTATCTTTAGATTATTACAATTGTAAATATATTTTATTTTTTCAAAAGAGCAACCACCGAGTTTCTTGCTGGTTCTTCTCGGTAGGAACGGCATTCCGAACCAGTGGTAGATTCATTCGAGTATTCATAAGCACTTGTAAAAAGTCTATTTGAATAAAAAATATTTGAATTTTGAATTTTTTTGAATGTAGGTTTAAAATAATTGCCATCAGGTTAGCCCGCTACCAACTTAGACTGCATCATTACTTACCATCAGGTGAGATGCCGCTCAAACGCTTACTTGTAGTGGCGTAAAAAAAAGTTGTATGCGTTGCAATATCCGTGCTAGTTTGCAACTTGGTAAGGTCTCAATTTACGTGACGATTTATTATAAAAATTATGAGCGATTGACCCCCTGCTCTTAACCTAAGCTAACTAGAATTATTCTAATTATATAATGGAAAACTTGATGCAATTGATAAAAGAAGGGCGTATAAAGACAGCCCTGAAACTACTCAGTTTTAGTCCGTTCGAGCTGTACCAAAAATTTTATCAACCAAATCTATGTTAACCTACTTGGTAGCGTTCCTGTTAGCAACTTCCACCATGAGGAAGCTGGCTCTGAGCTGCATCATCATTATGATCCTCTTGAGCAGTTCCAGCCAAGCTTTCTTCGTCTCCAGGATGGTCTGACCGCCTTTCTCTAGGCCCAAATGCTCGTAGGGTGGGTATTCCGTCTGCAAAAGGCATTAACACTATCTCATTCTGCGAATGTCATCCAACCAACGACCTCAATTTACATAGACGGGCCCTGTCAAACAAAGAATATGGGCGTATGTCTAGTAACGCCATCTAGTCTGAAAAGCGGGAACTTGCTTGCAACATATGCCCCATCTTGAATGAAAGCTTGAAAACGTATGACTGGGTCATAGATAATAACAAATTATCTACACGACGAGCGACGGTGACAGCGCTACGACGGGGACAAAGACAGTTGAGGAACGTGTTCAGCAAGTGGGACGTCCGTCATTTTTCTATGAAAGGGCCCATCTAGTACCTACATATATATCGATGCATCCAACTAATTTGACTCCCGGCTAATAAGGTGATCTAATCATACATACTATTCGCAATTGACGACCGCCGTGGCGCAGCGTTGAGCGCTGTTGTCTTAACGTGCGGAGGCCCCGGGTTTGATCCCCGGCAGGGTAAACTTAGAAATTTATAATTTCCGAATTTTCCTTGGTCTGGCCTGTTAAGAGGCTTCGGTCGTGGCTAGTTACCACCCTACCGGCAAAGACGTGCCGCCAAGCGATTTAGCGTTCCGGTACGATGCCGCGTAGAAACCGAATAGGGGTATGGGCTTAATTAACTGCCATGCCCCTAACAGGTTAGCCCGCTACCATCTTAGACTGCATCATCAATAAGACTACTTACTTGCTCTAGGTACCTACTCTGCTTTCATGTCCATCTAACGTGAATTGTCTTTCAACAAGGTCGTTCTGATAAGCATAGAAATCTAGTGGTAATCCATTCTCCATACCAATATTATAATATTATAAATGCGAAATTTTGTCTGATTTTGATGAAATTAGATATAGATTATAGTCTGGAATAACACATAGGCTACTTTGTATCCTGGAAAATTAAAGACTTCCCTCGGGAACCCAAAAATCCGCAATCCACGCGGACGAAGTCGCGGGCATCAGCTAGTACCCAAATAGAGCAAACCCAAACCCTCCAATTAGAGCTTAGACCCACCACGCTGTTCCAATGCGGGTTGGCGGGCTTTAACGACCATTATCATGTAAGTGCAAGTGCCGGGACCGACGGCTTAACGTGCTCTCCGAGGCACGGGGGTGAAACACCGCCAACTTCCAACTCCGGGCTAGTACTAAGAATTCCTAGTCGGCCGCAGTCGAACGTGATAACCGCTAGACCAACAAGGCAGTTACTAGATCAATGAGGCAGTCTCTATACCAAGTTTCATCAAAATCGGTTGAACAGATGGGCCGTGAAAGCGTAGCAGACAGACAGACAGACACACTTTCGCATTTATAATATTAGTATGAGGACCCATACTTACCTCAAATATCTCAAACTGCACTATCTTGACGCTGGAAACCTGTTTTGTTGACTGCTGGACCACCACCGCTGCCTGAAGAAATGAAAAAATGTGTCAAGTCAAGTTTTTGAGTCAAATTAAAGATGAAATATTTAAGTGGGTATTCGTTTTTAGGGTTCCGTACCTCAAAAGGAAAAAACGGAACCATTATAGGATCACTTTATTCTCCGTGCGTCTGTCTGTCAAGACTTTTCTTCTCAGGAACGCATGGAGGCATTGAAATAGAATGAGTACTAGAAACAGGGTCACGAACAAAAAATATCGCAAAAATGTCCCAATTTGCACACACATAAACATTTGTATGCTGAGTGGGAAATGTAGAAAAAGGTATTATATTAGCAACAACTTCAGTTAATTATGCACCTTAAGTTTAACACATAAAGCTACATTACGATTAGAAAATATTAATTTTTAAGACGTTCTGTCATCAGAGAAAAGGTAGGAATAACCTTTCAATCCAAAACAAAAAGTATTTTTTAAAATAAGTACAAAAATATTTATTATTTAAATAAAACTTAATACGTAAGCAATAAGGTACTTCATACGTTGCCAAATTGATACCTTTACACTATTTTGGAACAAGAAGCAACTCTTGGCATCACATTGTCAATATCAACAACGTCAATTTATTATAAACCTTAAAACTTAGAATTTAAGTTGAATTACGAATGTAGTATGTTTATATTTAAGACCTTTTGTCTTTGTAAAAAGGCAAAAACAAAAAATTCAATGGAACGAAATTCAAATAGAACAATGGAGACATGGAGTTGCTGATTTTTTAAAAGTTGTATATCGTGGTGGTATGTGGTCGTGTATATTTATTACTAGTTTACGCGCCCCAGCAACTTACTTATGTGTTATACTTGTACAGTATGTTTTATTTATCAAAATAAATATTGATACAGTTTTGGTGGGTAGCACTGCGAAAAACCACGTAGGTTTAAATGGCGTACTCTCTCCTCTTCTATCAATATTTATAACTATACAATGTTATGATATGCATAAGTATCTATGTAAAAACATGAGGAAACTAAAACTAAACTACCTAACATTTGTTTAAGAAGTAAGATTTTAACTTAAAATTAAATCTTCCTTACTTAGTTTCATTTTAAAATTAATATTAAGGTTAAAAATCTACGTTTTATTGACGTATTACACGTAAACTTAAAAAGTACAGTACCAAGTAAACTTTATTCAGATTTAGCCTTTGCGGCTTTTATTATTTTTTACTACATTTTTTTATAAAATATTTATGTAAAGTATATAATAATCTTTATGTACCCATGTATTTTATGTGTATTTATGTAACTAAGGTATGTGTGTTTCCAGTAATATCAATTTTATCAAAATGAATTTGAACATAATTAATGTTATCTGTATATTTTAGATGGCTTAAACAACTCTACTGCATAACGAAATGGATTACCAGGGAATCACTAAGCAACAATACTTTTAAAACACCAACACTACTCCATGCATCCCGTCTATCCAGAACAGTCAATGTTTGTTACAATATTTGACGCATTGTCACAAACATTGGCCAAAGGATATTAGCACACTTTTTATATAAGCACTGCAGCATTTGGACGCGTCGTTATGTTGGCTAAGGTTGGCTCATACTAGTGGCAAATAAGAGCACTTTCGTATTTGTGCTATAATTTGTCGGGGACATTTTTGAAGCGCTAATCCTACATCTAGTATAGGTACTAAAAAAATTCTACATCAATGCATGGAGGTATCAAGCTGAAATACATGTCAAATACTCAGGTCTACTGTCCCTTGGAGCTGTGAAAAAATCAAACTTCTAAGCCGACGTAATCAAAAGATACAGCCGTTTATGCTGCAAATTTTCGACACTCGCAAGGGAATCAAAAGCTACAGGGTACTTCAAGTGAACTCAGAATCTTGAAATTTGGTACGAAGCAACGTCTTATAGCACAGATATAGGAAAAATTGCGAAAAGCATACATTTTTTGTTACATCATTTAATAAAAATAATTTTTGGTTTACTACAGGTTTTACCATAGAAAAATCTCCCTTTTCCCTTTTCCGTGGGTTTTACGGAACCCTCGGAGCGCGAATCTGACTCGCACTTGGCCGGTTTTTTTTAAATTTTTATTCCCGCGGGAACTCTAAAAATTTTCCGGTATAAAATTTCGTACTTTCGTCCAAATCAGGTGAAAAGATGAGCCGTTAAGCGTAACAGATAGACAGACAGGCAAACGGACAGACACACTTTCGCATTTATAATTATTTATGTACTTATCAATTTGATTCAGCTGAATCGAAGTCGAACTGAATAAGTCTAATTAAACCCAAGTTGACCATTTATACACTTGTTGTTGGCACTTGCGTGAACGTTTCTGACTTAGAACCATCAACATAAATAAACAAAAAAGTTACCACCTCTTTGGCCATTTATTTTTAAGAACTTTTAATTTTAAGAAAAAATAATTAAACATTTTCAGAACAAAAACCTTTGCCCAAAATATGGCTAATTTAAGTTTTCTTTCGTTTTTACTAAATCCAAAAAATGTGTTCGCCCCCGGGTGGGCTCGAACCACCAACCTTTCGGTTAACAGCCGAACGCGCTAGCCAATTGCGCCACGGAGGCAGATGGGTGACTGCTGCAAATTACTTATCTATATATTTATTGTAGCTATATTCTAGAAGACAACAATTAATTTATTAAAGTGCTCTGATTAAAAATTTACAAACTACTTTATTTTTATTAGAATAGTTGATAATTTTTTTTTATAGTGATATTAATGAAATAAATACATAATTAATTTAATTTATTTGATCAAACATGTCGATTAGAACTTAATATTATAGATTCATTTATAATAATATTTAAACCACGTAAAATAAAAAGTACCACCTAGTAAAAACATAATAAAGGTTATTCAAGAATCAATATAGTAAATGACCTTCGACACATATTTAATTAGTATTTGCTTTCACTATGTGCATTAATATCGTACTAATATTATAAATGCGAAAGTGTGTTTGTTTGCTGGTTTGTCCGTCAATCATGGCGCAACAGAGCAACGGATTGACGTGATTTTTGCATAGGTATAGTTGAGATAGGCTTCTTTTCTTTACCGCTCCAAGGGACCGTAGATATTTGATATTAATTTCAACTTGATATCTCCACGCGTTCCTGAGAAAAAGGGGGTTGACTGACAGACGGACAACGGTTCCTTTTTTCCTCTTGAGGAACGGAACCCTAAAAAACAGGTTTAAGTAACTTCCGGTGTGCGCAGTCGCCTAGCGGTTAATACCTAATGAAGGACCTAGAAGTAAAATGCACTATAATCCGCGGCAGTAGGTAAATCTATGTGGTACAGCGTGTATCCCGCACACCACAAAAAACCTTCCAAACTACTCAGCGTACGTTTCACTACGACACCGGAGCATCTTCAGGGGGTGTTGACTCGACAAAGCACTATTATTTCAATCGTCGCCGATAATAGCGAATTTAACTTCTAGTTCCTTCATTATCATGGACATCCGCAAAGTGACGCCTGCTTATATCTGTCACCGTAAGATTATAAAATCCGTTAGATTATAATCTAACGGTTTCTATCCCGCGAGATTATAAACTGTCGAAAGATTGTGAACTGTTCAATGTTCTGAGTATTAGTTTATGAAATATTTATTGTTTTTATGTTTTCTTGTCTCTTTCTTGTAGCGCGCGAGTTGAATGCAGAGTAAATGTAAGTGTCACCATACATTTACTCTGCATTCAACTCGCGCGCGAACTATAGGTTAGGTTAGGGTTCGACATGAACATTCAGGTAGTGCCTATCGGGTTAATACCTATACCTAATATATTACAATTTACCGAAAAATAACGCGTTAAATTGTAAGCAGTATGTTACGGTTCACAATTTGTCGACAGTTTATAATCTATCGAGATAAAAAACGTTAAAAACGGTTTTTACAATCTTACGGTGACATATCCAATACAATAAAACCCACCCTTTTAGCGATATTTTCGGTAACGATGTAATTGAGCTGTGGGCAGAAGTAGCGACTCCTGGCCAGAAGGATGAAAGCGTTCCGCACATCCTCGCCGAAGCCTTCGTAGACTCTGAAAAAATACAGAAGATCACCCCCTTGGCTCAGTGATGAATGCTATGGTCTCATAGGTAGGTTTAAGATTTGGTTTCAGTGGGGAATTTTACATTAATTATGAACCATAGAATAGGTAATAGAGCGTTGTGCTATCCACCAAAACTGCATATCAATTTATATTTCGATAATAATAATAAAAAAAATCATAATAGTAATTAGGTTTAAAAAGAGATTTATTTTTCCCAAAAAAGAAAAAAAGCTCACTTATATGAGAAAACTTACAATAATCTATGATTAAACATATTATAAGTACTGTATAGGTGACCATAATAGAACTACCAACTTACAAAAAATTCCTCTAGAATATTCTTACTATTACTGCTTCACGACCTCCCTGGCGCAGTTTTGAGCGCTGTTGCCTTAACGTGGGAGGTCCCGGGTTCGATTTCCCACAGGGTCTTTCGCGAACTTATAATTTCTGAATTTTCTCTGGTCTGGTCTGGTGGGAGGCTTCGGCCGTGGACTACACTACCGGCAAAGACGTACCGCCAAGCGCTTGAGCGTACCGGTAGGATGCCGCGTAGAATCCAACTAGGGGTACGGGTTTAATATAACTGCCATGCCCCTAACAGGTTAGCCAGCTACCATCTTAGACTGCATCATCATTTTCTATCAGGTGACAGTCAAGGGTTAACGTGTAGTGGATTAAAAAATAACTATTAATTACTTATTATTCTCATTAAGTAAAATTCTTAGTATTTATCTTTACTCGTATAACTCAGCCGCAAGGCGCCTGAGCTCCCTGCCAGTGGCCAAGGCGGTCCATTTCATCAGCTTCCTGCCGAGGAAGGCCAGGTGTAGTCTGTTCCTCATCTGCTGCAAGGCGACCAGCGAAGGCATGCACGGGTAACGCTGCACGCCGAAGGTGTTTTCTTCTTCCTCTGAAATAATTAGTATTATTCATCGATATATATGTAGGTACTAGATGGGCCCTTTCATAGAAAAATGACGGGCGTCCGACTTGCTGAACACGTTCCTCACCTGTCTTTGTCCCCGTCGTAGCGCTGTCACGGTCGCTCGTCGTGTAGATAATTTGTTATTATTAAGTTAACATCTAGTCTTATTAGGTTGGCACTGTATAATTTTTATATTAAGGTAAGTGCTTCAATTCACAATTATACATTTCCAAAAAAACTATAATAATTTTCCTATTTAATATTTTTATCCATTACGCAATCATTTAATTTCCGCGGCAAACTATGTTTTTTTTTTACCTAACTGGCCTTAGGCTTAGTACGGCTATGACCTATATTATCTATGACCGAGTCATACGTTTTCAAGCTTTCATTCAAGATGTTGCAAGCAAGTTCCCGCTTTTCAGACTAGATGGCGTTACTAGACATACGCCCACATTCTTTGTTTGACAGGGCCCGTCTATGTAAATTGGTGTCGTTGGTATTATTAGTATTCAGGTGCTTTTCGATCTTGTACCTCCCTCACCTTTCTACCATCGTACCGCAAGACGCCGTGTGAGTTTCCACCCCTATGTCGTCGACGTTCCAACCACACGTACGAAACGCTTTGCGTCTTTATTCCTCATTCGCATGGCTAGTCTTGAATACTCTACCTAAAACTATGTTTCCCACCAATTACCGACAATCCGGGTAATCTTTAAATCAAGAGTGAATAGGCATCTTCTAGGCAAACGCGTCCCATCTTAGGCCGCATCATCACTTTCCATTCGGTAGGAATTTACACGACGATTCAAAAGCACTTGTAAAAGTTTATTTGAATAAACATGATTTGAATGTAAGTTTCGATACCTAAGTCCATATAACCTATAAACTTAGCGTTCCCCACTTTGGTGGACTGATGACATCAAACGAGTCGTAGGGAGCCGCTGGATTGAGGTGGCGCAAAGACCGTGGCGTGTGGAAACTAGAAGTTCTATCCTTGGCATGAAAATCCCGTGTCGTCTACGGGCGCAGGCCTAAGTGTTTAGTTTTGCTAATGGTAAGGAAACTCAGTACGAAGAGACCTGATGGATTGACGCTGGTTCCCTTGGAACGGGGAAGGGCGCTAATGTACGCAACATGCGTAGACACATTGGTCAGGGAGACAGCATCAAGGCCGGGAGCCGCAGCAGAAAAGGCTGAAACCGGCAAGCGGCAGAAGTAGGTATGCCTCTCTCATAGAGAGTTACATATTTGTTCTGTTTGCCGTGGAGACCCTGGGGCCGTGGATTCTGTGCCAAAAAAATTTGCGCGATATTTCACCGTGGTTAATTAAAGGACTGGCTCATTTTTTGCGCAAAGGATCAGCCTTGCTGTCCAACGCAAAGATGCCGCCAGCATTCCTGCCACCATTCCACGCGGGCATGATTCATATAGAATTCAGTCTAGATTAGCTTTAAGTTCTATTGTATTTTTTTCAATTAAAAAAAATGGTAAGCTACTCGAAAAACTTTTTAAAAAAACATACCATCGTCGTCCTTCATCCTTTCTGATTACTTTGTGAATAATGCGGGTAGGTTGATGCTAATTTTGATTTTGAAAAAAGTTACACTGCTTATCCATTACTATTTCCTGTGTTATTGACATTTTGGAATTTGATAATACATAATTTTTGTATTACCCTAAAAATTTCGGTAAATAAATAGAAGAATATTGTCTGTTTTCAACATTTTCGGGTGTTTTTCTTTACATTTTACTATTTAACAATATGCACTTCGAAATTTTCTTGGAACTTAATTTGTTTATGACAGAAGACATTTTTGATAGGTTATTTCTTTTTATGGTTCTTTTTTGAATCTTCGACAGTGTTTTTAGACCTTCTTTAAAAAACCAGGTGCCGAAATATATCCGTCCACACTCCATTTTTAACCTCACTCCTCAGATTGCGCTGGTTAAGCAACGATGACTCAAGTCGGTAACAGAATGGGTGACCCACATCCCACGGTTTTATGATTTACTCGTTCTTTAGTTATCTTAGATACCTACGTTTGTTTCTTGTATGGGGGCTCCAGTTTCCAAACGAAAAGGTGACTGACTGAGTGACTGACTGACCATTATTGATCTACCAAGAAACGCAAACCACTGGACGGATCGGGCTGAAATTTGGCATACAGATAGCTCTTTAGTGCTCAAACCCAGGGCCTCGTTAGCTGCAGACGAACATGTTAACCACTAGACCAACGAGTCAGTAAAAAACCAGCCAAGTGCGAGTCGGGCTCACGCACCGAGGGTTCCGTACAAACCTGTTGGTAATATAAGTAAAAGCTATGGTATTTTTATTGCTAAATAAAATCCATAACATTAGTAAGTTTAAAATTATTAAAAATATTTTTATTATATGATGCAACTAAAAATGTATCCTTTTCGCAATTTTTCCTTTATCTGTGCTATAAGTCGTTGCTTCGTACCAAATTTCAAGATTCTGAGTTCACGGGAAGTACCCTGTAGGTTTTGATTCCCTTGCGAGTGTCGAAAATTTGCAGCATAAACGGCTGTATCTTTTGATTGCGTTGGCTTAGAAGTTCACAGCTCCAAGGGACGGCAGACCTGATTATTTGATATGAATTTCAGCTTGATACCTCCATGCGTTCCTGGGAAGAAGGGTCTTGACAGACAGACAGACTGACAACAAAGTGATCCTATATAAGGTTTCCGTTTTTCCTTTTGAGGTACGGAACCCACCACGTCAAAGTCTAATCCATACTTACCTCAAAGGCCTCATTATACCAAATGGAAGAACAATTAACCTAATTCATTATAATTGGATTGTAATAGGACCCTTTTCACACGGGCGGGTTTCTTGCGGCAGGTTCTTTTTGTTTTCAGTTCACATTAATTGTGAATACATCCTGTTTTAAAGTTCGCAGATAGGTTAGGTGTGAATATAGAGCTTAGTATTTGCATAGATATGACTGGATTATATTTTTACGCGAAGCCTAAAAATAGGAGTAATGTTTTCAGGGTTCATGTATGTATGTATGCAATGTACGTAATAATATTAGTTTATAATAATATAGTAGGTATAGTATTGATAAATATTTATTGCACACAACTTATAATACATTATGGTACAAGTGTGTAATGTTGGTGATTACCGCTGAGGCGCCATTGAGACCCAAGCCATTAGGATAAGATAGCCGAGGACGGTAATCATCAATACACACGTGTTAATACGACGTTTTTCAACACACTTGTGAAGAAAATAATACTAAAAAATAATTTTATTTAGTAGGTACATAAATTAAAAACTTACTATAAATAATTAAAGACTTTAGTTTATATTTAATTTTATTGTAAGTATATGTACGTATAATATGTAATTGTATAATATATTTATTTAAGCTATATTATGGTATGTAAGTATATGTATTATGTATATTAGTTTATAATATATTTAGTTATGCATTGTATGTATTAAGATATTTGTGTATTGTTGTCTATGTATTGTTATGTATTTTTTTGTATGTAGTATTAGTATAATTTTGCGCCACCTGCAGCCTCCAATCCTTGTGCTCTCCTAATAAGGTTGCCTGGAAGAAATTGCTACTTAGCAATAAGGCCGCCCTTTGTACTTCTTTGTTTCTTTTTATGTTTTCTGTAATTTACTTTTGTTATGTGTGGTACAAATAAAGAGTATAATAATAATAATAATAAAAAAAAACTATAATTCGCTTGTGAATAGTAATAATACTAAAAAATAATTTTATTTAGTAGATAAAATAAAATAAAAACTCTATAACTCACTTGTGAATAATAGTAATGAAAAAGTCACAGTTTGATTAAAGGTGTGTGTCATTATGTGCCTAATTGCGGTGAAATTAGAGCCACTTTATGAGCAAGTGTGTTGAAAAAATATTAACAAAAACCGTAAGAACTGGAGTTAGAAGTAAACATTACTAAGCAAAGGCGGTTTTATCGCGGCTATCTCTTCCATACAACCTTTGGAGAGAGAAGAAGAGAATAAAAACGGGAATATCTGACGGTAACTTTTCAATAATTACCCCAAAGTTAGGCAATTGAAGGTGTTTCAACCCCGTGCCTAGGAGAGCACGTGACGCTGTCGATACTGATCTCTCTCCGGTCGTGTCGAATTTTCCGTCCCATCGGTCTATGAGAGTACCTAGGTAAGAGAACAGAGAGCGCATCTGTGCTTACGCACACACTAGTGCATTTTGAAAGAAAGAAAGAAAGAAAGAAAAATCATTTATTCATCTTGTGCCTCAAACATAAAATCAAACTTTAAAATTAAGATAATATGGCTTTTCCACCCACATGGCACAAGATGAAAAGGTCCCGACTCAGCATTGATGCTGCAGGTTTTGAAAACAAAACCTGAGCGCTGGTATTCTGCCGGAACCCAAACGAGTGACACGCACGAGCTCAACAGTCTTCGCAGTCGTCTGCAGTAACGGGCATTTCTAGGTATCTCCCGCACAGATGGCTAATCTCTGTGGAGATTGATGCCTACGTCACTCTCCAGATTCTCACATATACCTATTACCTACCCCTCTGCGTCGTATTCCTCATTGCTGAAGGTCGTGACCTTTTTCCATTAATCAAATAATGGTATGAGTTTTCTTGGGATAATAATGCGGTGGGTTCCCACACCCTTCCGCATGCGACTCGACTTGGTGTATTTAAACTTTTAGATTTTTGTAACGTTTATTATTAGATGTTAGTGATAATAACCGGGACCGACGGCTTAACGTGCTCTCCGAAGCAAGGAAGAAACGAAAATGCCAAATTTGAACCTCCAAATTCGGTCACCTATCCAGTTAAAGACTTGGGTCAACGTTGGTTCACTGCGAGTTGCGACTGATATGCGTTGTCACAACTAGGCCACTTGTCCCTCACCTACCTGTCCACGCAAAAAACAAACTAAAGAACGAACGAATCGGACAAAAAAACATTGTAGTAGGTCCACCATCCATCCATACCATACATATTATAGACATAGGCCTATAGTAGGTACTTACTAGTGTAAAAATGGACTTTCCTTACTTCGATAGAGATTATTTTAATGCATGCGGCGGCTAAAGACTGTCGCCCATTCAAGGCATGATCCCACCCCTTAAGACTCCCAGCATGCATACATGCATAATTATACTACAAAGACATGCTAAAGAAGATTATGCATCATTATCTAGTACTTACATCATGTTACAATAAAGATGAAACAAGTTTTTTACACTGATTTTCTCTCCTTACAATCTTTTACGTTTTTGGTAGTTTTCATGACTACATTTCAAGACATTTTTATCTGATGGCTAGAGTCAGCTCTACTTCAAGTGTTGGCCCGGTAATGACTCCAAACACTTAAGGCCGAAATTAAAAATCGATATAGTTTATTAGGTCTATTATGTTTTATATTATGTATTACTTACTTTTAGTAATAACGTATATTGTGCCACACCATGTTCAATCCAACCCAGGGGTTGCCTGGTGGAGGTTGCTCTGTAAGCATTAAAGGCCACCTTTGCATACGTAGTTTTTAGATATCTGTACTCTTTTTATTCTATCATGTGTGCAATAAAGTATTCATCTATCTACCTACCTATCTATCTATCTATCTATCTATCTATCTATCTATCTATCTGTATCTATCTATCTATCTATCTACATACCTACGTCTACATACTTAGTCTTAGTTTTTTACATTGCAAATTCGATAGACATTAGCGTCAAAGTAAATGGACTGCGTTAATAAAGAGCTTTTTGTGTGAGTAGGTATTCGTGTATGTTAGTGATAGTGACGTTGTTATTTGTCAAAAGCTGTATTATCGTATTTGTTAGTTAACAACGTTGCTAAATAACTTATCGGCAGATTCTATATATATACATATAAAATCGTTTGTCCTGAACTCTTGACTGACTGACTGGTCTATCATCGCGCAGCCTAAACCGCTGGGGTTAGAAACTGGAAATTTTAAGCAAGTAGGTAAGTTTACATTTAGGTAAAAAAACATTGTATTCAATAAGTGAAAGATAAAATAAAAAGAAATGCTAAATATATATTTGAATTCATTGCTCTTTAGATCCCAACACCTTTTTGTCTAGCCCTTTTCATTACCCAACTCAAAGGGCTAGACGAGAAAAAAAAACTTGTTCAGAAAAACCAATTGAAAAACTACAAACGTGAGAAAATATTGAATTACTAGACGACCCGAAACGGCTGTGCCAAGTTTCATTTAAATCGTTTTAGTAGTTTCGGTGATAAGATGTAACAGACAGATAGACAGACAGATAAAATTTGATGATCTAACCCAACAAGAATGTGTAGTACACGTGCGTAAGCACATTGATAAATTCAAGAAGAAAAGTGATTGTCATAATGTCAATACTAGAAATAAAAATAAACTTGTAATGCCTGTTTCTAGACTTAGTAAAACTAGCAATTTGTTGGAAACAGTGTCCGCTTCTACAATAAGCTCCCAGAAGACATGTTGATTGTTGAAGATGTCTCTGAATAAGTTCAAAGTTAATGTAAAACGTAAACTCATTGAAAAATCTTATTACCATGTAAAGGACTACTTAAACGACAAGGAAGCTTGTGCAATAATTTACTCTAATTGTCTCTGATAGTTCCTTAGTTAAGATGATTTGTGAGATGGTGATAATTAAAAAAAATAAAAACCGGCTGAGTTTGTTGTGGGCTCTTCTCAGACCAGGGCGCGTTTGGAACCCTCGTAGCTTTAGTTTTAAGATACCGTTACCCATTATCACCATCAAGTCTTATTCCTTATTATTATTATAAATATGACGTTCAGAAGGTGTACTTTGTAGGTACCTATTTTGAATAAAGTTGCTTTTGAGTTTGAGTTTTTGAGTTTGAATGGATTTCTGGATGAAATTTATACTTACATTCTACTCTAGCTGATGCACGAGACTTCGTCCGCGTGGAATAAGTTTTTTTATTCTCAACAGAAAATCCTTAATTTTCCGGGATAAAAAGTAGCCTTTAGCACTCTTCAACTATACTCACCCCAGCAAAAATCACATCGATCCGTTGCTTTGTTGCGGCGTTATTGAAGGACAAACAAACACATTTAAAAAACTAAACTTCAAAAAATTAGCCTACGGGAAAATGAGATAAATATAACTTGTATTCTATCTCATTCTCTCGCAGGCTATTATGAATATGTTTGTCTCTTTTTGGTGTCGCTTTTTCGTTTCATCGAATTTTGAAATCACAAAGATTCTAAAGAAGTTCACTTTGATAACTAAAAATAGAATATTATTTACTTATTTAGGTACGCCTCTATCAAATTTAATATCAATCGAAGCAGAAATCAAAAGCTGAGAGGTGTTAGGAAGGGCCCCGCGCTTCTTTGTTCAATATAATAGGCATTGTACAATTTTAACACGTACGCTCAGGCGTCCATCTTGTTTGAGCCCCGATCCGCCATTTTGTGATGTGACTGACGTTCTTTTAGGCTAACATTAGACTGGAGACTTTTTGTTTCTAATTTTTTTTATTTGTCTTGTCACCTTAGGTGTTTGCAGAGACGAATAAAGTACCTATGGAATTTGTTTGAGCTGAGTAACGTTCGTAAGTAGGTAGATAGGTAGGTAGGTGTTGTTTATATAATATCTTGTTAAAATTATTTAATTCTGTATTTATTTTAATTTGAATGTATTTAAATCGGAAAAGTTTTCGTTTCTTAACATGTAACTACACAGTTTTAACTTATATATTTCACTATTCTCACATTCTGGGGCATCTGGAAGAAATCTCTTCAAGAGATAAGTTGTCCTCGTGCATGTCCTTTCAATGTTTATGTTTTATTTTTAAGTTACTGGTACAGAATGTATAAATAAATAAATAGGTACCTACCTACGATAATTTAAGGTACCTATGACCGATTTGGGTGGTCAGTTACCATGCCTCGAAGAGTACGTTAAGCTGTCGTTCCCGGTTATTATCAGCAAGATTTAATAATAATAATAAAAGTTTCGATCAACACCTTAAGATTGGTCGCTTGGTTGTTGAACGGTCGGATACAGAAGGGTTATCCTTGAGAGCAGTTTGTTTAGTGATTGTGAGGCAGTTCCTCTCTCTGGAGCCCTGACCACCGGCTGCTTGGGTCTTTACAGCCCCACAGTTGGTGGAAGTTTTATAGGATTATTTTTAAATGTATTTTGTATAGTATATTTTGTATAGTAGTTTATAATTATGTAAAACGTGTTTAGAAATAATTTTATAAAAATCTGTACAAATAAATAGGAGATTATAATAATTAAACATGGATAGCCAAAATCGTCTTCGCAGAGTCGAATGCCAAAAAAATGCCTGGAAATGCGATTAAATAGAAGAGGTAACTAAAAATACAGAAAAAAAAGAATTGGTATTTAATATCAGCTTTTGAATCCTTATTTTCCTGGAAGATATCGCATAACTAAGTAACTGTCGATAACTTCTAAATTTTATATTCTGCATAGTGCTTAGCTCATTTATATGACGTAGGTACAATGAAATTTACATATTTTTTCATGCAAAATATGAAGTCATGTAGTCCTAGATAATTTATGCTTCATTTTTTTCTGCGCTCAGCATCATTTTGTCGCACGACAAATCGCTAACGTGATACATCATTCCCATCTCAGCAAAGGGGAAGTTTCTTATTATATTGGTGGTAATTTTTTTTTATAATTTACGCCCGGGAGTTGTATTATTGTAGTTGCAGGGGGTTTTTGTTTTACAAGTGGAAGGGTGTCGGAATGATTTGGCTCTGAATGAGATGGGAATGATGTGCGTGCGTTGGGTTATCAGATTTTATTGTGCCTGATTTCTTTGCATTCTAATGCCTTAATTATTGCTGTCTGGATCCATACTGCCGACGCTTAAAGCCATATTGTTTCATTATTGTTGAATTTCGTGTTTTAGAATTTTAATCTTTATATTAGGAACGTTTTGAGCATTGAGGTATTATGTACTAAATAATTCAATGGTTTTAAGTAATATTGCTTAGGTATTGCTTTAAGCGTTGCCACTTGCCAGTATGGACCCCGATTTATTTCTTTTGGGGTTTTTGGTTGTCATTAGTTTGTATTTTTTTTTGGTCATCAACACAGTGCCTACATTTTTTTTTAATTTTCTTTATGATGATTTTGTTTCATGCTAAGATAAAAATAACTTCGAGCTAGTTATCTAATTAATTCGTATTTCTTTTCATTTATCAAATCTAAGCTATGAAATACATTTAAAAAATCCAAATTACAACTAAATTAAAAACTAAACATGTAAGACTAGCGGGCCCGGCAGACGTTGTCCTGCCCTGAACCTAGAACCCGATTGCAGCGCCCCTTAGCGGGTCCAATTATGAATATAAACCATCCCAGTACCCACACAAACACACACAAGAAATACCATCAAAATCGGCCCAGCCGTTCTCATTCATAATTTTTATTTATATATAGAAGATATTATCCCAAAGTCCGAACCGCTGCAATGAGGCAAAGTGTAATTAATTATTGTACAAGTCATGCCCACTTGGAATGGATCTAAGAATGCCAGCGATAAAGCTGAAAAGCCAGGCTGAATCTGGCTTTAAAATCAACGGTGGCCCTTTAAAACCTTCCTTCCTGTCTTTTTAAACTTAATATACCATAAGCAAAATAATTTCATGTAACGGAATGGTAACGTTATACGCCGTCGCAACTCAGGCACGTCGAAATCAGAATTAAGTATCATGTCAGACACAGTCTAAAGACAGTTCCAATAAATGGCTCTTCTTAGACCAGGGCGCGTTTGGAACCCTCGTAACTCTAATTTTAAGATACCGTGGTTAATTATAACCATCACGTCTTATACATATTAATCTATCTCTGTGCCAATTTATATCATCCAGATCTGTTCCAACTTCCACCGTTTTGGCGTGATTGAATAACAAACATCCATTCATCCATCCAAACTCGCATTTATAATATTAGAATAGATGTGAAAGAGTGTCTGTCTGTCTTCTACGCTTTCAACCGATTTGGATGAAATTTGAAAAAGATATAGGTTGCATCCTAAGGAAGGATATAGGCTATACTCATTTTCATCTATACTCTATACTAATATTATAAATGCAAAAGATTGGATGGATGTTTGGATGAATGTTTGTTACTCAATCACGCCAGAACGCCTGAACGGATCTGGATGAAATTTGGCACAGAGATAGATTATAGTCTGCAATAACACATAGGCTGAATGAAATGAAATGAAATGAAAGAAATGAATTGAATTGAATCTTGCTACTTTCTATCCCGGAAAATTTAACAGTTCCCGCGGGAACCAATTAACCTCAATCCACGCGGACGAAGTCGCGGGCATCAGCTAGTATTAGTATAGATGCGAAAGTGTGTCTGTCTGTCTGCCAAGCCCTAACGAGCCAACTTTTCAACAGATTTTAATGAAATTTGGAATAGAGATTGTATCCTAGGGAAGGATATGTATAGGCTAGTTCGTGAATGTTTGCAAACAAGGAATTACCACAGCGTAAAACACAATACCCCTTTCGCATCGTACAGTCGGTGTAGGCACGTCAAAATATTGATTTTTCCTAGATAACATGCAGCCTTATAACCGTCCCTACCTGTTTAGGCCACGCCCCTGCAACCCTTCCCTCGCCGCAGTCGAGATGTTGCGTGTGACGTATAGAGGGTACGCTGAAGTCGATTACGCATGTCGGGTTCCGTACTGTAAATTTTTAAGGCTCACTAATACGTGATTTTTTTTTAAATTTCGTGAAAAAATTGGTTTTCCGCTTTAGTTACCACTTATCAGACCTTCAAAAGCCTTCTACGTTGAGTTCTCAAACTGCTATTTGGAACCAACATTAGATCAATTATTATTTATTATCCCTCCCTGTCTATCACGTACTAAACTAAGAACGATCTCTCTTACCTTAAAACTGTCACAGTGTTTGGCAGTTTTAAGGTAAGAGAGAGAATAATAATTGCGCCACAAAAGTGTGTTTGCATTATACCCCATCAAGCATAAGCACCCAGCAAGTCCAAGTCTCCCACATCACTGCCCCATTACTCTTTCAAGTTAGTTCATCTCATATTGCACTTACCACCCGGTGATATCGCAGTCAAGAGTTACCTCGACCCCCACTAGGCTATCCTCTCTCTGCATCGTATTCCTCATTACTGAGGGTCATGACTCCTTTCCATTAATCATATAATGGTAGGAGTTTTCTTGGGATAATAATGCGGTGGGTTCCCACGTCCTTCCGCATACGACTCGACTAATGGCCGAAATTAATAATCAATCTATCTGTAGTCTGTTGGTTTGTTACCAAGCAACGTTGTTATTTGTATTGTGCTTTTCGTCATAAAACAATGTTGCTAAGCAACTTATCGACAGACTAAAGATAGATTGATTATTAATTTCGGCCGTAAGAGTATATAAACTCTTAGGGTTTTTGTTACGATTATTATCAGCGGGGACGACGGCTTAACGTGCTCTCCGAGTCACGGAGGAAGCGAACCTCCAAATTCGGTCACCCATCCAGTTACCGACTTGGGTCAACGTCGCTTAACATTCGCAATCGACTGATATGCGTTGTCACAACTAGGCCACTCGTCCCTCCCACTGGGCTATGACCGCTTCGAATAAATAAAGGGGTTCTGTTATTTCACGCGCGGAACCCTAAAAATCAGCAGAGTGCGTGTCGCAAACACATTGAGGTAGGTCTGGCGAGTTTCTTGAATTTTAATATGCCTCTCCTTTTATAAGGGGATTCTTATTTCCACATCTTTTTTTTTTCATTTTTAATTTCATAAAGGTGAAAAAGAAGTGAATATTAATTTCATCCTGCATTCTGTTTTGCCTTTATAATGGTGAAAGGGAAGTAGAATTAATTCATAGTTATCATACCTACTAATATTATAAATGCGAAAGTGTGTTTGTTTGTCCTTCAATCACGCCGCAAAAGAGTAACGGATTGACGTGATTTTTTGCATGGGCATAGTTGAGGATCTGGAGAGTGACATAAACATTTTCTATATTCTATTCTGTTCTGTTCTGTTCTGTTCCGTTCTGTTCCGTTCCGTTGCGTTCCGTTCCGTTCCGTTCCGTTCCGTTCCGTTCCGTTCTATTCCATTCTATTCTATTCTATTCTATTATATTCTATCCAATTATTATAGGTATTATTTCCCACAGGAAATCCTTACTTTTCTGGGATTAAAAAGTAGGCTGATATAGGCTACTCCTGTGTCTCTTTAATCTATCAACTATACATACCTACCTATGCAAAAAATGACGTCGTTCCGTTGCGTCGTGATTAAAGGACAAACCTTAACCAACAAACAAATGCACTTTTGCATTAATTATAATATTAGTATGTAAGTATGATAAATATAATAATTACGATGCATCTATGATCGAACTCTATAAAGCAATATTACTCTAAATGACAGGTTGATGTCACGAACCTTGACGTTCCTAAAATAAGGATTATAATTCTAAAACACGAAAGTCAACAATAATGAAACAATGTGGCCAATTCTGAAACACAATCTCTAAATTAAACTAAACTGACAGCTTTAAAATATATAGTTATATAGCTAGTTCTAACCCTTTCCGCAGGGAGTATTATGAAAGGGTTAGCAATATTTTTAATGCTGCCATTTTAGTTTAGATTAGAGATTGTGCACTTCAGAATCAGCCCCAATATGGCTTTAAGTGTTGGCAGTAGGTATGGCCCCAGAAAACGTACCTAATCGTACTTAAATATATGTATAGGTATTTCATTAATTACTAGCACGAATTCAGGATCAAATAGCTAGACGAAACGTACACAGATTCGTTAAAAAAAGATGATTAAAAATTTATTTAAAAAAAATGTCTGCAAATGTAGGTATTAGCTAAAATCATAAAAAATGTCGCCCACCATATGCTGCTAAGTAAACATTCATTGCGACCGGATTGCGACTGATGTCAATCCTATATTAGAAAAACTAATATTTATTTGCCTAATGCAAATCGACCCGTCCTTTTTTAAAAGCTTTTATTTAATTTGCAATATTTTTAGGTTGCAACTGAATATTCTGAGAGCTGAAATTTTGTATTCACGTTTAGTTTGGACTAGCTGATGCCCACGACTTAATAAGTTTTTTTGAATTACCAGGAGAACTCCATAATTTTTCGGGATAAAAAGTAGCCTATGTCACTCTCCATGTCCTGAACTATATCCTATAAAATCACGTCGATCCGTTATTCCGTTGCGGTGTGATTGAAGGAAAAAGCAACAAACCAACAAACTGCACACTTTCGCATTTAAAATATTAGTATGATGACATTGTACATACAGACGAACAGATAAACAGACACACTTTTGCATTTATCTTTTTAATTATATATTTTTTTTTATTTTTTTTTTAATATTTATTTCGCAACAGGTGAGATCGCAGTCAAGGGTTAGCTTGTAGTGGATGAAAAAAAATTCTTAATGATAAAGTTGCATGTCACACAAGTTGCAAGTTTGCACAAGTATCAGTGCAAATACTTGTTACGAGCATGTAACGTATCCATTTTCTTTTTATGAAAACAGCTACTGCTGAGTTTCTTGCCGGCTCTTGTCAGTAGAACAGCTTTCCGAACCGGTAGTAGAGTTAGACTTCTCATAAGTGACACAAGTTGTCCTACGTGAAATAAATAAATCATTTATTAGCCCGCCCGCGCGAATGCCCGCGATTTCGTCTGTTTCGCGGTTTGAGGTATTTTTTGGTTCTCGCGGAAACTCTTTAATTTTCCGGGATAAAAAGACTATAATATAATCTATCTCTGTGCCAAATTTCAGCCAGATCCGTTCACCGTTGGGGCGTGATTGAGTAACAAACATCCATATTCCATACATCCATACATCCATCCAAATTTTGTGCTAAAAAGTAGTATCTAATAAGTTTTTTTTTTTGTTTTCATGTTTCATATTTGCATGTCTTTTCGCTCTAGTCAATTATGTCAGTCTATGATTATGAACTACCAAGTACTTACCTATTCCCGTCCCCCCGTGTTCTAGGCCAGACATAGACGAGCCTAGGGTGGGACCCCTATGTATGTAATATATACTATTTCCTAGGCTTTGAAGTAAATGTCAGTACGTCTGAAATTGCAATTTTAAACCTTAATTGAGACCTGGGGCTATAGGATTATAATTCTAAAATTCGAAACTCAACAATAATGAAATAAATTATATTTATTTATTTGGACAACCAAAAATGATTACATTAAAAAAACCTTAAAGACTAGATTTAGGACACTTGTTAAATGCACAATTTATCAAATTTGCCACTGCCACATCATTCACTAAAAAAATAAAATAAAAGGCTTATAAAATTACGTTACCTACATGCAAAAAAATCAAAACTTACACAAAAAATACATAAAATTATACAATTTTTGAAAATCGGTGTAGTAGTGGAAATTCCAAAATTCCTGGAAAACGGATTTCTTTATTTTCAAATAATATAATTTTACACTTTATTTTCATTTTTTTATTTTTATGGGACTTGTTCGACACGGACACGCCAACCCCTTCGTAGCCTAAATTATAATTAATTTTTCACGGATGTGACTTGATAAACGACGAACTTTCATACCATTGCCATTTGAACCATAGAGATTAACTGCTGCGTTTCTTGCCGAGTCTTCTCAGTAGAATTTGTTTTCCGAGCCTGTCGTAGCTAGAGTCAAAACATGACGTAACATAAAAGACACGTATTATGTCCTACATGAAATAAATAAATTTATGAGTTTATATTTCTACTAGCGACCCGCCCCGGCTTCGCGCGGGTACAATGCTGATACTAAATATCATGCTTTTTTTGTCTTTAGACAATAATGTTTTCTCTAGAGGTTAAAAATGCTTATTGTGGGTTATCCCTAAGAGATAGACATGTACTATCGCGAGATTTTTTGTAGACCTTTTTAAGGTGTACACATAGATTTAGGATTGGTGTCGTAAAGACCAATCCTAAATCTATGGGTGTACAACACTGTAGTACATTATTTTGATCTATCTCGTAGGGTTTGCAATGTAAGCGCAAAAAAATGTATTTATTTACGACATCACATTAGAAACCTCTAAAATTATCAGTATTTATCTACTACATTATACATATAAACCTTCCTCTTGAATCACTCTATCTATTAAAAAAACCTTTTAAAGATCTAAGGGACAGACAGCGGGAAACGACTTTGTTTTATACTATGTAGTGATAGCGGTGATTTAAGGACGTGGGAACCCACCGCATTATTATCCCAAGAAAACTCCTACCATTATGTGGTTAATGGAAAGGAGTCACGACCTTCAGTAATGAGAAATACAACGAAGGAAAATACCTACATATTCTGAATTCAGTGGTACCTGCCTATTTCTATTCCCCCATGTTCTAGGCTAGGCGAGCCTAGGGTTGAGCCCCTGTATAAAGTCTTTGATGTGAATGAAAATATGTCAAGAATAAAGAATGCGCCATCTTGGGGGGTAACACTGCCTTAAGGACACTTTTGAAAAGGATTTTTTAACTTACAGTGAATTTTTAACATGATGTTGAATATGTATGGGATTGTCTAGGTAATACCTATGAGCATAGAATTTTATTAAGGTACTAGATGATACCCGCGACTTCGTCCGCGTGGTCGTGGTCATTAGTGCCCCAAGAGAACTCATACAATTATGTGATTCATGGAAATGGGTCACGACCCTCAGTAATGAGGAATACGACGCAAAGAGATTTTTAAAACTTCGAAGAAGGACACTCTCTCCATAAAGGTAAGCCTTGAAAGATGTAAAATCACAAGCATAGTATAAAGAACAAAACATTTCGTCCAAAGCATTTCTATTCTCATTGTTTCCGGAAAAACTCGCTTTAATACAAAAAAAAGCTATTTGTAGGCAAAACAGATGAATAAAGTTGCACATAAAAACTCGAATGACGACAGAAATTGTGCCCGTTTCCAGCTTATTTTATTCTTTAGTACTGATTTTTTTATAATATAAAATAAGGCTTACTTCGCAGTAGGAACATGTTCGTTGATTAGGTAGTTGCTTGAAGGGGTGATGCTGCCTAAGGTAGCGCTTGCCTTGAAAATACAGGTATTCAGTCTTGATTTGAAGGTATCAAGGTGAATGAATGAAAAATTCTTTATTGTACACCAAGAAACACATATGAACATTATTACAATAAAACTGTATATTAACTATAGTGTATAATATATTAAGGTGAATCCATACTAATATTATAAATGCGAGTGTGTCTGTCTGTCCGTACGCCCATCTGTCTGTCTGCCTGTCTGCTACGACCGGTTTTGATGAAATTCGGTATCAAGATAGGTTGTGACTAAGCACATTGCAGGTGCGTTCAATTTTAAATTCGACGACTTGTACAACTTTAAAAATATGCAAACTAGAGCAATCAACTACTGAATCAACTAAGTTGCAATACAAAGGCAACCTTTCACTCGAATCCATGTTCAACCCTGTAAACATTGAAAAAAGCACATTTGAAAGCTATGATACACACGACTGAGAAGGGGTGTCTTAAAAGGATTTAAACTCAACACGATTCAAACCTGATGCACGCGTAAAAACTTCACCCCATTTCCCTGCATTTCCTCAGACGCATCTAGGACAGATCAGGCATTATGCCACGCCGTAAACTGTGATTATACGCACCGCTCTCGCGCGGCCAGGGACCCCGCGAGCTGCCATAGACAGCGATACAGGAATAGACAGGCTCCTTGTGTCAAATCAGACGCATCTAGGACAGATCAGGCATTATGCCACGCCGTAAACTGTGATTATACGCACCGCTCTCGCGCGGCCAGGGACCCCGCGAGCTGCCATAGACAGCGATACAGGAATAGACAGGCTCCTTGTGTCAAATCAGACGCATCTAGGACAGATCAGGCATTATGCCACGCCGTAAACTGTGATTATACGCACCGCTCTCGCGCGGCCAGGGACCCCGCGAGCTGCCATAGACAGCGATACAGGAATAGACAGGCTCCTTGTGTCAAATCAGACGCATCTAGGACAGATCAGGCATTATGCCACGCCGTAAACTGTGATTATACGCACCGCTCTCGCGCGGCCAGGGACCCCGCGAGCTGCCATAGACAGCGATACAGGAATAGACAGGCTCCTTGTGTCAAATCAGACGCATCTAGGACAGATCAGGCATTATGCCACGCCGTAAACTGTGATTATACGCACCGCTCTCGCGCGGCCAGGGACCCCGCGAGCTGCCATAGACAGCGATACAGGAATAGACAGGCTCCTTGTGTCAAATCAGACGCATCTAGGACAGATCAGGCATTATGCCACGCCGTAAACTGTGATTATACGCACCGCTCTCGCGCGGCCAGGGACCCCGCGAGCTGCCATAGACAGCGATACAGGAATAGACAGGCTCCTTGTGTCAAATCAGACGCATCTAGGACAGATCAGGCATTATGCCACGCCGTAAACTGTGATTATACGCACCGCTCTCGCGCGGCCAGGGACCCCGCGAGCTGCCATAGACAGCGATACAGGAATAGACAGGCTCCTTGTGTCAGATCAGACGCATCTAGGACAGATCAGGCATTATGCCACGCCGTAAACTGTGATTATACGCACCGCTCTCGCGCGGCCAGGGACCCCGCGAGCTGCCATAGACAGCGATACAGGAATAGACAGGCTCCTTGTGTCAAATCAGACGCATCTAGGACAGATCAGGCATTATGCCACGCCGTAAACTGTGATTATACGCACCGCTCTCGCGCGGCCAGGGACCCCGCGAGCTGCCATAGACAGCGATACAGGAATAGACAGGCTCCTTGTGTCAAATCAGACGCATCTAGGACAGATCAGGCATTATGCCACGCCGTAAACTGTGATTATACGCACCGCTCTCGCGCGGCCAGGGACCCCGCGAGCTGCCATAGACAGCGATACAGGAATAGACAGGCTCCTTGTGTCAAATCAGACGCATCTAGGACAGATCAGGCATTATGCCACGCCGTAAACTGTGATTATACGCACCGCTCTCGCGCGGCCAGGGACCCCGCGAGCTGCCATAGACAGCGATACAGGAATAGACAGGCTCCTTGTGTCAGATCAGACGCATCTAGGACAGATCAGGCATTATGCCACGCCGTAAACTGTGATTATACGCACCGCTCTCGCGCGGCCAGGGACCCCGCGAGCTGCCATAGACAGCGATACAGGAATAGACAGGCTCCTTGTGTCAGATCAGACGCATCTAGGACAGATCAGGCATTATGCCACGCCGTAAACTGTGATTATACGCACCGCTCTCGCGCGGCCAGGGACCCCGCGAGCTGCCATAGACAGCGATACAGGAATAGACAGGCTCCTTGTGTCAGATCAGACGCATCTAGGACAGATCAGGCATTATGCCACGCCGTAAACTGTGATTATACGCACCGCTCTCGCGCGGCCAGGGACCCCGCGAGCTGCCATAGACAGCGATACAGGAATAGACAGGCTCCTTGTGTCAAATCAGACGCATCTAGGACAGATCAGGCATTATGCCACGCCGTAAACTGTGATTATACGCACCGCTCTCGCGCGGCCAGGGACCCCGCGAGCTGCCATAGACAGCGATACAGGAATAGACAGGCTCCTTGTGTCAAATCAGACGCATCTAGGACAGATCAGGCATTATGCTGCGCCGTAAAATGTGATTATACGCAGCTGCCACAGATAATAACATGAAAATAGACGGTCTCCTTGCGCTTGATCTGTGCAGATGCATCTAGGACAGATGTGTTATACCGCGCCGTAACATTTATTTCTCTACCAGATCTGTCTTTTTGGGCATAGAAAAATAAAGCATTAATTATAGCTTTGCCAAAAAAATTACATAGATAATTACATTACCTAATACCTACATAGTAAAAGACATACCAACAAATAAACACACTTTGCATTTCTAATATTAGCACAGTCTAAGGAGAGGGTACTAAAAAACCTTATTATAGTGTTGAAGATTATGTAAATGATAACAAAGCATGGATTTGACTCGCTCCAGCAATGCTTAAGACTGCGGTTTTTTTTTTTATCAACTACAACATGCGATCTCACCCGATGGTAAGTAATGATGGTTATTGGTGTATCTACAATTCTACACATTAATGTAATTGTAAATCAAATCAACCACCGAGTGTCTTGCTGGTTCTTCTCGGTATGTGGTTCTTTTCGGTTATAGGTTATAAAAAAGGGCTATATTCAGCAGTGGACGCATACAGGCTGATGGATAGATGGCTATAATATGGTCTATATATGGCTCAAATATGGTCGAGCGAAGCAATGGCTGGATCTTGCGTCATGCTCGTGAACGGGTGCCACCGGCGGGAATGGGGCTACTTTTTGTCTGCCCGTCTTTGACATGAATTGAATAAACAAATTTAAGAAATCCATTAAAAGTATGCTCCTGAAAAAAGCTTATTATACTGTTGAAGATTATGTAAATGATAGAGGAGCATGGATTTGATCGCTCCAGCAATGCCGGGGACAGCGGTTACTTATGTACACATTGATATAGTAATTGTAAATGAATTATTTAAAAAGAGCAACCACCGAGTTTCTTGCTGGTTCTTCTCGGTAGGAATGGCATTCCGAACCAGTGGTAGATTCACTTGACGATTCAAAAGTACTTGTAAAAGTTTATTTGAATAAAAAAATTTTGATTTTGATTTTTTTGATTTTATAACCATGCCAAAAATCACGTCGATCCCTTACTCTGTTGTGGCGTATTGAGACACTTAGGTACTAACAAACAAACGCACTTTCACATTGCTAAAATTGTAGTAATTATGCATAGAATTATTAGGCACAGCCGAAGATTCAGGGGCCATGCTGCCAACGCTTAAAGCCATATTGTTCCATTATTGTTGTCTATCGTTTTCTAGAATTATAATGCTTATTTTAGGAACGTCAAGGTACGTGAGATCAAACTGTCATTTTGAGTAATGTTGCATAATATGTATTGCTGTATGGCCCCAGGCGGCGGCGCAAGATCGCGGCGTGTACAAGTCCCTTCAAGAGACCTTGTGTCAAGCAGTGGAGGTCTATCAGTTTATGAAGAAGTAGAAAAAATATTAAGCTTGTTCCACTCTACCAGTTTCGAGGTCTATGGAGCTCTTTGATCACACGGGGGTTGGCACGGTACACACTTTTCTACTTAAATTAGACCACACGGCTGCATTAATGTGGAGGAACCGATTATGTAACGGGGAAAAGCTAACAATATTTCCCTCCCACTAGCTTAGACTACCTACGACTTCCCCTGCGTAGAGTAAATACTTTTTTTTTATTAAAAATTTCCCAGTCCCAGACTAGCTGTCATTATCTTCTTACTGCGCAAGTCATATCCACGCGGAATGTTGGTAAGAACTCCGCGTTGAACAGCCAGGCTGATTCCTTTTCGCAAAAAATTTAAATGATTTCTACTCAAAGAGCCTCTCTGGCGCAGTGTTGAGCGCTGTTGCATTAACGGGTTCGATTCCCGGCAGGGTCAATTTGGGAATTTATAATTTCTGAATTTTCTCTGGTCTGGTCCGGTGGGAGGTTTCGGCTGTGGCTAGTTACCACCCTAAAGGCAAAGACGTATCGCCAAGCGATTTTACGGTACGATGCCGTGTAGAAACCGATCAGGGGTTTGGGTTTAATATAACTGCCATACCTCTCACAGGTTAGCCCGCTACCATCTTAGACTGTATCATCACTTACCATCAGGTGAGATTGCAGTCAAGGGCTAACTGTAGTTGATAAAAAAAAATATGTATGTGTTTCTAACTGTGTAACATAACTTCTAAATGCCTGAACATATTTGGATTTGTGGGGTATCGTTACAATACTGACATCATCCTGAGTGCGGAGTGACATTGCTATTTTTTTTTTTTACTTTTTTAGCAGCAGAGGTGTTTTGTAATATTTTCAATAAGGGATCATCCATAAAGTACGTCACACTAATTTCGTGATTCTTTGACCCCTCCCCCGTCCTTGTCACAGTCGGGCACATTTGTGAGACCCGCCCTCCCTAGTGTAACGTCACATAATATGTTGGAATTTTACATCTAGAAATTATTAAATCAAAACGCCACTTCCGAAATTAGTTTTAAACAGATTTACAATTAGATAGAGTTGGGAATATATTTTTTAAATCACGAAACTTAGGACCCCTCCCACCCCCGGTCACAATTCGCCCCCCCTTACCGTGTGACTTACTTTACGGATGATCCCTAATTTATAGCTGGCTATTCCGGAAATCAAAGAGTTCTAAGACCTAAATCCACGAAGATGATGACACAGCATCATCTGTTAATTAGAATAAGTCTACAAACACACCCTAACAACACATTCTAGTTAAGTATATACGAAAGATAATAATATTGTCGATTCAGCGTAGTAGATATAGAAAATTTTATTTTGAACTGTATCAGAAAGGTTTTAAAGTCGAAAACAGTTTAGCAAAAGCGTATCCATAACGCATGGGGACTGATACCGCATAACTTTGTCGCTGAAGTGCTCTACGAAGTTTTAATAGACGCAACAAACAAACATACATATATATAGATACTTACTCATATAAAATACCTGTCCTTTATTTATTTTATCGTACGGCATTCTAGTTTTAATGAGCATATTACATTTTGCATATCTATACTTCTATATACTAATATTATAAATGCGAAAGTTTGGATGGATGTTTGTTACTCAATTCAAACATCCATCCATCCAGCCATCCATCCAAACTTTCGAATTTTATTATCATAGATTTATTGATTAGTATAGAGTAATCAAAATGTCACTTTGATGTCACGTACCTTGACGTTCCTAAAATAAGAATTATAATTCTAAAACTCGAAAGTCAACAATAATGATACACTGGGGCTGATTCTGTATAACACAATCTCTAAACTAAAATGGCAGCTTTAAATCTAGTTCTGTCCCTTTCCGTAGGAAGTATTATGAAAGGGTTAGCAATATTTGTAATGCTCTAATTTTAGTTTAGTTTAGAGATTGTGCACTACAGAATCAGCCCCAATATGGCTGGCAGTATTACAAGTCCGCGAGGCGAAAGCTGAGCTTTGCATTTGTGTGAGTGATCACTAAAAGTAGAGTCAGACAAAAAACTTGGCTATTTAAGGGTTTTCTTATTCTTTGTTTACTTGTGTTAGCCGCCATTTTTCACTAACGAATCTAGTCTAGCACAAAATAAAATATTAAGAAACACGTCACGCTGCTACCAGTACAAGAGGTGAAGTGCGGAAGGTGTGCGACAGTGCGGAGAAGTTGCGTCAAGCGATGGACGCACCGCGCCTCAGGCCGATTGTCAAAAAGCAGTAAAAACCGGTTTATACCAAGCAAGGGACGCGCCGCGCTTTAGGCCAATGTTACACCTACACTATCTATGTACACTCACACAAATGCAAAGCTCAGCTTACGCCTCGCGGACCTGGTTTTTTTTAATTCCATTGCAAGTAAGCCCTTGACAGCGATCTCATCTGGTGGTAAGAAACGACGGCAGTCTAAGATGACAGCCGAATCAGCAAAATGTAGTTTCGGCTTTTGGCTGAAGAAAGCTCTACTTTGCGTTCCTAAAATAAGGATCATAATTCATAATTCTAAAACACAAAAGTGAACTATAATGAAATAATACGATGACGAATTTTTGACGAGCTCCGTGGCGCGGGGTTCGATACCCGGCAGGGTCAATTTAGGAATTTATAATTTTTGAATTTTCCCTGGTCTGGCCTGGTGGCTTCTGCCGTGATTAGTTACCATCCTACCGGCAAAGACGTGTCGCTTAGCGATTTAGCGTACCGGTACGATGCCGTGTAGAAACCGAAGGGGTGTGGGTTTTAATATAACTGCCATGCCCCTAACAGGTTAGCCCGCTACCATTTTAGACTGCATCATCACTTACCATCAGGTGTGATCGCAGTTAAGGGCTAGCTTGTAGTGGATAAAAATAAATAGGGCTTTAAGCGATTGCAGTATGGCCCCTGGCTATTTCTGAGCCTAGGGCATAGGCCCTGGCTTTGGACTATAACATAATTAAGATAGATAAAACCTATACAACGTGATTTATATTACTATTATTACGTGACTTATTGTGATTTATATTACTATTATTACGTGACTTTACGTGATTTATTTACTTTTGTTATGTGTGGTACAAATAAAGAGTATAATAATAATAATAATAATAATTTATGGGGACAAACTTTAATGCAGAGCTTTTCATATTTTCCCTGTATGTATTTTAAAAATAAAAGATTTTATTTTTCCCCTCCCCTCCAGCTAAGCGTGAAGCCAGTGCTAGGGTGGGATATTTAGGTCAAATACGTAGGTTTTAAAATAAGGTTTTACTACAATAAAAAAAAAAACATAAGATTTGAACGTATCAAATCATACTCATAATATTATAAATGTGAAAGTGTGTTTCTTTGTTGGTTTGTCCTTCAATCACGCCGCAAAAGAGCATCGGATAGACGTGATTTTTTTCACGGGCATAGTTGAGGACCTGGAGAGTGACATGCACTACTTTTTATTCTGAAAAATTAAGAAGTTCGCCGGGAATTAAAAATCTTATTCCACGCGGACGAAGTCGCGGGCATCATCTAGTTAGTCAAGATAATTGTGGGTGATAAAAAGTAGGTAAGGCCTCCGCACAATCCAGCTTTATTTTACCATAAAGTAATTCAAGTAAATTAATTTTAACTTTACTTGTCCTCTTAAAGAGCTACCTACTGCCTGCCTTGCAAACTTTGCCTACTTTGAAATGAAAATTAAAGGATAACTAGAAAATTTTGTATAATTTTTAAAAACTAGGTCGAATTACGAATCTAGTACAGTAATTGCTTTCAGAAATGAACCTAAAGAAAGTTAAAAATAACCTTTGACTTCGCAATTCAAGCCACGCGAAAGCCTGAAAAATTTAAAACGACGGCTGACTTCTACGATTGTTGAAATCTTTTTACGAGATTCCTATTGTTCGGATTGTATTTGTTTTTTTTTACAGAGATACCTTTACTAGGCATGTTCTTTCTACAGACTTTCAAAATTTTATATTACCACTTTGTCGGCGTGATTAATATTGTGTATTTAGAACTTTCTAGTTGTAAGAGCCTCATAGTTAAGCCGCGGACAGACAGACGGACATGGCGAAACTATAAAGGTTTCTTGTTGACTATGGAACCCTAAATAAAAATTCTTTCCAAAAAATCGACTTCCACAGACACTGTAAAGTAAAAAATATTTTTGAATTCTACACACTATGTTGTTAAGTCGGGCGAGCCTGATGCGTCAACTTTGCTTATCCTTGTTATAACCGCCCGACTTATTTTTTACTTTACAGTGGCTTTGGAAGTCGGTTTTTTGGAAAGAATTTTTAATTTTTAACTTTTTAGTGTCAGGGTTGAGGATTTGGAGTCAGATTTTTTTATGGGACCATCTCGAGAGCTGCCTCTAACGACTGAAAAAAATAAATTCAAAAAAAAATTATTTCAACAATATGCACCGACATACATTAAAAAAAATTAAAAAAATAAGCGCCGAATTGAAAACCTCCTCCTTTTTTTGAAGTTCGGTTAAAAAGAGTGGAAAACACGGACACCCAGGTTAGCCAACCTTACAGCGAGAGCTAAAATAACTGTGAACAGACAGACCAAAAATATTATGACTATATCTTGCACCTACTGCGTAACATAAAAATAAATAAAAGGTAAATAAAAGTAAAATGGGCAAAAATGAAAACGCACATGCATGGTACCCTCATTTACCCTCATTCTAGAAGCTGCGCGTTTTTCGCATTAAGCCTTTTCACTCAACAAACCCAGATTCACCATAGACAAGAAAACCTAAATAATATTTTTTTCTCACAATGTAAACTTCGTGGCAAAGGCTCGGAAGTGGGGCTACGAAACCAGATGGGAATATAAGCTGAAAACATTCTGCGATTAAAATCATGATGCTATAGGCTTCGTCACTACTCTTTTTAGGAGACATATTATAGCGTATAAAGAAGCTTAGAACAGGTATGACAGTTTAAATTTTATCTAAACCATAGTACTTACCCCTGATGGAATTATGTAATTTTTATTTTAAAAAAGGCAAATCACCTTCTAATAGGGTGAGATTGTCAGTCAATCTTACGATTATCACTTAGCTGTTAATTTAAGATTTATTTGCTGTAATTGCGATTGTTGTTATTGGCTAAACTTGTGGCCGATGACCTATTTTATATATGAATATAAAAATTCTTTTTGAAGCCAGTACGCCATTTACAAGATTTTTTTAGTAGCGTACCTATGGGTAACTTAAGTGCGTACTTTCAAGGCAAAGTGAATAGGCATCTTCTAGGCAAGTGTGTTCCTATCTTTCTTACCATCATTACTTTGCACTAAGCATCGTCAAGCTCAAGCCTTTTCTGCCATAAAAAAGGCGTTCGCTAGCCTTCGCGCTGCGAGTGCAAAGCGGGAATAAGCGAGATATTTCACAGACTTTCCGCTTCCGCCTCTCATTTCGTGACCGTACCCTCAATGCTCTGCAAACCATGTAAAATAATCTCAAAAGCGCTTAAAGCGGAGTGCACTTGCAATATACAGTCATTCATGGCAAGAAAAATCTCTATGCGGAGGAAAATGCGTAAGTTTTACCCTCTACAGAATCTACATGGGGGGAATTATATGAATGTTGCCAGTTATATTTAGTTTTTTTTTTCACACTAGTTCAACCGACTTCAAAGAAACTCTTTTCTGGTGTAAATTTTCTTTATAAAAATCACTTGTGTGAGGTGTTTTTAATTTTTTACCCTAGTTTTCATTTGAATTTTTTCGTATGGCAAGAAATGCACTTAGTTAAAAATAAAAAGTTCACCTAACCACACGGTTCAAACTTCAAAGTTATGTGAAGTTAAGTGAAGCACTTCTATGATTTCTATACTTGTTTAAGTTTGTTCAACAGACATTTTTTATCGTTTTTTAAGGTTTATAATACTAAAGTGACTTACACAATTTTATGGCATCGAGATAAACTTAATTAATAATAATAATAATAATTTTAAGTATGTCTAGGAATTTGAGATTCATACTTAAGTTAAAAAAGAATTCTCATCAGCTAGGTACCTACTCTTTATTAATAAGGCAATAAAAAAAGTCATTGGAAAATCCTTTAAAATCTAATTTCCAACCTTTCATCAAAGATCTGCAACCAGTCTAATCAACTTTAACCCATGCCGGTTTCGAATTCACTTTGAAATCCCTTCCCGCAAAACAAATAAAACAATTTCAATACCAAAAGACCTTTCAAATACCTATGTAGGTATAGTCCCCTTTTTGTAATGGTCAAGCAAAACCTATCCTAAAAACCAATACACAAAACTTTCAATCAAAAATAGCATTTATTTTCATAGATTTAAGCTCTTTAAATTGTTTTCTCTGTGGCAGTAAAAATTGTGAATATATTATGAACTAGCAACCCCATGTAATTGAGCATAGACAATGAACAATTATTTCTTTTTGTAGAGCAAACGCTGCCCGCCGTCCGAGCTAATAAAATCTTTTTGTAAAGAATTTGAATTTAGAACAGAGGTGACATTTGTTTTCTACATTCACTGATTAACCTGATTGAATAAATGGAAGACTTTTTTTTCGTACTCTTGGTTCGCAAATTACATAGTAATTAAATTTTTAGAAAAAAGCTAGAGATATCGTCTCATACAATGGATGAAAAGTCCTGACTTTACTCACTGACTCTGACTGACTCATTAACGATAACTTATTTTTTTTAGATGATCAAATGTTGAAACTCAGCCCAATTCCCTTGGTTCCCAAACTCTGAAAAAATAGAAATTTTGCAAAGAAGCTCAATTTATAATTTAGACAAGGAGTAAAGCCTATAAAGTTTTGTAATTTCTCACGAAGCGAGACCGCGGGTAGTCGCTAGTTACGATACAAATTTGGAAAATTAACGTGACTCTTGGTCACATTTTAGGGTTCCGTACTAAAAAAGGAATCTACACTAACTACACTATTACCTCCCTATATCTATTTTTAAAGATAACTAGACGCACATTTGTTTAGCCCCTTCCTTTAAACCCTTCGAGAAAACAATTTACGCACATAGGAACGTAACCTGTGTAAAATAAATAAATAAATAAATAAAATAAATAGAAGTTTATTGGCCAAACTACTACTATTACACTACATTTAAATTATTATATACTACGTATAACACAAATTACACTTTAACTAGATGTAGGCGTCTTCAACCGATAGACGTTCACTCATTGAAGGTCATATAAAGCATCATTACGTCCACTGTAATTAGACATAGATCTGTTATAACTTTTGTCAAAGCGCGGTCTTGCACTGCCTGGATCCAGCGGCTCCCTGAACTCGTTTGATCTCATACCTCCACCAAGTCCCCCACTTGGTTTATGGACGACATCAAGCGAGTCTGATAAAATTACGTTTTCAAGCTGTTACGTGTTAAGCATGTAGGTCTGTATAGGCATTAAATTAAATTGCCATAAACTTAATCTTTGCTCATTGCCGGACTGGACTTCAAAACGTTGGGGGCAAACAAATTAATTATTAAACAACACAGTGTTTCTTATACGCAAGGGTACTTTACCATGTACGTACTCGCATTCACTGGACGCAGCTGCTATAAAAATCACATGATAAACAACCTAGGGCAATGTGTTATGGGTTTATAGAGACTTTCTATGGCGTAGCTTTTTTTAAACTGTAGGTTCTTTTAATGTCGCCAAACACCGCATCAACGGACGGCGGTAGATATAGAAAATTGCGTTGTCTAAAAATTCAAAAGGTAACTATTAAGAATTTTGGTATTCCTATTATAATCAAAATATGATAAACTTAAGGCTATGTGTTATGGCTTTATAGATACTTTCTAGGGCGTAGATTTAAAAAAAAATTAAACTATGTTTTGACCCACGAAGACCCGTCCCACAGTAATTGCGATGAAGAATCCATTTAGCATGCAGTAACACCCTTGACTGAAAAATGGTATTTTATAATTAATATTCAATGATCATGTGACGACCTCCGTGGCGCAGTGTTGAGCGCTGTTGTTTTAGCATGCGGAGGTCCCGGGTTCGATTCCCGGCAGGGTCAATTTGGGAAATTATAAATTCTGAATTTTCCCTGGTCTGACCGGGTTTCGGCCCTGGTTAATTACCACCCTACCGGCAAAGACGTGCCGCCAAGCGATTAAGCGTTCCGGTACGATGCCGTGCTGAAACCTAATAGGAGTATGGGTTCTTATATATCTGTCATGCTTCTAGCAGGTTAGCCCACTACCATGTTAGACTGCATCATCACTTACCTATAACCTATCTCACCATTAGGTGAGATCGAAGTCATTAGACTGCATCATCACTTACCATCAGATGAGATCGCAAATCGCAATCAAGGGCTAACTTGTAGGGGATAAAAAATTGGTTTTTATAGAGCAACTTTCCTGATGCGAAGAAAAATATTAGGGCGTGTCTTCGTGGACTCAACTACCTATTAATATAGGCTTGGTGAAACCTATAGACTTAGAAGAACCCAGTTCTCAGTTCGAAGACTAGTGTTTGAAGGAAGGATTGCAGGCAAGAGAGCTCCAGGTCGCCAAAGGCGCAAATGGTTGGACAATATAAGGGGGTGGACAGGGCTTAGCTATTTTAGGCTAAAAGATGCGGCTCAAAATAGGGAAGATTTTCGCATGAAATCACGCTAAGAAGGCACGTGGTGATGATGAAACCTATCCTATGTAGGAGTTTTTAAGTGATAGATGTCCAAACAGTATCCAAATATCTTATAAAACAGTTGATTTCACGGAAGAGACCAAAATACGTGTTCCCAATGCGGGTAGTCTGATAATATAGCAGTCTATATGCTGGCTGGAAAGTAATTAATTAGTTGAAACTGCTTCCAAAGTGGAAAGACGATAATGCGTTCACAAGGCATAAGCGACGAGCGATTTGAAACTATATACAGTAGAAGTCAAAGTCAAAAAAAAACTGTATTCAGGTTATATTAGTCAGGTTAGGTTAATTTCCAAATTCCAGCCAAATCAGTTCAATCGTGAAGGAGTAACAAACATTGAAACTTCCAAACTTTCACGTTTATTATAATATTAGTAGGATAAACTTTTACAAGTACTTCTGAATCGGTAAGTTAATCCAGTTCAGGACGACATTCCTACCCAGAAGAACCAATTAGGACCAGCTCAGAAGTTGCCCTTTTGAAAAACTAACAAATGCACACTATCATAAATTCGAAAGCGTTTCTCTCTGTCTGTACCTACTTATATTTGTCTATCTGCTACACTTTCACGACCCATCTTTTCAACAGATTTCAATGAAATTTGGTACAGAGATAGGAAATCTCCACATAGGCTACTTTTTATCCCGGAAAACTAAAAAGTTCCCGCGGGAATCAAAGACCTAAACCCACTGGCTTCCATGTGCAAGGCTTCGGTCTTGCGCTTCCTAAATTATTACCACTGTTGATGGCACTAGGCTACAAGTTGTTGTGGTCGAATTGATGTACGATTTGATTTAAATTTAAGTACTTACCTATTTATGATTCTCCACTATATTGCATCTCAACATTACTTAAGTGTTTTATTGTCGTTCTTAGGTACTTATTATACAAACCAAGAATCTTTTAGGCGAAAAATCCTCATGGATGCCAGAAATTGGCATGCCCGACTTCACTCCAGGTCATGTAGATGTAGAATTTTAGTTTCGATGCTCCAGGTAGATTTTAATGACCTATGGACTAAAAAACTCCTCCGTTCTCCATCTACTTTTTCCTGGTACTGCACTAAGCATTTCATCTGAAAGGTACATGTTTTTATGCTGTACTTTTCTTCAGATTTAATAAGAGCTTTTTTTATCCACTACAAGTTAGCTCTTGATCTCACCTGATGGTAAGTGATGATGCAGTCTAAGATAGTAGCTGGTTAACCTGTTAGGGGCATGGCAGTTATATTAGGTATACCCTGACCACTAAACAGTTTCTACACGGTATTATACCGTAGTTTATCACGTCTTCGCGGACTGGACAAACTATAGAAGCAAAAACGGTATATCTCATGCCTTGAGCCAAATAAAAGCATATCAAGCACGATATATTACACACCAATGTGTGCCAGAGTAAATGAGCGCAAGCAATTTTTTCAGTAATGGCGGAAAATGTGGCATTTATTATTTTCATTAATTTAGAATTAAAAAATTATTGCCTATCCATTCCACTGTGAATAGAAATTAAACCACTAAACTCGAAAATAGTTTGGCATTTTTTGAAGCTTTGGGGTTTAAAAATGTTATTGATTGAATATAGTAGATTTCTGATTCAGTGTTGAAAATGCATTAGAAGTATTTACATCGTTATAAATTTTCCTACTTATAGTACGGCAAACTTATCTAACCCGGTGGCCAAAATTGGAACAAATTTTTATGCATGTTAAGTATTTTTTTAAATTTTCTTTTTCATATCTACTAGCGACGCTGTCATCGGGTTAGATAAGTTGGACTATACACAGATTTAAAAAAGTCTACTTACCGTTTAGTAAGTATGTGACTTTCGAGTTTTAGAATTATAATCCCTATTTTAGGAACGTCAAGGTACGTGTATAAACCGTCATTTTGAGTAATTTTGTTTATGTATTGGCAGTATGGCCCCTGGACTCTACCACCGGTTTAGAAAGAGATTCTACTGAGAAGACGCGTTCTAATTAATAACATCACAGGAAGTGGGCAGAGTGCTGGCTTCACGCCCCGCGTTCGAGGTGTCGGCCATTTTACATACCGCTGTCATTTAATAGGGCGTACATGGAGTTAGAAATATTAAAGGTAGGAGCACACTGTCGCATACCCCATCATTGAATTTTTTTTTTAACAACTACAAGTTAGCCCTTGGCTGCTACTAGGGGTATGGCAGATATATTAAACCCATCCCCTATTCGGTTTCTACACGGCATCGTACCGGAGCGCTAAATCGCTTGGCGGCACGTCTTTGCCGGTAGGTTGGTAACTAGCCATGGCCGAAGCCCACAGACCAGACCAGGGAAAATTCAGAAATTATAAATTCCCAGATTGACCCTGCCGGGGATCGAACCCGGCACCTTCCACGTTAAGGCAACAGCGATCATCACGGCGCCACGGAGGTCGTCAAAAGCCTACGTAAGTGTTGCTTTTTGATGCGTACGATTTTTCCAGCCAGGCCCAAATATCTAAGCAAAGCAAAATAATCATTTGACAACTTAAAACGTATTAGGTACTCGAACTGTTTATAGAGTTCATAGATGTTTTTTGACGTGCAGGCATCTATGAACTCCTTAAACAGATCGAATAGCCTATATGTTATTCCACACTATAAAATCTATCTCTGTGCCAAATTTCATCCATATCCGTTCAGCCGTTCTGGCGTAATTGAGTAACAAACATCCATCGATCCTAATTTTCGCATTTATAATAAATTATAGTATCCATCCCCAGTCATCGTCACTCCTAATTTTTATTTTGTCTGATCTACAAACAGAATTACATGTAAGAAATACATTATACTTATAGAATACTAATCAGTATACTTATAGTATACTAATCAGTTTCTACACGGCATCGGGCGCTAAATCATTTGACTGGCTATGCCCGTGTGCGTCTACCTTAACACTTAACTATGTCGCAATAAAAAATTGTCGCGCACCACTCTTACAAGTGGGGTATAGGGTTCAATGACCTTTTCCTCACATAGGAAGCTACACACCACATAAGGGATACCATAGGGGCGATACGCTGGTGTATTGTATAGCCTAGTTTCTAGTCTACATGAAAAATAATCTAGCTTTTGAACTAGGTGTAAATGTTAGAACACTAGGCTGAATGGCGAGGGATACAAAAGATTGTTTTTGTTATGCGGAAAAAAAATTTATACCCAAGTTAACTTACACCCGTATTTGTAAACCGACTTCAGCTAGGAACAGGTTATTAAGTATCGGTCAATCTATGCTTAGGAGTTAGGACTGATTTGAAACATAGATTGACCAGTACTTGAGAACCTTAAAATGATGTCGGTTTAATACGGACCTAAGAAACTTCAAGTCTTTCGCTAAAGTACCATAGACTTTATCTATCTTTCTGAAAATGCTAATGATTTGAAAATGATAAACGCAAGGCTCAGGTTTCAATTTCCTTATGTTCAAATTTGAATACACGTCAACAGTAGGTAGGTAAATTTGGCAACGTCGCTAATCCGGTTACACTAAAAAACAGTGTTAAACACTTTCATTTATGTTACAGATTAATTTCTGTTACAGAAATATAAGTGTTTTGGGTTATCAGATTTAAAAACATATTGAAAACGGTTACATATTTGAGTCTGTTATCTATTCAACCTATAACACTTATTAATTCTGTAACCTTTATTCAGTCTGCGTTTGAAAAAAGTTGCTGATTTGACTCGTTGTCAAATACCCAATTCCAGCCGAAAAAGTTAAAATAGGTACTCACTCATTATTCGTTGAATATTATTACAATATTTTTTTACACAAAAAACTTTTTCTTCCTGCATACTTATTTTTTATTTTCTAAAACAAGGTTGCCCTGAAGAGTTTTTAATGTCCTTCCGGAGACTCTCGGGGGGCCCTCGGATCTTGACCTTTTTTCAGTCTGAGGACATTAAGAAAATTATATAAAGAGTTCTTCAACGGGAAGTGTGGTTTTTTGAGGACTCCGACAAAATCATGAATATTTAGAGATTTTTGGGTGAATATTTTGGTGATTTATGTACAAAATATATTTTTAAAGATCTCTTTGGCACGGTGGTCTTATATGCAGGAGCTCATGGGTTCGATTATTGTAGAAGAAATTTGGAAATTTCCACCACGCTGGCTGGAATAATGTGGATTGGGTGAATAATGTCTCAAGAACGAGTTGATGACCGCCCTGGCACAGGTCCCGGGTTTGATCTTTGGGAATTTACCATTTATGGATTTTCTCTTAAGAATACGTTTATCTATGACACCATCACACCACCCAGAATGGTTGTACAACCACAGAATAGGTAAGCACAACTCAGCCTTGTGCCCAGCATCATAATGCCGCGAGCGCTGATTTTCAGCTGTGAACTGACCGGTGTGACCGAATAGAACCTGGGACACAGAATAAAAATAATAGTACTGCCCTACTGTACAGGCATAGCATGCACACAACTAGATAGGTATCTCGCGACGAGAGAGAGATGTTGTCGATAAAGGCCAATTTCTCGTTTACCCTAACATGCACAAAATCCGGTATGTTTCAAGGAAAAATAGTCGACATGTAAGGATTCGTAGAGAAAAATACCATAGACAAGAAATATTATTTTTGCTAGTTTCGGTAGACAAATAGAGATAACGGGTAGACATAATTTTACTTGATGTGCGCATGCTAGCCCTACTGGGATATCCTAGGCATCCAGCCAGATGTCATCAACCTTTATAAATATCTAGAAAAAAACCCTAGTAAGTTGTAATCTGCATTTCTGTTACAATTTTACTTCTAAGTATAAAATAAAATACACGGTCCATTAAAAATAAAATTTAAAAGTTGATTTTTTTTCCTCACCACTAGTCATTGATATTGAAAATTAAAGATACTCTGTTTCATCGTTACAAAACTCGTGGCCCAGGTGCTGGAATTTCGACCCCTCACTGTTCTTTTTTTGTTTTTTTTTATTCTACTACAAGTTAGCCCTTGACTGCGATCTCACCTGATGGTAAATAATGATGCAGTCTTAGATTATAGCGGGCTAACCTGTTACTGTGGCTTTAATATGATGCGGATATTAAATGCGATAGCGGATGGGTTTAATATAACTATGTTAAACCCATCAGATGGGATCGGTTTCTACACGGCATCGTATCGGAACTCTTAATTGCTTGGCAGTACGTTTTTGCTGATAGGGTGGTAACTAGCTACAGCCGAAGCCTCCCACCAGGCCAAACCAGAGAAAATTCAGAAATTACACAATCTTGCATAGTTAATCTCAATTGAGATTGGCCGCTGCTGTGGCAAATTTGGGAGAGATTACGCCCACACATAGGTACAAATGTCAAAACGTCTCTTTAGAGTTTAGACATTACTTAACTCATATTTTTGCTGGACGATGGAATGGAATTATTTTGAACTAGACGGACATCAGTCCGCAAATACGTCCGCGCGGACTAAGTTTTTTGGTTTCCCGAGGGAATTTCCTAATTTTCTGGGATAAAAAGGCTCTGTCCTCCCCTGGGATGTAACCTACCCCTATACCAAATTACATCAAAATCAGTCGAAGACATGGGCTGTGATAGCGTAGCAGACAGACAAACAGACGGACGGGCAGAAACTTTCGCATTTATAATATTAAAAGTATGGATATCTAAGCCGTAGTATATCAATGTTGTGAGTAATATTTTCTATGATCTGCGTTTTCCATGTCACTGCAGACAGCGTCGGGTGGGAATCGTGTATTTCTATATTACGGCACTAGTTCTTTGAGACACCCCCTGTTCGATATTCGCGCAGGGTTGACACTTTTACGCACGCAAAATGTTATTTATTTATATGAATAATTTTGTTCTTAAAAGTTTAACGTTTGAACTTTGTACTTGTGTACCTGTCTTTGGCATTACAGCTCCCAAACGGTTGAACCAATTTTGATTTCCTTTCTTGTTAGAAAAGTGAATTGATCAAGAGTGTTCTCAGCTATGATTCAAAAATCGATGAGTCTCAGATCGGTCGGAGCATTCTACATTACTCTGGATTTTATTTTTTAAGGATAGCCATACCACCTAATGTATTGGTCATACTCTACGTAGGAAGGCAATATCGCGAGGCAAGCTCTCGACTGGAACCGAACTTTCTTAGTCCCTGAGACTAAGAAAGCGTGATCGACCCACAACAAAATTGGTGGCGTACGGTTCTGACGTCGGTGGCGAGGATAGGGATGTCATGTGATGAGGTCAAAGGTGTAGCTTCTAACCGCTCGGGATGGTGCAACACTGCCCCACTAGGAGGGGGGGGGGGGGGATAGTTATTAAAAAAACCAACGAATCAATCGTTACGTTCGTTTAATATTGTTGGTACCTAATTAATAAGATACTAACTATTAAAGTAGGTACTCATTGTAACATCATTTCACCGTAACATATTAAGTACATTATCAACATAATTTAGATTTTTTGCTTTCGATAAAAACTGGCAACTCAGTAGGTACAATACATAATATACTTACAGTAATCGTTTAAAAATAAATTGTACTTTTATTTGTTTTCTCCGCCTCAAGAAAGTCCGAAGGTCGTTCGTGAGAATGAGCAGCCTATTCTATAAAAAAAATTCACAACCTATTTTAAACTTCCCTTTACACAAGTTTAAGAAATCCATTAAAAGTGTGCTTCTGATAAAAGCTTATTATACTGTTGAAGATTAAAGAGCATGGATTAGACTTGCTCCAGCAATGCTAAGGACAGTGGTTACTTATGCATCTACACATTGATGAAATTGTAAGTTAATGTTTTCAAAAGAGCAACCACCGAGTTTCTTGCTGGTTCTTCTCGGTATGAATGGCATTCGGAACCAGTGGTAGATTCACTCGACGATTCAAAAGCACTTGTAGAAGATTATTTGAATAAAAATGCATTTGAATTTGAATTGAGAAAACTCTAATACAAATCGCCAACCCTAAACCTAGATTCCCCTAGGGCTGTGCAACAATAGCGCTGTGGGGTAGTAATTAAAAAAAACGCGTAACCGTGCTAGGGCGTGAATTTTCACGCGCTCTCTACGCATTTCATTCCTACCCCCCTCTAATAACATAAGTGTCAAAGAGTGATTTTATGTTTGTTCCCTTTTTAATTACTAGTCTGGAATCTGGCACGGATTTTGGATAGGTCATGGTAGAAAAATGTCGATATGGGAATTGGGTACCATAATCATCTGCAATCAGTACCTAATTTAAAAAATTGTTGTATTTTTTTATTCCACTACAAGTTAGCTCTTGATTGCAATCTCACCTGATAGTAAGTGACAATGCAGTTTAAGATGGTAGCGGGCTAACCTGTTAGGGGTATGGCAGTTATATTAAATAGTTGGTTTCTACACAGCATCGTACCGGAACACTAAATCCCTTGGCGGCACGTCTTTGCCGGTAGGGTGGTAACTAGCCACGGCCGAAGCCTTCAACCAGGCCAGAAAATTCAGAAATTATAAATTCCCAAATTGACCCAGCCGGAGATTGTAATCATAGTTGCACAGGGGGCTAATTTTCACTGATTTTCACCATTTTTTATATTAGCGAAGTATTGTTGGTAAATGTAGTAAATAATGTTAGTAAATAATATATGGTGACACATACATTTTTACTCTGCATTCAACTCGAGCGCAAACTGTAGGTATGCAAAGTGGTGGCAGTGGTAGAATCTTGACTAGTGGCACAGTGTGAAATAAATAAGTATCATTTATCATTTTCAATACCTAAATAAATAAAAATAAACAAAATAATGCGTCTCAACTTACTGTATATAAATAAAATGGTGAAAAACTGTGAAAACCAGTAGATCATTAGCCCGCTGGTTTAAAAAAAAGTGTAATAGCGGAAACGGGGTCGGTATAAAAGCGGCGGCAAATTGTGTTTGAAGGCTTCCCGTATGCATTTAGCGCGAGCTGCGACCGCCCGTCACACGGAACTGAACTGCCTTTACAACAAAATGGTAATAAAATTATACCAGTTCGCTAAAAAAGAATGAGTAAATTCAAAAATTGTTTTTGAAGGTTTCCCGTAGGTATGCATTTAGCGCGGGCTGCGACCATCCGATACACGGAACTGAACTGCCTTTACAATAAAATGGTAATAAAATCAAACGACTTCGATAAAAAGTGTGATAAATTGTGTTTGAAGGCTTCCCGTCGCCCGTCTCACGGATTTGTGCTGCCTTTACAATAAAATAGTTATAAATTTTGTTTGTAGGTTTCAATCTAACTACGAAAAAACTGTGAAATAACTCGCTTACATGTGGCGCTTAACTGGTAGTGCCTGACAAACAATTCGACACCCTATGAGTATGGAACCCTAATTATCGATTTTCGGATTTTTTCCTATACTTGTGCTGTGAGACCTTGCTTCTTGCCAACATGATTCTAGGTCAACGGGAAGTACCCTATTAATAGGTTTTAATTTATTGGCGAGTGTCAAAATATGCGGCATAAACGGTCGTATCTTTTGATTGCGTTGAATTAGAAGCTTGATTTTTTTACAGCTCCAAGGGATCGTAGACTTATTAGGGATCGTATTTGATATCAACTTGATACCTTCACGCGTTCCCTAGAAAAAGGTGGTTAACTGGACATACAGCAAAGTGATCCTATTAGGGTTCCTTTTGTCAATAACCGTCAACCGTATTTACGAGTACCAGTGCATGCAGAGAATCAAATTCAATTTCAAATTCATATTCAAAGGTTTTTTATTCAAATAGACTTTTAACAAGTGCTTATGAATAGTCGAATGTTTCGGAATCTACCATTGGTTCGGAATGTCGTTCCTACCGAAAAGAACCAGAAAGAAACTCGGCGGTTGCTCTTTTGAAAAAAAAATCATTTAAAATTTAATTAATTTATAGATAGAATAAGTAACCGCTGTCCTTAAAGCTTTTGTCAGAAGCACACTTATAATGGACTTCTTAAACTTGTGTAAAGGACAATCATCCAGACATTGACTCTACCAATGGTTCGGAATGATACCTGCGTTCGACGCGGTCTAACAGGCGGTTCGCTACGGCCTGTAATATGCTCGCCGTGTGATGACGGTGTTGTTTTGATGATAGAGACCAGAGTGTATCGCGACATGACTCTATCATGTTACCATACGTTTGTCTAGGTAGACATGTGCATGGAGTACTGCAGCCATTTATGGGATGGCTCTGCCAAGTACCAGCTTGCCGCATTGGATTCGGTGGATCGTCGCGCCAGGAGACTTATTGGCAACGAAGCGCTGGTCAGTTCGAAGCTGCAAAGCTTAGAACATCGGCGCAAAGTTGTTTTCTACAGGATAAATTTCGGAGAGTGTGCTCAAGAACTATTCGATCTGGTTCCTCCGTCACCTTTTTATTATCGAACCGCAAGGCATCGACTAGGTCTGCACCCTTACGCAGTCGAAATTCCGCGGGCTCGTACGAAGCGATTTGCTTCCTCGTTTCTAATTCGAACCGCTAGGATATGGAATGGCCTTCCGGCTTCCGTTTTCCCCTCCTCTTTTAATATAGGTACCTTCAAATCAAGAGTGAATAGGCATCTTCTAGGCAAGCGCGCTCCACCTTAGGCTGCATCACCTCTTGCATGCAAGTCTGATGGCAGCCAAGCGCTAGCCCATATTTAAAAAAAAAAAAACACACCTTACCTCGAAAACGCCAATGCTCACAGTACAAAAATGGCGACGATTTATGACGTCATATATTTTCCTAGGATACTGCGGCAGTATACTGTCAGTCCTTAACGGAACGAATTTCAACTCAGTAAGAGCACTGAATAGTGCGCGCATTGTATATCGGAACATACCCCTCTTAAAATTCAACAAAATTATCTTACCTGGTGACGATGTCGCTAGTGTCTATGACCACGGTCAGAAGTTTGTGAGACTGTACATTCATCTCAACTTATAGACTAAGAGATAGCTGTACTTTTGGTAACTATCACCAGGAAGGCTGATTCAGTATTTGGTGGATGTAGGGCTCTCCTCTAGTTAAAATAGCGATGGTCTGCCCGCATGCGGTTCGGGGACCTGACTACTTATCGCCGCTCAAAGACGTGTTATGGTTACCTACCAAAAATTATCAATAACTAGGAAGGCTAATTCTAGTATATAGTATTAAAATATGCGCAGTACCTATGTGAACAGTAAAAAACTGACGCTATACATCGGGGCAATCACTAGATATGGCCGCTCAAAAACGCTCAAAGACTAGCTACGTAAAACCTGTATCATACAATTGCATTACTGCATTATTAGAATAAATATACAGTCTCATTATTACAGTCTCGCGAGGCGAAGCTGGTTATATCCTCCCAAGAGATGTTAGCTATCTCTGGCAAAAAAATCCCGCCAATTTAGCATTCTGATACGATGTCGTGTAGAAACCGATCAGTGGGCTTAGCATGCGCACAACGAGATTATCTCGCGACGAGAGAGAGAGATGTTGTCGTTGCCGGCAATTTTTTCATTTACCCTAACATGCACAAAATGCGGTATATTACAAGAAAAAAATTATCGACATGTAAAGGTTCGTAGAGAAAAATAGCACGAATAAGAAATATTACTTTTATCTCTACTTTTGACGTAACGAGACAAGTAACCATGTTAGCTTCGGTAGACAGAGAGAGATAAGGGGTAGACATAATTTTACTCGTAGTGCGCATGCTAGCCCATCAGGGGTATGGGTTTAGTATACCTGCCGTACTCGAAGCAGATTAGCCCGCTAGCATCTTAGAGTAAGATTTAAAAACCACCCATTACCGGCTCACTAAGAAAGTCTCCTTTCGAAATGAAATATGTTTGACCATAGTCCAGCACGCTGACCGAGTCAACCAAGGCAGACTGCGTCAACACTCAATCGTACCTGAAATTTTTATTTTTAATCTACTACAAGTTAGCCCTTGACTGCGATCTCACCTGATTGTAAGTGATGATGCTGTTAGGGGCATGGCAGTTCCATAAAACCCATACCCATAAACGGTTTCTATACGGCATTATACCGGAACGCTAAATCGCTTGGCGGTACGTCTTTGCCGGCAAAATGAAATAGAATAAAACACCTCCATTTTTCATTTAGTTTTAAACGACATTAGGGTAGGCTATACGCCGACCGGTCACTTAGAACTAGAAGTGTTATAAAACACTAACGCCTAGCCTGTAATTATGTACCTAGCCTATGTGCATGTAGGTAGGCAGTTGTAAGGGTTATGCAGACTTTGATACGCACTTTTGAAGCAGAATGCGCGTTTCCATTGCATTTGTAAAATAGTCTATTGCAAGTAAGTAACGTGCTGGAAGGACGTGTGCATTTGCCTACAAGTGACAGTTACTCATGTCCATCCGTCAGGGGTTTACTTGGGGGTAAACTTGTTAATTTTATTATTGGGTTAAAATATTATATTCACGCTTTTAACAAAAGCAGGTTTAAATCGGCAGGCGCTTAAAGCAAAAATACAACATACACTAAACCAATTTGTTTGGAAACATTTGCGGAACCGGGCTACAGCCACTACCAAAACTACCAAGTTATAACCCATTAACGTCCCACTGCTGGGCACAGGCCTCCACTCTCATAGGAGAGAGGGAATTAGAGCTTAGACCCACCATACTGCTCCAATGCGGGTTGGCGGGCTTTAACGACTATTATCATATTAGTGATAATAACCGGGACCGACGGCTTAACGTGCGGGGGTGCAACAATGCCAACTTCCTAACTTCGGGATAGTACTGAGAATTTCTAGTCAGAAAAACCCAATGGTTTTTCTGACTAGAAATTCTCAGTACTAGTGTTTGTCTTGTTGACAACAACAAGACAAACACTAGACCAACGAGGCAGTCAGGCTACAGCCTACACATTATTAATCATGAATGAATGAATGAATGAATAAATGAATGAATTATTAATCTTAACAGTGCATTAGACACTTACAGATCAGAATAAACCAAAATTATTCTTTAGTAGGTACATTCCAATTCAAACTTTATGACGTCTCAGAAGTTAGACGCAAGAAACCGTCCCGCTGATATCTAATATTGTATTCTGCACATCCGAAAGGTCATAAAGTCTGAATCGGACCCTGCCTAGGTACTCGATGACCTGTTGAAATCTAAAAGACTGGCTTCCGTCTTTAACAGGCGAGGGATTTTTTCAGAAAATGTACACTAAGATTTTTTTTCAAATGCAACGTCAAAAACCTCGGAATATAACGGAAACGAACACACTGTACGCACCCCTCCAACTTCACACATAGACATCGCACGTAGGGATTATAATCTTTATTCCGTTAAGAATAAAGGTGAAAATTGATAATTTTTGGTAGAAATAAATTGTTTTTCTAAGTAACCGCAACGTGTGGAAGGCAGACCTGTTATCGCCCGCGGCGTCTGTCGCCAGCTTATTATGAACTTCGTCGTTGGTCTAGTTATTAGCAAAGTCGACTACGGATGACCAGGTTCTAGATTGAATTTCCAGGCCGAGCCAATGTTAAGTATTGGTTTTTCTGATATGAAATTCACACTCTTAGGCAGTAGATTACTAGCCCGAAGCACAGAATACATAAATTATGCCTGAAGTTAGGTATTGTTCTGCGTGAACGAAAAATGCGACTCGATACGACGCGACGCATTTTTTTCCGTGTAGCCGTCAATTATTCTTCCCGCGGGTACCTAAGCTTGACACCTTTCCAGATAAACCTGGACCACAGAGTACATTGAATATAGGGGTATAGAGTTAACACTCAGAATTATTGCATTAGCGCCATCTAGCGATAAACGACGTCCCTAAAGCCAAACAAATCGCGCTCATGGTATTTTTTTTATTTTAGTACCTGGATTACCGAGCTTTGCCTAGGCCGTGTTTTTTGGAAAATTATATCTTTAAAAAAAAAAAAAAAACGGACTGGAACTGGAACTCGAACCGGGGTCTTCTGGATTGGGGCCGCCTTGTTACAACCTGAGCTACCATAACCTTTTAGATGACGACGAAATTTACTTTTGTATTCTGATGATATTGTAGCAGATTTTTCTAATTGCGCGTAATTCCAATGAAACAGGTAAAGTCGCCGGAGTCCAGGAATCAATAGCGCCATCTACTGCTATGTTGACGAACTTTTTTCTCTAAGAAAAAAATATTTGTATGGAGTGTTATGACACTGACCTGGACCTTCAACCTAGGAAGTACCTACTTACAAAATGCATCAAAAAATATTGCAAGAGTAATTATTATTATTTACAGATTTATCTTCTTCGCACTTGACCGTTTTGTTTATAAGGTTGGCTGTACTGTGTCCAGAGACAAGTAACATATAGGATAATTATGTGTCTATTTATTCTACTGTCTACGCCAGGCATAGAATATATATAATAAGAGAAAGCCTCGTATAACCTCTATAGTGTGGCATTTAGACCGATTTTATAATATTCATGTGTGCGAGAAGAACACCAAACCGTAGAAGATCTCTTTCGAGACTCAATTATAGATTGGCCACTGGTATGTAACCACTTTTTCATACATCTATTGGTAATTCAAAAGGAACTTCTTTACGAACTAATCTTTAATTTTATATAAGAACTTATAAAGTAATTTTTATTTATTTAAAAAACCATAGTAATTACATAGCAGTGCTGAGGCTGAGGTCTATAAACGTAGTGATTATCTATAATGTTACTTGTCTCTGATTATATTCTCTTTGGTCTTTATTCTACATCTGTCACTGTCAAAAAAGATACAAAACAAAAGTCAAAAACGAGTATTATTGTTCTGCTTCTGTGAACGAAACGTTAACGGTGCAAAAACGCAAGAACGTCACAAATTCTAAGTGTGAATTTTCATTTCTCGGCGCATTTTTCTCATCGCACATTTCATTCAAAGTAAGTTAATTGATTTAATTACGATTTTCAAGAAACTAACATTTTCGACCATGAAAATTAACTAGGCAATGATGACGATTGACGAAGGATCGCAATCGTTTAGGTTAGGTTGAGTTTTTCATATCAAACAGTTTAAAATTCTCACTTTATTGTGATGCAGATTGTGATTCTTCGTCCCCGTAGATTTGTGTTTTTTGAACAACCTGTGGAAGTCCTGTAGAACTTCCACAGGATGTACTTTCCACATTGATTTTCCCCAGGTTGCGACATAACTTTCAAGTATGTCTGTCATGTATGTACTTACCAAATTTAGCCAAAAACGGGGCGTGAAAACTTAGCGGACGGTCGGACACAATTACGCATTTATGATTAGTTTGAATTCTTGCCCTAAAAGTATTTTACAGTTACGTTTGTCAAGCGTCAGGTTTACATGTAGTACTACAACGCATCTTAGTAGTAGAGTCACGGACTTCGTTCGCTTGAAATAAGATTTTTAATATCCACGAAAACTCCGTAGTTTTCCGGCACAAAATGTAGCCTATGTCACTCTCCAGGTCCTCAACTATACCCATGCAAAAAATCACGTCGATCCATTGGTGTGTGCGGTGTAATTGAAGGACAAATAAACACTTCATTTATAATATTAATATGATAGTTTTTTTTTTTGTTTTCCTACTTCCTACACAGACACAAAAATTATGTTTGTTTTCATCTGCTTTACTTAATTCCAATTTTGCAATCGATCAGAATAAATTACTTAAAATAATACTTTATTTGTAATAGGTAATTAAGTAATTAGTATTTTTAGAGCCTCATAAGTATTCTATAATCTATGTAAGTAACATACGTTTCACAATAATGCATTTGTTCAGACCTACGTAATCCAAGACATATTTACGTTGTTTAAAGCCAAATGCGATATCAATTTGTTGTCCACTAGATAAGTATTTGAAAGTAAATTTTAAATATCTTGGCACTGCACCATACATTGTACATCTTCTAAGTAGTACTTTATACTGTACAAATTGATAATTTCATACATTCTATACAAGATGACGTCTGTGTGGATTTAGGTTTTAGAAAACCCCGAGGATCTCTTTGATTTTACCCCTTTAAAGTAGCCTAGTTCACTCATTCTACTAATAAGTCGTGTTGATTTATTGCAGCAGCATTGATGGGAAACACACTTTCTCATTTATAATATAGTCGAATGTTAACCTGTAACATTAAAGCTGAGATTTATAGTGTACTTTGACTTAGAGTTAAAACGAGATGGACTTATGCGAGTAAAATAAATCTGTCTCATTTTAACCAAGTCTTAAGTCCAAGCAAAGTGAAAGTTTGCTTTAGGTATAGATTACACACTTAATGTCTAATGTGACAGGATATTTTTTGCCTATTATAATAGGGGTTAAAGTATGAAATTGCCGTTTTGTTTTTGCCGAATGGATTAAATATAAAAAATGTATTTTTGCATCTATTAAATAGGCACCCAAGCCAAAATTGAGGTGTTCAACAAAATTTTACATATTTTTCTGAATTTTCAGATGTCTGGCCGTGAAGGTGGTAAAAAGAAGCCCCTAAAAGCCCCAAAAAAGACCTCTAGGGACTTAGACGAGGACGATGTAGCTCTCAAACAGAAGCTAAAAGAACAGGAGAAAGCTTTAAATGTAAGTCTCAAGAAAGACTACTACTGTTATTGACATACTACATAATATATACATTAAGTGCTCTTACTGGAGAGAAATTCGTTCCATTATGGACTGACAGTAAGTACCTAGGTAACGCTGAAAATGTTTAGATAATGAAAAACGGCTTAATGTAGAAAGTTGCCAATACTTTTATTGTTTTTCGAAGTAATCTCTGTTCCTCTCTACACATCGTTGCATTCGATGGAACCACAGAAAAGCAGTGGGCCCATTCTTCCTTAGGGGTCTCTTCTATGGCATTTTTGTACGTTTTCACCGCATCTTCAGGGCGAATACCTCGAATTTTATCTTTAGTTCTTGGGAATAAATATAAAAGTCGCAGGGCGCCAGGTCAGGACTGTATGGCGGATGACTCATTATCTCGACACCTGTCATAGTCAAATATTCAACAGTCCGTTTTGCGGAGTGTACTGAAGCATTGTCGTGGTGAAGGAGGATCCTGCTTCGTTGGTCTAGCGGTTAGCATAGTCGACTGCGGATCACGAGGTCCTGGGTTTGATTCCCGGTCGGGCAAATAAATTGGTATTGGGTTTTTCAAATCAGAAATTCTCAGTGCCAGCCCGGAGTTAGAAGTTAGCGGTTTTTCACCCCTGTGCCTCGGAGAGTACGTTAAGCCGTCGGTCCCGGTTATTATCACTAACATGATAATAGTCGTTAAAGCCCGCCAACCCGCGTTGGAGCAGCGTGGTGGGTCTAAGCTCTGATTCCCTCTCTTCTATGAGAGTGGAGGCCTGTGCCCAGCAGTGGGACGTTAATAGGCTGTAGTGGTGGTGGTGGACCGAAAATTTTCTCGCGTTAGGTTCATTTTCACGTGTAACAAGAGTTTTAGATTTGCCGCCAATTCACAAAAACAAATGACAAATGAATGCAATATACCTACTACATTAGGTTACCAAAGAGATCTAAAACTGAAATTCAAAAAAGTTTTCATTAGCAATGTTTCTAACAGGCCAGTTCTAAACATTTTCAGTGTTACCAACGTATCCTAGGTCATAAATCGTCGCCATTTTTGTACTGTGAGCACTGGCGTTTTTGAAGTATTTTTTAATCCACTACAAGCTAGCCCTTGACTACGATCTCACCTGAGTGATGATGCAGTCTAAGATGGTAGCGGGCTAACCTGTTAGGGGCATGGCAGTTATATTAAACCCATACCCCTTCGGTTTCTACACGGCATCGTACCGGAACGCTAAATCGCTTGGCGGCACGTCTTTGCCGATAGGGTGGTAACTAGCCACGGCCGAAGCCTCCCACCAGGCAAAAAGTAAGGTGATTTCAGTGCTTTGATCATGTGATCAACAGCTGGACTGCGTTCCATTTTCAACAGTAACCAGTATAGCTAACTATAATGAAACGGCTTCGCAATATACTAAATTGATGTCACACCTTACTGGCTTGCAGTTAATATCGGAACATACCCCATATCTACTAGCGACACTGTCACCGGGTCAGATAAGTCTGTGGGACTGTATTTCAATGTTACTTTTGTTAACAAATGACCACAGTAGTTTTTTTTTTTCAGGAAGCAAAGGCCAAGGCTTCACAGAAAGGTCCCCTGGTCAGTGGCGGCATAAAAAAATCTGGGAAGAAGTGACCCCACACAATATTTCCATTAAAACTGTATATTTATTTTTAAATAGGTTTAAATTTAATGTTTATGATATCTGGAGAATCTGTTTAATGTTTATTTTATAAGTAACTTTACTTTCAATCTCTGCTCTACTAATTGTAAAAGTTTGATCTTTTAAAATTATCAAAATAGGTACCTCAAGTGATGGATTTGAGTGCAATTTTTTGAGTAAGCAAAATGGGTCGAATAATCAGTTTTCGCCACCTCTTTTCCACACAACAAGTTGCATTCAATACTCAGAGTAAATAGATGAATAAATGCACTGCCAGTTTAGTGCCTGCTCCAATTTGTACGTTTTGCATTTCATACAAGCATTTTATTAAATAAATGTTTCAAATTACAAAAATTAGATATTGAACTTTCATTTTACTTCAAAAATCCGTCTTTTTCGTGTGGCTCTATATCTCGTAGACAGAAAGGGCTATCGATACTACTCAATTTTACAATGTTACCCATCTCGATTGGATTCTATAGTTTTTGCACCCTTGACTATTGACCATGGAACTAATAAGTACTTTGTACGTAGTACATAATCTCAGTACTTATTAGTTCCATGCTATTGACTAATACATAGGTCATAGACTATACGTATTATAGTGGGAATAATAGGCCACAAAAGCTATAGGTTAGAGCCATGTTAGAGCCGTAAAGTCAAATATTATAATTTAAAAAAAAAACTATTCCCGCGTATTTTTGATTTGATTACTGTTGTCAACCGCACAAATTGACCATCACAAGAAAATAATTAACTTTTGTGTTATAAAATAATGAAATAGTTGAATTAAAAAATACAAGGTAAGTCATAACAGATCTCAGGTAAATAAAACTTCCTTTAAATCTCATAGTTAGGTACTAAATACTAATGATAATAATAAATACCTACTACCTAGTTATTTTGCCACCAATAGGAACTTCCGTATAGGACCGAAGGTACTTAATCTACCTATTTACTAGGTAGGGCCTATCATGGAGTTTATACCTAGTAAGTTGACACTTGACCCTAGCAACTCATTATTTCGGACTTCTTAGTCCTTAATTAAACCAATACTATTACATAACCTTATTCATTCCCCTGGTTCGGAATGCCATTTCTATCGAGAAGAGCCAGCAAGAAACTCGGTGGTTGCTCAGTTCAATCAAAAATTATACTTAGTTATTATAATTAAAATTGCGCAGCCCGCGGTTTGCAGAAGCCGAATCTCGCTGATAGGTACACTTACTTATTCATGTCGCGCTTGTGAGTTGTGATGCCCGCGACGCGCCTCTACTCGACGCCGGACGCGTCCAAGTCCAACTGATTACCTAGTTACCCATACCAAAGTTAAGGCGTGTTCCAAGCCTTACAGGCGCCCTCAGGAAGATGATGCCATTACTTGGAGCCCTAGGATTCACTTCTAGACATTGAGCCCTCCGGAGCCACCTGGTTACTTTGTAGCATATACATTTAACATATTTATTTTATTAAACTACTAGCAGATGCCCGTGACTTTGTTCGCGTGATATAAGTTTTTTAAATTCCCACGGGAATTCCCTAATTTTTCGGGTTAATATGCCTATGACACTCACAAATAATGTGGCTTTCTATTGGTACCAGAATTTTAAAAATCGGTTCAGTAGATCCAGAGATTTACCCTTTACAACCTCACAAACTCACAACCTTTGCCTTTTTTTTCTATTTTTTTTAAATTTATTAATATATTACAATAACAGTTTTACAAATAAAATGGCGTGAACATAACCTTTGCAAGTTAATATTCTCACTATAATATTAGTAGGTATAGATAAAAGCTACTACAGTAACTAGTGACTACTGTCTGAAAAAAGTACTCGCCGCCTCTTTGATTTTGAGACTTCCACGTTCTAACAGGCTAGTGCTAAGCAATAAGATATTATTTTGTGTGATGTAGTTTTTATCTTTGATTTCCTTTCAGATGAATAACCCAGGGATGTCTCGTTTTATAAATTCTAATCAAAATACTACTTGCATACAACAAGTTGACTTTGAACGTGAAATAAATGAAAACATTATACCTATGCGTAAATCTAGCAATCCTACTGAATTAAATGTATGTAATGAAAACACAGTTGACAATATTTCTCCTTCAGTAGAAACCTTAACCTGCTTGCAAGAATTTGATATGATCGTTGATTATGTTCGCGAAAATAAAGTGCCCATTGGTATAAATACTCAGTATGAAATAGGAATAGATATAGAAGGCGTGCATTTAAAAGATTTGCCTCTTGGCGATATTAATAAATCAAGCGTTGATAATTTCGAAGATTGGCAGAATGTTAACAATTTCGTTAAAAATACTGAATTAAATACAGTGGAGCATTGTAGTAATAATGAAGAAGACCGAAATGGTAACTATTTGGAAACTCCCATTGATAATAATGAACATTCAAACGTTAACCATCTAGATACTTGGAAAAGCATTTACGAGGATTTCTTGGTTAAACCCAATGATATTACAGGTGTAAGTGCTGAAAATCAGACAATTGCAGAGGAAAGGATCAAAAGTGTACCAGACTACCTATCAGCTATCGAAAATGATAACACCTACTATTTGAATAGTGAAATTAGATTTAATAAGACACCGGGAACTTCAGCCAACAAAAAAGCCAATTTACAAACTAAAAAAAATATTCCAACAGAATGTCTGAAAATGTGCACTGTTGACAAGCAACATCAACATGAGACTTTCAATTTTATACAGAACCACAAAAATGGACATCAAATTAGGTCCAATCTACTCGAAAAGAATTTTTCTCATAGATTTAAAATTGAGGGTGATACCCATGATGCAGTTATTGAACCTCATTCAAATTTAAGTTATACAAATGTATTTCAAAAAGAATATCAAGGAAAATGTGATAGAATGCAGGGGCAAGCCAATAATAAAAGACTACTTATAAATAGCAATAAAGTTGATAAAATTGCCAATGAAATTATAATCATAAGTTCCGACGACGTTAAAATTATTGAATGTAACAAACCTATTAATAAAGAGACAAACGATCCAAATGCATTCGAAAAAACAGATAGTAAGTCTAGTATATGTTTCAATATTCATGATAAACCTACACTAACCACTGAAAAACAAGATCTTGAATCTAATGATAACAAATGTCTAAATTATAACAAAAACCCTATCAGTACATTTGAATTAAAAAAACACGAGGTCGAATCTATTAATTTGAAATATTTAGTAAAACCTGAGACTAAAGAATCTAGTAATACAAGAGAATTGGCAGAAGAACAACGTGATTCTAAAAATAATGAATATTTAAATATTCATAAACAATCTAACATAAAATTTGAAAAACAAGAAAATAACTCTGATTGTGATGGTTACAATTCTTCTGATTTCGAATTTATCGATGAAGACGAAGCAACAAAGAACGTACTAAACTTGAAATCTCATTTCGACGAATCAATTTATTTAAAAACTACAACAAACAATGGACCTGACTTTGAAGTTGATACTGCAACTACAAATAACAGACCAATTTCTGTATGTTCAGAAATAAAGGACGAAAATGGAGCTGAATTAGTTTTGCCTAGCATTGAATCGCTTTTCGCAATACACGATAACCAAAAAGCAATAAACTTTAACGAATTTTGCGATGAAGATAACATAATTCTCGATTATTTCAAAACTGTAGAACCAACGGTAAATGTGAATGAATTCGATAATAGTTACAGAGATAGTCATAGAATACCAAATGATGATGAATTTGTTAATTTGTTTGGAGGGAACTTCACTCCGTATCCGATGTTCAGTTTTGAGAACAAGGCCACTCATTTCGGGACTGGAATGACCCCCGATAGTGGTGTAGGCTTTGATATGAGCATATTTAGCAACGAAAGCACACCAGAGCAACGTAAGTTATTTTATTAAAAGTCTTGACCACAGAATATTAACTAATATCCGCAATAAATTAATAGAAATTGTAATCCTACGCTGTAAATAATATGGGAATCGCCTTCGCGGTAGTTCATTCCGTACCAGCGGTAGATTTACTCGGCGATACGAAAACAATCCAATCCATATTAGTGTGTCTGTCTGTCTGCTACACTTTCACGGGCTACTCTATTCAACCGGTTTAGACGAAATATTGTACAGGGTAAGATTGTATCCCGGGGCATAGACTACTTAATCTCCCGGGAAATTAAAGAGCTCCCGCGGAAGGAAATGAAAAAGCTTTAATCCACACTAAAAATACGCGCCAAATTGAAACCCTAAAGAGTCTCTTTAAAAAAAGTTAATTTTGTATGATAACTTATAGATATCTAACCTGTGAGTGATCATACAAAAAAAATACCCTTTTCCTTTATGGTAGTTGGTTCTAAATACTAACGGTTATTGGTAGCTAATCGTGCTGCCTAGATCAAAAAGGGATTTATTTTTAGGTCGTGAAGCAAAGGAATCCGAACTGAAAATCCGAGCTATGTATGCTATAGAAAACAGTAGTCCAAGACGACGACGGCGTTAGTGCATGAAATGCTATTGTTAAGTATATTATAATTAAATTTTTTGATACTGTCTTTTTCTTGCCATGTGTCTTGTTACAAATTGCGTTTTGTGATTATCTTTTTCTCTACTACATGCATAAATAACATATTTTTTAATTTTTTTTTCAGATTTTCATTTCTTAGTTTAACGATCTCTCCATGGCCCATTTTCGAGTAGATCTTTCTTTCATGATGCATCCTACGAAAAAGGATAACTCTAGTTAAACCGTGTAATTGTAATTTAGAGATTGTTTAAATATAATAAAGTGAATTATTGAAGTAGAAATGAAGTACAATGAATTTTTTTACTTCCATTTCAATTAAATTCGAGACCTATCGTATAACATAACAATGGGGCTGATTCCGTAGTGCACAATCTCTAAACTAAACTAAAATTAGAGCATTACCAATATTGCTAACCCTTTCATAATACTGCCTACGGAAAGGGACAGAACTAGATTTAAATCTGCCATTTTATTTATTTATTTATTTATATATTTAGTACCAAACTTAAAAACTAAACATAAAAATTTAAAGGACATGTACAAGGACAACTTATCTCTAGAAGAGATTTCTTCCAGCAGCCCTAGAATGTGAGAATGGAGAAAAATAGATAAAACTGAGTAGGTACTTATAAACTAAAGTAAAAACTTTTAATAAGACTTATGATAATTGTCATAAACATATACATATAATATTAATATATATACTATATATAGCTCAATATTAATATATACGTGAAATACACAAATTAATAACATACATACAAAATAAAATACTAGTAAGTATACATACATAACAGTATATTATACATATTATACAATCATAAATATATAAAAATAAAATAATATTGAAAATATAAAAGCTAATCATATATAGAAGAAAGATAATGCTGCTTCAGTCTAGATTTAAAAGCACCCACGGATGGACTCTCACGGATATTCCCTGGAAGGGAATTCCAGAGACGCGCTGCTACCACCGCATACGACTTGGCGTAAAATATGGTGTTCCATGGGGGTACTTCGAGTGACTTTATCATGACACAGGTGCGCAGAGGTCTTGTTCGGGGAGGAGCATCCTGGAAATGCTCATGTAAATAAGGTGGGGAAGAAAACTTTAATATTTTAAATAGTAGTGTTAGAATATGAACATTCCGGCGAAGGCGAATAGGGAGCCACTTCAGTTTTCGACGGAATTCTGAAACATGGTCGAATTTGCGCAATCCATAGATAAAACGGATGCACAAATTCTGAAGCCGATCTAATTTGTCGAGTAGCTCCTCTGTTGCATCCAAATAGCAAACGTCGGCATAGTCGATGAGGGGTAGGAGAAGAGATTGTGCTAACATAATTTTAGTGCGAAAAGGTAAAAAATTTTGAAGTCTGCGAAGAGAGTGAATGGAATAGTTCAAACGCCTACTCACCTCATTGATATGAGCAGACCATGAAAGATTATTGTCAAAAATTAAACCCAGATTTTTAGCTTTTTCGGAAAAGGGTATAGCTGTACCATCATAGTATAAGCCAGGTAAAGTTTTGAAGTCAACCTTGCAGCGCATTCGGCTGCTGCCGATTATAAGCGCTTGAGATTTTTTAGGGTTAACAAGCAAACCAAACGAATCAGCCCATGTCTTGATATGAGCTAGATCAGCGTTTACCGCCTCTACGGCATCAGCAAGGTTGGCCAACGCTGCGTGCCTATAAAGCTGCAGATCGTCTGCATAAAGATGGTAGTGACAAGAAATTGCTTTGGAATTTTAGTTTAGTTTAGAGATTGTGTTATACAGAGTATTAAGTATTATGATAAAATTTCAATTTCAATGATCATCGTAGGTACAAAAACTTATATATAGGTATGCTTTTTAAGTTTTTAGGCATTGAAATTTCAATTTTACTGTCATACTTTTAAGTTATATTTTCCACTATCTCAACTCAACTAAATAATAGGGATGATAAGGAAAATTCAAATGAAAACAAACACCATATTTAAAAAAAGTTTATTACGAATTTATTGGTTACGCTATCCCTGCGCTTCTAATCAATACAAACTTAATTAATCTAAATTTTTTTAAAATTTTAACTAAAAGAAATGTAACTAAAAGCCCCAATATAACATTTCGAGTAAACCTACCGTGACGAGATCCGTAGCCCTATTACGGTAAAATGATTGCCACAACAGTGAAGCCAGTGTAACATTTCGAATAAAACTAACGTGACAACAAATCAGGAGCCCCATTACGTAAAAATGATTGCTACAGTGCAACGATCGCAATCAACTCTAGATTGGCTAACCGTCGTTGGCTAAATCTTGGCCTAAATTGGCCTAAATCTATAGTAGTAGCAAAAATACGATAAATTCAGCCAATCATAACAATTGAAATTGTAACAATGATTGATGCACACTTTTCGTAATAGGGCTGATTTGGTTTGATAGATTGATAACAAAAGTTAACACCAGTGTCACGTTTTTAAGGCCTTGGAGCCATATTGCCAACGCTTAAAGCCATATTGTATCATTATTGTTAAATTTCGTGTTTTAGAATAGGGATGATGACAACTCAATCAAATCAGCAACGCTTTATCGAACTTTAGAACGCACTTCTAGTATGGGAACTTGTATGGAATTCACAGTTGTGACGTCATCAAATTTCAACGCACTTTTTTTCTTTAATCTATATTTTTTTGAATTTTAGGTCTTTTGGAAGACCCTCTATTTAATAATCAGTTAGAAATAATTTATTATTGATATAGGCATCATCCCTATTTTAGGAACGTGACATCAATCTGTCAATTTGAGTAATATTACTTAAATGATGCTATAAGCGTTGGGAGTAAGGCTTTACTGCGAGAGCGACTATGCGACTCGATACGACGCGTTTCGACGTGGCCTACGTTGTCGCGTATATAAGTTCGTCATTTTCTAAAGAGTCCAATCAGTTGTGACGTCATCCAATTTCAACGCACTTTTTTTCTTTAATCTATATTTTAAAATGGTATTCAAACTTAAAAATAACCGAGGATGTGAGTTTTAGGTCTTTTGGAACACCCTTTATTTAATTATCAGTCAGAAATATTTTTTGATATAGACATCATCCCTATTGTTGAACTTATAATTTTTAAAACTTAACTAAAGGCAAATTTTGAGGGAACCCAGCGCTTAAATAAACTATATAAAATATTACAACATTGCAAAATTAATAAATTTTGCTTAACTTAACACCTATTAGAAGTTAACTTTAATTCGTTCAGAAATATTGATACGTTTTCCTTTCCAAAAAATAGTGTGATAGAGGTGTTTTAAATCTAAAAATAAAAGCGTCTCATTGTTTAAGAAATGGTTACTCGGACTTATATTAAATATTATATTATTTAATAGTCAAATCAGATTTTTTTTCAAACGTCAAAACGCGCTCTTGGTATGGGATGTTGTATGAAATCTTGTGACGTCATCAAAATTCAACGCACACTTTGGAGTTTACTTTAGGATTTTCATATATACCGCCCGGTGTATGAAAATTTATGGGGAGTAAAATCAAACTTTCTCCGTTACGTTACATTAGGTTTATGTTTCCATGACTATGTAATGTATTTTGATGAATATAAATGATATAAATGTATCAAGCATGCTTTCAGTATTATAAAAAATGCGTTCGCGGTACCCTCATTTACTAATCTATATATTTTATAATGGTTCGTAAAGAGTAAACTCCAGTCGTGCGTCGGAGGCCGGAGCTGACACACACATTATTTTTATTCGATAGTTGAAATGGTTATTCAACATAAAACTAACAGGGGACGTGGATATTACGACTTTCGGTAGTAGTCTAGTCATAAAGTGCTTTTTGTCTCAAACTTTTTTCTCCGCCTCCGAAAATATGAACGAGGTATCCATTCGATTCGGAATAGCGTGTTGATCATTTTCGAACAAAATTCAAGACCCGCATCTCAGATCAATGAAATAAAATAGATCTCAATCTAATTATAAGTTCGACTTTAAATAACCTCAACAAATAATGACGACTTAATTGTGTGCATTGACGTACACCTACTTTGTATGTGTGCGTAAACACATTGGAGGCGAATTCATTTTTAAATCAGAAAACCTCTACCAAAAATTGATTTGCTCTCAAATATCATCATGCACTCTTAAATTTAAATTATATTTACAAATTTGTATACAGTCCACGATGCATAATTATTTAACAATAATTAAAAAAGTCAAAGTATGTACTTTCGTTCTTAACATACATAATTTATCGACTTAAAAAAAGAAAGATAAAGATAAAGGTTTTACTATAGCACAAAAACATGAAGTGGGCATACCACTTCATGTTTTTGTGCAAACATAGAATTTCTATAGGGAATATAGATAATTATTATTTTTAGTAGTTTAAATACAGCCTTAGAAAAAATTTAATGACCCAAAGTTTAATAAAAATAATAATATTATAGTTACGTCAAGATTTAAGAAAACAATAAAAAGACGTGTGCTTTAGATCACACGACTGAAGTAAAACTTATTTAGCTCCATTTATATGTAACTGAAACATACATACGAAACTTTACAGGCTCTGAGAGAAAGAGAAAGAAAATGTGTGCTCACACCTCTCTCTTGCCCCTACAGTAATATACGAAACGTAACTCTCTCTCTTTCTATCTTCACTAACTTATATCTCCCTCTCAACTTTCGTTCGCCTCGCGACATCACACTTCTCGCGCTCTCGTCACATTCACCAGCTTACTCCCAAGTCAAGCGTGCGTAAAGAAGTTTTACTTCAATAATATGCAGGTATTTTTTATCAACACGATATATTTTATAAAAATTTACATACTTGTAAAAAAATGTCTTTGACAATACAGTGTTTTTGTAAACACAATTAAGGCAATTCACAGACTGAAGAATATTATGTAGTTGTGTCACAAAATAAGTCTACAAAGGCAGATCTGTAACCATGTTTTTTTTATCCACTACAAGTGCCATTTCACCTGATGGTAAGTGACGATGCAATCTAAGATGGTAGCGGGCTTACCTGGTAGGGGCATGGCAGTTATATTAAACCCATATCCCTATTCGGTTTCTACACGGTATCGTACCGGAACGCTAAATCGCTTGGCGGCACGTCTTTGCCGGTAGGGTGGTAACTAGCCACGGCCGAAGCCTCCCACCAGGCCAGACCAGCAGTCAAGGGCAGTCATATAGTATGCTTATATTAATGCCAGCTATTGATCAATACATGATTTTAAGAGTGGTCGCTATTTGGAAAAAAAAAATGGCGGAACGGTATGTACGCCAAAATATTCAAACCCCTCTATGAAAGGCCGCCATTACATGTCTTGTAACATTATAACGTGAATAGGTAATATCTAATAGGTAGGTAGGTAAATAGGTAATTACCTACATAGGTAAGTAATCAAATATGTATAACGATAACTTACTAAGTGTTTACCTATACAAAATCGCGGAAAGACAAAGCGTCTTTCCTCTAACGCGGACGCTTTGCAGTAATATTTTATACTGCCTTGTCTCTAGGTCAACTTGAGAAATTCCCACACATAAAATTCAGTTTGTAAGCAGCCTTATATTTCGCATAGTCATATTTTTAGTCTTATAAAGTTTTTTTTTATCTTTCTATTAGGAGGTTATTTTCAGACGTTCGAAGATCGTGCATCCCGGTGTCACCTGTATGAAAACAAATTATAATGAATTTAAAATTATACCTATAAGTCATTTTTTATTTCCGAAATATTTACAATTTAGTAAATATTATAGCCCTCAAAAAAACCCGTCTTTTTTACATGTTTCAAAATTTCAAAAAAGTTACGTTTAAAGTTAAATTTAGTGTCTCGATAAATTCCTCAACTCTTGGTATTATTCCCATCTTGATCCTCCCAAAAACCTCGGAGCTATGGCCAAAAATACGTCACAGTAAACAGACTGATGCAACCAGTATGGAAACTACCTAGAAACGTTCGAAACAGGCTCACTCACACAAACGTGCGCATCGACGAGACCCCTAGCGCTGGTCGCAGTGCCATCAGTAGAGAGTGCCGCGTCATCGCATGTTCGATGCGCACGTTTGTGTGAGTGAGCTGTTTCGAACTTTTCTAGGTAGTGTCCATACTGGTCGTATCTGTTTACTGTGAATACGTCTCAGGCGATTTGCATCTGATAACCATTTTCTATGGTAAAAAACATCGATCCATTGATCTGTTGCGGCATGATTGAAGGGCAAACAAACAAACACATACGCATTTATAATACTAGTAACATAGTCAACATACCTCTCCATTCATCTTTTGTGGACTGTACGTATATAGCATCATCTGGGAGTGTGTGTGTGTGTGTGTTAAAACTTCGACTTTCTTTTGGTCGGCGACCGTGGTGGTGGATCAGTCTTCTTGCTCTGGAAACAAAAAGAAAAAATTCTTTATATAGTAACTGATATCAGACTATCAAAATTTCTAGAGACGTTTAAAGGTCGTGTCAAAGAGCATTATCTGCCGCTGTAAACTTTCTTATTATTATTTGTGTTTAGGTATTTTAAACTAGTTATATAATAAATTATAATAATCAATCCCGCGACTTCGTCCGCATTTTGCTCACCACGGAATCTCTTTAATTTTCCGGAATAAAAAGTAACATAATGCTATTCCAGACTATAATCTATCTCTGTGCCAAATTTCATCCAGATCCGCTCTGCCGTTCTGGCGCGATTCAGTAACAAACATCCATACATCGATCCATCCAATCTTTCGCGTTAATAATATTAGTATAGAAGTATGAATTTTAAAAATGTCATTGACACTGTCTGAGACTATAAGGGTGTCTGTCTTGTTTAAACATAACCCTAAAAAGTTAGTTTCCAAAAAAAAAAATCATTTCTTACATCTCTCGATCGCTTCGCCCTAGGCTCGTCCTCTGTCTTGTCTTTCTCGTCTTTATTGTCTTCTTTATCACTTTTTTCTGTACTTTTCTCTTTATCTACTTCCATTGGACTCTCTTTCGTACTCTCCTTCTCTTCTTCACCTGAACTCTCTTTTTTAGAATCATCTATACTCTCTTCAGGTTTCTCTGGAGTTTTTTCTTTGACATCACTTTCTTTGACTCCAGTGTCTTTCTTATCTTTTTTTTCTTTATCTTTCGAATTTTTGTCTCTTGTAACTTTATCTTTTTCTTTATTATTATTGTCTTTGATTACTTCATCATCGTTATTTGATTTGCCTTCTTTCGAGTTCTTCTTTTCTTTTTTATCTTTTGCTGTGTCTTTCTGTTCTGCGTCATTTTCTTTTGATTCATTTGGATCTTTATCTTTGTTTTGTTCTTCTTGCTTTTGTTCTGTGTTTGTGTCTGAGTTACTTTCTGTTTTATCTTCTGTGGCTGGTGTTGGTGCTCTTTCCTTGTCCTTTTCCTTCTCTTCTGGTTTGTTTCTAGAAGATTGTCGTTTCCCTGGCGTTTTTGCTGGTGTGCTGTTTACAGCTTTCTTTGTTTTCGCTGAAATAAAAAAATACAAATATTATTGTTCAAAGTAAAAAGTTAAGTTCACCATGGTTGGAACGTCTTCACGTCGGCGGCGGATGTAAAAGAAAAGACGATGACCAGCAGTGGACGTCTATCGGATGACGACGACTAATCAATATTGTTAAAAAAAAAAAAAAGTTCGTTTAAATTTGTCAAAATTTCTATAGAAAAACTAATCGTATGTCTAGTGTTAGTATGTTCGACTATGGCCGACGAGGTCCCGAGTTCGAGTCCCGGGTCGGACCATAAGAAGTATTGGGTTTTTCTGACAAGAAATTCTCAGTACTAGCCCGTAGTTAGGAAGTTGGCGGTATTTAACCCCCGTGCCACGGAGAGCACGTAAAGCCGTCGGTAGTGTACCTGATCTCTTTCCGGTCGTATCGAATTTCCCGACAAATCGAGCTATGAGAGTAAAGGAACAGAGTGTGCTCAAATGGTGGTTCCTGAATCTCCCGCGCAGATGGCTAATCTCTCTGGAGATAGGCCGCCGTGGCCGAAATTCGGTCGGGAGGACATTATTAAAACTACCTGATTGTCTTTCATACCTGATGCAGGTTTAGTCTTTTTTGCCTCTTCTTCTGGTTCTTCCGGTTTTGACTTCTCTTTCTCGGCTTCTTCTGCCATTTCCTTCTCTTTCTTTTCTTCTTCATTCGCTGCTTCCACCGAAGCTTTCATTGTGTGAGCCGTTGGCGTTGACATTTCTATGACAGAAATATTATTTCTATGCATTTTTGATTTCAGAAAACATCCATACCAATATTACAAAATATGTTAAAATGCCTGTTTATCTGAAGCTCTAAAGGGCAAAACACACAGGGAACGTGCGCGGGGCGGGCGCGGGCGTTCCCTGTGTGTTTTGCCCTTTAGAGAATTTATATATTCTGAATTTTATGTTCTTTCTGAAGTTTCATAGGTCTAGTGGGAGGCTTCGGCCTAGTTACCACCGTACCAGCAAAGACGCGCCGCCACGCGGTCTAGTGTTCCTGTACGATGCCTAGTAGAAATTAGTTTTCTGCCATACCACTAACAGGTTAGCCCGCTAACATCTAAAACTGCATCATCACTTACCACCAGATGAAATCGCAGTCAAGGGCTAATTTAAATTAATTATAATTAAGTTAAGGCTAAATTAATAAAAAGTGCATATAAGTGCTGTGTAGTAAATTAGTGCTTGTGCTATAAGTATGTAAGTATGGAGTAGGTCGCAAAAACGTAGTAAACACTAAGTACATTAGAATAACCTAAGGACAGTTATTGGACTGTAAATTAGACGTAGAAATTAATTTTAAGTAGAAGTTTAAGAATAATATTACTTACTAGCCCATTAAGAAAAAAAAACTAGTAAATTATATGTAATTTCTGTTTCTCACCTAACGGTTCGTGTACGATTTCTAGTATTTCTTCAGTCGTCAGTTTCTCTGTAGCCTTCTTGAATAGAGCGACGCGTTCCATGAAGAACTCCCAGAACGAGAGGCCTTCCGGTGTTTGGAATAGTTTCTGTACGAAAATTAAATCAAATCGAATTTCCTTATTCTTTACTTTTGCATAATTCATAAATGAAACTTATGCAGAATTTCCGCAAGCTGTTCTCTTTTGTGGATTTCTCAGTCGCGCAGAATAGAAGAAATCCGCACGCATTTTTCCACATGGGCCTGGTGGGAGGTTTCAGCCGTGGCTAGTTGCCACCCTACCGGCAAGGACGTGCCGCCAAGCGATTTTAGCATACGATGCCGTGTAGAAACCGATTAGGGGTATGGGTGGTATAATAACTGCCATACCCCTAACAGGTTAGCCCGCTACCATCTTAGAATGCATCATCACTTGCCATCAGGTAACATCGCAGTCAAGGGCTAACTTGTAGCGGTTAAAAAAAACATTTTCTAACTACACCACACAAAAACGCGGAATTTCCACATTTTTAGTTGAGCGAAGCGAGCGCGATAATGATTGGAAATTCAATCAGAGTGCTTACCTTAGGACGGGCGGGTGGATGAGGAAGGCGGAGGACCGTGTTTGGTGGCGCGCTCTCGAAAATGCCTATGTCCAGCAGTGGATGCATACAGGCTGATGAATGGATGGATGGATGCTTATAGACTAAGAGATGCACTGCACTTTTGGTAACTACCGCCAGGTAGGCTGATTCAGTATTAGGTGTGTGTGTAGGGCTCTCCACTGATGACGATAGTGAAGGTCTGCTCGAATGCTGATAGGCCTTTCACTAGATATGGCCGCTCAAAGACGTGTTAAAGTTACCAAAAATGAACCATAACTAGGGAGGCTGATTCTTGTACAGTATTAAAGTATGCACAGTATAGGTACTGTTGGTATGTGATAAACTTACAAACCAGAAATAACTATTAGCAATTATTAAATCGTCACGTTGATTGCTATTAAATATTATGCAGGCGTAAGAATAGGACAGCCATTAATTTTACCGAGGACCGTGCTTACCTTAAGGCTATTGTAAACGGAGTCCGCCTGTTTGCGTATTTTGTGGGCTTGTTGGCTGAACTGCAAAGCCTCGCTCTCACTCAGCTCCCAAGATGGAGTGTTCCCCACGTACGCGCGCATTCGTTTTATCGTCTCCAGTGTGGTCGGGTGTTTTAGTAGCATTAGCGGTTTTATGTCTAATTCTGAAACAATAAAAAATAAATTAAAGGGCTGTCTGACGGAATATACGGATCTTATTTTAATTATAATGTTGTATTATGCATTATTAAAATGAAATTTCATTTCGACATTTTAATTTTAATAATGGATCGTACAGACTATTATTATTGGACTGTCTCGTTGGTCTAGTGGTTAGCATGTTCGAATGCGGCCGACGAGATCCCGGGTTCGAGTCCCGGGTCGGTTCAACAAGTATTGGGTATTTGTGACAAGAAATTCTCTGTACTAGCCAGATGTTAGGAACTTGACGGTATTTCACCCCCATGCCTCGGATAGCATGTAAAGCCGTCGGTCCTGCACCTGATCTCTCTCCGGTCGTGTCGGATTTTCCGTCCCATCGGGCTATATGAGTAAAGGAACAGAGAGTGCATCTGTGTAATGCGCACATATTTGTGCACTATAATATATCCCGTGCAGATATTCTCGGCGGCTATTCTCTCTGGAGATTGGCCGCCGTGGCTAATGACAATAGTCGTCAAAGCCCGCCAACCCGCATTGGAGCAGCGTGGTGGGTCTAAGCTCTAATTCCCTCTCTCCTATGAGAGTGGAGGCCTGTGCCCAGCAGTGGGACGTTAATGGGTGTGGATAGGGTGATGATGATGATGTCTTACCCTTTAGTTCATCAAGGATTTTAAGACACAACTCCGTGTCGGCTTTCTCTAGGCAAAGGCACGTCTTTATCTTCGTGTCTAACTCCATGAGTTTCATTTCCACTTTCAGGTACTGTACGCGGGATTTCTTCTCCTCTGTAAGAATAACAACCATTAAGTGTATATGTCACCGTAAAATTCTAAGAACAGTTAGATTGTAATCTAACGCTTTTTATCTCGATAGATTGTAAACTGTCGACAGATTGTGAACCGTAACATACTGCTTACAATTTAACGCATTATTTTTCGGTGTATTGTAATCTATTAGGTATATTAACCCAATAAAACCTGAATCAACCCTAACCTAACCTATAGTTCGCGCGAGAGTTGAATGCAGAGTAAATGTATGGTGACACATACATTTACTCTGCATTCAACTCGCGCGCGAACTGTACAAGAAAGAGACCAGAAAACGTAAATACAATAAATATTTCAAAAATTAATACTTAGAACATTGAACGGTTCACAATCTTTCGACTGTTAACAATCTCGCGAGATAGAAACCGTTAGATTATAATCTAACGGTATTTACAATTTTACGGTGACATAAATAATCCATACTTTCGCATTTATATATTAAAATGCAAAAGTGTGTCTGTCTGTCTGTCTACGATTTAGCGTTCCGGTACGATGCTGTGTAGAAACCGACTAAGGCATAATATGGGTTTAATATAACTACCATACCCCTAACAGGTTAGCCCGCTATCATCTTAAACTGCATCATCACTTACCATCAGGTGAGATCGCAGTTAAGGGCTAACTTGTAGTGGAATTAAAAATATGTATATAATATTATACAATATACATACCAGTCTCCCTATCCTTGTCTAATGTAGCTTTCTCTTCGTCAGTCAAATTGAGATCCATTACAAGTTGCGCGGTCACAGACTGTGGAGTTATGTGACCTTTTTCTGAAAAAAAAATACTGGTTAAAAACAAAATAAGCGTTCAGGTAATTTTCTTAATTAATTAAATATTATAAATGCGAAAGTGCGTTTGACTGTCCTTCAATCACGCCACAACGGAGCAACGGATCGACATGATTTCTTGTATAGTTGAGACCCTGGAGAGTGACATAAACTACTTTTTATCCCGGAAAATTAAGGAGTTCTTGCGCGAGGAGTAAAAAAAAACTTAAACCACGCGGACAAAGTCTCGGGCATCAGCTAATTAAAAAAAATTGGCATAGGAACTGCCGATAGAAATGTTTTTTTTTTTTAAATAAAAAAATTATATAAAACTAAAAAATAAGGCATTAATGTTTGATTACGACTGTAGTACATTAATATTTAAGACCTTTTTTGTCTTCGTAACAACGAGAGCATGTCGGTGACGCGGAGCATGTCGGTGACGCGAATCCACAAGTTTACCCCCTACCAAAAAGTGCTCAACGCGGCTAAAGAAGTTCAAGTCACTTCAAAAATTATAGTAATAATAATTTGACATTTTACCTAGTTGTGATTTCAGGGTCAAAGCGTTGCTAGCCGCCTGTTTATCCCACTGCAGCCTGGCTGATTCGTTCTTGAAGCTGCTCGGACGTGACTGGAACAACTTGATGCCGATATACTGCCCCGATGGTATGTACGCGATTATTATGTTCTCCTTTTCTGGGTCTTCTGTTGAAATGAAATAAATTACATAAAAATCGGTTTATTAATAAGTTATGAAGCCATGAAAAGTATTTTTGGTCTTTGAAAACTAATGAAATCATCATGATGATGATTTCATTTCATTTCATCATCATGACGATCGTGATCGAATTTCGGCCCACCACTACAGCCCATTAACGTCCCACTGCTGGACACAGGCCTCCACTCTCATAGGAGAGAGGGAATTAGAGCTTAGACTCACCACGCTGCTCCAATGCGGGTTGGCGGGCTTTTACGACTATTATCATTAGCCAAGGCGGCTAATCTCCAGAGAGAATAGCCGCCGAGAATATCTGCACGGGATATATCAGGTGCAGGACCGACGGCTTTACATGCTCTCCGAGGCATGGGGGTGAAACACCGTCAAGTTCCTAACCAGAGAATTTCTTGTCAGAAAAACCCAATACTTGTTGAACCGACCCGGGACTCGAACCCGGGACCTTGTCGGCCGCAGTCGAATGTAACCACTAGACCAACAAGGCAGTCAAAATGCTATAACTACCTATATAAAGTAGGGCAGAGCTCTTCTTACTACGAAAAAACAAAATATATTAAACAACAATTTTATGAATATATTAATATTTTTAATTCTGTTTTCTACAGTTTATATGAATAATTAAGCTATACAATACAAAATAATACTTTATTTTTTCATTTTTAAACGAATCTTATTTTCTTCTGGATACATTTCTAAAAATTTAGAAACAACATCGCCATCGGCCGTCTCGTCAAAGTTACCCACTTCTTTGATATAATCCGAATATTTTACATTTAACCCCATATCACCAAGTTTAGTAGACATGGCTACCATTTTATCAGGTTTCATTATAGATTTCCCGCCCATAAAAAGATTTAAAAAATCATCACCAGTGGGTATTTTATATTGGACAGTTTGGTTAAATTCAGAAAATTTATTGCAATCTGTATTGTATAAAGAACCTGCTATTTGGCTTTGACAATTTAAAGACCCATTCTCTACTTGTATTTGGATATTTTCACAGCTTTTCATATCCAGGTTTTTGTAAGTTTTATTCAAAGAGACAACAGAATTAAACGATTCGCTTCTGGAAAATACGGTATTTATCGATTCTTGCGACATTTTTGTTTGTTCTTGTGAATAGACTTGGGTAAATAAAGCTTGAGACTCATTTTCATTTTCGACGTCATTCAATACATTTAAAGAACCTAATAAAAGTCCATCAAGGCTGAACGTCGTATTATGTGTTCTCTTTTCAAAACTTTTTTCTTCAATGTTGGTACTATTCGATCGTTCTATATTTGAATCGTCAATTTCCATAGGAACATTTTGTACCGAGTTTGTTTGTGTGGAATTTATTTGTATTTCTAGTGAATCGTTTTGTATGCGATTTTGAGTATTTATTGTAATCTTAACTGGTGGTATAAATTTCTTATTACGTTTGGTTGATTTAGTTGTTGTTTGGCTATATAAATTAGTTTCACCTATTGCCATTTTATCTAAAAAAAAAAAGAAACAATTAGAAAACTTGTAATGAAATAATTTACTTCAAAAAGTAGTAAAAGTACCCAGTCCATTTGAATAAGAAAAGAATAATAATAATACATACAAATAAACATACCTTTTTCCATTTTGTCATTATTTTCTTGACTAATATTAGTAGTATTGTCTAATGAATTCAAAATTCCCGCTAAATTTTGGTCATACTGACTGAAAATATCTTCGTCAAATAGATCGCATTCTTTGCTCAAGCTTTCCATCTTTAATGAACACTATTATTTAAAACTTATCAACAATTCAATTTTATTATTAATCAAAAGTAGTTTTAATCAATTTATATCATTATTCAAAGTTATAAGTACTAATTTATTCACAAATAATTTCGTTCATTTCGCGCTATAAAAATGACCACAATTTTTTTTTTTCCTTTTTTTTTTATAACCAACGAAACAGCTACGAGGCAAACATCGAAGTCCATACAGCCTTGACAGGTGTAAAAAGTTCTTAATTTTTTTTTATAAGGAAATATGCTACGGCTAGTGGAATTTAATTACGAGCTAAAATAAATAATTTCATGTTTTATCATTTTTAGGGTTTCGTAGACAACATGGACCCATAGTTTCGCCATGGCCCGTATCCTTCCATCCACGGCTTAGCTCAGATGCTCTTAGTAATAGAAAGCTGTAATTTGGCATAGATTTTAATCACGCCAGCAAAGTGGTAAAATAAAATTAGAAAAAAGAAAAAATTTAGAGTACTACACACGTAACGTAACACTCCTACACGTAAAGTGGAGATGTTTTTTTTTTTTTCACATCTATACCATAGTGTCAGCGCGTCATTGGATAGGTCGTTCAAAAAAAATGTGGGTATTTTTTGATTCAAGTATCCGTTTTCGAAATATTTAGCTTTAAAGTGTTAATTTTTGTTAGAGTCAAATGTTCTGAAAGTGAAAGAATTCATGGCAGTAGTATATATCACAAAGTAAAAAAAAACTGTATCATATTAGCAATGTTTGAATAACTTTATATTCTATTTTTAATAGGATTTTTATAATCTATCTTCACAGCTCTGGGCTCAAGCACTTTTTTAATTGGCAGCATTTTGTAATCTTCAAATTTTTTTGTCTCCACGGCTCTGGGTTCAAGCACTTTTTCGATTAGCTGCATTATGTCATCTTCAAATCAATTCTAATTTTAATTGCCATATTATTTTTTATTCTTTTTTAAGTTTTTATTAAGTTTATTCTTTTTCTAAATAAATTAGAGAACATTATTTATTATCTTACCTGGTGAAAAAGGCTCCTTCAAATCTTCAAGTTCCGCCTGTAACAAAAAAAATTAATTTTGACCTTGACTGCAATATCACCTGGATGGTAAGTGATGATGCAGTCTAAGACCCTGTATCCCTGTAGACCTAAGTCTGGTATACCCGATCAATCTAGTGGTTTGATCAATAAGTTGATGGATCAATCAGTCAGTCACACTTTCCTTATATTACGTATATGAAAAACTAGCAGATGCCCGCGACTTCGTCCGCGCGGATTGAGGTTTTTGGTTCCCGAGGGAACTCTTTAATATTCCGGGATAAAAAATAGCCCATGTGTTATTCCAGACTATAATCTATCTCTGTGCTAAATTTTATCCAGATCCGTTCAGCAGTTCTGGCGTGATTGAGTAACAAACATCCATCCATCCAAACTTTTGCATTTATAATATTAAATAATAGTAAATAGTATAGTTAGACATTATACCTGTGTGACAGCATTAAAATGTTTGATATTCTTCTCTTTATCATCTTTTTCTTTGCTTTCTTTTTCCTTTTCTTTATCTTTTTCCACTGGCGACGTGCCGCGGCGTTTCTTGGGCGCCGGCGACGGTAGAGTGGTATTTTCTTCTGTATGTTCGTCTAAGTATCTGAAAAGATATCAAGATATTTACTATAATCACAGTTGATGATAGCAAAAGTATCATAAAACGTCACGTCTAAGCTCACTCACTCTGTAATCGGAACTGTTCTCTTATGCTTATTTGTACTTTTTTTTTTATCCACTACAAGCTAGCCCTTGACTGCGATCTCACCTGATGGTAAGTGATGTTGCAGTCTAAGATGGTAGCGGGCTAACCTGTTAGGGGCATGACAGTTATATTAAACCCATAACCCTTCGGTTTCTTTTAAAAGTACACCAATTCATTGCTGTATCTTACTTGAGTGAGAAATTTTGTGAGTATTAATACCTAGCCGAGATTTAATACATCAAAATTATCTTCACACACAAATTAAGTGCTTTTAATTCAATTAAGGTCGATGACAAGGGTCTGCCCGCGAAATTCAAATTTAATTTGGTTTTTCACAATTTGTAAACTAATACGACAAAGTAGGCTTATGGCATTCAAATTGCGAGCGTAGGAATATCATCTTCACAGGTTTATATAAAAATCTTTACTTGAAAGTGTCCAGTTTAAGAAATTAGTCAAAATAATGAGTTTGACGTGAGTTACTCACAAATTAGTCATTAATTTGACTAATTTCTTAAACTGGGCACTTTCAAGTAAAGATTTTTATATAAACCTGTGAAGATGATATTCCTACGCTCGCAATTTGAATGCCATAAGCCTACTTTGTCGTATTAGTTTACAAATTGTGAAAAACCAAATTAAATTTGAATTTCGCGGGCAGACCCTTGTCATGCACCTTAAGTCACGTTAAGTGGATTTATTTATTTTATTCGGCTTTATAAAGTCGATTGATAGGGTGGTGTGACGTCACGCCTCCCGTCTTGCAAACTTTAAAGTTCCATAACTTTTTCATTTGTTGAGATATTTTAATGATTCTTTCATATTATTTCAGTTATATTTTGTCTTAATTTTCATAATAAATTTAAAAAAATGGTAAACGTCTCCATCTGGGAATTACTAATTAATAAATTTTCTTTAGTTGGGTCTGGAATCTGGATGTTACCTGGACCATAATAACGAATCGATTGACACCTCATTGATCAAAATCAGCGCAGTAGTTTAGACACTATACGGTGGAATATACATTAATACAAACATATACTGCTAAAATCATAACTCTTCCTTTCGCCGTAGTTAGGTAAAAAAAAGGAAATGTAAGCCATAATCGCAAATTAGGTTCATACTTTGAAACCTCATTTCGGCAATGACTTAGTTTTGCTTTAGGATTTCACAGAAAACACTGGTAATGTCTAGATAACCATTGTCAATTTATAAATCCATTTATACTGAACTAGCTTAGGCCCGCGATTTCGTCCGCGCGGATAAATGTTTTTTTAATTTCCACGGGAATCGGGTATTTGACAACTAGTCAAATTTTTTTTTTTTTAGTGATCATTAAATAGAGGACCTGCCAAACGACGTTATATCCATGTCTCCTGTTAATTTTGTTTGACAACCATTTAAGTTTCATTGATTAACGTTAAAAATTACGTAGTAAAAGTGTTATTAGTAGTGATTTTGTCTGGTGGGAGGCTTCGGCCGTGGCTAATTACCGGCAATGAGTAATGACGTACCATACGTGACGTGTGACGTGGCAAAGGCTACTTTATATCCCGGAAATTAAGCAGTTCCCGCGGATTAAAAAAGCAGTCTAAGATGATAGAAGGCTAACCTGTTAGGGGTATGGCAGATATATTAAACCAATACCCTAATCGGGTCCTACACGGCATCGTACCGGAACGCTAAATCGCTTGGCGGCACGTTATGCCGGTAGGGTGGTAACTAGCCACGGCCGAAGCCTCCCACCAGACCAGGCCAGACCAGAGAAAATTCAGAAATTATAAATTCCCAAATTGACCCTGCCGGGGATCGAACCCGGGACCACCGCACGTTAAGACAACAGCGCTCAACACTGCGCCACGGAGGTCGTCAATCTTCATTCGTGCGGACAAAATCGAGGGCATTAGCTAGTAACAAGATAATTCTTTCTTACCTCTTGGGTCGTATCTTTCTGCCGCTCCTGCTGACTAATTCTTCTTCTTTCTTCTCATCTTCTTTCACTTCTTCCTTCATTTCTTCGTCCTTCTTGGTTCGGCCGCGCGGGGTCTTGGGTTCTTTCGCTTTGGGGGTCTCCTTTGCTGGGGTTTTGGGTGTAGATTTTCGAGCGGTTTTGGCTTGCTGAAATAAATTTAATAAGTTAATCCTTGACTACGACAACACTACAGCCCATTAACGTCCCACTGCTGGGCACAGGCCCCCACTCTCATAGGAGAGAGGGACTTAGAGCTTAGACCCACCACGCTGCTTCAATGCGGGTTGGCGGGCTTTAACGACTATTATCATGTTATTGATAATAACCGGGACCGACGGCTTAACGGGCTCTCCGAGGCACGGGGGTGAAACACTGCCAACTTCCTAACTCCAGGCTAGTACTGAGAATTTCTTGTCAGAAAAACCCAATGTTTGTTATGGCCCGAGCCGGGACTCGAACCCGGGACCTAGTCGGCTGCAGTCGAACATGTTGGCGTTTTGTTTTACAATTGAATAGTTAATAAAAATACATAACTACCTAAATCTTTCATCCTACCTTTCCTTCATCAATAACTAGAGCACCAGTTTCATCGGAGTCCTCAATTCCAGTATCATTCTGAGTCGTCTAAAAGCAAAATAAATGAAAATAAAAATCAATTGAAATAAAAATTTAAAAGGCTGCTATATAAAAGTTTATAATTCTAAGATCTAGAACGAAAATAAATATAAACGTAATGAAATAAGTATTTCTCTATATGAAATAATGTTAAAGCGTAACAGACAGACATACACACTTTCGCATTAGAATGATATTAATGATACAGCTGAGTTTGTTATGTGTTCTTCTCAGACCAGTGTGCTTAGCATGCGCACAACGAGATTATCTCGCGAAGAGAGAGAGAGAGAGATGTTGTCGCGGCCGGTAAATTTTTCATTTACCCTAACATGCACAAAATGCGGTATATTACAAGAAAAAAATAGTCGAAATGAAAAGGTTCGTAGAGAAAAATACCACAGATAAGAAATATTACTTTTATCTCTACTTTTGACGTAACGAGACAAGTAACCATGTTAGCTTCGGTAGACAGAGAGAGATGACGGGTAGACATAATTTTACTTGTAGTGCGCATGCACACAGGGCGCGTTCGGAACCCTCGTGGCTATAGTTTTAAGATACCGTGGTTAATTATCACCATCAAGTCTTATACTTTGTAAACGTGACGTTCAAAAGGTGTACTGTACTGTGTAGGTACCAATTTTGAATAAATATAATTTGAGTTTGAGTTTTGATGTTTGATGGCAGTCACAAGTTTATAAATAAGTTCTTATTTTTCTTAATATAGATACTGTTAGTCCTCTCGACAAATATTCACTCCAACTTAGAGTAAGTACTTTGGCTAATGACTTATTTTCTATGGATTTTATATATTTTTCTGCTTTTTGAACACAATCATACTTTACTGTGATCAAAAAGATAAATCCAATATATTTATCTATTTCTATTTATATAAATCAATATAATATATATTTTGAAAGATATCACAAAATCTATAAAACTATGTTTGTGTGAAACTAAATTATATACTTAGCCACTGAGATATGGAATACTTGGCATTGAAAATTAATTAAGGCATCATGCCTTCAACTACATCTGAGTGGATACAGATTCATTATTTATTAAGTTACTAGATGATGCCTGCGACTTCGCCCGTGTTGATTAACGTTTTTTGATTCCTGCGGGAACTCTAACTTTTTGGGATAAAAAGTAGCATATGTCCTTCCCCAGGATGCATCATGCAAACTATCTCTGTGTCAAATTTCGTCAAAATTGATTGAATGGATGCACCATGAAAGCGTAACAGACAAACACTTTCGCATTTATAATATTAGTATAGATTAAATAGATTTTTATCTTACTTAATATTATAAATGCGAAAGTTTGGATGTATGGATGTCGGTATGGATGTTTGTTACTCAATCACGCCCCAACGGCTGAACGGATCTGGATGAAATTTGGCATACTTCACATAGGCTACTTTTTATCCCGGAAAATTAAGGAGTTCCCGCGGGAACCAAAAAACCTTAATCCACGCGGACGGAGTCGCGGGCATCAGCTAGTAAGCTATAAGTCTTGCTATAAAGCTAGTTAAAAAAACCAACTGGTAGTTTTAGACCAGTAGCACTTTTACTACTACTACTACTACTACTTTTTTTACTTTTTTTTTGTAGTACTAGCACTTTTTGACTAGAATCCAAAGCCATAAAGCTAATTTAAAAACACAGTAAATCATAATACTAATATTTACCTCATCGGCCATAGTTTCATCAGCAGCGGTAGTGTCAGCCATGGATTCATCCATCGTCTCGTTAGCCGCTGACTCATTGGCTGTGTCATTTGCACCCTCTGGCACCTCGGTCTGAAATGCCAAATTATTGTTGCCAAGTTATGCGGCAGGACGCCCTATATACTGACTGGTAACATAGAAATTATACTCTAGTCTAGTCTATCCAATCATTTATTTAACTTTTGACACCTTCTTCTTCTTCTCTTATCTATGGCCTTTGGTACTGCGGTTTGGTGGTCCACAGTAATTCCGCCAGTGTCAACGTTAACTTGGAGACAACAACGTGTGAAATGCTCGGTTCTTGAGATTCTTGAGACTTCTCCGTTGTTAGATGTTAGACCCTGACATCACCAGGACAACACAAATATAATTTTTAATTATATAGATAATTAATATAATAGACAGTTAGTATAAATTATTAGAAGTGACTAAGAAAATTCAAAATGTCAATCACCAGGGCAACATTGGACATAGGAGTTAAAACATTTCCTACAGTTTAATATCATACAAGTTTATATAATTACATAAACATCTCAGGACTAAAGGGTCTGGGAAAGAAAGGAGATATGGGAAATAGATTGGGCGAGGGATACTATGGGGAAGTATTTCGTACAAAGATGTGGGATATTTGGTGCAATTAAAAAATATATGCTCCACTGTGCCCTCATCCAGACCGCACTCACAAAGCGAGCTATCTCTCACCCGGATTTTATTTAGAAAGACTGGACTACAAACGTGGCCCAGTCGTAGTCTACATAGCACAGATATTGTCCTCCTGTTCAGCTTTTTAAATTTAAAAAACCAAGGTTTGCTAGGAATATCAGGTTGGATATGTCTATAATGTTTTGCTGTATTTAATTGTGTATTTTTCCACCTTGAGTTCCAGTTTTTATACATGTAGTTTTTAGCCAATGGAATGATATCTCTTGCAAAGATTTTATTATATGTTGGGGACCCCGTTTGGGATGCTTGCTTAGCCCACATATCCGCCTGTTCATTCCCATGTATACCTTTATGTCCTGGTATCCAAGCTAATGCTATATCTAAGCCATTACAATGGCAGTGGTGGAGTGCCTCTTTAATATTTAGTATGATTTTAAAGTTCTGAACTTTATTTTTGAAAATATTACCTGTTATTGCTTGCAAGCAGCTCTTAGAGTCTGATAGAATCAAGACCTTATTCAAGCTGTGGGATTTAATGTATAACAGTGCTTCGAGAATGGCAATGGCTTCTCCAGTAAAAACTGATGTTTGAGGAGGACTTCTAAACAGGAGGACAATATTGTACTTGGGGATCCAAACTGCCGACCCAACGTTATCATTCTCCATTAATTTAGACGCATCAGTGAAGACCAGCATCCATTCTTGCCAGTCTTGATCCAGAGTTTGGCATAGTTTCCTATTAGCTTCATTTTCGTTTTTGGAAATACCAAAATCTAGTCTTATATTAGGTTTGAAAATTAGAGAATCGAAATTACAGTCAAATAAAGGGAAAACAGGTGATTGAGATATTTCTTGCGGCAATGCTTTACATCTTCTGTAGCTTTCTACTAATCTAGGAGGGTCTTTATTTGCCCAATAGTCGTCAGTGATGACCTTCTGAGCCATTGAGTCTAGGCAAGGAAGCAGTGGATGGGATTCCACTTGTATAAGCTTGAAAACAAACCGATCTGATAGATATTGTCTCCTTAAATCTAAAGGAGGTTCTACACATTCTGTCATCAAAGCTATTTTAGGGGAGGATTTCATAGCTCCCAGGATGATACGTAGACATTTTGCCTGGATTTTGTTGAGCCTCTCTAAGCCCTCTTTATTGCAAGGCTCAAAGATAAAGGACCCATAGTCAAAGTGGCTTCTAACTAAAGCATTATATAGCAGTTTCTGGCAGTATGGATGGGAGCCCCACCACACTCCAGAAAGAGCTCTCATTATATTGACGCCTTTTTCACACTTTTGAGCCACATGATTGAAATTGTGAGTACCTGTTAATTTTGAATTTGAATTTTATTTTGACACCTATGAAGTTCCATAATCATTGACAGGTAACATAAAGAAAACACTGGAGTTCAATATAACACATGTTCGTGTCAGGTAGCTTGACACAAACTAAAAAATGACATACAGTATCGCGACCTACCCACTTACGTTAACTTTATTGACGAACAAAGTAACCAAGTACTCTCACACAAAATATACCTTACCCACTTCATCATAGCAATACTGTATACATAACAAATTATAATAGTGAAGTGACATGTTTTTTAGGTCCGATATTTCGTAACTCGTCATACTTATAGTAATAACCAGTACGACTTTCCTTTTCAAAATAGTCCAAAGCCGCAACAGTTCCAATCCCTGGCAAAGCCAATTTGGGAATTTTAAAATTTCCGATTTTTCCCTGGTCTGGGCTGGTGGGACGCTTCGGCAGAGGCTGGTTACCACGCAAACGGCAAGGACATGCTATCAAGCGATATAGTTTTTGATGTGATGCTGTGTGGAAACCGATTGGGGTTATGGGTTTAATATACCTGACATACCCCTAACAGGTTAGCCTGCTACCATCTTAGACTGCATCATCACTTACCATCAGGTGCGATTTTTTTTTTTTTTATATACCTATATTGAATAAATGAGTTGATTGATTGATTGATAAAAAAAGCGAGTAGTATTGTCATAATAGTAAATCTGCAATTTGTATGGGCATGAATCCATTGCAAGGAAAGGTATGCTGTGATGTTAATATGGACAAGTTTAACACAGTTCAGGTCAATCCTTACCTCAGCGGCGACACCAATAACTTGCTCCAATGGTACATTATTAGCAAAGTCGTACTCAATCTGCTTAACTCCATCATTGAAGTCTCGCCTCTTAACCGTTTTTGTTAAAAACTTGTCTTTATTCTCGGCATAGTCGAATATCATATTTGGAGGAAGGTTAGCCCTGAAAAATTGTAAACAATTTAAACACTCCTACTGACAGATTTTGTGTATTATATAAATAAATATTTTGGCAAAAATGTGATAATCTATACTAATATTTGGATCTTCAATCTTTGGATGGATGGATGTATGAATGGATGTTTGTTACTCAATCACGCCAGAACGGCTGAACGGATCTGGATGAAATTTGGCACAGATATAGATTATAGTCTGGGTTAACACATAGGCTTTATCCCAGAAAATGCTAGAGATCACTCGGGAATCAAACTTAAAACCACTCGAATAAAGTCGTGGGCATTATTTAGTATTTAATAAACATTTATTTACAATTATAATATATAATATACAATTAATAATGTATTTCTGACATAGGCCTCAATCCCTATAGCAGGTAATAGGGTTACCTGCAATAGAGTGGTAGGGAAATTCCTTGCTCGTGGGGTAGAATATCATATTATCAATGTACAACATTCTATCTTTCAACCATCAGAATCTGATTGTTGCATGATAAGACAGAAACAAAATATAATATATGTCTTAATCATCATTTTTTAAATACTTACGTCTCGGCAGTGCCATAGAAATACACAAAGTATTTCTTCCCATTCATCCGCTGGACCTGTGAAAAATTGCCAAGTTAATTTAACCCTAAAAAAACATTGTTAGCTGAATACAAAGTTCCTGGAACTATGGCAAATGTTGATAAGTGTTGTAAGTTGTAGGTTAATTTTTAACAGACTTCCAAAAAGGAGGACGTTCTCAACACGTTGCATTTTTTTGAAACATGTCAATTTATTAACAATTAAACTAAGAATATCATAATTATAACAATTCAAGAGTGAATAGGCAAGCGCGCTCCACCTTAGGCTGCATTACCACTCGCAAGCAGGTCTGATTGCAGCCAATTTTCTTTAATATTTTTTTTTGTATAGGCTAGTGAGACTATATAATTAAAAATAATATAAGAGGCTGTGGCTAGTTACCACCCTACTGGTAAATCCAAGCTACTAAGCAATTAAGTTTTCCAAGCTTCACCAAAATGATAACACAGAAATTTAATAAGGATATGGTATGTTATAACTTTTACTTTAATTATGGATTATTCATACTGTATGACATTTCAAAAGCAATAACACTAAAGTTGAGTAGGTATATCTAGCGTTATATCCATATTATAAAGGAATTATACTTTCTAAATTGGTACTGATTTGTAGCTTTTTGTTACATTGATTTGTTGATAGAAGAAAGTCCTATGTTATTGAATGAACATATTATCATATAAATAGGCGAAAATAGTTTCGTTAGAGCATATAAGAACAATAATTTGAATAAATTAACCAAAGCGTCATTTCCACTCAACATGTCTTCCCGCCTGAAAATCGGATAAGAAATGCAAACACCATTAATTACTTTCCTATGATGTTTTATACGAATTTTATCACTCACCCTTGCAGGCCATGCTGGATAGCCTTTGACTTTCGCAAATATGAAGTCCCCTGCCTTATATTCACGTACTTTTTTACCCATCTTCATTCGGACAGTTACCAAGATAGTAAATTCGGTTTTTAGACAACCTCTGGTGTCTCGCGTTCACTGAAACCGCAAAAGAACAGCCACTAGCACTGTGGACGAAAAATAAAAACATTCACAATGGTTTAGTTAATATTATAATGATAAATTTCGAAAGACGCTAAGATAAGAATTAACCTAAAATTCTTACCGCGGTAAAGAAACACGAAAATTGACGGTAAAGAAAAGAAACAAACATGGCGTTCCTTTGTATTGCCATTTTAAATTGTGTGATGTACAGTTACGAGCTGAGGTTTACGAGTATAGCGAGTACAGATTCTATAAAAGATCCTTTACTAAACTTCAAATGGCGTGTGGCCAATTTTCCAATCTGGTAACACAGTTACTATTTAGCGGTCGTGTCAAATGGGTGCTTTGGGCGAGCGTTTTCGCGTAAAATAATTGATTTCTTCTAATTAAATTATTGTGAATCATTGTGATGGCGACAAAAGTGTGATGTGAGCCATGCAAAATAATATTGTGCAGAGTTACATATATGTGACTTCAAAATAGGGGTGTATCGTGAAAATAAAAAATGGCCTCAGGTGATAGTGATCATATAGAAGTGATGGAAGCCGTGAAAAAAGCTGAGGCGACTGGTCATTCTGGCTCCGAAGACGATGGTACGTATTAGCTTACTGTACTAAAGCCATAACAAACCTTATTTACTACACGCATGATTTATGTACACGACCCAATTTTGCATTTTTTAATCCGTTCATTTCTTCTTTACAGATCGCGACAGAGTCTCAATTGCAGAGAAAAATGTACCTTACGACGTAAGTAGCTCATTGTTATGATATATTTACGTTTTCATTCATGCCAGTCTCGAAAAACACAGATTGGAATACGCTCAGAGAAAGTTCCAACTTCCAATCATTAGTATGCGAGAATCATATGAGTGGGAAAAAAGACGTAAAGTAGCGTTGTTTTTTTAATTGTGTATATGTAATTGAAGCTAGGGTTGACACCCATTTGATGTGTTTTAAAGATTCAATAAATAGCCTAATATTTGCACAATGATTTGGTAATTAATTTTGTCTGATTTTGAATTAAAAAGTGATGATAGCCTTAAGTAAAACTAGTCCCTTTCGATGAGATTTGGTGGTCATAGCCTGGTTATGCACCTTTAACTTTTCAGAGTTATGTGCATTTTAAGCAATTCAATGTTCATGACCTGGTTTTTTTTCAGTTTAGGGGATCATCATGGGGAAACCTACTTTCGTGTGAGAATTCCATCCTCTTTTTTTTTTAAATCAAAGAAATGGCTTGTGCTTAACAACAATCATAGTGCAAAGCAATGATGAGGTCTAGGTTGGAGCACGCTCGCCTGGAAGATACCTATTCACTCTTGCCTTGAAGGTACTTAATAAGTTAGGTATATGTGGCAGGGAATACATACATCTTCTCAAATGTGTGAAACCAAAATATGCAATTGCACTAACTTATAGCAATAATAATTACTATTATAATAATGACAGAATTGCATGCTGTAGAAAAAGTACATTCAAAAGTCTTAGCAAAAAAAAAGTTTAAAAATATAACTATGACACTGAACAGAAAATAGCTTGAAAGGCCTTAAAAAAACAATGCAGCAAAAGGTTTACTTGGATTTTCAATTACATTGTACAGATAGGTTGGATTTGTAACAAAGCTGTCTTTACTCTTAGTATGGCAAAAGAGTTGGCAGCAAATAGCCAAAAGACTGTTTGAAGGATATTATATCAAAGCAAAAAATATATAATATGAGAAACTAGATGATGAAACCAGATTAGTTTTTTAGATTCCCGGGAGAACTCCTTATGTGTGAATTGAGAAATTAAGTAAATATCAGTTTAACAGTGAAGGAAACCTGCATGCCTGAGAGTTCTTCATAACATTCTTAAAGGTGTGTAAAGTCTGCCAATCTACACTTGGTCAGCGTGGGGGACTATGGCCAAACCTTACTCAGTCTGAATGGAGACTCGTGCTTAATAGTTAGTGAGCCAGCGATGGGTTGTTAAGTTACTTGTTGCGATGGGTTGATAAGTTACTCGTTGACATACATTTTATATTTATAAAGTAAACTAGCTGATGCCTGCAACTACATCCATGAGGATTAAGGCTTATTATTTCCCGCAGCAATTCCTTTATTTTCTTTGATAAAAAGTAGGTTATGTTTTATTCCGGACTATAATCTATCTCTGTGCCAAATTTCATCCAAATCTGTTCAGCCATTCTGGTGTGATTGAGTAACAAACATCCATCCAAACTTTCTCATTTATAATATTACTAGTACTAGTATAGATTCTGTATTTAAATACCTACTTAAATATATTCCTCTAAATCATAAACATTTATTTGCTGATTGCAGGCAATTACCTACATATGTTGTTATTGTTAGTAGTACACATGCTATACAAGTGTTATTTAGTAACTCTCCCTAATTGGATGATTACTCATTGATCATTAGTCACCCATGACTACAATCTGAAAAAGATTCACAACATGTGTAAATATCATGACCTATTATATCCCATCTCGATTTACATACAAAGTATGATAGCAAACATGTTGTTAAAAGTACTTAAATGAAAAACCTGAGCTGTTTAGACGAGTAAAGCTTACTTCTACACTATCTAGGTATTATTGTAAATGTGAAAGTTTTGATGGATGGATGTTTGTTACTAGGGCTTCCAATACCCGATCCCGGACTTTTTTCGTCTGTTTTCAATACCGGTATTGAAATGTCTAATACCGGGATACCGGTATTGGTGACACTATAAACGAAACAGTGACTATTGCATATATTTCTTGGTACATGCCACTGTTTTTATTTTAAAACTTGTATCTTAAGCACATTAGCTCAATAAAACCATCTTGATTGCTTAAAATCAGTGAAAAAAAGGTCATTTTTGATCACTCAGAGGGAAAAATTAGTGTTTGAATTTAGAATCCTGTGGCTTGGCATTTCCATTACATTGACTCATGAAACGTTCAGAAATCTGTTTTTTATCCAATGCAATTTTTTTATTATGATTTATTTTCTTATATAAAATAAGTATTGAATTTTTAATTAATTTGTGTTTTGACTAAACTATGTACTTTAACGAGTAAATAAATGATATTTCTTCATTGAATTTAAGCAGAAAAGTCCTGTTTTGGGGTTAATGTAGTGAAAAAATATTTTTTTTGGAAAACTGTTTTTTATGGTGCAGTTTCCTTCAGAAAAGACTTGTTTTAAGTTAAAAACAATGTACCTAATTTTAAGTTTTTCCCAATACCGGGATCCCGGTATTGAAAAAAATATTTCCGGTATTAATACGGGTATTGAAAAAAACTGGTATTCGAAAGCCCTATTTGTTACTCAATCACACCAGGACGGCTCAACCGATACTTATGGATGAAATTTGACACAGATATAAATTATAGCCTGGAGTAACACCTAGACTACCCGGAATACATACTTTTTATCCCGGATAATTAAAAGATTTCCCGCATGAATCAAATAAACCTCAAATCCACGCAGGTGTCTGCTAGTTGAAACATAAGAGAAAAGGCAGGTTTCCATACTTCAATTTAGCATCTTTAATTATCTTATGTTTGCCTCAAATACCAATCGGTTAAAATTAGAATTTATTGTTCTAAAGTTTGAACCCATATTTGAGGCCAATAATCCAATAATTCCTTGATTTCGTTCACATACTTCTTTCAAACTCGGATTTTTCAGGATTAAAAGTAACCTTTGTCTTTCTCTAGATTCACAAGTAACTATTCCCATACAAAAAATCAACTAATGAATGGAGGAATTGCTATAAACCACAAACACTCTTTTGCTTTTATGATACTTAATTACTTAGTAATTAAGTACTGGTTAACAAATTTTATATACTATTTTTTAGAACGGTTAGGACAGATTTAAAGCAGGGTCGTTACATGCTAAAACTGCTTAAAGTAATAAAATGACTATAAAGCTTTGAATTGTACTAAACTTCTATAATGTAAGGTGCTCAATTCAATAAGTATTTTTTGCTTGTGCCTGTACTTTTATGTGTTCCCGTTACGTTCTGTACATAACTTAGTCACAGATGTATGCTCGCAATAAATCTGGTTACCCAGTTAAATGATGCACTACATACTTAACATGATATTATCCAACTGTAAACTTACTTTTTTTTAACTTTAAAAGACTAGGCTATTGCCTGTGACTATGTTTGTGTAGGCTATTGTCTGCCTGGTGGGTCTAAGTTCTAATTCCCTCTCTCCTTTGAGAGTGGAGCCCTGTGCCCAGCAGTGGGCTGTAGTGGATGTATGTCTAGGCAACAGAAAATCTATACTAATGTTATGAATGAGAAAGTTTGTATGGATGTTTGTTACTCAATCATGCCAAAACGGAATAATGGATTTGGATGAAAAGCACAGAGATATATTATAGCTTATGTGTTATTCCAGACTATAATCTATCTAACTTTTTATCCTCAAAAACCAAAATTCATGCGGACGAAGTCGCTAGGTCAAATTAAGTAGTAAAATATGATTCTATCTTCAACACTGATTATATACTTTTGTCTGGTGTGAAGGCCTCCGCTGTGACTAGTTACCACCCTACTGGCAAAGACGTGCAGCCTAGCGTTCAGGTATGATGCCGTGTAAAATTTAAATGTATTGTAATGGTGAAAGTACCTGTCATGAAAATGAAACACCCATAACCAAGTCATGTCAAACCTGATTAAGGTTTATTAAAAAACTAGATGCTGCCCACGACTTCATATGCATGGATTATGTATTTTTTACTTCTGCAGGAACTCTTTAACTTTTCCCAATAAAAATAATTCCTTCCTCCTTTCTTCCTCCCTTAAAAACATTCCTGAGACACAACCTGTCTCTATACCAAATTTCATTAAAATCGGACAGACAGACAAACTTTCGTATTCATAATATTAAAGGGATCACATGGGAGCTTTGTTTTTCTGGGAAAACTATCCTCCAGGATACAAACTATTTTTGTACCACATTTTATCAAGATCGGTTCAGCTATTGAGCCTTTAAAGGTAAAAGACAAATAGACAGAAACAGAAATATGTCATAAAAAACAGATAATATATATATATGACAATTTGTATCTAAGACTATAGTTTAATGACTAGAGTTTTTTTAACATGACCAATTTTTAGGAGTCTGCCCTTTATTAAGTTACACAAGTACTTAACTGCTTTTAACCACTTACATTGATGGCAGATAACTACCTATTTGGATAGCTAAAGTTGATTGAAAAGCTTTATTTAGTAACTATACCAGTAAAGTAAATAACTGGCATGTCTAGACTATGGGGCCACACGCTCCCTGTTCACGAGATCAAAATACAGGCGCGCGGGGGGTGAAATAAAGCAAACGACGACTTCCGTGGCGCAGTGTGTAGCGCTAAGGCAACCTTAACGTGCGGAGGTCCCGGGTTCGATCCCCGGCAGGGTCAATTTGGGAATTTATAATTTCTGAATTTTCCCTGGTCTGGCCTGGTGGGAGGCTTCGGCCGTGGCTAGTTACCACCCTACCGGCAAAGACGTGCCGCCGTGATGCACTTACCATCAGGTGAGATCGCAGTCAAGGGCTAGCTTGTAGTGGACAAAAAAAAAACCCCATGTCACTAAAAATTGAAGAAAGAAGTAGGTGCTTAATTAAGTAATTTGTAAAAGAAAGTCTGTTCCACCACTACCACTACAGCCCATTAACGTCCTACTGCCACCACAGGCCTCCACTCTCATAGGAGAGAGGGAATTAGAACTTACACCCACCACGCTTCTCCAATGCGGGTTGGAGTTGGCTTTAACGACGAGGCACGGGGGTGAAACACCACCTACTTCCTAACTCCGGGCTAGTACTGAGAATTTCTTGTCAGAAAAAACCAACACAATTATGGCCCTACACGGGACTCGAACCCGAGTCCTTGTCGGCCGCAGTCAAACATGCTAACCACTAGACCAACGAGGCAGTTTAGGAAATTTGAAATTTTGTGTAATACTAGCTTATGGCAAAGACTTCGTCCGCGTGGATTGAGGTTTTTTGTTTTCCGTGGGAACTTTAATTTTCCAGGATAAGAAGTATATCCTATGTGTTACATCTATCTCTATTCTCTAGGTGCCATATTTAATCTAGATCCGTTGCCGTTATGGCGCGAGTGTCAATATCTAATAAGATATTATAAGTACTTAAATGCGAAAGTTGACCTTTCTTGTCTGAATTAGAATCTGAATGCCTGGTGGGAGGCTTCGGCCGTGGCTAGTTACCACCCTACCGGCAAAGACATGCCGCCAAGCGATTTAGCGTTCCGGTACGATGCCGTGTAGAAACCGAAGGGGTGTGGGTTTAATATAACTGCCATGCCCCTAACAGGTTAGCCCGCTACCATCTTAGACTGCATCATCACTTACCATCAGGTGTGATCGCAGTCAAGGGCTAGCTTGTAGTAATAATAATAATAATAATAATAATATATCTTTATTTACAGACATAAAATCCATTATTTATACTACTTAATCTACTAAACGTTACCTAATGTTAGTGGATAAAAAAAAAAAAGAATCTGAATCTCGGACAGCTCCAACGGTTTTCATGAAATTTAGTATGCAGGGGGTTTCGGGGGCGATAAATCGATCTAGCTAGAATTCATTTTTAGAAAATGTCGTTTTAATCTGTAGTCGTTGTAAATATCATTAGAATACGAAGGTCAATTTCGCCACCATCTACATAATGTAGCTCAGGTGGAAAATCGGGTGCTCCCGAAACCAGAAGACCCCGGTTCGATTCCAGATGTCTCCAGTCCTTTTATTTTTTTCCTTTTTTTAAATATCGGTAAGTAATATAATTTTGTTTTTTAATATAATTTCCAAAAAACACGATTTACCAAAAAAGACTGAGCTAAGCTCGGTCAGTACCTATGTAGTATAGATTTTTAGAGGCATTATTAATTAAATTAAATAATTCAATAAGGATAAATTGCTTTAAAAGGTTAACTAAATGTTTAATTTTTTAAAAAATTCGAGGCTGCTAATTGCTGCTAAGGTCTTGAAAACAACAGGTCTAAACTCCAAGCTTCTAGTTCATTCGTTGACAGAAAAATACCTTCTTATTTTTCAGACCCACCTGAGACTCGAACCTAGGAGTTAGGACCTCTCGATACAAGTGTAGCGAGGTAGTAAATGACGTCACAAATTAATTTCCCCGATGTAACGGATTACGGAAGACGCGGGACCTTGAGTTATTATCTTATTAACAAGCAATAAACCGACGTTACATGAAGCGTAGTTTAATGATGTGCCCGGTGCAAGCTCATTATGTAATCCATACTTCCATATTGATACCACAGCGTAAGTAATATTCATACAGTGGATCGACGCCCAGACACATTGCAGACCTCGCCTACTAGTAGTTAAAGTTTACATCTTTGTATTAATCTCCAAGCTGCATGTAAAAATCTATACTATAATATATTATAAATGCGAAAGTGTGTCTGTCTGTCTGCCTGCTACGCTTTCACGGCTCATCCGTTTAACCGATTTGGATAAAATTTGGTACAGGTAGGTTGTATCCCGGGGAAGGACATAGGCTACTTTTATCCCGGAAAATTAAAGAGTTCCCGCGGGAATCAAAAAACATTAATCCATGCGGACGAAGTCACGGGCATCATCTAGTTTAAATACAGAATTTGTAATAACTGATAAAATTCTTTAAAAAAACCGACTTCCAAAGCCACTAAGTAAAGTATAAAAATAATTGGGTATTTGACAACTATTCAAATAAATTATTTTTTTGTGTTAATTAAATAGAGGATCTCCCAAAAGTCGTAATATCCACGTCCCCTGATAGTATTTGATGTCGAACTTTGATGACGTCACTATTCAATATTTCATACAAAATCCCATACTAAAAAGAAAGCACGCGTTTTGACGTTTGAAAAAAGTTGCTGATTTGACTTGATTGGATAGGAACCCAATTATGGTTCATACACACTACTAATGTTGAAGTCAATACATATTATATAGTGTGTAGAAACGAAAGCGGGCGTAAAAAATAGACGTACATACATAACTAAGTACCTACGTTCGCTTTATCATTTCAACTCATTAAAGGCTCAATCAATCTCCAGAGATATTAGCCATCTGCGCGGGAGATATTATAGTAGTGCACAAGTGTGTGCGCGTACACAGGTGCCCTCTCTGTTCCTTCACTCTCATAGCCCGATGGGACGGAAAATCCGACACGACCGGTGAGAGATCAGGCGCAGGGCCGGTGCTCTCCGAGGCACGGGGGTGAAATACCGCCAAGTACCTAACTCCGGGCTAGTACTGAGATATTTCTTGTTAGAAAAATCCAATACTTGTTATGGACACTTGTAAAGGCTCACTACTGAACACAAGACCCTCAGAAAAATAAGGCTTGGCAGAGTGATACAATAATATTACCTATATCAAAAGGGGAAACAAAATCATACGGAGCACCGCGTCTGGACGGCAGCCAGTTCGACACCCGGAATGGGCAAATCCACTCGCGGCTGAGTCATCTAGTTGCTCGTACATTTGCATAGGACAACGACCTCGACGCGACATGTCTTACGGTTTCACGTTTTTGTTTCGGATTTCCGTTGGTTTATCATTTTTCTTGAATGACTAAACTTTTTGGTTTTGTTTGAAAAGAGTGACGGTCCAGAAAAGATCCATAACTACTGATCCATATGAATAAAATAGGTAGATTGCATCTCTGAGACATCTAAGGCAACTTTGAAGACTCGGGACAATACGATTTTCCGTGATAAATTCAAATTTTCAAATTCGAATTCCAATGTTTTTATTCAAATAGACTTTTTACAAGTGCTTATGAATAGTCGAATGAATCTACCACTGGTTCGGAATGCCGTTCCTACCGAGAAGAACCAGCAAGAAACTCGGTGGTTGCTCTTTTGAAAAAATAAAATATATTTACAATTATTGTATTAATCCAAAGATACAGTAACAGCAGTCCTGAGCATTGCTGGAGTGAGTCAAATAGTAGCCTAAATGTATGTGTCACCGTAAGATTCCAAAAACCGTTAGATTGTAAATCTAACAAGCGAAATTGTAAACTGTCGACAGATTGTGAACCGTTCAATGTTCTGAGCACACGAGTACTGAGTGGCAATTTTTGAAATATTCATTGTACCTATCTACGTTTTCTTGTCTCTTTCTTGTAGGTTAAATAGGTTAGGGTTCGACATAAATATAATCAAGCAGGTTAGGTTTTATCGGGTTAATATACCTAACAGATTACAATCTACCGAAAAATAATGCGTTAAATTGTAATCTGTCGACAGTTTACAATTTTGCTAGTTAGATTATAATCTAACGGTTTTTGCAATCTTACGGTGACATATGAATATTTTAGGTAGGTAACTTTATGCTTGTTTATGAGTTGCTTGTATTATGGTACCAACAATTTGGAAATAAGTAAACTGTAAGCAAGTTAATAAATGTTTTTTCTTTCTTTCCATTTATAATTTTTTTCAAGTCCTTCCCCAGATGCACCTATCTCTCTATTTTTTTAATCGGTTGAAAAGGTGGGCCGTGAAAGCGTAACAGACTGACAGACAGAAATACAAGGGGGTTACGATCAGCAGTTATTTTAATATTGTTGATGCTGAAATATTTAAATCCTTATTGTAGGGAGGGATGTCAAGGTACGTCATGAAATGAAGGAACTAGGAGTTACAATCTTGTAATAGCTATTTATGCAACTGTATCGTAATGAGGGTCATTTTAATTCGAGTGCTGTTTTTTGATACGAGGCTTGCCGAGTATCAAAATAGGATAGTACGAGAATTAAAATGACTAATTACGTACAGTTGCATACAAGATTTTATCTACGACAAGGACGTCTTTATAATTTTTTACTTTGTAAATTAATAAAAAAGTCAAATCAATCAAATTTTTTTTATTATGGCTTAGGGTGAATATGTACATTTTCAATTGCACAATTATTGAAATTAATTGGGAATGTTCCTTGTCCAGAGCTGGTGGATGGATAAGATACTTGCGGCATAGTGACATTTATTTCATTAAATTGATTGTTTTCTATTGACTTCATGATTGTATTCGAAATTTTTAGTTTATATTTGCCACTATATTTGGCTCTCTCTATGATATCGGGTGGAGTATTTCCAATTTCGCAGTCTGACGACATCTCCGACGTAGACATTTGTGCTTGAAATCAATACAAATTTCACAAGTTGCAAAAGTAATCCGTTTACCGCGTAATTTTTCTATTTTATTTTTTAATATTGGCAGTAAGAGTGGCAGTACCAACCATAGAGTGGGTTGAGTACATAGAGTATAGAGTAGGTGGAGATGAAATATATAATATGTACATATTCAATGACGGGTGCCACCATCCGCCATGATGTAGGTATGGCTCCTCTACATACTAAGAACTCTGTGGTTGGGAAAGTGCCAGAACCCAGAGCCGCTAAGCTATAGGTATCCTATTTATGAAGATAACCATATCGATACAGCTACGACTCATAACGATACAGCTCCCATACAACGAACTGTATCGTTATGAGAAGCAAACACGAAAGAGGGTTCAATTCGATATAGTTGTCAAATTCGAAATTGGAACTTTTCGATGCTGGAGTAGATAAAGATCTTTGCATTGTCGAGTCAACATCTCCTGAAGAGGCTCCGGTGTTGGAGTGAAACGTACTTTGAGAGTAGTTTGGAAGATTTGTGTGGTGTGGTGAATATCGTGGGCTATATAGTGCGGGATACACACTGTACCACATAGATTTACCTATTGTCGCGGAAATTAAACTTCTAGTTCCTTCACTATCATGAACTTCCACAAATTCGCCTGCTTCTGTCCAATATATATGTCACCGTAAGATTGTAAAAACCGTTAGATTATAATATAACGGTTTTTATCTCGATAGATTATAAACCGTCGACAGATTGTCAACCGTAACATACTGCTTACAATTTAACGCGTTATTTTTCGGTAAATTGTAATATATTAGGTAGGTATATTAACCCGATAGAACCTAATATTCATGTAACCTTGAATATTCATGTCAAACCCTAACCTAACCTATAGTTCGCGCGCGAGTTGAATGCAGAGTAAATGTATGGTGACACTTACATTTACTCTGCATTCAACTCGCGCGCAAACTGTACAAGAAAGAGACAAGAAAACGTAAAAACAATAAATATTTCATAAATTAATACTCAGAACATTGAACGGTTCACAATCTTTCGACAGTTTATAATCTAGCGGGATAGAAACCGTTAGATTATAATCTAACGGATTTTACAATCTTACGGTGACATATATATACGTCATGTAAATCTGTCATTTAAATACAATACTGCTAGCGATGGTTGTATGCCCCCAGCATAGAGATATAACTATGGCCCCCACCTCCCAGCCACACTTTCGCATTTATTATACCATTGGCGTGCACGACATAGAGGCATAAAGGTACTGCTTACCCTAGTTAAAATAGCTCAATGCATAATTGTCATAATTCCCTCCCTAAACTTAGGTATCTACGTAACCAATGCCTACCCGGGCTCCGAATACTGTGCACGCCACTGTATTATACCTAGCTATGGATTACGTTAAGACCAATAAATCGACGACCTCCGTGGCGCAGTGTGTAGCGCTGTTGCCTTAACGTGCGGAGGTCCTGGGTTCGATCCCCGGCAAGGTCAATTTGGAAATTTATAATTTCTGAATTTTCCCTGGTCTGGCCTGGTGGGAGGCTTCGGCCGTGGCTAGTTACCACCCTACCGGCAAAGACGTGCTGCCAAGCGATTTAGCGTTCCGGTACGATGCCGTGTAGAAACCGAAGGGGTATGGGTTTAATATAACTGCCATGCCCCTAACAGGTTAGCCCGCTACCATCTTAGACTGCATCATCACTTACCATCAGGTGTGATCGCAGTCAAGGGCTAGCTTGTAGTGGATAAAAAAAAATGCTATGGATTACGTTAAGACCAATAAAACGTATAGTTGACCTCTGTTACTTTTTATTTGTATTTTAAATAAATAACTAGTGGAAATGGATGATAAAGTCATTGAGAATGATAAAAATATGGTAAAGAAGATTACTTGGTTTATAGTTATTTCAAAAATTTAAGAAAAATGTGGTCAAGTTTCCATGTTTTACGGTACCTGCTGAGTTGTGACTTGTGGTGTAACTAGAATAAATAGTTCCAAAACACGTCATTTGTTTATTTTCTTAGATGCAACAAGGAAAATACATGAATGAGTTGCCCGCGCCGGTTTAGTGTATTTCGCTGAGGAAATACCTACCTTAGGCATTTGGGTGGCATATTGCCAATATCAGTCATTGTAAATTAAACGTCATTATAATATTGTAGTGTTTGTTGCTAATAAAATTGTAACCACGACACTCGTGTGTTGTAACTAAGTAAAGGGAGTGGTTTACCTAACTAGACTTTTTGTAAGAGGATAAGAACGATTAAGAACTTTTTTTTTTTCTAAAGCGTCTAGACCGGTGCACAGTGTGGATGATATAGCCGTTCAATCCGTTAGAGGTATGGAAGTTATAGACTTATAGTCGATTAGCTGATGCCCGCGACTTCGTCGGCGTGGTTTAATTTTTTGTATTCCCGCGGGAACCTCTTGGTTTTCCAAGATCAAAAGTAGCATATAGCAATCTCCAGGTCCTTAACTCTATACCCATGCCAAAAATCACGTTGATCCGTTTCTCCGTTGCGCCGTGATTGAAGGACAAACCAATAAACAAACAAACTTTCGAGTTTATACTACTTAAGTATGATTTCAACACGCATCGTTCCTAATGGAAACGCTAAATATCTTGGCAGTAGTGTGGCAACTAGTCACAGCTGAACCACCAGACCACAGAGAAAATTCAGAATTTTTGAATAGGTACCCAATATGACCCAACCAGGGATCGAACCTGGGTAATAAGACAGCAGCAGCAGCACTCACCACAGCGCTAAGGAGTTTTTCGTAAATGTTATCGGCAATTTGTTGGCCGTACAGTCGAGAAGAATGACTGGATTGGTCGGGTGCTAGAGCGACCGTGACACGCATCCATTGTTGCCAGCAACGCCATAGTACAAAAGGTGCAAATGTGACCGGACGTACAAAGCAATAAGGGTTGTAACTTGTAAACCTACTTTACAGGCAGTGGCGTGCACGACATATAGAGGCATAAAAGCATTGCTTACCTTAGCTAAAAAATATATGTCTACCTAACCAATTCCTAACCTGGCTCGGAATACTGTGAACGCCACTGTTCAGTTACGCAACCCTAAAAACTACAAGTGATGTCCTCCCGACCGAATAGACTAGATATAGTTTTTTTGATTCCCTCTCTCTAAGTTTCCGGGATAAAAATATTGCCGCCTATGTCCTGACATAGGGTGTACCCTACCCTGCACAAAATTTCATCTAAATCGGTTGAATAGATCAGCCGTGAAAGCTTAGCAAACAGACAGCCACACTTTGGCATTTATATTTGTACTTACTAGATGGTGCCCGCGACTTCGTCCGCATGGATTAAGGTTTTTTGATTCCCGTGGAGCTCTTTAATTTTCCGGGATTAAAAGTAGGCTTTGTCCTTCCCCTGGATACAAACTATACATATGCCAAATTTCATCAAAATCGGTTGAAGAGATAGTTTTTTTATTCCCGCGGGAACTCTTGAATTTTTCGGAATAAAAATCCTATGTCCTTCCTCGGGATACAACTTACTTCTATACCAAATTTCAGCAAAGCGGTAGAAAAGATGGGCCGGGAAAGCGTAGCAGACAGATAGACAGACAGACACACTTTCGCATTTATAATATTAGTATGGATATGGATATGGATGGATATTCATCAGAATCAGAACTGGGTAAAGACCGTATTTAGTAAACGTCATTGTCAATTTGTGGATCGAGAGGAGTGACTGGATTACTCGGGTGCAAGCGCGACCGTGACACGCATCCATTGTTGTCAGCGTCGCCATTATACCAAACGACAAGTAGTCGAGTGCACAATAGCGGTTTGAACAGCAACAAACATAAAGGTCAACGGACTAGCGTAACTAGTACCTCTAGGATCTACCTATCTTATAAATGATCATGTCGACTAATTGCAATGTTGAAGTTGCAATACATACTGCCAGTTTCGTGCACAGGGCTTAAAGCTAGGGTAAGCATTAGTCAGTCAAAATACCTATTCACTGAGTGTTATAATGGAAAATGAGCATTTACCTGTATCCATTAGGGTAAGCAGTGCCTTTATGCCTCTATGAATTGCACACCACTGATAACTGCATAGATGACTGCAATGACGCAATGTCGCCTGCTTATCGGATACACTTTGGAGAGTGTGCTCAGGAACCTTTCAACCTTGTTCCCCCTTCAACGTTCACACGTTCAAGAAAACGTCAGCGTTGGCATCCTTATGCGGTTGACGTCCAATCAGTTCGAAGGAAACGGTTCTGCTCTGCGTTCCTGATTCGAACCGCCAGGATGTGGGAAGCCCTTCCAGCGAATATGTGTATTCCCTGCCGCGTACCTATAACTTCAAGGGAAGAGTGAAACGACAACTTCTAGGCAAGCGCGCTCAAACCTAGACTTCATATGATTGTCGTCAAGCACAAGGCTATCTCGCAATAATGAAAAAAATAGAACTTGGTCATGATGGAATATGGCCAAATATTTCTCATTTTGAGAGGAGCTAGTGGCTAGTGCAGTGTAAATGTAGAGTAGGTAGTGGGTTGATGATGATAAACTAACTCTGTATATCCTACGTTCCTATTTAACTATTGTCGTACGATCAAGTTAGTTTTTCCGCTGGTGCAGTATTTCGACTTCAACTCGTAACAGCTATATATATCATATTATTTTTTTAATGGCTTGTTTACTTAACTGCTTACCAATTACCAAAAAACTATAATACACCCAAGAATCCATTGCTAACTAAAATTGGGTGTCACTCCAAAAGAATAATTGTTAACCCAAAAACAGTAAATGACTAGTTACCAAAATTTTAACCACATTTTTAGTAATTTTAACTTTAGGTTTTGGCAATTATAGTACCTACCTATCAAATAAGATTTGGTGAACAGTTACTTATTGATCTTGAAATTCATATATATATTATTTTGATAAGAAAGCTTAGGGGTCTCAATTCTCAAAGTATTTTTAGTGGTCGTTATATAGGTATTTAGTATTTACTTACCAAAAATTGCAGTTTTTACCCAACTGCGTGCACAGGGTTATGTGTTCATCAGTCTATACTATATTATATGTTTGTTTGTTCCTTGCAGGAGAGCTACAGCCTTAACGCGTGGATCGATTTTGATTATTCTTGTTAATGTTCTTATTTTTCCATTTCCAGCCGGCGGTTGGCCCGTCGGGGGCGATCAGCAAGGTCCACAAGTCGGACCGGAAGATCGGCCACCGGCGGGTCGGCGAGGGAGGCGAGATCACATACAAGAAGATACAGTCTTCGCAGATCATGGGCTCCATACAGCTCGGTGAGTGCACACTGAATTATGGCCAACCCGCATTTTTTTTTAATCCACTACAAGCTAGCCCTTGACTGCGATCTCACCTGATGGTAAGTGATGATGCAGTCTAAGATGGTAGCGGGCTAACCTGTTAGGGGCATGGCAGTTATATTAAACCCATACCCCTTCGGTTTCTACACGGCATCGTGCATCGCATCGCATTGGAGCAGCGTGGTGGGTCTAAGGCCGGCCATACACGGACAGCTTGAAGCAGTCAGGATGGACTGCTTCAAGCTGCGACTGCATAGTTAACTACAGTCTTCTACGTACACACATACATAGACCGCTCGAGCAGTTGCAACTGCTTCGGGCGTTCGGCAGCAGTTATCAATGATAGCTTCAAGCTGTTGACTGTGACTGCAAGAGCGGTCCGTGTATGGCGGGCCTAAGTTCTAATTCCCTCACTCCTACGAGAGTGGAGGCCTGTGCCCAGCCGTGGGACGTTAATGGGCTGTAGTGGTAAATGATTTATTTATTTCACGTAGGACAACTTATGTCACTTATGATACGTCACGACTCTACCACCGGTTCGGAAAGTATTTCTACTGAGAAGAGCCGGTAAGAAACTCAGCAGTTGCTCTTTTCTAAAAAAGAAGAATGTTACAATAAGTAAACAATACAACACATACGTTACGTTACACTGACCTATAAACCTCGGCTTAACAAATGTTGTTTAACAGTCTTTAAATTTACGACACTACACATCACGGCCGGCTGTTTATCTTTTCAACCCAATTTCTACTTTTTGTAGAGCACATAGAGCTTTTTTTCCTAACCTTGAAAGATAGGTCGGTATCGGGCGTCTTAGGGGTCGGTATACGGAAAAATACAGCAGGTCGACGAAACAAGCAGCATATTGGAGCATTTTTTATCAAATTTGGATTTGGAATAAAATATTTAATAGATAGTTTAGATATCAATAATTTAGTCAAGCCATGTGTTATTCTTTCCGTGAGAAATATATATAATTTATCTTTAAACGCGTGATTTTTAATTACATTATATTTATTTATATTTAATGAGTTTAAAAGAGCAGAAGCGATGTGCGAATGCCTTTCGCTGTTTTTGTGGCATGCGCAGGCGCAATTATAAACTGCATAACTGACATAACATAATATTATGAATTATGATGTATTATACATAGTAAAGCATACATGCAGCGCGGGTACATAGTTTCCGCGATCCGGCGCAAACGCGTTATCTAATCGCTTCGCAATATAGATTGTTCCCACGCCCCACTTGTATTGTGACTAAACTCGCTAGCAAACAATCCAGATTCTATATACAAAGGTTGACTGACTGACTGATTTATCAATTAATGCGCCAATTACCACTATTTTGAATATATATATATATATATCGGCTACAACTCACGTGCTTTGTCGGAAAGTGTCCGACTAGTTTCGGACCCGTCCGGGCCCTTATTCATGAGCCTGTTCGCGCGACGCGGCAGCTGACAGACTGCGGGCTGCCTGCCGTAAAGCTCTGCTCTCTGAGCTCGAAACTAGTCGGGCATTTTCTGACAAAGCACGTGAGTTGTAGCCGGTATATATTTATAGTTATACTCAATAAGCTTCTTCATGACACGTAGGTTGTTAGTTGTTACTAAGTTTTTTTGTATCTGATTATTTAGTGGATATGATTTTTCCGTGAAGTGTATTTGGGTTAAAAATTATGAAATACTTAAGTTTTTTTGGATATCAATCAATCAATATTTATTAATTGAATTTAGGTACACTTATTGACGTCCGAAACTTATAAAACATGATCGTGATGTTCCAAACGCGCCCTGTGTGCTTAGCATGCGCGCAAGGAGATTATCTCGCGACGAGAGAGAGAGAGATGTTGTCGTTACCGGCAAATTTTTCATTTACCCTAACATGCACAAAATGCGGTATATTACAAGAAAAAAATTGCCGACATGTAAAGGTTCGTAGAGAAAAATACCACAGATAAGAAATATTACTTTTATCTCTACTTTTGACGTAACGAGACAAGTAACCATGTTAGCTTCGGTAGACAGAGACAGATGACGGGTAGACATAATTTTACTCGTAGTGCGCATGCTAGCCATACTGGTCTGAGAAAAGCCCACAACAAACTCAGCCGGGTTTTTTTAATTATAGATAATCCACAATCTCATAGATTCTCAAAATTTTCTCTCTAGCATGGGCATCGCTTGTTGTTTTAATACGAACGACCTCATCCATATTCCACAAATAGCATGTAAGAGTTACTACACATATAAACTTTCAGTTTATGTGCTCCACGATATCTTGTAAACATCAAGACTATCTGCTGAACATAATAACGTCCTTCCGACCGAATTTCGGCCACGGCGGCCTATCTCCAGATTAGCCATCTGCGCGGGAGATATAGTGCATAAGTGTGTGCGCAAACACAGGTGCACTCTTTGTTCCTTTACTCCCATAGCCCGATGGGACGCAAAATCCGACACGACTGGAGAGAGATCAGGCGCAGGACCGACGGCTTTACGTGCTCTCCGAGGCACGGGGGTGAACCACCGCCAACTTCCTTACTCCGGGCTAGTACCTACTGAAAATTTCTTGTTAGAAAAACCCAATACTTGTTATGACCCGACCCGGGACTCGAACCCGGGACCTCGTCGACCGCAGTCGAACATGCTAACCACTAGACCAACGAGGCAGTCAACATAATAACGTCCTCTCGACTGAATTTGGACCACGGTGGCCACGGATCAAATCTTCACAGAGATTTTATGAAGACCTCCATGGCGTAATGGTGAGACGTTTTGGTCTCAAGTAGGTAGTTCGATTCCCGGCAGAGTCAATTTGGGAATTTATAATTTCTGAATTTTCTCTGGTCTGATGGAAGGCCATCGCTAGTTACCACTTACCACCCTATCGGCAAAGACGCCAAGCGATTCCCCGTTCCGGTACAGTGCCGTGTACCAATTCGGGGTAGGTATTGCATCTGAGAAGTAATAGGGATAGAAAATGCCTATGTCAAAACTAAATTTCTTACTGATTATTAAATAGAGGATCTTCCAAAGGACCTAAAATTCACATCCTCTGTTAGTTTTAAGCTTGGTAAACAATTTAAACTAAACCTAGATTAAAGAAAAAGAGCGCGTTGTAATTTGAGGATGTCACTATGAATTTCATACAAACTTCCAATCTAGTAGCACGTTTTAAAGTTTGATAAACAGTTGTTAATTCGTCACATTTACTTGGTGTTTGGTACCAACCAAATCCGTCTTTTCTAACATTTTTGAAGTCCAAATTACAGCTATATCAAGGTATTAACTGTTAAGCCAGCTTTAACAATTAGAATCTGCTACAATACACACTATGACCCAGTGTCCCACATAACAGATACGAAATACGAATACTTACTACTAACGAAGTGATAGCTATGCAAAGGTCATTGTAGCTATGTATTATAGTAATTATAGTCCGCGCACGAGCTCCGAGGCATCGGGGTCCGAAGAAGCGACGGTTGTACGCCACCCCCGATTGTCGCTCCATATCCACCTCTCTCTTATAGCACTAGTTTCGACGTTGACGCGTGTAATTCTACGATAGCAGTATTGTTTTGCACTTTAAACAACTCTGGGTCATTACTTTAACATTCCATAGGATTCCTCGTATCGCGCATGCTGTCAAAGGAAGATAAGAGGCAGAAGTACGCACAGATGCTGCGATCAATAAAGATGAGAAGAGAAGAGCGCGAAAAAGAGGAAAAGAAGAAAAATAATGAAAACGAGCGGTCAGCACGAAGAAATGCAAATGCGGTTCCGTGCTGATCGGGGAGCCTCGGGGGGGAGGTTGTTTTTAGTCCGTGCGAGTCGGACACGCCCTGCATCAGGCAGGAGTCCATAAGGGACTTTTTTCCTCTCTGGGAAAAATAATAATAATAATTTTAAAAAAAAGGATTCCTCGGAGCTCGCGCGCGGACTATACCTATCCTATACTATGTACCTTGTACTAATGATTAGCAGTACGTCGCACGACTCGAGGTCGGGATGTGTTAATTATTATGACGTCGATATATTCTACTAGCTGATGCCCGCGACTTTGTCCGCGTGGTTTACGTTCCCGCGGGAATAAAAAAATATATTGGCAGTCATAGGGACTGCCGATAGAAGTGAAAACGAATATTTAAAATTTTTTCTAATTTAAAAACAAAGAAAAAAAGAATTCAAATATAAACCTTAAAACTAAGATTTTAAATTACGAATGTACTGTGTTATTATACTTAAGACCTTTTGACTTAAGAAGAACGGAGTCGGTCCACCAAAAAGTGCTCAACGCGCCTAAAGAAGTTTTCACTTCAAAAACTTCGGCATCAACTTCTACTATATCCATACTATAATATTATAAATGCGAAAGTGTGTCTGTCTGTCTGTCTGCTACGCTTTCACGGCCCATCTGTTCAACCGATTTTGATGACATTTGGTACAGGAATAGGTTGTGTCCCGGGGAAGGACATAGGCTACTTTTTATCCCGGAAAATTGAGGAGTTCCCGCGGGAATCTAAAAACTTAGTCCACGCGAACGAAGTTGCGGGCATCATCTAGTCATACTAATATTATAAAATATGCGAAAGTGTTTGTTTGTTGGTTTGTTAGTTTCTCCTTCAATCACGCCGTAACGGAGCAACGGATCGACGGATTGGCATGGGTATAGTAGAGGACTTGGAGAGTGACATAGGCTACTTTTTATCCCGGAATATTTCTATAGTAGGTACATAATAGTATTTAATTATTAACCTAAACTATGCGGACAAATTCGTGGGCATCATCTAGTGTAAAATAAATTCAAAAATTCTCAGAATCGCATGACACAACCTCGGTCTAGAATTCCACACCGGTTCAAGCTAAACCAAGCATCACCCTCTCTTTAATTGAGAAGCCTTTGATGTGCCGGTAATAAACCCGCCAGTTACTTTGTCATGTATTAACGGTTAACGGTGAAAGTGTCTCGTTGATCTTGCGGTTAGCATGTTCGACTGCGGCCGACGAGGTCTCGGGTTCGAGTATTGGATTTTTCTGACGAGAAATTCTCAGTATCGACTAGCCCGGAGAGCAAGTTGGCGGTGTTTCACCCTCCTGCCTCGGAGAGCACGTTAAGCCGTCGGCCCTGCGCCCGATCTCTCTCCGGTCGTGTCGGATTTTCCGTTCCATCCGGCTATGAGAGTAAAGGAACAGAGAGTGCACCTGTGTTTGCGCACATACTTGTGCGCTATAATATCTCCCGCACATTGCGTTTTGCATGTTATTACAACATAAATGACATGTTTTCTCCTTATTTGTTTCATATTAAAACCAACGATATCTCACGTACTAATTGATCCGGAACATAGCCTATATTGTCAAGTTACAGAATAACAACACGAAGTTAAAAACACAACAATTTTTCATTGATCATTTTTGGTACTCACGGAACAAGACTAAATGTATACCAAATTCTATACGCTCATATTGCTATCGCGCTTGCACGCGATCATGTGTCATCAGCCAAATAGAGATAGCAATATACCGGCAAATTTATATTTGCGGTTCGAATAGAAGTTGCGAGCGGCGTTCGCCGGCCTCTTAACGTTTCATAAGTGACACAAGTTGTCCTACGTGAAATAAATAAATCATTTATCAAGTTAGGATTTAGGTACATCGAGTCTCTTTCTGCCGCAGTCAGAAACTCAGACTCAAAATGTCTCAATGTCGATTACGACATGGACGAAGTCGCCGGCATATCTAGTTTAGATTATAATACAAATATCGACATCACATGAGGTGTCGAATAATCTAGAATATAGATTGATGATATACATGTATGAAGACTTTGAATCTCGGAAAGCTATTTAGGTATATATAGATGTTTATTTACAAAGTTGTGTCGATTACTTAATTTATTCATTTTTAACCGACTTCAAAAAAAGGAGGAGGTTCTCAATTCGTCGGAATCTTTTTATTTTTATTTTTTATGTATGTTCCCCGATTACTCGAAGACGCCTGGACCGATTTGGAAAAATCTTTTTTTTTTTAAAGGGTATACTTTCCAGGTGGTCCCATGGTCATTCATGGTTTGGAATCCTGGGGAAATCAAAGGAACTTAAATTTTATAAGTACACGAACCCAGATAGTTATTAGGTACAGGTCTGTCTACCTTTCGAGAACCTATTTTTCTTTTTTCTTTTTTATATTTACAGCACTAAAAAGCAAACAATAAAATTATTTTTAAATAAAAAAAAACCGCCTTCAAAAACTAAAAAGCAAAAAATAATTGGATATATATTTACATATTATTATTTCTACCCACTATGTTGAAGTCGGGCGGGTATAACAAGGATAAGCAAAGTTGACGCAAGGCTCGCCCGACTTCAACATAGTGGGTAGAAATAATAATATGTAATTTAAAAATAATTGTATGATATGAATAATGATAGAATGATTAGCTATACTATAATCTTCATAGTTAACTACTTTGTTTTCACGATATCAATATAAATTTGTTTACAAGATATTTGATTTAAATCGTGGTTTAAATCATGATTTAAATCTAATTGATTAAGTAAATTGTGCCACCCCTATACTAACTTTTAAGATAAGACAGACCGCCAGACACAACAGATTGACCATTTATTTTTATACTATTTAGCGATCATTCCGATTACTGTTTAGCATTGAATGAAATCAATTTGTTTACAAGATAGCAGCGCTGTGACTAACAAACACCCGTATGCGGATAAACTGTATCCTAAACAATGAATCACGTCTATTATCTCGGGACACATACAAATATTATGCTCTGATATATTCAATTCTCTTGATTATCATACTTACTTATATTAATACCAGCTGATGCCCGCGACTTCGTCCGCGTGGTATAAGTTTTTTTCGATTCCCGCGGGAACTCCTCAATTTTCCGAGATAAAAAGTAGCCTATGTCAGACTCCAGGTCCTCAACTATACTCATACCAAAAATCACATCGATCCGTGCTCTGTTGCGGCGTGATTGAAGGACCAGACCAGGAAAACCAATAAACCAACAAACAAACACACTTTCGCATTTATAATATTAGTATGATTACTAAATACTAGCTGATTAGTAACTCCACGTAGACGATGTCGCGAGACTTAGTCTAAAAGTTCAAATATTTTTATTTTCCAAGCGTCGTCGCGTCGGGGGACCGCTAAGTGAGAAAAACAGGTGTAGGCGTAGTAGTGGTAATTTTACTTTTATTTTGTCCTTTTTAAAGTACCTAGTTAAAGTTATGGTTACCTTACCATGTTCTTTCAATATCATTGAAGTAATGCGGTTCCAAATTTCGAATCGATAGGACATAGGGAAGGTAGTCAGATCCCCTCATCAACTATTAAAGAGCTGATGATCTTCAAACGGCTCAACAGATTTTCATGAAACATGGCTAAGAACACTCGGGATAAAATTATATATGACACAAAAAACAAAACTAAACGAAAATCGGTTCATCCGTTTGGGAGCTACGATACCACAGACAGATACACAAACAGACACGTTAAACTTTCACCCCTCTCTTTTTTCGTCGGGGGTTACTAAGAATAGAAACAAATAAGATCGTTGATTTGCGAAAAACATGAGATAACTACTTGCTTTGTTATTTTACGCCATAATTTTATACTTAGATAGTTGAAGTGTTTGAACTAAGATTGAGAAAAACTAAAATTCTTAGAAAATTATTGTTTGGCCCGTGCAGGTAAATTATGTAAACATTAAAGTAAAGACACGAACGACTTTGTTATAAGGAACTCCTTTACCTATTCGGTGTCATTTCTTGGTAAATAATCATCATCGTCACTTCGCACAACATTGAATGAATATTTTTGTCAAAAAAGTCTAGTTATGTAACAATAATTTTATAAACAGCAGAAGTGTTTGAACTAGGATTAAGAATAACTAAAATTCTTAGAAAATTCTCGTCTGGCCCATGCAGGTAAATTATGTAAACATTTTAAAAGATATGAACGGCTTTGTTTTATTTTATTTAACTCCTTTACCTCTTCGGTGTCATTTCTTGGTAAATAATAATGATAGTCGCTTCGCACAAAATTAAAAAGATGTGTGTTTGCAATTCACGCACGGCAGAAGTGAAACTTCAGAAAAGTAGCCTACAGAATGAAATAAATATAACTTGTATTCTATCTCATTCTCGCGCAGGCTAAATCCTATTATGAATATGTTTGTCTTTGTCACTTTTTGCTGTCGCTTTTTTGTTTCTCGATGATATATTTTCAAATACAACGGTTCTAAAGAAGTTTCACTTCAAAAATCGAAAAAATATTTTTGTCAAAAACATACAGAACAGTCAGAAGTCTCGGTAATCCCTAAGACTTTTGATGCTGTTAGAATAACCAGGAGCGTGCCCTAGTCATGACCTCCATTTTAGCAAGACTTGGAATACTGCTGAAATAACCAGGAGCATGCCCGAGTCATGACCTCCATTTTGGAACGGAAGCAGCAAAGATGACGGGTGCGTTGACACACCTGACATTGAGATAAAAGCGAGCCTTGATGACTTCCTCAAAACGCTCTAAACTAGTCACCGGAAAATGTGTGACGCGCTATTACATTTACGTTAACGCCATCCTTGCAAATTACGAGTAACTATAGTGTTTAGCTTTTACCGTTGGCTAACTGTAGACTTTATTCGAATCTTAAAACTGTACACTTTATTAGAATTTATAACTGTATAGTACGGCCATTTTAAGCGCGGACAAAAGTTCATTGACGCACCTTCACTATGAAACCCTCACGAAACTAACTAACTACGCCAAAACTATAACTGTCTCTTTCGCGCATATGAATAGACGCGCTTACGTGGTCGACAGTGGATTTCATAATAAAAGTCGTGACGTCTCACGACCGAAACATAGGTGTAAGTAACATTTTACGCGTCGTAACATCATGATTCATAATGTACAATAGTAGTACTAACGTATGTAAATGTATTATGTACTTAGTAGTTCAGTAATCAACGATCAATTAATGTTGCGAATAATTACACAATTGCTACGTGAACCTTAAGAATTTGTGAAAAAAATTTAATAAAAACATGAATAATTACTTCATTTGTTTATTTTCTTTGCCTTTGAATTAAACATAATATAATAATCATATCTATCGACTTTCCAAATCACAGAGTTGCTCAGATTGGAAGCAAAACTAAACCGAATTCTGCTACTAATGACTGAAAAATAACTACTGTTTGTGTTTACTAAACTACAACGGCTACGAGTGATTAGTTTCTAAGATCAAAAATTCCGGGCTTTATCTTCAAACATATTAATAAATACGTAAACGTAGCCCTTGACGGTACCTCAATACATACATAGGTACATCTGGGTCAAATTGCTTATACCTCCTCCTTTTTTAAAGTTGATTACAAATGAATCAATTACAATACAAGAATAAAAAGATACACTCCGTACAAGGAGCCGATAGATTATATTATTTTTTACAGAAGACCAAAGTTTTGTTTACCCCTTCATTAGGCGAACGACCTCTCGTTTGTTTGTTTACATTTTGTCCGCGCTTAAAATGGCCGTACTTTAGAATTTATTCGAATTTCAATAATAAGTCCGTGTGTTTTTTAAAAATAATTATAAATTTCATAATAAGGTCAAGGAAAAGTCAGACCTTTTCCTTTTTAACCGACTTCAAAAAAAGGAGGAGGTTCTCAATTCGTCGGAATCTTTTTTTTTTTTTATGTATGTTCCCCGATTACTCGAAGACGCCTGGACCGATTTTGAAAATTCTTTTTTTGTTTGAAAGGGTATACTTCCAAGGTGGTCCCATATAAATTTGGTGAAGATCTGATGAAGATCTTCGAAGACAGATGTTCCCCGAGATCTTCGAAGACAGATGTTCCCCGATTACTCGAAGACGCCTGGACCGATTTGGAAAATTCTTTTTTTTTTGAAAGGGTATACTTTCCAGGTGGTCCCATGGTCATTAGGTCTGATGATGGAATCCTGGGGAAATCAAAGGAACTTAAATTTTATAAGGACACGAACCCAGATTGTTATTAGGTACAGGTCTGTCTACCTTTCGAGAACCTATTTTTCTTTTTTTTTTATATATTTACAGCACTAAAAAGCAAACAATAAAATTATTTTTAAATAAAAAAAAACCGCCTTCAAAAACTAAAAAGCAAAAAATAATTGGATATATTGACATATTATTATTTCTACCCACTATGTTGAAGTCGGGCGAGTAACAAGGATAAGCAAAGTTGACGCATCAGGCTCGCCCGACTTCTACATAGTGGGTAGAAATAATAATATGTAAATATATCCAATTATTTTTTGCTTTTTAGTTTTTGTTAAATATATGTAAGTACCTATTTAGATGATTCGCGCGACTTCGTCCTCGTGAATTAAGTTTTTTTAATTTTCAATTCCCTCGAGAACTTTCAACAATTAATCGATTAAAAATAATTAATCTGTTGCTTAGTTGCCTGCAACTCATTAAATAATTGTTCTTTATTATACTTAGTGCATAGGTACTTGCAGCCTTGTTTTATCTGCTATGAGACCCAAAATAATACTAGTGTTATGTTATTCCAGGTATCCAACACGCGATAGGAGGCCTAGCGTCGAAGCCGGAGCGCGATCTCCTCATGCAAGACTTCATGACGGTCGAAACCACGAACTTTCCGCACGAGGGCTCAAACCACACGCCAGCGCATCACTACTCCGAGTTCAAGTTCAAGACATACGCGCCGATTGCGTTCCGATACTTTCGGGACCTTTTCGGCATTCAGCCAGATGATTTCCTTGTGAGTTACACTCTTTCTAAATCTCCTACCACTATTCTCTTAAAAAGTACGAGGTCTCCATAGTACTGAAGAAGATAAACATCCTGCATCACTTCAAGTTAAAGACGTACGCGCCGATTGCGTTCCGATACTTTCAGGATACAGCCAGATGACTTCATTAAACTCTTTCTCAATCAGGATGCCCTTATTCCAGGTCTTTCACTCTCTTTCTCACTCATACACCATTAGAGTGAGCCGGCAATGGGTTGATAAGAGAGAGATATATACTTATTTATTTGTACTATCATTACCTTTTACCATTTGACCTTGAACTAATTATATAATTACTTGGTTTTCCTCGTTCGTAAAACACTGTCTTTCCGCAAAGGCATAATTAATTTAGCAAAAACGTTAAGGTTTTAAATTCGGTTAATCCGTAATTTAAATGATAATTATTTTGTAAACATTGATAAGGAAATGGGCGTAAACGTACGCAGCTCGGCATAGCTCAATTATACAAAAAATACTCGCTGAATTCAGTAGCACCTCCTTTTTGGAAGTCGGTTGAAAAGTATACTTTCATACGAACGCCGGCGGCTTCGCTCCCGTGCGAATTTCGAAAAATCCAGTCTTATTCCTAACTTCCTTCCGACCGAATTTCGGCAACGGCGGCCAATCTCCAGAGAGATTAGCTGAAGATATTATAGTGCACAAGTGTGTGCGCAAACACATGTGCACTCTCTGTTCCTTTACTCTAACAGGAGAGAGATCAGGCGCAGGAGTGCTCTCCGAGGCACGGGGGTGAAACATCGCTAACTTCCTAACTGCGGGCTAGTAATGAGAATTTCATAAAAATATCTCATACTGAATTCAATGTAGTGGACTACGGACGGTATAAGTACTATCTTTTGCCTCCAGATTCGCTCACATTAAGTTCAATTTTCATACAAATTTCAAAACCCTATATTTTTACCCCTTCGGAGTTGAATTTTCATAAATCCTTCGTCATTGAAGCTATTTGTATGCCAAACGTCAGCCCGATCCCTGGAATAAGTTTTTTAATTCCCAAGGGAACTTCTTACTTTTCCGGGATAAAAATACTTAGCCTATGCCATTCTCCAGGTCTTAAGTTCAACCCATGCAAAAAAATCACGTCAATCCGATCCTCTGTTACAGCTTGATTGAAGCCAAACCAACAAACAAACACACTCGCATTTATAAAATTACTTTGTATGATGTAACTAAAGCTTATTCCTGTAAAAAGATTACTTACTATGCAGAAAAAAATTATGTTCATTGAAATTCGTATATTTATTCAAAGATAGCGTGATTATTAACACAAGATAAATTCTTATCACGGCTCTTTTTCTCATATTTAAATGCCATTTCCTTTACTTCGTAGTCAGTATCAAATCAGTGAAATACTGTAGGCACGTTTAGTATTGCAGTGCAAAGAACAGTTACATAATAAGTACATACCTTACAGTTATCTTATAATTGAAGGGATTAGATAAGTGTGTTTCGTGCGAGGAGATATTTGTTTTTGTTACTGGTAAGTCTCACTATCTCTCTGTGTCGATTCCTCATTGCTGAGGACCGTGACCCCTTTCTGTTAATCAAATAATGGTAGGAGTTTTCTTGCGACAATAATGCGGCGGGTTCCCACGTCCTCCCGCATACGACTCAACTGCGAGTATTTAAACTCTTATATATAGGTTTTTGTGACAATTATATTAAATTTTAAGTTTTAGAGTTTAAATACTCGCAGTTGAGTCGTATGCGGGAGGACGTGGGAACCCGCCGCATTATTGTCGCAAGAAAACTCCTACCATTATTTGATTAACGGAAAGGGGTCACGGTCCTCAGCAATGAGGAATCGACACAGTCATCTGATAAATCATTCAATCATTCATTCAATCATCATTTAATAATTAAATGATGATTGTATGAATGATTGAATGATTTATCAGATGATTTGCCATTACATAAATTTAAAGACTGTTACAGCATTTGTTACAGTCAGTCAGTTGACAGTCGAGGCTTATTATACTATCGATGATTTTCTGAATGAAAAAGTTGCATGGAAGCAACCGGCCTCGCATGCCTGTAATACGCCCACAAGTCTGTAATACGTCTTGTAACGTATGTGTTGTATTTGTCTACTTATTGTAACCTTTTTTTAACTGCTGAATTTCTTGCCGGCTCTTCTCAGTAGAACAGGTTTCCAGACCGGTGGTAGACTCTTAACGTATCATAAGTGACGCAAGTTGTCCTACGTGATATAAATAAATCATTTATCATTTAATGTTCCTCTTGCATGGAGTTACAAAAGAGATATTGAGAACCTCCTATTTTTTTGAAGTCTGTTATAATGGTACAATTTGTTCCAGATGTCAATGTGCAGCGCACCCCTACGCGAACTGAGCAACCCTGGCGCTTCCGGCAGCATATTCTACCTGACCAACGATGACGAGTTCATCATCAAGACCGTTCAACACAAGGAGGGAGAGTTTCTGCAGAAACTGCTGCCCGGTTACTACTTAAATCTCGATCAGGTGAGGATATCAGCTCAAAACAAAATTCAAAATTCAAATGTTTTTTATTCAAATATAAACTTTTACAAGTACTTTTGAATCGTCGAATGAATCTACCACTGGTTCGGAATGCCATTCGTACCGAGAAGAACCAGCAAGAAACTAGGCGGTTGCTCTTTTGAAAAAAAAAATACAATTTCATTAATTTGTAGAATACATATATAAGCAACAGCTGTCCTTAGCATTGGCTGGAGCGAGTCAAATCCATGCTCCTTTGTCATTTACGTAATCCTTACGTAAGCTTTGAGGAAATATATAGTGTGTACTATGGTTTAAATAGTGCATACAAAGGGGTTTGAATGTTTTAACCTACCAACCCTTCCGCCATTTTGGTCTTTTGGAAGACCCTCAACCCGCCAACCCGCATTGGAGCAGCGTGGTGGGTCTAAGCTCTAATTCCCTCTCTCCTATGAGAGTAATCAGTAAGAAACAAATTCAACCTCTCTAACCTTTATGCTTTATCAAATGATGTCCGCGGACTTCGTCCGCGTGGACTAAGTTGTTCCGATTCCCGGGAACTCTATAATTTTCCAGTATAAACAGTAGCCTGTGTCCTTCCCCGGGATACAATATATCCCTGTACCAAATTTCATCAAAATCGGTTGAACAGATGAGCCGTGAAAGCGTAGCAGACAGACAGACACACTTTTGCATTTATGATATTAGTATTGATTGATGTATAATAATTTTCTTTGTCCACAGAACCCCCGCACGTTGCTACCCAAATTCTTCGGATTATATTGCTACCAGTGCAACAGTAAAAACGTGCGGCTAGTCGCAATGAACAATATACTGCCATCCTCCGTCAAGCTACACCAGAAGTACGATCTCAAAGGATCCACTTATAAGAGGAAGGTAAGATATGGAATGATGTGCCACCTCCCTTCCTCGTTGTAAAACAACATTATTCGCAACAAATATTATTCGTTTTAGTAAAAAGCTGTATATTGTTACCAGAAATTGCTTTATCAGGGGCAAATTTTTTATTGAACACTTTCATAGAATAAAAATGTTTTACCCAACTCGATGAAATGCTTGGTTTGTTCCTCTCCACGAGGCAACGCGGATTAGTACAGTGGTTAGTGAGTGTTAGTCTTTAGAGCAAACTGCGGTGAACATGGTCCATTCTGCAGTTCCATGACACGACCGAGCATTTCGAGTGGTATTTAGCAAATAACACGACCGCCGACCGGTATAATTGTCCCATGATATTTTACATGTCAAATAAGATAAGAACTGATAATGAATTAATCCAAGGCCTCGTGGCCTTGTACACTTGTAAGCTTTTTACATAAGTACGTTAGCTTGCGTAAGTAACTTACATAACCAAAACTTATTTACATAACTTACGTGAGTTAAACTTACAAGCGTAATCGTGACCTAAGGCTCTTTTGTAGTACAAAGTTATGCATACAAAACAGGAAACTGTGGTAATGCGCGAAGGCGGCCTTATCATTAAAGTGATCTCTCATATCTCTCTTCTCTCTTCGCTCTTTAGGTAAGAATTCTTTTTTAATAATATGTACTCGTTATATTTCTAGGCAAGCAAAACGGAAAGACAAAAGAATTCACCGACATACAAAGATTTAGACTTTATGGAACACCACACGGAGGGGATCTTCCTAGAAGCGGACACCTACACCGCGTTAATAAAGACCATGCAAAGAGACTGCCGAGTGCTGGAGAGCTTTAAGGTATGTTTGGTTTTCTTAAGGATAATGAACAGTCGTGGTCTGAAAATGTTTACCACCTTAAGGTTCATAATTGCATGTACACATCAGTGTCAGAAGGTCGTTAAATGTAGTTTGTTTGGGCCGTAGATCACGGACTTTTTAAATTTTTCAGTAGGTGTCAAATATGACAACTAGATGAGATGTAGAAAACCTCTGTCATTTTTTTTATCAATGTCACTTTAACAAATGCGATTATGCTAATATGTCAAATTTGAAATCAGGAAATGAATTTGATATTTAAAAAAAGTCATTAAGTAATATAGTCCAGTCATTTGGTGCTCAAAAAGAGGGCTACCTGGAAAGTTTTCCGGGAGTTTTGAAAATTGGTGATTTTATAGATTTCGCCGTGCTCTTTCCGAATTTCCGAATGAAAAATGATACCCCTATTCGATTTCTACACGGCATCGTACCGGAACGCTTAATATCTTGGCGGCACGTCTTTGCCGGTAGGGTGGTAACTAACGGCCGAAGCCTCCCACCAGGCCAGACCAGGGAAAATTCAGAAATTCCCAAATTGACCCTGCCGGGGATCGAACCCGGGACCTGCGCACATTAAGACAACAGTGCTCAACACTGCGCCGCGGAGGTCGTTAAAAGAATATTCTATTATGTCTGTTATGACTTCACTTTTTTGTTTCCTCTTGTGTCCATTGATTTTCATTAACATGCGGTTGGCATTACCACAGATCATGGACTACTCACTGCTAGTAGGCATCCACAACTTGGACGAGGCCCAAAGAGAAAAGTCCGAGGCCCGAAAAGGCACGGACTCAGGCCAGAGTGACGACGAAGCCGAAGGCGAGCCTAAGAAGAGCGGACTTAATAGAACGAGGTAACTCTGTTCTTATCTGGCCTATATGTGTAGTAAGATGAGGCCTTAAAGAAACAGACTGATGCCCGAATAGGCACAGACTCAGGCCAGAATGATGATTAAATCAAAGGCGAGCATAAAAGAGTGGAATGTAGGACCAAGTAACTTTTTAACTATAATTGACTACCGGTTATACTCAAGTCTTTTGTCGGAAAAGTGGCCGACTAGTGTAGTGGGCACTTTTCTTTTCGGGTTGGGGTGCTTTACACTCCTCGCAGAGAGCTTTACGGCAGGCAGCCCGCAGTCTTTCAGCTACCGCGCGAACAGATTCATGAATAAGGGCCCCGGACCGGTTCGAAACTAGTCGGGCACTTTTCCGACAAAACACGTTTTAAACCTAGATTAAACGGTAGTTATGTATAGTTAAAATGAGTATCACTTACGATAGTTTAAAAGAGTAACCTTTTCTTCTTAACTTTGTCACAGATATATGAGTGGTAAGATGAAACCTTAAAGAAAAAGGAACGGAACTAGGAACTAGTTAGCAATCTTACGGTGACACCTATAAGATATGTCTATCGGTTGACGATGACAACGACGAATCATTAAATTATCCTTAATTTAAACGTATAAGATAATAATTTATTCAGGAACTGTCAAAAAAATACTATTATTTCTTTAGTATCGTGTAAAATTGTATTTTTATTTTGTTTGATATTTTTTTGTAAATATTTACTTTCCAAATTGGTGACGGTTCTTTGTTTTCTTTAAACCTTTCCAGGAATGAGCAAGGCAAAGAGGATTTTAAGACACAAGTGAAAAGAACACAGTATGGATTGTTTTCTTTTATTATTATTTTCAAATTAATGTCTTGTCCGTACTAAATAATAACTACTTCATCAAAATTTGCTCCTCTAGTATTAAACTCGCGTTTAATCCATGGCGATAATTGCAATTGTTTTTTAATTGGCTGAATTTATTCAAGACTAGATTAACAATTTAAAAATAGAACTTTGAATAGTAGACTTAGAATACGAATAGTAGACTTAGTAGACGAATAGTAGACAGTACTTAACTCCTACTATATAACCACGATAAAACATGGCGGCCATAAAACAGCTATTGTTGTGTGATTGGCTGAATTTGTGGTGTTCTCCCCGCGACAATGGAATTTGACCAATAGCGGAATAGTGTTAACCAATCAGAGGTGATTGAGATCGTTACACTGCCTTAAACAAAGCCTTATTACGTAAATATGATTAGGTACTAACCTAAGCATATTTACGTAATAAGGCTTTGTTTGACAAAAGCAGTATCAGTAAAATTAGTCTCTAATTCTCAAGTCTTGGTTACACACACACTTTTTTTTTTAAATGAGAAAAGTGTGTGTGTATGTACGCACGCAGTTATACTTTTTGATAGCAAATAATAAATATCTTGAATATAGTTATCAGTCCTCACCCAACATACAGTAAATGTATTTATTTTTATTTTGTTGTTAGGCCTTTTTCTGCAACACGTATAAATTGACCAACTAACGTCAGTGTGTCGAATTAAGGTGTCGGTGTGCGTGCGCATCGTAAAAATTCACTCTGATAATTTTTCCCTAACGCGCCGAAAGAAGTCTAACTTCAACAAGCTAAAACTAAGTAATATGAATAAGCTATAACCAGCTCAATAAGCCCGTCTCGCTTACTTATATATGAGCAACAATACGTTCTGTGTTTCAATACCGTGTTCTTTTAATATTTGAGGAAAAGTGTCAGCCAATACAAATGATTGCGACTATCGCCTTGATTTCATCAAGGTTTGGTGCAAGGGATGGTTGCTTGCGTTATCGTCCCTTCTCTTTGTAACGCACTGAATTAATACATGTCTGTCTCTGTCTAATCAAACTACATTTGTCTTGTCTACTAAATCTTAATTATGCTAATTTGCATGATAGAAATAGTCTCTAACGAATGAACTTAACTATAAAATTAGACTAATTGGCCATATATTTTACATATAAATTATTCCATATTTTTCTTTGAAAATAACTTTATCAAATCCATGCATGGTAAATTGAATACTATTACTACATTTGACTAACAATTTTTCTAACTATACATTATTCACAGTCCAGTATATATGACTTCCCGTTCGCACTTATGAACACTGGTGTGTTATGTTATACACAGATTCTATAACTGTACAAAATGGACAGGACTCAAAGTGGTGCTAACATTTTTCAAAATGTGCCATGCGAGAAAGGATGACACTACTTATCTGGCTTTTTAATTAAGTGTACAATTGAGCTAGCACAAATAATTAATGCATGTTACAAAAGTAGAATTTGTAACCATGAAATACAAGTTATCTTAGATACTAGATAATACAGCTGGTTGAACTTCTAGAGGGTAGTATGTTCTATGGTACATGAATCTTACAGAGAAATGTCAAAGAATGTGGGTTGGTTTTGGCACGGAAATGTTTGAGTCCTGTGGGTGTGGTTGTGTGTATTGTGTATTTGTGGGTGTGTGGGTGTGTTTTTTTACAACATTCACAAATGTGTGATACAAAATGTGTAATGATATATTACCGGAAATTTATGAAAACAGTAGGTAAGTAGTAGTACTAGTAACCAGCTAGTAACTAGTACACTTGTATAGAGCTGGCAACAGAATTGGCCTTGGAATTTTGAAAATGTCAAAAATTATTTATTTCTTTTTCTGTCTAAAAATCTACACAGAAATCCTTATAACTGGCTCAGGTTATTTCTTTAACCACTCAGATATACTAGTGCACCAGTAATTGTATTCGCTGTCCAATCACCTCATACAAAAGCTCTGTTCAATATGACGAAGATGCGGACAGCGGAGATGACTGGCGAAACCAAAATCAAAAAAAAAAATTGGCAGTCATAGGGATGCTGATAGAAGTGAAAATGAATATTTAAAATTTTTAATAATAATAATATTAAAATATAAAATTTAACACTAAGGCATTAAAGTTTAATTTCGAATATAGTATATTTATTACATTAATGTGAAGATACATTAAGTGACCGCAGTCCTAAGTATTGCTGGAGCGAGTCAAATCCATGCCCTTTTATCATTTATCGATTACTTCGACAGTATAATAAGCTTTTCTCAGCCGTTTTTTTTTGGAGTTCTTAAACTTGTGTAAAGGCAAATTTTGGTTTTATAAGTCCGGTTGCAGTTCGCACAATGCAAGTGAACCGACACATTGTAGGTATGTGGCAGGAGGGTCTTGGCTGGGTCTTTTTGTTAATACGCTTGACGTCCAGGTCTTGAAGACGTCGTTTTGACGAAAGAGCAGTGAGCCGGTAATGGTTTAAAGTGAGTGAGATATTATAGTATTGTGTGTGTGTGTTTCCAGGTCCATTAACCGCCAGCGGCTGGTCGCCCACTCTACAGCGATGGAGAGCATCCAAGCCGAGAGCGAACCTATCGACGAGGAGGAGGATGTCCCGTAAGCTTTCATATAATATAATAGATTGTAGAGTATAGTATTATAAAAGATAGATCTTTGTGTCAAATTTCATCCAGTTCCGTTTAGCCGTTCCGGCGTGATTGAGTAACAAACATCCATCCATCTATCCATCCAAACTTTCGCATTTATAATGATTATCATTCATTCATGAACTCATAACATTATCAGCAGTATAATAAAGCTTGTACACTATGCCGTTTAAATTATATCTATTGTATTACCAGGCCAGGCGGTATTCCAGCGAGGAACGCGCGCGGCGAGCGCCTGCTTCTGTTCCTGGGTATTATCGACATCCTGCAGTCTTACCGACTCCGCAAGAAGCTGGAACACACGTGGAAGAGTATGATACACGATGGCGTGAGTAAAACACACTGTTATACAACACCTTTTTAGGGTTCCGTACCTCAAGAGGAAAATAGGAACCCTTATAGCAGGGTAGGCGAACCTTTATGGAAATGTTTAATGTCGTGCCATCAAATAATTTTGACTTGGTGACAAAACTTTTATTTATTACAAGAAAAATACATTTTGCAATGTCTCAATTATACGCGTAATTTATAATAAAGTAAAATTAGTGTGACTTCTGTTGTTGCTGACAAATAACTTATATTAGGGTTTTTTTTTTCTTAGTGCATTATCAATTTTCTGATCAGTGACTTGTCCAAAATATTGTATCGCGCCAATAATGGCACGCGTGCCATTGGTTCGCCATACCTGCCTTATAGGATCACTTCGTTGTCCGTCTGTCTGTCTGTCTGTCAATCCCCTTTTTCTCAGGAATTAATATAAAATATTTAGGTGTACAGTCCCTTAGAGCTGTACAAAAAATCAAGTTTCTAAGTCAAGACAATCAAAAGATGCCATTTATGCTGCATATTTTGGCACTTGCCAATAAATAAAAACCTTAGGGTACTTCCTGTTGACCTAGAATCATGAAATTTGTCAAGAAGCAACCACAAATATAAGGAAAATTTTGAAAATTGTTAATTAGCGTTCCATACTCATAGGGTGTTGTATTGTTTGTCAGGCGCTACCAGTTCAGCGCCATATTGTGTAAGACAGTTAACTATTTCACAACTGATTACCTGTTGTTATGACATCTTTCTTGTTATTAACTAAAATAAATTAAATTGTGTGGTGGTAAGGAACCCATTGTGCGCGAGTCTAACTCGCACTTGACCGTTTTTTTTATACAGCTGATATTTTAAAGTATCAAAATTAGTGTCTCCACTATAATCATATTACGGCACTTGTAACATAATTAACTATTACTTTCCAGGACACGGTGTCTGTACATCGGCCGAATTTCTACGCGCAAAGGTTCTTAGACTTCATGGGAAAGACTGTATTCAAGAAGATACCTTCGTGTAAGTGTATATTAGTTTTATATTTGAATAACTTGACTAGCTGGAGCTAGGCAGGATGGATTGAAAGACAACATTTTTATTAGTAAAGATGTCTTTAGATACCCTTTAGGTACGGAATGGAGTGTAATCGAGGCGCAGTTTCGCTTTTGATAACAACCTAAACTGAGTTTTATTTACTCCCACATATGGTTGAAATTGGTATGGTGATTACAAAAAATGGTGCAGACAGTAAATAAAGTTTAGTTTAAGTTATTAAAAACAACGCAATATGAGTCTTCAAAAATTCGAAGGTCTAAAATGTAGCAGCTGTATAGTTATATTCACTGCTTAAGGATAGCGCGAATGCGAATTCATTGATAACTCGCGGCCTGAAATGTTTACCAGTTTTCAAATTTGATTCTTTATAAAACTGCGTGCAATAAGGTCTTAAACGCCCTATCAAAGTTTTTATTCGCCTCCCTGGCACAGTGTTGAGCGCTGATGTCTTAACGTGCGGAGGTCACGGCCCACGGGTTCGATCCCCGGCAGGGTCAATTTGGGAATTTATAATTTCTGAATTTTCCCTGGTCTGGCCTGGTGGTAGTCTTCATCCGTGGCTAGTTACCACCCTACCGGCAAAAACGTGCCGCCAAGCGATTTAGCGTTCCGGTACGATGCCGTGTAGAAACCGAATAGGGGTATGGGTTTAATATAACTGCCATGACCCTAACAGGTTAGCCCGCTACCATCTTAGGCTGCATCATCACTTACCATCAGATGAGATCGCGGTCAAGGGATAACTTTTAGTGGATAAAAAAAAATTTCGTTACAAACGTTTTCAATCATCGCAATGATTTTAATAAAAGTATTAGGTAATAGACTTTTTATAACAAAACTTGAAATTAGGAAACGTTCTAATTTCAAGTTCGACACATAACCATCATAGTACAATGTCAAAGTGAGATTTATAAATTAGCTTTTAGGCGCGGCTTCGCTCACATTAGGTTCATACATCCATCCATCCAAACTTTCGCATTTATAATATTTATTTGATTGATTGATTGCAGCGACAGAGGCTTGTTAAAAAGTCTATGAACTAGATAAGCCTAATCAAATCACTTATCGACCTTCTGACTTTGATTTGTTCATGCAATTATGAACCTTAAAGTGGTAAACATTTTCAGACCGCGACTGTACAGTCAAACGATTGATTGGCTGATACGTAAATATGTCATTGCGACACACGAATTGTATAGTGCGACAAACTTATCTGACCCGATGACAGCTTCGCTAGTAGATATAAAAAATAAAAACAATACCTATTAAAAATTTGTTCCAATTTTGTCCACCGGGCCAAATAAGATTGACGGAATGTATGTTGTCTCAGCCGACAAAAATATTGCATATGAAGGGTACAACGGAACGAGATCTCGAGATTTTTTTGGAATATTAAAAAAAATACTTTTTTATAATTTATTCAAACATAAATCTTAATACTACATTTGAAAGGCAATATGCGTAACTAGTTACTATATAATAATCAATTTTCAACTCGCCAATAAAATTATCAAACTCTCAATAACCTTTCTATCCCTGTACCCTTCATATATTTAAGATTTAAAATAGCTAATGACTTTCTAGGGACATTTGAAGGACTTCTTTCTAAACTGATCTCTTCCATTTTTATCAAATCTTATCTCACTCATATTTACATACATAATAATGTAGATTATTAATTATATTATCTAGTACACTATTTGTGCAGCTATCCCCCAACATATTATGGTACTATACGAGACAACTTTGAAGTTGAAAATGATTACTATCGCACGTGTGCTTTAATAGTCTACTTTATGATGTTGACGAGCAAATGATCGATTCTGTACTAATTTATTTTGCAACCTCAAAGTTGTTTCGTACAGTATATTTTTAGATAAAAAATAATTATATCATTATATTTATATTGTATATAATATTTTGCTCTCATTATATAATCGAATCTCATTTGGTATAATATTTATAAGGTGTTTTAAAATCGGTCCCAAGACAGAAAGTTAAAACTAATATGAAAGTTTTTCACTTTTTATTCAGGAGGTAAACCCTAAGATTTTTATCTAAAGTTACAAAATTAAGAAATCAAAATTCGGCAAATTTCGTTTTAATTTATTAAGTGAATAAATTTTAAGGTTTTTTGGTTGAAACATTTTAAGAAATAAGTACCAGTACCAGTACCATATACATGGTGTTACATAATCTGCTACTTTTTATAACATGTTGTTTTATATAACTCATTGTTCATTATTATGAATCATTTATGTACATACATATTTTATAATTTTTAATTCTAAAATTAGAAAAAAATACACGAAAAATTGTTATATTTTACTTAAAAACGATTTTATTATTATTTTATTTGCTTATAACTAATTGAGTGGTAAACTTAAGCACTAAATGTAATATAAAAGCATATAAAATTGTTGATCAGTGGACCTACCGGAGATCAAAGGCAACCACCGCAAGTTCAGAACCCTCGTCACCAGCTACATAGGTATTGTTGTGTGTGTTGTTAAACGGGGCGGGTGTTGGTGGATTTATCATTTACATGAATTAAATTTGACCACGATTATCATTTATATCAATTAAATTTGTCGATGAAAGATTTTAATTGAATTTTAAATACTAATCTTGATACTTAGTCTAAGCAGGCGTTACTTAGCGGAAGTCCACGATAATGAACGAACTAGAAATTTAATTCGCTATAATCCGCCACAGTAGGTAAATCTATGTGGTACAGTGTCTTTTATCGCAATTGTAGCTTGCGATATTCGCCACACCACACAAATCTTCCAAATTATTCTCAACGTACGTTTCACTCTCACACCGAAGCATTTTCAGGAGATGTTGACTCGACAATGCAAGATTGTGAAGTCTTTACATTTGACTACATAATATAAAAACAAACGAGTAATCTTGAGCACGAAATCAACTAATATGAGTCGTTTTTTCTCAATGTTTCTAATACGAACCGCTAAAACATGGTATGCTTTTTTGCTGCCTTTTTTTTTTAAATATATAGGCTAGCGCTTGGCTGCCACGTATAAACTCAAGGCAAAAGTATCCTGGTGATCCAAACTAGACATTACTGTCCTACTAGTTGTGATTGTAGTGTAGCGTTAGCTTAATTAAATTAGAATAACATTTTGGTTTCTTTCTATTTTATTTAAAACAAAAAATGCGATCGAACTTAAAGCTAGCTAGCTTACCTAATTACTATATAAATAATGCCCACGTGGAATGATGGCAAAAAGAACATAATACATGTGTAATAATATGCATTTTTCTATTCATCTAAGCTAAAATTAAATGTTACAACTATAATCCAGAATGTGAGATTTGAAATGATATGTATTAATACTTCTTTGCAAAGAAAATATTACCAGTAAGCATATAAAATTAATTTCTTCAAAGCAAAACAAAAAATCTATATAAACATCTTTTCAAATTTATAAATTAATCTGTAATAAATAGTCAAGTTCTGTTAGGGTCTAGGGTCTGGAACACTACCAAAAACTGTTTCCCACTTTAAACCACTTTTCTTTAAATCAAGAGTGAATAGGCATCTTCGAGGCAAGCGTGTCCTATCTTAGGCCGTATCATCACTTCCCATCAGTTGTGATTGTAGTCAAGCGTAAGTCTATAATTAATAAAACAAAGTGAATCTACCGAAAAGAACCATAAAAAATAGCTTTTCGTAGATATTGCAGGTAATGAAATAGTTTTTACGATCGATTGCACAATATAATATTGTAATGCGCTTAGGATAATACCAATACACCAACACCCAAACCTATTTTGAGTAGGCATTCACTTTAATGGTGAATGTTAAGTTTTTATTAACCACAATTAATTAAAATAATATCAATTTAGAGATTTCGTTACAAATGCAATCTTAATACTTCTTTTTTACGAATTAGGCATGTATAAAAATTAATAATTTTACGTTGATTTCGATTTTTGTTCGCATGACCATATGCCATTTATTTTCAAACGTGAAAGTCATGCACGTCCCCTAATATTTGATAAGGAGATAATTTATTACGAAAATAATGTCTGTTTTCCCTTTCTTTTTCACAAATTGTCCGAAATTGGATACTGGCGCGCGTCCTTGGAGGTTTGAGTAAGTCGTCAAACTTGCGATTTTGCGACGAATGAAGCATGTTTTGTACCTTTATTGTGACGTCACGTGTTTTTAGTTCCGACCGAAATTGTTATAATCCGATGAATAATCTAAAAGTATTAGAAACAAAAACATACACGGTGTATCAAAAATAAAATAAAATTTAATCTGAAATTTCGTTTTGTCATTCTGTATGACAGTATAGTTTATGAAATAGTATGCCTGTTTTACGCGAGGGCAAAGCATTTGACAGATCTATCTCATAATTTGAGCATGTTTAATAATTTTTTTGCAAAAACTATAAGTCACATTTAAGCCTTATTTTCATCAATAAAGTATACTAGTCGTTTTCAAAACTACAAAATTCTAACATGAGTTTTTAGTCCAGATAAATATGGTTGACATTGTATCTGCCATAACCTCGAAGAAATTTTACTCACATATGCTACATGCAGTAAATATTTCTTCTTGTTTTTATATTCATGTTCAAATTATAAGTAATTTAGGGCGTTTCTAACGTGTTACCTCACGTGAAATATTCATTATTATTTACATTTTATTTCATGGCATCAAATACTAGAATTGGTTACCTTACTTCATGTATTATAACAATTTCATAGATTTCATGTGATATTTAGTTCGTCCATCGTATACGAAACTATAGACCCTATCATTTTACGAGTACATTCAGAAATATGTTAAAAAGTTTTTAATTTTGTTCAATTGAACTCGTTAATATTTATTTCTGTGAATGCAGATTTCCGTTTTAATTTTTATCTTATGTCATTATAATATGCCCCCGTAGTTAGCATTGCTACCTTTAAAAATAATTTTCAGCTCAGGATTTTGATCAAGCCTTTTTTTCTAAATGTTTGCTAGTTTTTGGAACATACTGTTTATAAAGGGATAATTATATATCTTAAGGGATAATTTTTTTTTCGGCAACAAAACTAATATAAAATAACAATATTGAATCTGTCTGTTAGATTTTGAATCATGCTGTATTTTGTATGACGTCATAAATTACTTTTTGCTACTTTGTAAGTAAATGTTGAAAATTTCTGCTATCTGCATCGGCAAGTTAATATGACATTAATAAAATCAAAAATTCAAAATTGTAAATAGATTTAATTGCAATACCAGCTAGTTACTTCAATGCTGGCCTTTCTCTACCCTCTGGCATGATTTTCATCGATTTTTTTTTTCTTTCTTTCTTTCTTTCTTGTCTATTTTTATTTTTCTTTAGCATAAGACATGTTATTTTGCGTTAATGATGCGCACAGTTATATTTTAATTTAATGCTTTTTTTACAGAGCTTATTTTTATATTACATTTTGTTGATTTTTTATTTTACTAAGTATTATTGTGGTTTATTATATTAATTAATTCATTATTATTATACTCAGCCAAAGTGGTCTAACTCCAAAAAAATATATTCCATATATTTTGTCTTTTATTACTGGAAAAAAAACAGGTCGGGCAAGTTGGTGGTTTATAACTTTTGTTAAACATTTTTATCTTGACAGCAATCATTTAAATATTTTTTTTAGTTTTTAACTACTTAAGTATAAATATCAAATTCCTTTTCAGCTGTAATATTTCTTACCTTTCCACATTTCGTGCTACCAAAAGCCACAATAATACTTAGCCGTCCGGAATGAAAACGGTACAAGTCACACAAAAATCATTATTTTACAGCACTGAAACACTCACCGTCGAAAAGAAAGAGCATCGCGAAACCGTCTAGGCCGCAGGAAGAGAACGATAATACAGGTATGAAATATATTCTTTTTTTATACCAAAAGTGTATTTTTATAACAAAAAAAAAACTACGATGTCATTATAAAAAAATTCAAAAAACGTACTTAGGTACTTTTTGCATGTCGATATTTAATATTTATAATAATATGCATGAGTAATTATTATTTTTCTTTTCAATATGAATAAAAATACACTTAAAAAGTATATTAGTAATTATAGTATTTTTTTAACATACCTATAGTAGCTAGGTCTCCCTTATTCCTAACAAGCGAATGTGGTCTTATATTTTGTTTTGGTACCTATCATAGATAATATTATTATATTATACATTTCAGTTTATTTTTTATCCCCATCCCTCTATCCTATCCGGTGTTTGTTATCCCTTTTAGTTGTTGTGCGTTTTGTCGTATTTTTTTTATTAAAAAAAAGTTGCGTTGGTTTAACGTAGAATTCAAAAACTGGCAGTTAATTGCCTGTGTTTTACTTTTGATTAAAAAAAAAGATTTTTGAAAAAAAAAGAATGTGTTTTCTGTGCTAACTGTGTTCAGTTACCCGGCATAAGGACAGACAACCGGGGGTGACAAAATAAACTGAAATGTAACACAATGTACCACCAAATAATAACAGACGATTTTACACATACAGGCGGGAAAGTCATCGGTCGACCCATAAGGGATTACAACCCAGACTACTTAAGACAGGCTAGATTGTCGCCTAGATCTTCAATAAGATCTAGCATGAGCGACTTTACCGACACGACAATATCCACATGGAACCAAAGACATCCGCCGATACCGACTGAATACCCATCAGTGTTATCCGATAGATTGAAAATGGTAGACAGAGATAGGCTGCCTTTCCAAAGACGTATAGACTTTGATACTTCGAATCTTAATTCAAGAGAACCGGGTCCGTCTTATGCTGATAATGTATATAGATCATCCGTACACGATCGTATGGAATCCCTATCTGATCAATTAACTAAAGTATTAAGCACTGGAGCGGGTAGTTCGCATATAAATGGCAGTCTAGCTGACAGTGGTATACAGACAGACAACACAAGTACTAGCGTACCACAGATATATATAGCGGACGCACAGACTATCACCCCGGTTGTCAAAATCCTTAAAGACGCCGCAGTCGATACAAGGAACGACGATAACCTACAAGACATACCATTTATCGATGACGATGAAGAGAAATCTTGGAAACGACCGACTAACCTCGAGAAACATAAAAGCATGTCTAACATCCCCGAAAGAATTGACGAAGTCAGTTCCAAAGAGCATTCCAATGAAAGGCTATCGAGCAGCTTGAACAGAGCGAAATCCCCGACGTTTGTAGAGAAATTTAAGAAATTCTTTATGGATATCGGCTTAGTGAAATCCGATAGCACACCCAATACTGATAATACGCGTGATGCTAACACACTACCGAAATCTTTAAACTCCAGCTATAGAGCTAGAAGTGTTACACCCACGATTAGTGAAAACAGAGAAGCTTCGACGTTACCAAAAGACATGCGATTCCGTCAAGTCAGATCTACCCAAACCGTTTATATAAAACCAGAATCTCCTGTAAGAATACGTAGCGCTAACGATGTAGAGTTGAAAAAACACGTTTCCGTCGTCCAGTTGAACGGCGATGAGTACATCGAAGATTCGGCATCTGAAACTGTTATGAAAGAAGTCGTTTACGTACCTAGTTTGGAAAACGCGGCGATTTATCAAGGGACGGACAGTGGGAGTACTATAATTTTCGTGCCGCCGGCGGATTGAAGCTTAGTTTTAAAAGGATATATGGGCATTAAGATTGCGGTAAAAGCTGTTCGCTACGCTTGAGCGGTGTTCTAGAGATGTTATTTTATTTTTGTTAAGTCAATTCTGATTGGAGTGGGAACTTCGCGCTTTAAGATTTCTTTACTAAACTTTTATTTGGACCCGAGATTGTCAATAATTTTGTAATAAACATGACAATTGAAAATTTTAAGAAATAATATATATCTCTTATCTATACAAAAATCATTTCGGCACTACCCTCAATTAGTTATTTCTATGCAAAGGGACTAAATCAAAAACATTCATGTCAGATACTCACAGATTTATAGAAAAGTGACATAAACTTCTTATTTCTTTCTTACAATGTCACCTAATCAGATTTGACTTACACTGCTTTATACTGGAACTGTAACATACCTAGATAAATTAATAAGCATTAAAATGATATAATCAATGTCAAACCATCCTTTTTTATTTTAGCAAAAAGTCATTTATTTTATATGTAAATAATCTTCATTTTCTTATATGAAATCATTTTTGCTATGGCACAAAATTTTGCATATAACATTTTCTTTTGTATATTGGTATAAAAATTATATTGACTCAGTAAATCATTATGTATGAGGTTCTTTTCTGAGAATTTAAGTAGTTCCTGGTTGTTCTTTGTGTATTTGTTCTCACTTGTGTTGACACATACAAATCATGAATATAAATGTCCAAAAGGTAGAAAATAAATATATTCAGCCCAGCATAACGATAGATTTGTTGTCTATGCCAGTAAGTATTTATTTTTTAAAGTAAAACTTCTTTACGCACGCTTGACTTGGGGAGTAAGCTGGTGAATGCGTGACGAGAGCTTTACGAAAAGTGTGATCGGGCGAGGCGAGCGAAAGTTGAGAGGGAGATATAAGTTAGTGAAGATAGAAAGAGAGAGAGTCACGTTTCGTATATTACTGTAGGGGCAAGAGAGAGAGGTGCGAGCACACATTTTCTCTCTCTTTCTCTTGTAGCCTTATATACGTTTCAGTTATGTATCTTATTTCTTATACCATAAAGAAGTTTAGTGAAGAACACACTTTTTACTCGTTTTTTTCTGAGATATATTTATATAGGCGCATTTTATCAGCGAACTAACAATAAAATCATGACGCAGATGAGAAATTGTACTGGGGGGAACCTACCATCTCAAAGCAGTATTATTTCAAAATTTCAGTTTAATGTCACGTACTTTGACGTCCCTAAAATAGGGATTGTAATACTAAAACACGAACGTCAACAATATTAAAACAAAACAAAACAATGGCGCAGTGTTGAGCGCTGTTGTCTTAACGTGCGGAGGTCCCGGGTTCGATCCCCGACAGAGTTAATTTAGAAATTTATAATTTCTGAATTTTCCTTGGTCTGACCTGGTGGGAGGTTTCGGCCGTGGCTAGTTACCAACCAACCAACATATATCCTGGAAACAGTAGACAACAAAAAGTGAGTTTTTTTGTATCTACTATAAGTTAGCCCTTGACTGCGATCTCACCTGATGGTAAGTGATGATGCAGTCTAAGGTGGTAGCGAGCTAACCTGTTAGAGGTATGGCAGTTATATTAAACCCATACCCCTATTCGGTTTCTACACGGCATCGTACCGGAACGCTGAATCGCTTGGCGGCACGCACGTGCCGTAATATAACTGCCATGCCACTAAGCCATGCCCCATCTTAGACTGCATCATCACTTACCATCAAGTGAGATCGCAGTCAAGGGCTAACTTGTAGTGGATAAAAAACAGTACGCTCGCTGGTCGCACTGAGCTTTTGGACGTTTTTTATTAGTTTCGTCTACGTTTATTTATTTTTCCGGATTGGATTTCTATAGTTAGGCTGGGCTGGACATAATAAAATGCAATCGAAATAATTCTGTAATTATTTTAAATTAATTTATTTAAAAAAATCGAAATATAGCGGTAGAAATGTGTGTGTAATTATTATTTATTTATTGTAATTATTTTGCATCGTTGATTTAAGTATACGTAATTGTATACAAATTAAATAAACCAGTGATGTATGTAGAAACATTCCTAAATAATATTAGTATAACAAATTTAAATTAATTAATAAATTTAATTTGAAAGTATTTAAACTTGGTTTGTAATATACAGTGTGTTTTATTTTGGATCGGTCATTATACCAAAATTAAGATTATATTTTTTCAATATTTGTTAATTTATTTTTGCCGGAATACAAAACAATAAATTAGTTTACAAACCAAGTCCTATCTATTAATGTCTTAAAGTAAAACATACTGTATAATTAAATGTAAAGGCATAATAAAAATATTTAAAAATTATTGAATCTGTCACAAAACACAAAAAAAAACATTTAAATGTTGTACATACCTACCTATTATTTTTCAGATTTTAAAAGTTAGGTCAATTTAGCACAAACGCCTAGTTTTAGTCTAAAATATGTGTCATTAAAGTTGGTGTTACTCTGTGATTTTGTATATTTAACTAGAACTATTAGTCCAGTCATTTGGTAGTTTTACCTGGAAAGTTTTGAACATTGGTGATTTTATAGATTTCGACGTGCTCTTTCCGAATTTTCACTTTGCCATCTCGAAAATTTCCTACAATTTATGTGATATTAATATTGATTAACTATTTATTTAACTATTGATTTTCCAACCAAAAAAGGTTATTACGTAAATGGTAGGAAGTTTTCTCTAGTTTAATCTATTACGTGATTATTTTCATCGTAAAATGAGTTGGAAAGGAATTATTGTCAAAAAACTGTTTTTGGGCGCTATTTTTCCAATATGTCGAGCGATACGAGGTGGCAAAGTGAAAATTCGGAAAGAGCACGTCGAAATCTATAAAATCACCAATTTTCGAAACTCCCGAGAAACTTTCTAGGTAACCCCCTTTTTGAGCACCAAATGATTGGACTACTACTACCTATATTTATTCTCTTGGGACGCCGTTTTCCTTAATTAAAATTCGTCCCAACCGATGGATGTCCGTTACTGTACCTACATCTGTTATAGGGACTTCTGACGGTTCGGTCTTATTTAGAGGTTCCCTGCAAACAAACTAAAAACATAATTTTAACATTTAAACGCTAACTTTAGTTTGCGAAACCGATTTTGTCTGTAAATATTATTGGCATTTTTACTTAAATATTAAAAAGAAATAGATAATAAATAGCCTAGTATACATTGGCCCTATGCGCTCGGCCAAAGTATTCAGCAAACGAGGGCTGCTTGGATGATGCCTATATCAAATTCAAAAATAAATTATTTCTACTCGTAACTGATTATTTAATAAAATTAATTCATAAAAAAGACCTAAAACTCACATTCTCGGGTAGTTTTAAGTTTGATAACCATTTTAAAATATAGATTAAAGAAAAAAGAGCGTTGAAATTTGATGACGTCACAACTGTGAATTTCATACAACTTCCATACTAGAAGTGCGTTTCAAGTTTGATATAGAGTGATAAAGAGATTTGATTGAGTTGTCATCATCCCTATTGCGAGTTTTGCCACCGCCGACAGGTTTTCCGGCTTTTGTGAAAAACTCTTTTACCGACACTCGTCGAAATCATTGAGTCAATGTGTTCTAGTAATATTTATAAAAAAATTGCCAACTTTGTCTGAGGCGACTATATAAATAATTGTATAATGGTTACCTACAATGTAAAATATTATGTTTTAATTCTATTTTAATTTATTCAACAATGTACCTTCACAACATTAAAGTAATTTTCACTAATTATACAAAACATAAAAATCAATAAAAGACATAAATAGTTACAGAATGGATAAAAAGACAAAATACAAAAAAAAATATGTTAACAATGTATTCATATATAATGTTTTTATACATAAGCGTAATTGGGTTAAAGGAGAGACGCAAAGGAAAACGAGAATAGTTTTTCGATAGATATTTGTTTCATTTTTATCTTTAGAAAACCCCTGGCAAAAGAAGCGACATGGATCCATTTTCCAGACCTCTTTTCACCTTCTATCTTAGCGGATGTTTTTTATGGTTACTTCTTTTTTCGTTACAATAATTATTTTTCGTTTGGTTCTCAACTTTCTATTTCATAGACTTCATAGTTCCTTAGTCATTTTTAAGTTAGTTGGTGGTATTATCATTTTAAACTTTAGCTTATGTTAGCAACAGAGTACGCGCCAGAAGTTTTTGATACAACCTAACAATGTAGATACCTACATGTAGCATTTCGTTACCATTTTAGACTGCATCATCACTTACCATCAGGTGAGATCGCAGGCAAGGGCTAATGTGGGCTCATGTAGGCTAAGGGGCTTGTATTGAATAAAAAAAAACATTTCAAACCTAGTTCCTTGGGTTTCTTGGGTAAAGTGGCCAAGTTTCTTGGTAAATATTATAAGTCTATGATATAAAAGGTAACGCTTGACCCTTGAAATAGTAACAGACAGACTGACAATCTAGTAGACATACAGACACACTTTTGCATTTATAAGATTTGTAACCCAAGCTGTTTCTTGGGTCAAACCTAAACCCAAGTTTCTTGGTAAAAAACATAAGTCTATGGTATAAAAGGTAACAGTTGACCCATGAAATAGACAGACTGATTGTCTGGCAAACATACAGATGCACTTTTGCATTTATAATATTTGTAAGGATGTATTTCATTGCGCTAAATCTCCTATAATCTAATAACGCGAATGTATTTTATATATCTATACTGCAATGATCACAAAATAATGTTACAAACATATAAAATGAAATTATTGAATAAATGAGATTTTCTACAAAGTTATTGTTGTATTTATTTTATAGCCTTTAATTTTAATAAACGAATACTTGAAGAATAGAATTTACGTCTTGAATAACAGCAACCTTTTATAGAATAGAGCCAGTTTGTGCACCACTATCTCGTCTGATCGGAAGTAATTACGTATTAAGTTGAAAACGTGCAAAAGGCTAGTCAATCCCGTAATGTCATAGTACAGAAAATATTTGTTACTGTCTTGTGCTTTGAATATCTTATTTTTAATCTGTAGTTATAATTTTTTAATATTTATTTGACAAAAACACATATCTAATAGGTACTATTATACAAATAATACATATGTACATTTCTGGTAACTAATGTGTAAATATATTGCACGCATTCAATCGGATAGGGGCTACAACGTCAAGTGGCGTCGCCGTGAAAGCAGGTGAGACTGACCGTAAATGTTATAATAAATCTACACTGATTATACTGTCCGTAAATCTTATAAATATACAGTGATTATACGGTATGTAAATACTTGTAAATGTGTCTATTTATTTACTTTTCTGGAAACTAATAGTTGCTTAGAAAGCAGAACCAACTGGACAGCAATGCCTATAATATGCATTTGTATGTGAGGATTTACGCCGTTTATAATTGGATTATATTATACAAAATACATGCTATTATAAATGCTATGTAAATCTTATTTTGCTTTGAACAATATACCTATTTGAAAAGCTCATGATTAAATCTCTTATAAGTACAATACGTAATTCATAAAGTACCTAATCTTATTGTCTTAATTCTATTCTTTCCATGCTGCTATTGACCTATTGGATCTATATTACTATTGGGTATACCACTTTACTTTAAACCTCTCTTCCTTATGAATCTGCATGCTATATTTTTATACTATAAAATATTCACTCTAAATCTAACAATGCACCAATAATAAATACGATACATTGGCGGTCAAGCTCAATACAAAAAATATAAATATAAACATGCTATTTTGGACATGTAAACCGTCTACGTATCGCCAAACGTAACTACGTAACTATACGCTTCCAAAACACTCAAAACTTTTGTTACTCCGTGCATTTAACTAATTCTCCTTCCGGTGCCAATATTACAATACTATTTACGTGATGTATATTTTATTTATACTGTGTATATTTTAATTATTTATTATAAAATAAATCTATACAAATTTCTCGAGTTTTTCTACACCCTGTAGTGTCACTAACCGATGTAACAGCTCAAATAACGCCCACGTCAGTAACTTCGCCGGTTTCTACAGCCGCTAAAATAGCGCCAGCATTCCCGAAGATGGCTACATCGGAACCAGATGTAGCGTTTCCAGCTGTCCTCAAAGGCTGTCAAAAACAGAGGGTTCCGCCGCCGGTCCCACCACGCGGTTCTCCTAAAACTAAACGTGGTGTCTCTCAAGTTAGCCTTGAGACCAAAGGTGAATATCAAAACTTGCACTTATCCGTTAACGAATTACCAGTGCATACTCCTATCACGAGTAGTGATGACGATTTTGGTTACTATGGGCATGATTTAAACTTTAGAAAACCCGCATGCCGTCCTGCACCTTCCATATCCGATCATTCACTTAAAATTACTAAACTAGAGGCGTCTAACTCTTTCTTGGGCTACGCAGACGAAGGAGAGAGTATCACACAAAGGAATAATTCAGGAAAAGATTTAATAGCACAGTCTACTATGATGGCCAAGTTTAATATTGATAATGCTGTAAGAGAACATCTGGATACAGGCGATTATGATGATGCATCTTTCACTGATTCGAGTGAAGATGAAATTATTATTGTTCATGAAATGGTTGAAGGCAATAAAGTTGTTATTGATACGCTAGACCCTAAAACGAAGCATCTTTTAAGCAAACTGACACCTATCGAAAGCGTTTCGGAGACCCATTCGTATACTAATGAATCGCCTAAAACGAGTCTTGGACAGAAAATGAAATCCAGTTTGATGTCAGGAATAAACACGTTGAAAAAGATACCGACAGTGAACCGAGATATTAATCTAGAATCAGAAGTGGATGAGAATCAAAAGCGAAATCAAATAGTTGAGAAGAATAAGCGTCGTTTAATGTACGGTCTGTCGAAAAAATTCAATTTCAACCAGTCCAAGAAGGATAAAACCCGTGAAGACGCTCGCACGAAGATTAAACCAAAGATTGAAATCAAAACGTATACAGAAGAGCATTCAAGAGACAATGTTAATAAAGACGAAGTGGTTTGCCATAAGAAAGCCAAAACCAATATTGATATGTTCCAAAAACATATATTAAAAATACAAGCTGAAGATAGTTGCTCTGTAACGTCTTCGCGAGATAGTGTTCTATCGACAGCTGAAAGTCGAGATTTGTTCAAAGAAACTAAGAAAGTTTTCGAGCCAGAACCAACGAGGCCAGCTCCTACTGTAAATAAAAGACCAAATTATAATAAAAAACGAAGAGCTCCTGAACCAGTGCCATTGAAAACTAAACCAGGCAATGTTCATGATAAAATTAGGAAATTCTCTGTGACTATTGTACCTGAACCAAATCTACCGAAATTTGAGCCCATAAAAATACAAAAGAAGAACAACGAAGAAAGACAAAAACCAGGTGTCATAAAGTTACACGATAATATAATATATTATGATATGAGAAAGGAATTTGAAGAAATCGTTTAAATTGCATCTTGTATATTTTCATAATCTGTATGAAAATATACAATAATTTTAGGCTGAATTTTTTGTTTTTGAAACGGAATTGGAAAGAGATCACAAAGCATGTTTTTTCTAAAATATAAACGTCTCTTTTGCATTCGGTAGTTTTATTGTTATTTGACTATGTAGTTTTTGTTGTGATTTACATTTTTATAAGCTTGCTCTAACAGTTTTGTATGTTTCATGTTTGTAATGTTATATTTCATTAAATCGTTTGAGTCATTCTCATCTACTTTTAATCCTTCACGTTTTATTTGTGTCCAATCGTCTTTGGCATGCTCACGTTGATTATTATAATAGTAGTATAGATTTTATATGTAACGATAGAAATTCTTCTGTTCGTCATTAATACATACCATCAAAATATCTCAAAATGTTAATCTAACATTCTAGTACCGCTATGGAACTAGGAATCTGCTTATTACAGTACCACTATTTACTCATATTGACTCTACTAGATGTTGACTTCTAAATTTTTTCATCTAACACCTTTGACTCTAGCGCACGTTTATGATTTGGCCTAATGCCCTATATTAGGTATAATATTATTATCAAGCACGATTTTAAAACTTTTCTTTAACGTATGTAATTTTAGCACATCGTTAGTATGTATCATAATTCATGCATAGAATCATCTTTCCAACATAGTTATAGCGCCTATAAAATCGTCATAGCCCTAAATGTTCATAATTAAAGCAAGCATTTAGTGACACATTTTTATATTTTGAAAAACACATCGACCATCTTAAAAAAGTCTCGACTCTCTTTAGTTCGACTATACTTTAGGATCACTCTTTAGTTCATTATGTTGTTGTATAACTTTGCACGGTTTATAATCCTATTTAGTGACACCTATTTTATTTTTTGATAGACACATCGACCATCTTAAAAAAGTCTCGACTCTCTTTAGTTCGACTCTACTTTAGTATCACTCTTCAGTTCATTATACCTATATTGAATGTCGTTGTATAACTTTGCACGGTTTATAATCCTATTTAGTGACACCTATTTTATTTTTGATAGACACATCGACCATCTTAAAAAAGTCTCCACTCTCTTTAGTTCGACTCTACTTTAGTATCACTCGTCAGTTCATTATACCTATATTGAATGTCGTTGTATAACTTTGCACGGTTTATAATCCTATTTAGTGACACCATTTTGTATTTTGCAAAACACATCGACCATCCTAAAAAAGTCTCCACTCTCTTTAGTTCGACTGTACTCTAGTTTATCATACCTATAAATGTCGTTGTATTACTCTGCATGATTTATAATCGTATTAGTGACACCTTTATGTCTTTTGAAAAACACATCGACCATCTTTAAAAAAGTCTCGACTCACTTTAGTTCGACTCTAGTATCACTCTTTAGTTCATTATACCTATATTAAATGTCGTCGTATTACTTTGCACGGTTTATTATCCTGAATTCATCTTTCGTATCTTTACTAGCACCTATATTAGGTTGCATTTTTTTAGTGCCTGCCCGTATAAGCTCATCATCAAAGCTAGCACTTTAGTAACGCTAGTTGTTTATAGCGGGCGCGCCTCAATCCTGTTGTTCGACGCCGCCGCCGCCGTTCGAAGAGTCCCTACCACCGAGGACCAGTCGCACAAACTCCTCGTCAACGACCTCTTCGAGTGCTTCTGGGAGGAGAAGAGGAGCGTCCAGTGCTGCGAGTGTTATGACTACTTCGTCTGCTTCGTCGCTAGCGTTGACACCAGCCGCGCTTAGTAGTGCGAGGAGTAATGAGGCCAGGTAAGCCATAGACAGTAGGATGCGTCTGGCTAAATCCATACTAATATTATAAATGCAAAAGTGTGTCTGTTTACTGTTCTGCAGTCTGTTTTTTCGACAGATTTTGTTGAAATTTGATAGAGGTAGGTTACATCCCGGTTACATACATAAATTTCATCCCGGAAAATTAAGGAGTTTCCGCGGGAATACTGGTGGGAGGCTTCGGCCGTGGCTAGTTACCACCCTACCGGCAAAGACGTGCCGCCAAGCGATTTACCGTTCCGGTACGATGCCGTGTAGAAACCGAAGGGGTGTGGGTTTAATTATAACTGCCATGCCCCTAACAGGTTAGCCCGCTACCATCGTAGACTGCATTTATTATATGCATATTTATAAAAATACTAGATGATGCCCGCGACTTCGTCCGCGTGGATTAAGGTTTTTGATTCCCGCGTAAAAAGTTCTTCCCCGGGATACAACCTATCCCATGCCAGTACCAAATTTCATTAAAATCGGTTGAACAAATGGGCCATGAAAGCGTAGCAGATAGACAGAGACACACTTTCGCATTTATAAAACGTATGGATTTTTAAAACTCGTTGATTCTGCTAAAATTTGCGACAATACTTTCTTACGTTGATCGTGTAATCGGTGCCTTATAACTCAAAATAAAATTTCCAGTGTGTGTTGGACGCCCCCCGCGTCAGTGGAAGGGTCGACGCCGACGTGGACGGAAGGCACCCCTAGTTTCACGGAATCGAGTAGTAGTGAACAAGGTAATGTAATGAAATGAAATAGTATATTGAGTGATTAGGGGTGAAACTAGACGATTTCAGACGAGGGTGAAGTTCCAGGGGCCTAAACGAAGCGAGGGAAACTGAAACATCATCTGAAATCTGAAATCGTGTTTCATCCCGTGGCGCACACACTATTTTTCATATAATCTGCATTATAAAGTGCGCTTTATTGATATTGTATTTAGAAATTCATTAATCGTTTTATTTGCTAAGTTGTTGTTTACAAATATTCATATCTGTCAGTTTAGTTGATGGGTAAAATAACAATAATTAAAAAGGTTTGAAATTAACAAAAGATACTCTGACAGTATTGAAAGGAGGGGTGCTACGTCATTCAGTGGGTAGAAAACCATTACTTTCTGACCTAGGGCAATACCTAAGCATTGAAACTCGCATTTTAATGCAGTGAGGTAAAATTGGGATTTCTATTTGTATGAAAATCAAACTTAACGTGAGCGATGCTGCGGGCAAAAGCTAATAAATAATAGCTATTTATGTAGTGCGCAAAGATGTTTAAAGTCGAGGCGCAATGGCGTTAGAATATTTTGGCTTACCTACCCTCCCGCCATTTTTATTTAGGTGACTAGCTGATTCCCCGCGACTACGTCCGCGTGGATTGAGATTTTTGGTTCCCGCGGGTTCTCTTAAATTTCCGGGATAAAAAGTAGCCTTTGTGGTATTCCAGACAATAATCTATCTCTGTGCCAAATTTCATCCAGATCCGTTGAGCCGTTCGGGCTTGATTGAGTAACAAACATCCATCCATACATCCATACTTTCGCATTTCTAATAGTTATTTGATTGATTATTTGATTTGATATTTGATATATTATTATGATGATGATGAAGAATGTCTTTAATTTTATAGGTTACCCCCTAACACCGTGCCGCGGTGCCACCCCTAGCTCAGGCAGACGATCCCCGCGCCCCGCGCCCCCACCGAGAGCCACCCCTATCAACTGCCTCACTACCGAAGTGGTAGGTTGACTGACTGACTAACAACTCAGTATAGTTAGTTCAATCCACGAAAACACGTATTGGGTATTTATTGTGATGATGCCATTTAGCATGAAGTACAACCTTTGAATGTAAAAAAAAATGTCTTAATAACTGACATTCCAAAAATAAAGTAAAATAAGTGTTAAATCATTAAAAAACTTTTTTTATTAAAGTGAAACTTCTTTAGACTATTTGTGATTTGAAAATTCGATGAAAGGAAAACACTACACCAAAAAGAGTCAAACATATTCATAATAGGGTTTAGCCTGCGAGAGAATGAGATAGAATACAAGTTATATTTATCTCATTCTCCCTTAGGCTTCTTTTCTGAAGTTTCACTTCTGCCGAGTGTGAATTGCACACACACTTTTTTTTAATATTTAGGTAATTGCTTGGCTGCAATCAGACCTGCTTGCAAGTGGTGATGCAGCCTAAGGTGGAGCGCGCTTGCCTAGAATATGCCTATTCACTCTTGATTTGAAGGAAAACATTTTTTAAAGCTTTTATCGTCCGTCATATTGAATTTAGTGTGACGTAATTTTATTTTTCGTATTCTCAGCAAACCCATTTAGTAATACCCATATTATGGGGATGCATAACCAATACCTAGTCGCCATATTGGATTCAGAATGACGTCACTTAGTTAACTATGCATTGCCATCCAAACTAAACGTGTATGCAAAATTTCAGCTCAATCGGTTGGCGATAACTTTTTATAAATTCAGTTAAACTCACAAACATTGCAAGTTAAATAAAAGCTCGTAAAAATAACTTTTGATTCTACACTCTATTAAAATAGAGCAAGTTCAATTTTGCGTAGGTATCTTTTATACCCGCTATTTTGGAAGTCGGTAAACGGTTGGAAGTCGTATTGGTATGTACTAACTACCATAAGCACACTATAAAAAATACTGTATGTAAAGCACCATTCTTGATGAGACGTAAATTGAAAGAGTGGAGTGCGTCTTTGTGGATTGAACTATCTATAACTAGCTTCAAATAACAGCTTTAACTAAACTGCATCACATACAATACACTGCTTTCGCAAATGCCGCTTGAAAATCAGTTTTAACTAGAATTTAAATAGATATTATTATATGCATTCAGTTACTTAAAATATTTTATTAAAAACTCAAGGTTGAAGGCACATTGCTGTAGAGCGTTCCTAAGCGTAGCATATTTAAGCGTTACCTAAACTCCATCATACATACAGGTGTTAGAGGACCACTACTGAAAACAAAGACTAGTTATAGTGATTCCATCACTAAAGCCCATTAACGTTCCACTGCTGGGCACAGGCCTCCACTCTCATAGGAGAGAGGGAATGAGAGCTTAGACCCACCACGTTGCTTTGACGACTATCATCATGTTAGTTATAATAACCGGGACCGACGGCTTAACGTGCTCTCCGAGGCACGGGGGTGACTCACCACCAACTTCCTAACTCTGGGCTAGTACTGAGAATTTCGGCCCGACCCGGGACTAATAGAGATTAGTGATAAGAATATCACAAAAAAACGTGAAAATACAATCATTTTTGTATGAGATTCTGTTTGGGTAGTACCTACTACGGTTTCGGTAGCGTTCCCCTTACACCCTGTAGACAATACACTGCTTTCGCTTAAACTGATTTTCAACCGGTTTCGCACTAACTATGACTGCTTTTACACAACTGGTATAAGATAGTACTAATTTACACATAACCCACTATCAATGCATTATACTCAGGCTCAAAGCACATTGCAGGCGAGGGAGCGTGACGTGACATCTCGTGACGTGACGTAACATGTTGCAAATTAAACTTTATCTTCTTATCATATTACAAACACTTGGACAACATACTACCAATTTACATAATATAGTTTTATGAAAATTATTTCATAATCTTGGTTATGTTGTAGATAGATTCATAGATTTATTTTTTGCACGAAACATGTTTTAACAAAAAATGGAAGACAGAATAATATAGACAATGCATCGCCTTAACATTATAGGCATGCAAAAATAAAAATTCATTTAAGATTAAGTTTCTTGGTACCTAATATCCCAAAAAGATAATAAGATACCTATTGTATGTAAAACTACAGGCATATTAATTACACTTGACGCTTAATTTTTACTCTGCCCCAATGTGCCTTGTTCCTAACTCGTAGACATGCTTAACTTAACACAATTTGCAACTACAGTCATATAATAGTGTAATATTTCAGCCTTATTAATGCTACCATTTTTTTTTTGGACGCTGCTTCTATGGTGGGTTTTTTTATAGTTGCAATTAAAACAAAGAGTTGAATTCGATTATAAATGATGACAAATATAAAAATAACGTTATTTAAATAACCCCCGAAATATGACATCGTAGATCCTAAATGGATGAACCGATTTTAATATTTTTAGGGTCCCGTATTAAACCAAGGACCTCCTATACTCTCGTCCAGTCCGTCTGTCCCAACAATTAAAAAAATCAAATATAAAAGCTGTCAAATTGAGAGGTAAAGTTTTAGAAACCGGTTACAAACTAGACGTATTGAGATTAAAAAAAAAACAGGTAGGTATAATCCGAAAAACTTATCTGAGCCGCTGTATCCATCAGAATGGCGGGTGTAGGTTTTCCGATTGCATTAAAACTTTACTGAATAAATGTACGATAAATGTACGTAATTGTACTAAATTATGGATAAATGTACTTTATCGTGTATTGAGAAAACTTGAAATTAAAGTGAGCAGCCATCCTGACATCAGAATGGCGGGTGTACTCTTACATCTTCTGCATATATTAACTTTTTTTAAATGTGGCATTACCAAATAAATGTACGTCAAATGTACTTATTGAAACATAATATCAAAATAAAAAAATGCCACATTTGGCGAAGAAAAAAATGATCTTCAACCAGGACATTGCAAAAGTGCACTAGTCCTCAGCTGCTGTACGGTGCGGTACCTATAAATAAATTAAACTTAACTAATTATGAAAACTATTATCTTCTGACATAAGCAGCGCCTCTGTATGCTAATTCTCCTTTGCTACAAACATAGATGACCTCGGGGAAAAGACTAGTTTTTATCCCGAAATTAAAGAATCACGCAGTCGAAGTTGCGGACAAAATATAGTACCAAACTATAATTTTACAATATTATGTTCTTCGTATTCATACTTAGGTACATACTTATATTATAGTGATTGTGTGTCTGTCTGTCTACTTCGCTTTTACGGCCCATCTTTTCAACCGAATTTGATGAAATTCGGTACAGAAGTAGGTTAGGTACATCTCGGGGAAGGATCCAAAAAAATCCTTCCCCGAGATGTACCGAAGCTATTTCATATCCTGCAAAATTAGGGAGTCTCCCGGGAATTAAAATCACTTAATACACACGAACGAAGTCGCGGGCAGCGGGCATAATATTCTAGTTACAAAATATAAATTTATTTAAGTTTGACACTAGCCTACTAATAAATAGGAGAGAGGGAATTAGAGCTTAGACACATCACGCTGCTCCAGTGCGGGTTGGCAGGCTTTAACGACTATTTTCATGTTAGTGATAATAATCGGGACCGACGGCTTAACATGCTCTCCGAGGCACGGGGGTAAGACACCACCAACTTCCTAATTCCGGGCTAGTACTGAGAATTTCTAGTCAGAAAATCCCAATAAATAAGTACTTAATTATATTGTAACTAGATGATGCCCGCGACTTCGTCCGCGTGGATTAAGGTTGTTTGATTCCCGCGGGAACTCTTTGATTCCCCGGGATACATCCTACCCCCTATACAAAATTTCATCAAAATCGATTGAACGGATGAGTCGTGAAAGCGTAGCAGACAGACAGACACACTTTCACATTTATAATATTAGTATGGTTTCAGTATTTAGTTAGTTATTGTTATTTAAGTATTGTTAGGTACAGGTATCAACTAATATTTTATGGAAAAATATTAGTTGATACTGTATGTGTACGGTGTGTGTTGTTGATTCTATTATCTCTAAACGATTCTAAATGAATCAGCGGAACTCGACTTTGATTTTTAAATTTTCAAACGCAACAGATTATTTAACGTTTTTACTAGATACGGGCAACATTCAATACAAAATCCAAATACAAAACGAACAAGACGTGTGTTGCGCAAAATTGAAATTCTTAGTTCACATGGGGATACCAGTACCTACATAATATAAAGTACCTACTCTAGATCCGGGGATACGGGGATACATAATTTGTTACTCAAATCATTCAATTTTCCTACAGCAGCTGAGGACTAGTGCACTTTTGCAATGTCCTGGTTGAAGATCAATTTTTTTCTTCGCCAAATGTGTCATTTTTTTATTTTGATATTATGTTTCAATAAGTACATTTGACGTACATTTATTTGGTAATGCCACATTTAAAAAAAAGTTAATATATGCAGAAGATGTAAGAGTACACCCGCCATTCTGACGTCAGGATGGCTGCTCACTTTAATTTCAAGTTTTCTCAATACACGATAAAGTACATTTATCCATAATTTAGTACAATTACGTACATTTATCGTACATTTATTCAGTAAAGTTTTAATGCAATCGGAAAACCTACACCCGCCATTCTGATGGATACGAGCCGCTGACAGCGTCATTATAGTATCTATGAAAAAAAAAATTGGCAGTCATAGGGATAGAATAAAATATTGCCGATAGAAATGAAAGCGAATTGTTTTTTTTAGTTAAAATATAAACCTTAATACTTTAAACTTTAAGGCTTTAAAGTTTAATTTCGAACGTAGTATGTGTCTTTGTAACAACGCGAGAATGTCGCTGTTCGCGAGCATGCCGGTCACGGTCGCGCGAATCCACATTTTTACCCCCTACCAAAAAGTGCTCAACGCGGCTAAAGAAGTTTTCACTTCAATAAAATAAAAACAAAGACTAAACAGGCATAAAAATAGTTCCAATTTTGGCCGGGTCAGATAAGTTTGTGGGACAGGGTAAAAGATTGGTTTTTCCATAGAGTATAAATATTATAGTTATATATTTTATACTCTATGGGTTTTTCCCTTAGAGTAATAATATCTTGTTGAATAGGTAACTTCAAAACGCGCACATAATATTCGAGCTTGTATGAAATACTGCAATGTTGCTATTTCGCTGTAATCGAAATTTGTAATCGTGATTTTTTGTTTATCATACAAAAAATTAACAGAGGCAAATTTTAGGAGATTTTTTTTTAGGCTTCTCGCTGTAAGATTTTATTATTGGGACCTACGATGTCACAAACAAACTGAACGCGTCAAAGACATAACACCCCGTTATATCACGTCGGTTATTAATCTAACAGTTAAATCCACTTGCACAAGTACTCTTAAATTGATTTAGTTAAATATTTTAATTCTGTCCCTTTTTGGCAACTACAATATGCATTTGCCAGAAAGGGACAGCATTACAAAATTTAACTAAATCAGTTTAAATGTCCTTTGTGCAAGCGGTCCTTATTTATGTAAACATTTGAGAGCTTTTTAGGAGAAATTTCATTTTAGTGGCGATTAAATCACAAAATAATATGTTGCTTCCATATTGTGAAGTGCTTTAAAAAAGGTTTATTAAACTTGTTAAAAAAATAAGCAATAATGACATTTAAATCAATATTTAAAATGTGTTTAATAAGTAAAAACCGATCGCACATTACACCGCCCGTCGTACGCAACGTGTTTTTACATTCTGGCGGCATAGCTACTACCATCGCTTAAAATATCCGTATTGTTTTTTTAATATGTTGACGTTCGTGTTTTAGAATTATATTCCTTATTTTAGGGACGTCAAGGTACGTGACATCAAACTGACATTTTGGAGTAATACTGCTTTAAGCGATGGTATACTCCTGTTTTGGTACACTGATGGTACGCCGTATGATAGTGACTTCCTTAGCGATTGGGCACCGTTTCCCAAAAACAGCACTTGTCAAACTTTTTCAAGGAAGCTTTTACAAGTATGTACTGGTAGCTTAATAAATTTTAAATACGCTAACACCTTACCTCAATATTTTCTTGTAATTTATACTACTCATAACGCCTGTTAGTTCTTTCATTTATTCATAAACTCGAAAATCTCTTTTTAGTTAAATAATGTGATATGTGCGGTCTAAATATTTCACCATATTTCAGCCATATCACCTGCTCTCATAGCAGGTTTTTTTTATATCCTCTACAAGTTAGCCGGACCGTTACAAGGACCGTAACAATAGGATGATCATCCTCCGAACGAGCGTTGTGCTTGTGTCTGGTCTGTTCCACCTATTGATCTTTGGAAGTCCTATATATAGCGTTATTCAGAGAAAATTTCGTTATCGCGATTCAGGATCTTCATGTTCTTTGTGCGCTACTAGTAGTGTCATCTATTAGTCTATGTGCGGACTGCGAAGACCGCCACAAATATGTTAATTTTTTTGTAGGTACTAAAAATGTCTTGCATTTGCAATTGCGGAAAGGGGGCAATGTGTGATCGGTATAAAATATTGTATTTTCTCACAATAATAGGTGTGGTCTTGTTATGATTTTTTTAATGATTTTGCAAAAAAAATGACAAAAATATTGTTACGCCAAAATGTTCGGACCCTTTATTATATCAATATAGAATCTTAGTGTTCCTTTGAAAGTAAGTCGTCGTTGTAGTATGTAATTTTAAAGTAAATAAATGTATAAAATTAATTTGTTAGGAGTTTTGTAAAATTTTGCAGATTTTTCAAATTTTTTTTAGAACTTGGCTAGTGGAAATAATATTTTATTTTTCTACATTATTTTATATTAGTCCCTTTTTATAACTTACTTAATTATAGTTAAATGTAAGAAGTGATGCAGTGTATATTTTTCTGTGCTTTTAAAAAAAAATGTCTGCAAAAATTTATAAAATAAAACTCTTGTGTCGAATAAAATCGTAATAAGTTCACGACTGAATATCTAGTACGTGTTATTTAAAAACAACGTTATAAATAAATTATTATGTAGGTAAAGGGAATTTAGGTTCTGGAAAATGTTGAATACTAGCTGATGCCCGTGACTGTCCGCGTGGTTTAAGTTTTTTTTAATTCCTGCCGGAACTCCCTAATTTTTCGGTATAAAAAGTAGCCTATGTCACTCTCCAGGTCCTCAACTATATTCATGCAAAAAACCATGTCGATCCGTTGCTCTATTGCGGCGTGATTGAAAGACAAACAAACACCCTTTCGCATTTATATTTAGTGTTTTAAGATCATCGAATCTATAGTGTGGCATTTTTTTCCTTTTTTTCAACGGCTCTGGGCTCGGGCCCTTTAGAGCTTTACGTAGGTACAAACTGATTTTGTGGTGTGACATCTTTTTTATCTACGTAATTAGAAAAAAAAGTTCAAACGTCTAAATATCTAAAGCATATCAATTTTATATGCCTTAGATGACTAAATACAATATATCGTCAATATACTCGGAAGCAAAATAACTTTTTTCTCAATATCGAATCCGCCATTTTGAAGTTATGCTCAGTGTTGCCAACATATAGACGACCAATGTTACTGTTGATAGCTTAGAGTTGCCAGTGGAAATATAATCAGTTTTAAATATTAAAAAAGGTTGTTTGTTAACGAAAGCAATCTATTTAAAATCGCTTATAATGTAATCAGCTATAATGTGAGTGGTTAAAATAATAATGTACATATTTTTATCCCTAAGGTCTGTAAGTAATTTAAAAATCCAACTTATATCTTTTTCCTTTTTTTGTTAACATAATTTTTAGTGTAGGACATAAGTCATAAAGAATATTGAAATCTCTTTTAAGGCCTCTTAAAATTACAGCATATGTGGGTAACTTCGGGATCGCGTTAACCAGTGTTAACCCAATTTGGGTTCGCCAGTCACCTCCGATCACATAACCGGCACTAGCCTGGTCCGCCGTTGACGGATACGTCGAGGAGGATCATATCTATATATATAAAAATGAAACCCGTTTTCCTTGGTCACGGCATCACGCGTGAATGGCTGGACCGATTTCACTAATTCTTTTTTTGTTGTATTTGTTATTATTAGGAGAAGGTTCTTACGGAAAAAAATATTAAGAAAATCTCTCAGAAATATTGAAAAATATACATTTAATTTTGCATACTAAGGCGGTACGAAGTTCGCCGGGTCAGCTAGTATATATATATATATATATCATATACATATATTATATGCTTCGGTTACTTTGCTGATAGATAGCAAAGCAAACTAATCTCGAATAAAGAAACATTATAACTATTAAGCCGGAAAAACTAATTGTCATTTAACATTTTTTTTTTAAATTACGGTTGTCTTTAAAGTCCGTTTACGGACGCTAGTTTTCCGTGATAACTAGAAGTTCTCTCGCGCGCTCGCGTGACTGCGTTCCAGTAGCAGAACTATTCGAGCTGCTAGCTCTGACGTCACGCAATCGTGCCTCTCTTTCGCTTGTTCCGTGCTCTCACTGGCACGCTTCAGGCTCAGGCGTAACGTGACACTTTTTCGTGCGTGCAGCCGGTGTTCATCGATTTATTAGACGTTATCACGCCAAAAACTGTTTTAATTTTTACCTCAAAATTAATGTTTCAATTTTTACCTCAATTTTAAATTACTTACAGATTTATTTAGCTAATCTTAAAAAAAACTTTCTTGAGAAATGTGATCAATATCTGTACAGTATAATTACTTTTAAGATATTTATATGATGATTATATGATATAATATGTGTATTATGACGAGGACCTCAAACGAAACGAAATGCTTTGAGTGGGCAGCGAGTATTCTTATGTACATACGTTTGAGCGAGATTGAGTATGTATTCAATAGGGATGATGCCTATATCAAAAATAAATGATTTCTAACTGATTATTAAATAGAGGGTCTTCCGAAAGACCTAAAATTCACATCCTTGGTTACTTTTAAGTTGGATAACCATTTAAAAATATAGATTAAAGAAAAAAAGTGCGTTGAAATTTGATGACGTCACAACTGAGAATTTCATACATCTTCCATACTAGAAGTGCGTTTTTAAGTTTGACAAAGAGTTGCTGATTTGATTGAGTTGTCATCATCCCTATTCTAGCTTCCACTACATCTCGTCTTCGGGACCTCACACACTACGGTCTACGCGTTAGACACAGCCAGTGCCGAGGTTCCTTAGTGTTGAAATTCTACAGTCTTTGTCATATTCGGTATGCAGATTTACTTACTGTCCGCGACTTTAGTCCCGAAAAAGTCCCGAATTCAGAATTCACTAGACAATTCGAAAACAATTTCTTTTTTTAAATAAAAGGTAATTTTGTTATGGTCACATTTCCAAGAAAATTCGTCAAATGGTGTTTGAAACCGTTCTGGTGTTCGTTGTTAATATAAAGCCCGCTCTTCCCAAAGACCGCGAAAGCTTGTGAACGCCGCGAATCAATAGTGTGGATAGTTATCATCCACAGATCACGGAAACAAGGGAGATATGCCTATGTATCAAATTGTATTGAAACCTGCTGTCTCCAGTTTATCCCTACCTATCCCTACTACCTGCTACCAATACAAGCAACTAAATAAATACAATAGACAAGAAGTCTCACTCACACACGCATACCGATAGATCAGTGCATGAGGCACGAACAAATATACACTTTATTGTTTACCAAACAGGGTTCAATTTCAATCACCGTGCATCTTACTCACACAAACGTAAAACGTTGTCGATGTGCTGTGCAAAATTCAAATATGATACAATTAGTGATTGACTAAAATGGATCTATCGATGCTAAATTTCTTAATATTTGGGTTTTTGACAATGACTACCGATTATGAAAAGTATTTATCCACTTTTCTTTTCTTTCTGCATCCTTCGGATATCTTAAATATTAATATTAAAGAGTGACATTAAATATATCAATAAATGAGTAATGAGTATCTACGTAAATTGACATTATATTAATTCACCTAGTATATTTTTTATACGTTTCGTCAGTTAAGTAAGTCGAGTACTTACATTAAAAAAAATAGTAATAATTATGACTAAAAATATAGTTATAATGAATTTTACTCACGATAGTTTAAACGTTAAAATAGAAATAATTGTTTACTAAGTTATAATTAAGGTACTATTAATTATTGTATCACAGATCATCGTTTGGTCGCTAAAATATCGACAACTGCATTGTACTCGTACCTGCATCGTCACATCTCTAGTTCACCGCACGCCGACAGCGGCCGCACTACGAAATTTGATCTATCGTGCTAGTGAAAGAATCGGTAAAGAACACTTAACCATTGCGTCGTAAGACTGGCCGATTCATTGATAGATTTCTACTAAGCAAGCAATGGTTTTTGTTCATAATGAGATATAGACTTGTCACTCTATTACATTATGATACCACTAAATAATGTTTTATTGATTTTAATGGAAAATTACAACAATTTATTTGTACTTACGTGTGAAATGAGATGCCATCTTTCATGTAATTCACTTTGCAGCTTGAATTTTTACAAACAACCACTGAACAACGCGGCATTTTGTTAAAAACCGAGAGAAGTGAACCAATCTTTGAATGACATGCGACTAAAGACAAAAACGGCCATCAGGCCTATTTTGTGCCTGATGAGTTCGCACGCAACACGCCCCCTTAGCACATCTCCCTTGTTTCCGTGATCTGTGTTATCATCAATATAAACACCGGCTGAAGTCAGGTTTATTGACGCAAGTATGCGCAAATAATTTAGAAACCGTTAGTTTATGAGCCAGTTTATGCGGCGCGGCGTCATACAAACTGCGTGCAGCTAACCTGCACCTGCCTACCTGCTAGTAGTAGAGACAGGTTATCTAATGAGATAGTCTGAATTTAGGGTGGAACTGGCTCCAATAACCATTCAAACTTTTGACTTTTCCTTGTTTTCCGGACATCCACACTAATGTTTCGCGTCGTTCGTAATCTTCCACGGCGAGAGTGAAGAGCTGGCATTAAACCTTTGTATATTCTGTTGTTGTTAACTATTTAAGATAAACAGAAAGCGTAGAATAAACATTAAAAGTACTATGACATCTTTCTAATCCAAAATCCTTATGCGCAACGTATGTAACTTGCAGAGTGAAGTCGAGGCGCAGCTATTTTTTTTTTATCATAACGTATAATAAATATTCAATCGTATTTCAATGTATATAAGGTTGATTATAGGTTGATAGACTCCACTCATACAACCCAGAATAGATATAGAACTGGTAAGTTAGCGTGAGTTTGTCTGTGCGCCGATAACTCGTGAAGCATCAGTGCGTGTTATTGTAAAAACAGACTTATTTGCATATCATTTAAGTTTAATATGATTTGCTATCCTGAACTCTGTGACAAAGACTCAGAAACCACCATAATTAGTGCTGAAAACTGCTCCATTATTAATAATTCATAAACTTATTTTAAGCATGTTTAGAAATAAAATATGACCTAGAGAAAGCTAAAACTTAATTTATTATTAATTATTTATAGCGGCTTTTAACTACAGTCGGAAAAATATTCCCGCGCTTTTTGCATGTATTTTTAATTTGACAGTAACTTCAGGGTTGCCATATAACGTATTTTAGAATCCTACTAAAAATGGTAGAAATAGTTTTCATTATTAGCAAACATGACGTGTGTAAAAAGGTAAGATAATTTGTTGTTAATCAGTAGATTAAGTATCTTTTTTTGATATTAATTACTTCTGTACTAATTTCAGTCTATGCTTAACTAATAAATTCCACCTCAAAGTATGGCGACCTTACTTAATAACCGACCTGTTACTTACGTACTTCTGTTTGTTTGACAATATTGATAAGTTTAAAAAAAAGTTATAACAACGTTGACTCGCATGCATCTCCCTCTTTAGTATGTCGCGCCCGTAAATGTCAAATGAAATAGCGTGCTCTCTCGCTTAACTTAAAGCTACTGAATAGCCTTAAGACATTTCAGACAATCATTTACCTACTCTAACTTTTGTCTACCTTTACCCCTTTCAAAAGCACCTTCCATATTCATGCACAACTATTATAATCTGTTACAATTAACCTATTTGTCCTGACAGGTTGAAATAAGTCATCTGTCATCAGAAACATCGAGTATCTCTATATCTACATACGAAGTTCAACAGGTTATGCAGAGTGAAGTGAAATATAGCTAAGGACGGGCCCAATACAGTAGCTTAGCTTAAGCAGTCGATTAAACAACGTATACTGCCCCGAGCAGTCGATGTTAAGTCAACTGCAGATGCATTATTAAACTGGAGATTAACTGCAATAGAGCAGTCGAAATCTCAAGAGGTCGAGAGCAGTCAGTGTTACATTGCAACTGCTCGGAGCAGTTGACTACTTCAATCTGAAGTAAGATATTGTATTGAAGAACTATATCATTGTACTTTAACACAAAATTTATCACAGCCTAAAGAGATAGAAGAGAGTTCATACAGTCAGTCGACGAATATGTCTAAACAGAGCAATCCTGTGGGGTAATAGAAACGAGATTGTTGAAGGATTATACCGACCGGCAGAACAAATGTTAATTTTGAAAACAAATACTACTACTTAATGGATACAAGCAGTTTCTATGACCGCAAAGCCGGCGCGTCGTCTTACTGTAACATGTATTTAAGCTGTGATACTATTTGATATCAAATTATAATATATGAAAATCTCTATGAGCAATAATTTCGTAATCAATGTACCCCACATTATAAGTTACAAACAATATACTCGAGATTACGTCGGTTTTACACACGTAAATATCAGCTCTCTAATTGAAAAATGAAAATGAAGAAAAAAACAGTATTGATTTAACTATTGGTGCTTATTTTTATAAGTAAATAGTATACATACGTAATCTTTTTTTAAAATATCAGAATCTCATAATAAAGATGATATGGAAAAATATCAACAATATTTTATAAACTTTTTTGTAATTTTTATTATAGTGCTTCTCACACTAGGAACGTTTCTAAACTATTCTTAAATACATATCAAAAAATCCTGCCGGTTCCGCAATTTTTGATATGTTTTTATGAATAGTTTAGAATGTTATAAACTAATTATTTTTGTGTTTGAATCTGAAGGAGTTTGAATGTTGCCAGAATGAAATATGTAAATTTTACCAAAAAATATAAAGTGAGTAAATAAATTATCGATACATCAACTTCTCAGCGAATAAAGGCTACGAAAGATACATTATGTGACGAAATAGTGACAAAAGGAGTACTACACCCATCTATACTAAAATCCATATACTATTGTTATAAATGCGAAAGTGTGTCTGTCTGTCTTTCTGCTATTTTTTCACGGGCTCTCCACCTAACCGATTTTGATGAAATTTTGCACAGAGACACTATTTAGTACTCCGGGGCGCACATAACCTACTTTTTATCCCGCAACATATTAGAGTTTCCATCTAGTTTAGAGTGGTATTAGAAATTTATACACGCATTGAGTGTATCTAAGCCTTAAAATATATCTACTGCCATATTATGATAATTTTAACTTATTTATTGGAAAATGGTAATCGTATTTTTTAGCTTTAAGTAAATAAGTATTTTAATTTAATAAGCAATGTACCTATAGTAAAATTATCACAAAATGTACCTATAGGAATTTCTTAGTATTTTTTTTTCAAAACTTTTTTGCTTGACTTGTTAGGGTTACAGACGGAGTGGCGTGCACAGGGTTTTGGCCTAGGGTAAGCACTAGGGCACGCAGTGCTCGTTATCGTATACCTACGTCATACATTAGGTAAATTGTAATCGGCGGTTATATAGAACACGAGCACACACTACGTGTGAATTTAAAAGTGGCCTTATTCGGTATTCCTAGTCTACATTATTCACATTTCTAGGTCCAGGGTTTGGGCTGGGCGTTGACGAGTCAGAGCGTGAGTCAAGACCTCAGACCAAGGTCATCATGACCGCGAAAAGCTAACTCCTGCTGCCCCAGAAAGCAAACAATATCAATTAGGCGCTGAAAAATATTTCTATTACGATCTACCTTTGCATTATGCATTTCGATATTTAATTTATAGTGGCTGTTTAAACATGTTTCTATACGCGCTTTACCAAATGCATTTAATTTTAAAATTGAATCTAGATTTTCTCTGACATATTATGTTTTTAGCTGCTTTATGAAAGTTATTAAGATCGGAATATCCCTTATCATTCCATACCGAACGGCTATTACAAAATAAGACGCATGGAAAACAAAACAAACTATTAGTGTGCACACAGCCACATAGCCAGTTAAAAGAATCGTAATAATTGACGTGAAATACTCGAGTTACCTTTTTACTTTTTTTTTGTGATAATTGTAACAAAGGTACGCACCTCCCTTTGCGAATAATATCTAATTTTACATTATAGGGAAAGCAAATAAAATTTTGTCTAAGTACTTTTTGTAAACACACAGCGCCTATACAGATTTCACACGAATAATCTTCCATTTTCAAAATAATAATTTTATGAATTCGTTCTATGAATAAACCTTTACACAAACTTTGAAAGTCACAATTCACAAATCCGATTGCTTTTTAATTACTTCACTTACTTAAATCCACAAAAACTTTATAATTCACAAATTAAATCATAACACTGTACACCGGTACGAAAGTAAACAATTACTAGAATACAAATATGGCGTAAAAAAGTTACTGTCTATAATTATTTGAGTCAAAGATCACTTTTAATTAAATGTTAACAAAGAATCTTGAATTTTCTTTACGAGTTTTACTAATTAAATTAACATTTAATATTATCATCATTTTCTATGTATATTCTAGGGCTATAAAATGTTTTTTTTTTTAAATCGGACTAGTCTTTGTTTATTTTATTGAATTCAGTTACGAAAACATTACGTGCCTTTTTCGATCTTAATATTTTAAAAATATAAAACCGTACTTAGATTTAAGGAAACAATCTGAATAATTTAAACTAAATTTAAATAAGTTTATAGTTAAAAGAAATCAAACTACTTATTTCGATTATAGAAAATAAAACATTCGTTTGTTATTACTTTCGAGCGCGCGCGGTTTTAAAATACAATCTAGGGTATATTCCGATATGCACTATGAGCTCAGTAAGGTGTGACGTCAATTTAATTTAATTTAGTATACTGCGAAGCCGTTCCTTTATAGTTACCTATACTGGTTACTATGATTGGTTGGTATTAAACGGAACGCAGTCCAGTATCTATCTATCCATCATCTATGTTTTTCGGCGCTGTTTTAACGTGAAAATAAGAAAGAAAGGTGTTTTAGAAGAAAATATTGTTTTTCAAGTAATCTAATGCATAAAAACTTTATAAGCGAATTACTAATGAGGTTATGTACGTTAAACGTGATGAAATTATTTCGACAAATAATTGTATATTAATAATTAATCAATGGTGCAAGCCGTTAAATTTCTAGAGTCTAGACGCTGTTGATCACATGATCAAAGCACTGAGAGTACCTTACTTCGAAAACGCCAGTGCTCCAGTACGAAAATGGCGACGATTTATGACGTCATATATTACCCTAGGATACTGCGGCAGTATTCTGTCAGTCCATAATAGAACGAATTTCTTCCCAGTACGAGCACTGGAACAGTGCTCCCAGTGTATATCGGAACCTACCCCTAGACGGCAGACGCTTACGGCGGCTTGTGATTGGTCAAAGGTGAACCCTGGCGATTGTCCAATCACAAGCCAATAAGCTCTGCCTCTTAAGCGCGTAATTTATTCATGATTCCGAGTAGAATCATGAATGAATGACGCGAATAGAGTAAAGATATTTTCCTACGATGACGCGCAAAAGAAGCAGATAGTTCGTAAGCTTTTCGGCTTCGCGCGATCTCTTCTAACGATAGATGGCGTTCATCGGTTGTCACTTATTTGACGCGAGTTACGCCGTGCGGGAACTAGGTGTCGTTATTTGAAGGAGTGGGCTTAGAAATTAGAATGAACTTTATTTTCAATATTTTGTAAGGCCGGGGTATAATTTACTAGGGTAAGCAGTGCTTTTATGCCTCTATGCTCTGCACGCCACTGAGACGGACTGCCTTAGGACTGCCCGCCAACTGCACCAGCGCAAAATTGCAGTTTGTTAGCAGTTTTTTTTGCGGTTGGTATAACTGCATCGGAACTAGGCTTGAAACGGAACCTCGCCTCCGTCTCCGTAAGTGCGGAACTTTTGCAAGAAATTGTACCTCCGCTTCCGCATCCGCCTCCGCCGTTTTTTTGCGGAGTTGTAACGTAGGTTTATTTACGTTGACTAGTAAGTCAACGTAAATAATCTCGCATAGTAATGCGAGGTACAAATCGTGCAGTCCTATTGCAGTGGAAATGAAAATATACTAATTGCAGGAAAATTGTTTCAAAGCTGCAATTTTGCTGTCGGCGTGCAGTCCTAATGCAATCCGTCTGTCTAGACACTTATCAACTTATATATGTTTTATTAGAGGCTCCCCCTAGTTAGATTATAACTTAATTTTTTTTAATAAAAATGTATAAAATTTCTTTCGCTCAATTTTTTTTTTCAAAATAATATTTGGAGACTGATTTAATTAGATCTGATTAAATTAGTTTTATATTTCTTTTATATTTTTTTCTTTTATTTAATTAGGAAAATTAATATTTTATAGATATTCTTTGTCACCAAAAAAAACCTATAAGTATTAGATTTTTTTTTAATTATACTCAACGACATTCATATTGTTACATTTTTGTATAAAAAAGAGGATATTCGCTCTATTAATGAAAGTAAATAACTTGATTTCATGAAAATTACTTTACTATAGAATTTATTTACTATGCATTTACATGTTTTGAAATATATCTCCGTAATTTAAGAATATGAGGGTGGAAGCATACTTATAATTCTGACTTCAACCCTAAACTTAATGTGTGTTATAAAATGGTACCTACTTTTTTGATAATTTAAAAAAATTAATTTCATTAATTCAACGCCTTCCATTTAATTGGGACAGTTCGGGTTATGAGTATGTCTCCAACTTAATATATACATTTTGGGGTCCACAATATATAACCCCAAGAGGCCCCAAAGCTTAGGCTATTTTCTAGAATCTAGAGTACTGGAATATTCTTCTAGGAAAATTTTGATATACTATTTTTTGTATATTTTTTCATCAAGATGATATTCGAAATGTTTTAACGGTAAAAAAAATTGCCCTAAGTACATTACGTCAGTGACGATACCTCCTTGAACCCTACGGCCTTAAATATGATAATCGTTAGGCTGAATGGTAATTGATCTTTGCCTATTCCTAGAACTAAGAAAGTTTGACTCTAATGGCTAAACTTTTTTCACAGCCTATTTATAAAAGGAATGGATATAGGTAATTTATTAACACTTTTGCATCTTTTAACAATTTTTTTTTTTTCTTTTTAGAAATTTAATCATAATTTTTCTACGAGAAGATTCAAACCAGTACTCTACTTGTTCAAATGTAGCGTAAAAATAAAGGTGCAAACACACTACTGTGTTATGGTGTTGTGTACCACGCGTTAGCAATATGAGGCAGCCCTTGTCACTGTCTTTTGCTCGCCATTGGCGATAAGTCATTTGACTGAAGTCGCGCTATAAAACCAGATAGTGAGTGTAAAATATGTAAGCCTCTTGGTGCCATGCTAAACCACGTTAATTCCGTGCCGCCATCATGTCAAGCCCAAGTCAATGACGTCATAAAATTTTTAACAGTCTGTGCAAAATCCGCGTCTATACTTGTGACGTTATCAAAAGTCAACGCACTTTTTTATTTTAATCGATAAACTTCATAAAATGTACGTCACAACACTGATCGACACAACAATGTGTCTGCACCTTTAACAATAGTATACTATATACTATAAATAATTGTTGTTTAATCTGTAACTGTACAGTGTTTGTATCTGTTGAACGCTAGCGCCGTGTTTTATTGTAATCTGCAAGGAATGTACTTATTTGTATATCGTGATTTCGAATAAACGTGTATTTCAAAGTTTCATTGCGTTTTCTTGTTCTTAACGCCCGCATGCAGCGACGCCGGGTTACGTTTAACCAAGGAATAAATTTGAAATTTTGGGAAAAGTTTAACATACGAATTCAGTCAAAGTAGCAGCTAACTCTGGGTTAAAAGGATATCCCGGCGATTCTGCAATCGGGCCTAAGGTGTTAAACCGCTAGCGGAGCGAGCTCCGTAATACTCCGTTTAACTCGCAGAGGAAAACTGTATATGCCATTGACAGAATCCCTTGAGGAACAGATTTTCCAACCGACTAATAATTTGGAACAAAATGTTGACAATGAGAATAACGCTCCCGGCAATTCTCCGCAGCCCTCGTGCTCAACAAATTATACATCTATTAATCCAGTGGTTGACACAGATACCACCACTGGCCTGTCTTCATATTCAAAGCATCGAATCTCCTCATATACCCCTTGAAGATGTAGCCCCCCTACCACGAGCTGAATTTCTTTCAAGGTCTAACCGCAAAAGAGCTAAGTCGGATATTTTAAGTGGGTCTCCAATCTCCATACAAGCTGGCTCTCGAGGAGTCTTTGGCTTCAAAGAAGGTACCAAATAATGTACTAAAGAATGTACCAAAGAATGTACCACAGAGTGTTCCAAAACCAGATTCAAAATCTCTCCCTAAAAGGGCCAAAAAGCCTTTTAAAGTGCCAAAGAAAATACCCAAAAAAAGGTTTGGAGATGCCCAGCATGTACTGAAATCTACGTAGAGCCCCCCGCAGAAGACTCGATAGGATGCTCAAAATGCTCCGAATGGTGGCATGAGGCTTGTACGAGTTATGAGGGTCAAGGAAATTTTATTTGCCACCACTGCAAGTAAAACGAAAGTGATTCACGACCCGCGTACTCTTATCGACGTAGAAGCGTACTCTTATCCAATACTACTTTTAAGAGTACGCAAATCCCATTTCTGATTATTTTTTATTTTGAGAGATAAAACGTAATTTTGTTTTTTTTGATGTTACTTTATGAAAGATGTTTAAATTGTAGACGTAATAAATGCCTAGTTGATTTCCTAGACTTAATTTTTATTTTTTTAGAATATTTTGAACCTTAAGTGCGTACTCCTAGACCAGGTTACCCTACGCTGTGGTGAGAGCTGTCTTAGTAGGAGGTCGCGGAATCGATTCCCGAGAGGGGCAATTCAGAGAATGACAAGTCAGCGACAAAACATAACTTAAGCATGAATAGCAGACTACAGTCAATTTATTGTGGCATCAACTAGAATAAAAAAACTGTCTAGTAAAAGCAGAGAGTCGATGTTTTTACTTTTTTAGGTACTGGGGACAAAACTTAAATAGAACAAGGCACTCGTACCCCGACCAAATTTTCTTTATTTTCCCACCATTTTGGACTATTTATCTTTCTTTAGACAAACACTGAGTTGCATGAAACCAATTCACCAATTTAAGTAGAAATTAACCTAATTTAATATTAATATTGTATGTAGTCTCGTGATTAAATTAGTTTAATCACCGCTTAAATTTTTGAATTTTTCTCTTGCAGCTAAAAATGGTTTAAATCGATGCGTTTAAAAAAATGCAAAATGAAGCACATCGCACATGTTTTTGTCTTTTTTTTATATTTTTTTGCACTAGTTTGGTTTACACATCACGAAATGACGTATTTTTCACTGTACTGTGTATTGTGCTAACAATCGTGTTCTTTGGTGGATGGTAAAAACACTGCATAAAAAAACGTAAGAAAGTAATATAGGTACATAGCTAGATGATGCCCGCGACTTCGTCTGCGTGGATTAAGTTTTTAATTCCCGGGGGAACGCCTTATATGAGTCCTTCTTAATGTAACCTACCTATATACCAAATTTTATAAAAATCGGTTGAAAATATGAGCCGTTATAACGTAGCAGACAGACAGACACACTTTCACATTTTGTATGGAAAAACAAACAGGTAAACTTACCATAACTCCTATTTCTGTGGTTTTAATAAACGCAACATTAGCTGTTATCTGTGCGCGTGGATATTTTTTTAAGATTAAAAGTTTAAAGGTCCTATATTTTGTCCAGGATCTCTGAGCCAAATTTTGTCAAAATTGGTAGAGCGAATCAGTCATGATTAATGTCAAGAGGACGGTAGCAGACACAACTTTGCATTGGTTTGAACAGAATTGGGTATTTGACAAAAAAGTAGTCAAATCAGCAACTTTTTTTCAAACGTCAAAACGCGTCCTAAGTATTGGATTTATAAGAAACTAGCGAATGCCCGCGACTTCGTACGCGTGGATCGAGGTTTTGTGGTTCCCGCGGGAACTCTTTAATTTTCCGGGATAAAAAGTAGCCTATGTGCTATTTTTTTTTTTTTTTATCCACTACAAGCTAGCCCTTGACTGCGATCTCACCTGATGGTAAGTGGTTTCTACACGGCATCGTACCGGAACGCTAAATCGCTTGGCGGCACGTCTTTGCCGGTAGGGTGGTAACTAGCCACGGCCGAAGCCTCCCACCAGGCCAGACCAGGGAAAATTCAGAAATTATAAATTCCCAAATTGACCCTGCCGGGGATCGAACCCAGGACCTCCGCACGTTAAGGCAACAGCGCTACACACTGCGCCACGGAGGTCGTCAATTCCAGAGTATAATCATATATATGTATATAAAATAGAATTCCAGACTATATCTATCTCTGTGCCAAATTTCATCCAGATCCGTTCAGCTGTTGGGGCGTGATTGAGTAACAAACATCCATCCATACATCCAGACATCCATACATCCAAACTTTCGCATTTATAATTAGTAAGATTCTGAAATGTGACGTCATTAAAGTTCGACACACTTTTTTACTTTAATCGATAGTTTAAAATGGTTATTCAACATAAAACTATCAGGGGACGTGGATATTACAACTTTTGGGAGATCCTCTATTTAATAATGACAAAAAAATGATTTATTTGAATATTAGTCAAATACCCAATTGATTTAGGTACTTGGTATAATTAAATCTCTCTTCTTCTATCACCACAGCCCATTAACGTCCCGCTGCTGGTCACAGACCTCCACTATCATAGGAGAGAGGGAATTATACTTGGATTTTTAATTGCGTGGAATTCTGACGTTTGTGACGTTCAGAAGTCACAAACATTTTTGTATTTTTGTTTTGATCACATGCACCTGAAATAAATAATTTATCATTTGTCACTAGCAAAATCCAAATAAGTACATATTACTTACTAAATAACGAAATAGTCCTTTATTAGAATTAATAACTTTGCTAAGAAAGGATAAAAGATAAAAATAAGAAACAAAAATCAATAATGATAGTCTTTAGCCATTGTAATATTAGTAATATTAGATTTACAAACTAGATTCCGCGCGGATTAAGGATTTTCGATTCTCGCGGGAACTTTTTCTTTTTCGGGAATCGGGAAATTTTCCGGGATAGTGTCTTTCTCCGGAATACAACCTACCTCAATAACAAATTTCGTCAAAATCGGTTGAAGAAGGGCCGGAAAAGCGTAGCAGACAGACAGACAGACACACTTTCGCATTGATAATATTAGTATGGAAGTATGGATCCTTTTTTTAAGGCAATGAAAAAAATCTTATTTCACGCGGACGCCGCGAGCATCAGCTAGTTATAGATAATTAATTTTGTAGAAGTAAAAGAAACGTCAATGATAGTAAGTTACTATCATTCAGACGTAATCTAGCTAAATCCTAGATTCCCTAGCTTTAGACGTGAGAGTAGACTGCAGTGGCTGTCGTGCTCCGGAGCCTAGACTCGACTGTATTGATGACTGCAGCAGCGGCTCTCTGCTAGTACGGTCGTTATTAGCTAGCTAATTGAATGAATTTCTTCGTCGCGCTCGGGCTTATATAGGGCTCCGCCGCTTCGTTCTTCGCAGAGACACGTTGGTCGGAGCGCACCGAGTGAGATGGTTAGTCGATGTGTGAGCAGGAATGAATTCGATCTGAGCCGCGCGTGCAATGCTTGTTACAGTATTAAGTAAACTTTTCATCATCATCATCGTTGTCGTCGTCATCCTCATCATCCTCATCATCTAAAGACACATATTCTTTAATAACATGTTATATACACTTTAGCCATCTGTTTAAGGTGACGTTAGCTCCCTCAACCAAAAGCTCTTTCACTTCCGCCATCTTGTTTTTTGCAACATCCAAATTGCAATCCAAGTTTGAGCCCAAACCAACTCAATTGGATTAAGCTCACAATGGTAAGGGGGCAATAATAATTGGAGTACCTACAGTAATCCCTTATTCTGCTGCCAACTCGTCCACGACATTTTTACTATATTTATGTTTTTCTTTAGCTATGTCCAATAAATTTACCTTCAACTGCAAATTGATTTAAAACTTAATCAACATAAAAGTGTCGAAAATAATAATTTCAAATTTTCAGTTAAAAAGGTTTGTTACTCATGCGTGGTGTGACCAGTTGTTTCGCTTTGTTTTCCCACATTAATTGTTTCAATATTGATATTTAATAACATTTAACGGATCAGCCTAGCAATCGAAAGAGGTAATAGCTTGTTTACTAAAAAAACTAAAAAAAAAATCTGGGCGTCTGTTGGCCGTCATCCTGATGATCATGTCATTCGACTTACAGCTTGAATGTTCAAATGTGCTCCTGTTACTTCCTATTGCCACTCACGAAAAGTTGAACGAATACTTATAACAACTGGCTGGAAAAAGAATGATATTCAAGCATGGTCAACGTTAAAGAATTTAAATTATGATGAAACTATGTTGAAGGTAAACTTATTGGACATATGTATGTATGTATGTATGTATATAGTTTATTGTACACCACGAATATACAAAAACAACACCCATGTTACAAACAAGAAAACAACAATAAGTAGGTACAATAAGGCGGCCTTATCGCTAAGCAGCGATCTCTTCCAGACAACCTTAACCTTAAGGAGAAAATGAATAAGAAGGTAAAGGGAGGTGGTGCAAAAATAATAATAATTATGATAAACTAATATATACAAAATAATAATAATAGACATACATAAACTAAATAGACATACCAATAAATACATAAATTAGTATAAGAAAGAAAACAATAAAATAAAATAATATGTCGTTACTAATGATAACAAAGAGATAAGTAATAATTTTTAACATACATAGCAAAGCAAAACATAAATATAATAAATAATGTTGTGGACGAGATGCCAGCGAAACCAGGGATCACTGTGTTCCGATTACCCGCTTACCATTGTGAGCTCAATCCGATTGAGTTGGTTTGGGCTCAAGCTAAGGGGCATGTGGCAAAAAACAATAAAACTTATAAAATGGCGGAAGTGAACGAGCTTTTAGTCAAGGGACTGAACAATGTCACCCCAAACAAATGTTATCACATGTTATTAAAGAAGAGGACAAACTATGCTGTATTGACCATTTAATTGACAGGTGTCTGTGACAGTTTCATTATAAATGTCGGTGACGATGTCAAGGACGATGAAAACGATGACGATGATGATAACAATTCATTATTTACAATAAAGTTTAGTATTATTTTAGTTGGATTTTTCTTTATCCTTTCTAATTACTTAAGGACTCTTTCAGTCTTCAGTCGGTAATAAGTATTTGGATCCTGCTTAAGCATGTTATTTACATGTATGCACATTACGTATGCAAATATAAAATGTTCGTAACGTTTGTCACTTGAAATTAAAATAGTGCTCTATTAATTAATTAACAATTTAATTTAAACTAACACTGTTATAAATTTAGTCTTTAGAATCCATAGCATTACTTAAAATTTATTAGAATTTTTACCCTATTTTGTGGGAATTGTTTTAACTATGGTATCCACCAAGAAACGTCAGAATTCCACGCAATTATTAATCCAAGTTTAGAGCATAGATCCTCCACGCTGCTCCAATGCGAATTGGCTTTAACGATTATTATCATGTTAGTGATAACAACCGAGACCGACGGCTTAACGTGCTCTCCGAGGCACGGGGGCGACTCACCGCTAACTTCCTAACTCCGGGCTAGTACTGAGAATTTATAGTCAGAAAACCCCAATACCTATCTAATTATGGCTCGACCGTGGACCATGTAAAGGACTATTTAAACGACAAGGAAGCCTGGCAATAATTTGCTCTAATGTCTCTGATAGTTCCTTAGTAAGAATATTTGTGAGATGGTGATAATAAAAAAAAACAAAACCCGGCTGAGTTTGTTGTGGGCTCTTCTCAGAGGGCGCGTTTGGAACCCTCGTAGCTTTAGTTTTAAGATAACGTTACCCATTATCACCATCATGCTTTTTAAGTAATTTTTAGACGAAAATAAGTGTACCTACAGTGTACCGATATTTAATAAATAAATGACTATGACTATGACTAATAAAAACAAAAACTATACAGGCATAAAAATTTGTTCCAATTTTGGCCTAGGTACATTAATGATATGGTCAAACGTACAAACGTTGCGCATTCATTGGTCAGTAAGGCTGCATTTTCGGTGGGCAGCCGGGCGTAAGTGGATCCGTTGTTGTTTTCTGACCCGGTGACAGCGTCGCTAGTAGATATGAAAAAAAAAATGCCAGTCGTAGGGACTGCCGATAGAAGTGAAAACTTATAAATTTTAGTTTAGCAAAATAATGTAAAATTTTCAAACGCCAATATAAATACGAATATTTAAAATAATTAAAATGTAAACCTCAAAACTAAGGCATTAAAGTTTAAGACCTTTTATCTTCGTAAAAACGCGAGCATGTTGGTGACGTCGAGCAAAAATTTGTTCCAATTTTGGCCACCGGGCCAGTTAAGTTTGACGGACTATATATGTCAATGTATTCGGTGGCGAGCGGATCTGCGACATTGGAGATAAGATAGCGTTTTCCGCTCATGTGGGGTAGTTGACAAGGGCAGATCGGCGTATTCTCGGTCACTGAAAACATATAGTTCACGCGCGAGTTGAATGCAGAGTAAAATGTATGGTGGCACATACATTTACTCTGTATTTCAACTCGCGCGCGAACTGTAACTGCGGAATGCTGCATATTTTTCCGCTCCCGCTCACCGCTGTCCAACGAAAATGCAGCCTTATAGTCGAGCATTTAAAGAAACGCTGCCGTTTCGAAATTGTCTATTATTTTTTCAAATCAAATCAAAGAACGTTTATTCAATTTAAGTAGGTATACTACACATAATGACGTTCGGTTATTTATAACATACTAGCTGACCCGGCGAACTTCGTACCGCCTTAGTATGCAAAATTAAATGTATATTATTCAATATTTCTGAGAGATTTTCTTAATATTTTTTTCCGTAAGAACATTGTCCTAATAATAACAAATACAACAAAAAAAGAATTACTGAAATCGGTCCAGCCATTCACGCGTGATGCCGTGACCAAGGAAAACGGGTTTCATTTTTATATATATAGATACGAGTAACAATATAATAGTGATAATCAGTACGACATCTTAAACTAAAGCTACGAAAATTTTATGTGATGATCATTTCTACGATCTGTTCACCACAGATAAGTACTCGTAGGTACAATAATAAATTAGATTTAGGGCCGTTTGCACAAGGATATTTAAACTGATTTAGTTACATTTTGTAATGCTACAATGCTAAACTACAATATGCATTTGCCAAAAAGGGACAGCATTAAAATATTTAATTAAATCAATTTAAGAGCCCTTGTGCAAGTGGGCCTCAGTCCCTGTCAAACTTATCTGACCCGCAGGGCGACCGCGTATCTTCTGCATCAATCATTGTTACAGTACTTATCAATTGTTGTGATTGGCTGAATTTATGGTATTCTTGCTGCGTCAATGGATTTTGTCCAATAGTGGAAGAGTGTTATCCAATCAGAGGTGATTGCGATGTATCAATGATTGATGTAAAAGATACGCGGTTGCCCTGCCGGTGACAGCGTCGCTAATACGCAAAATAAAATTTTAAAAGACTAACAGGCATAAAAATTTGTGCCAATTTTGGCCACCGGGCCAGATAAGTTAAAAAGGAAGGACTTTTAGTTTTAGAAGGACTGTGCCTATAGTCCGCGCACGAGCGTCGCTTTATATCCACCTCGCTCCCAGCACTAGTTTCGAGCCTGACGCGTGTAATTTTGCGATAGCAGTAGTTGTGCACTTTAAACAACTCTAGGTCATTACTTAAACATTCCATAGGATTCCTCAGAGCTCGCGCGCGGACTATACTTTTTATTTTATTTTTTATTTTTATACAGTTTGTACTTACGAAATAAATAAATTCTTAAAGGAAAACGTGGCGTTTTATTTAACTCCAAAACACATAAATTTAGTCAAAATAAATTGGGCATTTAAAAACAAAAAAATATTCTACACAAAAAATAAATCATATTCATAAAATACAAACGATATATGGACATCAGAACGATATTTCTGCACTGAATTCGTGAAAATCTGCAAACATGTCCTCATAATTGAAATTTCCACTTTCTGTTTTATAAATAAACTTTGGAAGCTTCGCTATCAGATTCTCTTCTGTGTGCGAAACGGTTTTTTCCGCATAAATCTCTAGAACTGCTTTCTTAGTTTCATTTAATTGTAAGATATCTATTGGATTTAAGTTAGCACTTTTCATACATGCAACTTCTTGAGACTTCGATTCGGCCGATTCTGAATTTAAAATGATAACTTTATCATCATCCGAAAGACCGAGTACAGTTTGTCTGTTTAGCTTACACATTTGTACACTACTTGAATATGAAAACAATCTTTTAGGCATTTTGCTAAACACTTTACGTTTGTCTTTGACTTTATGTGGCTGTATCACTACTGCATTGGTCTCGATTGTAACACCGGGTTGCTTAAATTTAGTTTTCAAATTTGAATCCTGAGTTTCAACATCGACGTACTTAGCTTTGTTTGCTTTTAGGTCTTCTAACAGGTTGCAATCAATTTCTTCGTCCCTTTTAGCGTTACCTCGACAACAACATGCCTTTAAATTATTATTTTCACATAAATTTAGCTTGGCAGCAAAATGGCTACAGAGACATCGCGAGGTCTCATTCGTTGATTCGGCGCTATTTAAACTATTGTTATTTTCAGTCGGATGCAATATTTCTTCAATTTCATTAATGCTAGATGTGTTATCTGAGATCGAACTACCAATTTGGTAGTAGTTCGTCATGCTCTCGGAATCCTTAAAGAAGTTAGGTTTCATCGATTCGTATGCTAATTCTTTTGCTACTTCGTGATTGATAGAATCATCTTCGTATGCGCTACTGTCTGAGGTTAGCACCGCTCGCAACATTTTGCGTATTCTCTTCATTTTACTTTTGTTCGGAGATTTTTTTCTGTCACTGGAATCTTCAAAGATTAACTTCAATAACTTCTTTTTCTTCTCTTTGTTGCGTATTGCAGGTAATTTTAAATCTGTCTGATGGATGTCTGAGTGTAACGCTTCTTCGTTGTCGGTCGCAGATAATCCGGTTGCAGATTTTTCGTCAAAAGTGTCAACAGTATTCTCCAAATTTGTTTCGCTAAACTTTATCTGACTAATATCGCTAGGCAAAAGTTGGCTGCCTTCATTCTTAGTTGTATGTGAAGTCACCAATGTTACCGAAAGTTCAGATTTAGAAGGTTTTGCTTCACATTCATTATCTGTAAGATTGATCGGACCTTTTTCTATTAGTTCTTCATTAAGTAATTCTTCGCTAGGCTTAATAATATATTTACTTGTATCAGCAGAATCAGTCAAATTTACTGTTGCTCTGTGTACCGAAAATGTTTGCTGATCTAACACGTCACTATAGCCAGTTGAAACGGTGTGAAACTTTTCAGAAATTTTTCTAGAAAACTCTTCATCAGCACGAAAGTTTTCATATATTCGTTTTGATTTATTAGCACTTTGTTGGTAATTGTTTATTATAATTTTTATGTTAACATCTCTTTTTTCTGCGTCTTCAATTCGATCAACTGATTGCTTTGTTTTATCTTGAAGAGTATAAACATCCTTGGATGCTTGGTTATTCAGTTTTTCATTTTGATCGTCTTTTGGTGTATCACTGCATTTCTTAATATTGACATCTGTTGTTTTATCAGTTTGTTTAAACTTTAAATTTAAATTAATCTCAACAATATTCGAAAGGCTCGTATTGCTTTGAATTTCACAAGATTCTAAATTTTTCTCATTCATAATTTCCGCATTTGTCATTGAAACTCTATGTATTCGGGAGTCTCTATACATGTCCTGTACTAAATGCTTTCTAGCTTGGGCAGTATCCATTTTGTAATCTCGTCTTTCATAAAGCGTCTGGCCATCTTCATCTTGAACTTTTATATTACAACCATCTCTGATTGCTTCAGTACTAGGTGTCTTTGGTTTCGTTCTAATGCTTAAATTTTCTTTTGAATTTAATCTTATTATTTTGCAACTTGGTTTGCTTTCATTCGATAAATTTCGCGGCATTGGCAACTTTCTAAGATGCAGACCACTCATTTTAGATTGGCTTCTAGGATTTGGTGTAGAAGGCTGGCAAAATGGCTGCGGAGGTATTGGTGGTATCGATGGTATAGAGCCTTCCTTCTTTTTTTGTTTTATTTTACGTGGGCAATCAAGGTCACAGTCTCCACTTTCTTCCTTTGACGTTGATGAGTTTTTTTTGCTTACTGGATCTTTTTTGAGACTTATACCAGAGTTTTTTGGTGACAGTTGATTTTTTGGCGGAAAAGGGAATTCCTGACTAGGAGATGGCGATTTTTTGATACTTAGGCAGGTTGGTAAACCACACGATTTCTGTGAATTACAACCACATGGTAGGGTTGATTGAAGTGGAAGGCAAGGTGGTGGAGAAAGCGGAGTAGATTTTGTAGGACGAAGATGACTTCTGGAGAGTGTCGATAATCCTTCCGGATGTGGCATACGACCACACCGAGCCTTTTTCGTTTTAATGTGTAGATTGTTTTTATTGGTACCTTCGGTGGATTCTAAACAGTGTATTTCTTGTTTGGAATTTGAGAAAGAAAACTTTGAGCGATGAGGTGTACAATGATTCGAAAGATGAGCTAAACAAGGAGGTGATGGAGGGCTTACTGCTGGCGATGATAGACATGGAGACGAATGTTTTGTGAAACACGCTGGTTTCTTTAGCTTTGAACATGAATCTTGACAAGGTTTTTGTTGGGAGCTTTGCGATCCAAATTTTGTGTAAGTAGCTGGATTTGAAGGATGCATTGAGCCGGGAGGTGATTGGGGACTTGTTTCCAGCAATGATGCACAGTGAGACGAATCTTTTGTTGAACATGGTGGTTTCTTTAATTTAGAACATGAATCTATACAGGTAGGCTTTTGTTTAGAACGACCAGCAAAAAATCTGGAAAATGAACGAGGTTTTGAACTTGCAGCAGGAGGTAAATGGGATGGTGAATTACGAGGTGATTGAGGAGGGGAATTGCGAGGTGAGACGAAAGAAGGAGATGAATCTTTTGTTGAACACGGAGGTTTTTCTTGTTTCAAACATGAATCTATACATGGAGCTTTTTGTTTAGAACAACGAGAAAGAAATCTGGAAAGTTTTGTAGTTGGAGGCAGCTGGGGAGGTGATTTTTGTGGAGGAGGTGATAGAGGTTTTTGCGGGGAAGTTGGTGGTGAGCATTTTTTACGACTAGGTAGACGTCTAGAAATTGAACGAGATTGTGAACTCGGTGGCATAGAAGGATGCGAAGTAGAGCTTCCTCCCAAGTAGGAGGCGCAAGGAGGTGGGATCGGCGGGCAAGCAGGCTGACAGGGTGAAGGTGGACCTACAGGGCAAATTGGTGGCGGTGGTACAAGACAAGTAGTGGGAGCCTGTTTCAAACACGGTGGTTTCTTTGTTTTCGTGCATGTGTCTAAACAGGGAGGAGGTAACATATGGCACCTTGGTTCAGGCATAACCAAAGCGTGTTTACTACATGGTGCTGGTGTATTGCATTTGTTACACCTTTGTACTCCCTGAAAAGACATAATACTTTCACCTATTTTCTTAAAGTCCTTTAAAGATACATGTTTCTTTATCTTTTTCTTATTTTGGTTGCTGTGATCACAAGTTGATACATTAGACAATTTTTGCGCAAATTTATCAAAAATACTCGGCTTCGACAATGGCTCCAACCCTTGATTCGTACACCAGTCAGCGTTAACTTTACTGGCTGCATAAATTTTACGCCGTTTGAAAACTTCCACGGAATCTTTTGGTAAAACTCTTTTGATTTCTGCTGCTACTATCTGTGGATCATTCTTCTTTAATTTGTTAAAATAAGTGGATGTTGTATCATCACCTTTCGAATCCTCAATAATCATACACTGACTGCGTGATGAGGTCGTACGTGAGGAAATTATAGCAGAGGCTTGATAGTCATCGTAAATGTTGGGACAGGATTTAGAACCATCGCATGGATTGTTGAAGCTATTCAAAGAGTTATTATCCGAAGAAGCTCGTAAGTTTGAGTCGCTGATGCACCAAGAATATAAATCCATACCGAGTGGCACCCAGTGGCGATAGTAATCTTGCAAATAGTGCTCAGCTAATTCACATTTCTTCTGGGGTAGTATTTTATGCCTAGATTCGTCGTCTGTCATTTCGTCTTGCATTCTTAATCTGCGAAAGAAAACAGTTTTTAATTACTTGCTTCAATTCACCTACAAGTAAATATTATACTAATCTCCACAAATAGAAATTGCCTTTGCATTTTACGCATTCTTTTATTTATAACTATATAATACAAATATGAAAATCTATTTTTCTTTCAAATATTTTATTATTTTTGTATTTCAAATAGGATATTACAGTCGACTTACATTGGTTTTTGTATATCCCTGTTATGTGTGTGCTGTGTAATTATCCCAACGCTTATGACGTCACATCGTTTAGGCACGTAAACATTGCTGCCCTGTACTACAACATCTCTATGCAGCAGTGGTGTTTTTATCTCTTTTTCTAAAACATTCGTTTCCTTGTCCTCGTTTTGATTAACATTAACTATAACGCGAATATCATTTTCATTATCACCGGTGTCCATTTTACGATCGTTTTTTTGCTTATTCAAATAATATGAACTCGATTTTGCTGTCTCATATTCTACAATATTAAAAACTTGTTCATCACTTGATTGACTTTGCTCATCTTCGCTACTATTTTCCAAAAAATACCCCTTTGGAATATCTATTATGATATATTCAGAACTTTTGGCTGAATCGTCCTTTAAAAAATTCTTAGAATGAAGGACGAGTTCTATTTTTTGAGAAAATGCTTTTGATTTGTCTATAAACCACTTTTGATCAGAAAAAGAGACCTCTATGTCGTTCTTGTTTTTTGGTTTCTGTATTTCTATAGATTTATCTGTCATCATTTTCGGTATCATCCAAGCTTGAATAGTTTGTTGCATAAAGTTAATTTGTTGACTCTTCGCTTGATAATATGGAAATTCTACCGTTGTTGTAGTTGGTACAGTAGTAGTGCTCATTTCACTCCTAGACGTAAAAAGAATGCCCGTATTTTTGTAGACGCATTCCATCAATTCAAATACGGTACTGCTACTAGTCGCGTACATTTCGTTATTCCATCTAATTTTGACACTGTTACGCGAATCATTTTTGTTATCTAAACACCTTTTTAACCATGCTTTTCTTAACGTACCGTCATAATTGTCTAGGATTGGTTCAGTTTTTGTTCTGGTTGGTTCAGGGGTGAATTCATTAGCTGCTCCAATTCTAATCGTTAGACCGTCTCCAACTTCGCATCGACCCGCTGTTACACCTTTCTTTGACTTGTAAGGTTGCTTTGCTTTCTCTTTATTCTTCCTCTTAAAGAATGAAAACTTTTTGCCCTCTTTTTTGTGCGTTTCCATGACTTCTTCTTTTGGGATTATAAGTTCTACTTTCTTCTTCTGTTTCGTAGTTGGCTCTGGCGTTGCGTAAGCGGGAGTTTTGTTGTAGCCATTTTCCTCAAAATCAAATTTCTTGCCCCATAACTTAAACATGCCTTTTACATCCTGGCAATCACTATCAACGGCGTAAGTTGACCAATGCGAGCTTCTTTTTTTACCAGTCACAGATCTCCTATGAGAAGTTTGTGGTGCATCTTCGTTACATTTATTTAAAGGTGATGGAACTGGGCAATATATTTTTGCATCCGTATACGATCTCGCTTCTAAAGATGGAGGATCAGATGTTATCGACACGTCTTTTTTACTTAGTGTACTATTTTGACTGCTTGATTTAATCACAATGCTTTGTTCTACGGAACCTTCTTTTTTACTCAAGCCACGTCTCAAAGCTTCAAATCGTCTTCGCAATGATGCGCTTGTGCAGTCATGAACTGGATGAACTTCTGATATGGCCTTGCCTTGCTTTGATATCTGTGAAAACATTTTTATATATTCCCTTTCCAATTTATTTTCTATCATCGAATCAATAGAAGTTTTGCTGTGTTTGAATGAACTGGGGTTTTCTAAGTTATGAACATGTTGTACGAGCGAGTCTGATGAAAAGTCTTTCGCATCATTCACAGCTGTTGCTGGTGTTGATTGCCACTTACTGGTATTTGGTTCTGATATCTCATTTCTTTTGTCCACTTGTGTAGTTTGTACTAAAGTTTCTTGTGGTAATGTTGTGCCTTGTTCTTTATTAATTTTATCTCCTCTGGCATGTTTCCGTCCCATTACTATATTAACGACTGGGTCTGGTATAATGCAATGGTTATCAATGTTTTTCTTCTCTTCGAAACTAGTCCTTTTTGGGCTTGTGGATCCTGATTTAGTTTTACAAATAGGAGACAATTTCTCGCTTAGTACATTTACGTTATATTCCATCACACCTCCCACACATTTTGACGAAGTTTTCTTTTGGTCATAATAACTGCTAGGGCCATTATCTGTTCTCCCTGGAAATTAAAGAAAAAAATTAATAAATATACTTATATTGTGTAAAACAAATCAAACATTAATCATTCTATACAGTATTAATTAACAGCACAGCACATTCAGAATTACAAAAGAATATGCGATCTGCACGATAGGCCAACTAGAAACCGCCATAGGCTCGTGACTCCATCGCTCCGCCTCACGAAAGTCCGAAGGTCGTTCGTGGGAATGAGCATTCTATTCTTTAACAAAATTCCACTGCCTATTATAAACTTGCCTTTACACAAGTTTAAGAAAACCATTAAAAAAATGCTCCTGAAAAAAGCTTATTATACTGTCGAAGATTATATAAATGATAAAAGCGCATGGATTTGACTCGCTCCAGCAATGCTCAGGACTGCTGTTACTTATGTATCTTTGGATTAATGCAATTGTAAATATACTTTATTTTTTCAAAAGAGCAACCACCGAGTTTCTTGCTGGTTCTTCTCGGTAGGAACGGCATTCCGAACCAGTGGTAGAGTCATTCGACTATTCCTAAGCACTTGTAAAAAGTCTATTTGAATAAAAAATATTTGAATTTGAATTTGAATTTGAATTTGAATGTGAAAGTTTGGATGTTTGTTACTCCTTTAGAGCTCAATTTCGTGTATCCATTCTCATACGTTTAGGGTATCGTACATACCCAAACGTATGAGAATGGATACACGAAATTGAGCTCTAATTCAATCCAGTTATGGTTTATTTTACTTTGAAGCCGAACTTTAACGATTGGATCGGCAATCCTTACATGATTGCACCTTAGGCTTGGAAAAGAGTAGTGTCTGCCCTGTGCCCCGAAAGAGGGATATAGGACTGAATGATGACGATCGAACATATCGATTTTTGATTAACGCTAAACTGAACTGCACTGCATTCGTATCTGCTAAAAGAGTTTCGCACTCGTCCAGCACTGAATAAACTCAAACTCATATTTTTTTTGAGAATTCTTGCAATAGAAAAACAGATCAGATGCAGAAACATAATATTTTTTGGGGTTGAAGAAGGGGAAAAATCGTATGAAGAATTAGAAAACAAAATACTAAATATTGTAAAAATGGAAATAAACGTGGATTGCAACAGAAATGATATTGAGATAACGAGAAGGATGGGGAAGAAAGCGGAAAATAAAATAAGACCCATTGTAGTGACTTTTACAACCTATGGAAAAAAGGTTTCTATCCTAAAAAACAAACAGCAACTTAAAAACAAGAACATTTACTTGAAAGAAGACTACCCACAACAAGTGCTGGAAACAAGAAAACAGTTACAAGACCAATTAATTCAAGCACGCAAGGAAGGAAAGATTGCATATCTACGCCAGGATCGGCTTATAATACATGAAGCAAATAAAACTCGATCGAATACGAAAAGTATGAATAACCCAAATTCTAGAAAAAGAGAATTAGAATCTACCCCTCCAAGTCAATTTAATAATCCATATGTACAAATAAGTCAACCCTCATCGAGCTACCACAAGGCGAAAAAGAATAAACAAAAAAATTATACCCTGAAAAATGGACAAAGCTCGATGAATAGCTTTCTAGAGAAACGTAACGAAGAATTAATACAACCACAAGTTGCCCCTATAACACTCACCGATGAGTCCGAAGAATAACAATTACCACGGCTCCTCCAGTATATAAGAAATTCCACTGCCGAATCAACACAATCAACGTTAAAAACAGCAAATAAAAAGAATAACAACTCCTACAAAACAAGCCTCCCAACCCGGTTGGTCACCGTGGGAGCGCTAGACCAGCACCCACCAGTCCTAGAAAATACAATCACAAATAATAAAAAACAAAAAACAAAACAGGATAGTGCACTCTATATATTAAGCATGAACGTTAGAACACTAAAAAGCGATGAACGATTAATGGAATTAGAACAAGCACTTCAAAAAGTGCGATGGGATATTCTTGGTCTATGTGAAGTTCGCAGACTAGGGGAAAGCATAGAGGAAAGAGATGATTATATATTTTTCCATATTGGGGAGACAAAAGGCCACTATGGAGTAGGATTCTTGGTCAAAAAGTATCTCAAGAAAAGCATTAAAGAATTTATAGGGATATCAGAGCGCATAGCCGCAATAAAAATAGACATTCCGACCTTGGGTACATCAACAATCATCCAAGTACATGCCCCGACTGAAGATACAGACAAACAGAGAAAGGAAGATTTTTATAGTAAACTACAAGAGACGCTAGATAATAACTTGGACAAAAATATTTTCGTAATGGGAGATTTTAACGCCCAAATCGGAGTACCCTTTATGAATGATGATAAAATAATGGGCCCATATTGTCATGGTGTTTGTAATGATAATGGAGAGAACTTGATCCAGTTCGCAAGAAGTAATAACATGGCTATAATAAATACATTCTATAATAGAAAATTACACCGAAAATGGACCTGGATCTCTCCAGATGGAAAAACAACAAACGAAATAGATTTTTTCTTAAGCAATAACAGGAAATTAATCAAAAACTTTAAAATACTAAATAATTTTAATTTCTTTTCTGACCATAGATTGTTAAGGGCTGAAATAATTTTGAAACCGCAAAGAAAAGCGAGACAGACCTTCTCAAACTGCACTACAACAACGTTTGGAAAACAGGAAAGTCTATTAATCAACAGAGAATTGCAACAATGGAAACAAGAAAATAACTTCCCTAAAACAATAGACGCTATAAATGAGATACAAGATAACTATAATAACTTTGAAGAAAAGCTTAAATCCATACAAAGATCTATTACCCAGAAATCGACCAAGAAAAAAGATATACCAAAATGCGTTATAGAATTAATGGAACGGAGAAAAATTTTGATAAAAAATAGAAAGAAGAACAGGAAAGAGATCAACGAAATTAGCAAGAAAATAAATAGACACTCCAGACAAAAGAAACGAGAAAAGAGAGCAAAACTTATACAAAAATATATAGAGTCATCCGGTGCTATCAAAAAAGCATACAGAGAATTAGATAGAAAAACACAATGGATACCTAAAATTCAAAATAAAGAAAAAAGACATATCAGTCATAGAGAAGGGATTCTATCAATAGCTACATCATTTTACGAAAACTTATATAAATCTAGCCAAAATACAAACGAACACATTGACCTAAATGAAGAAGATGAACCGATACCAAAAATCTTGCCAGAGGAAGTATCAAATGCTTTATCATCACAAAAAAACAATAAATCACCAGGCGAAGATGGATTCTCCAATGAGCTTCTTAAATCGGGAGAACCTACAATTAGTGACATTCTATGCACAATTTTCAACGCCGTCTTATATAGCGAATATATACCCACGCAATGGTCTCGCTCAATAATAAAATTACTACATAAAAAAGGGGATAGAAGTGACATTAACAATTATCGTCCCATTAGTTTGAGTTCCAATATATATAAAATATTTTCCAAAATAGTCCTTAAAAGAATAGAGAACAGACTTGATGAAAATCAGCCTTTAGAACAAGCTGGCTTTCGAGCCAGTTTTTCAACTATTGATCACATACATACGCTAAATCAAATAATTGAAAAGTATAATCAATACAATAAAACAATATACGTTATATTTATTGACTACTCTAAAGCGTTTGATAGTCTGGAACATGATCAAATCTGGAAGGCACTGTTAGAACAAGGGATCCCTACCAAATATATACGTATAATAAAAAATATTTATTTGAATAGTAAGGCCAAAATTAAATTAGAAAGTGAAGGAAAATGGTTTAAATTATCTAAAGGAGTCAAACAAGGGGACCCTTTATCGCCAAAGATATTTAATGCAGTGCTGGAAAACGTTTTTAGAAAATTAAATTGGACAGAAAAAGGGATAAAAATAGATGGCAAATACCTAAATAATTTGAGATTTGCGGATGACCTTGTATTACTTTCTGAGGACCCTGTCACGTTAGAATCAATGTTAAATGATTTACTAGAAGAAAGTAAAAAAGTAGGCCTACAGATGAACGTACAGAAAACCAAGGCAATGACTAACAGCATACAGGAATGCATTAAAGCTAATAATATGGAAGTAGAATATGTTGAGGACTATATTTATCTCGGAGAAATTGTGTCAACAAAAGACTCGATGAATAAAAAAGTCGAAAGGCGAACTACAAATGCGTGGAGTAGGTACTGGATGCTAAAAGAAGTGATGAAATCCAAAGAAATGCCGATGAAACATAAACAAAAAGTATTTGACAGCTGTGTACTGCCTATACTAACATACGGTGGCCAAACCTGGGCATTAACGAATAAATTAGAGCAGAAGTTAGCAATATGCCAACGGGCGATGGAACGAAGCATGTTGCATGTCAAAAGATCAGATAAAATAACTAATGAAAACCTAAGAAAAGAAACCAAAATACTAGATGTCCGAGGAAAAATCAGAAAACTAAAGTGGAAATGGGCCGGACATGTTTGTAGGCAAAAACAAGATAGGTGGGCAAAAAGAGTAACAGAATGGTATCCTAGAGATGGAAAAAGATCGAGAGGAAGACAAAGAATAAGATGGAGCGATGATTTTGTGAAATTGATGGGAGCAACATGGCAAAGAGTAGCGCAAGATAGAAACACATGGAAACGACTGGAGGAGGCCTTCGTCCAAAGGGCGTACTGAAAATGAAAAATGAATCACAGTGTAATTAGCTTAGACATTAAGTAGTAGAATAAGTTTTTGTTATATGTAATACTATAATTGTAATACTATAATATGTAAGATAGATGTAAGTTAAAATAGTGAATGTAAATAATACTTTTGTAGATTTTCAGTAAATAAAGGCTTTACTATTACTACTACTACTACATATTTTTTTATTCAAATAAACTAGGTTTTAAATCGTCGAGTGAATCTACTACTGATTCGGAATGCTATTCCTTCCGAGACGAACTAGCGAGAAACTCGGTGGTTGCTCTTTTTCAAAATTCATTTACAATTATATTAATGTGTAGGTACCTACATGAGTAACCGATGTCCTTAGCATTGCTGGAGCGAGACAAATCGATGCTCTTTTATCATTTACCTAATCTTCAACAGTATATTAAGCATTTTTCAGGAGCATACTTTTAAATACATTAATATGACGATGAAGACTCACGTATAAAAGATGTAAGGTCTGAAGACCCAACTCCTCTATCTTCTGTGTCAGGTAAGTATATCTTTCGTATTCTTTTCTTCGGCACAGTTTTAGCATTCCCTACTCCAACATCTGTGAAACCTCTCGCACTTGTATACCTCTGTGACCTGTAGACTTGACGTGACGTATTAAAATATTTGTATCCTTCTCTCTTAGTCTTTCTACAGGTACATATGACTGTATCTCTATTGTTATCGTACTGGCATGCAAAGTTTTTACCTGCGTAGTTTGTTGCTAAGTAATCATTTTCATTTTGAACAACTCTATTCGTAAACACATCGTATTGATGATTTAAATCACCTTTTATATAATGAAGATTGTCTCTATTGCTATCGTATTGACATGCAAAGTCTTTACTTGCGTAGTTTATTGTTGCTAAGTAAACTTCTTCATTTTTATCAAGTCTATTCGTATACACATCGTAATTACGATTTAAATTACCTTTTATATCATGTGAAGTTACATAAACAGCTTTGCTATATTTCATTTCCTCTTGTTTATCATTATTTTTGTCTTTGTTTACATTTTTTTATTAACAGTATGCAAAAAGTATATATGCGGTTTTACTTTATTATCTTATTATTTTCGTTGAATAGTTCTAAAAGTAAAGTCACTAGGAGATTTAAAATTAAATTTTCCAAATATTTTTAACTTTTAAATGCCGTAATAAGCTTCCATATTATTTTAATTGTCATTGTTATCAAATTGACGTTGGTTAGCAGCAGAATCTTTTTAATTAGTTAGAACTCTTTACTTTGTTAACTTTATTTTCAAAAGTTTCCTTTGTGAATGGAAGTATATTAAAGTTTTTCTTAGAATTCACACAGTTAAAAGGTACCTAAGGTAGGTAATGTACCTCTAGTTTTTGTTGAATATGATCTGAATAATGATAAAAAATTTAAAGTATGATTAAATAAAGATCTTTTTGATTTTGTTCTCGTACAGAACATAAATTATACGTTTATTCCTAGTATATAGTGTATTATCTATGTTTATGGTAGCTAGAGATGTCAAGTCAGTGTGCCCATTTATTGTTTGCAGGCTATTTGTAGATATAAAAGATCCAGCTTTGTTTTTTACCTTTTATCTTATTTATAAACCTATTGTAAAATTTTGTTTTGTATGTTATTATTATTCCTATCTGAATTGTAAAATTCACTAAGTTTACAATTGGTAATTGCGGCACGTTTGATCACCTATTTCTAGATTTACTACCTCATAGCCTATTTTAGTGGATTAAATAGTGGAACCACTGGATTTTACAAATAATGTTTTATAATTACATAAACTTTATTTACAGGATTACCAATGTACACGTTCATATGATATTAAATAATAATTACAAAACCGTTGAGATCGATATAACAACATATAAGACGAATCAACGTGCCAACAACAACAAAAACCATATTTCTAAGGCAATGAATGAAAATATCACAGAGAGGTACAGGAAATGCAATCAAAATAGATTCATCTGTTCCATATGTTTGAACAAAAAAGCATCACAAGAAGACAACAGAAATAAAGAGTGTTGTAAACGAAAATCAAAATCTTGTCCTATTTGTCAGAAACCCTGTGAAACTGATGAAATTAAAAATGGGCATAAGAAAAACGAACACAGAGATAAAGAAGATAAAGCTTCAAAACTTGACAATATAAATATAGATACCAACGGCAAGAAAGTTCAAACATCCCAAACAGATGTTACCAAAGGTCTGACCCTACTCAACGAAGTCCTAACTGTGTTTCAAACTAAAAAACAATTCGAATCTAAAAAGGATCCTACAAGTAAAACTGTTATATTTAAAGACGCAAGCGTGGAAACGGAAATACAGAAACCTAAATTAACCATCAGTAAAACGTTTCTTTACTCCATAGGAGAAAACGACGAAATCCACAAAAATGGTAAATTTTCAATAATAAATTCTCAACCAGAACCTATTATAAAATCACAATTTTCGATAGACTTGAAGCACAAATCTTCATCAATACCGCAAATGAAGTTAGAAGAACTCAAACAATCCTTGAAAGAGAAAACGAAATCCAAAGATGCTATTGAAGAAGTAAATAGAATGTTTGCGACGGTTCGAAAATACGAGCTGGGAGAGAGTCTAGATGATTCCAACAGGCCAATGATTAGAAGCGGTCCCAGAGTGTTGCCTGTTGTTAAAACAAACACCCATAATTCGGGAATTAAAAATACTAGAGCAGAGAAAAAGAATTGTTGTCATTGCCAGAATAGTTATCACATGTCTAGTGGTGATTCCGTGCAAGAGTTTTGCTATAAACAAGAAACATGCGATAGCTGTTGCAAAACTCGTCGTCATAATATACATCGGTACGCCGAGAAAGTTTGCGAGCACTGTTGCAGTAGTAATAAAGATTGCAAGCATTCTATGGACGATAATCATGGATAATAATCTGCCATATATTTTCGTTTCCTGTATATGTACCAATTTACCAAATTTTGCTGCAATAAATGTCCTCCAGCAGATAATTACTGGGACCTTTCCACTATTATGTATGGTTCAAGCTACTAATGGCTCTTTGACTCATAATTTTATGTCGTATTAGGTACTTTTCTGGTTATTTTATTTTTTATAGTGATTTTCGTTATACTATTATTTTTTAACAATATACTGCTAATAAGTAACTCAACATGTTTTATTATTCCTTTAAATAAAATGAAAAGAATTAATTAAACGCGTTTATTGCAACTAAATACTTAACAAATCACATTAATAAAGTAAAATTAGAAATAAAAACTGTCTGAAGAATACTTCATTTTGTCGCTTCTGAAACAAAAAAAAAATCAAAACTTTAATTATTTAGTAGCTTAGTTCTTAAACATGCACGGTGCGTAAATTACCCGTAGTCCCATCGACTCGATGGGTCAAACCAGTGGGACCACGTGTAAACGCTCAATTTATGAAGGAGGACGTATGGCCAACGACCTCAATTTACATAGACGGGCCCTATCAAACAAAGAATGTGGACCTCTTTTACTAACGCCATCTAGTCTGACAGCGCTATGGTGGGGACAAGGACAGGGTTATACAGGTGTGGAGCGCGCTCTTCAGGTCAGACGCCCAATTTTTTTCTATGAAAGGGTTTATGTTACTCACATAGGTCCATCTCGTTAATTTTAAGTAAAGCCTGAGCCAAGTCAAAGTACGCTCTATAGATCTCAGTTTGAGAGGCACGCACACTGGCAATGTGCATACACACAAGTAAAGTTCACGCGCGCTCGTGAAGTGAGTTCACAAACGCATTCCCTACATTTGCATTGCTACCAGAATACAACTAGACCAGCATCTTGCTATTGCGATAGAATCCAGGAATAGCAAAGATATGTGTAGTAAATTTTATTATTACCTATTTTCTCCATATTTGATTCGATTTCGCTCTAGTTTCTCGCTGTGAGCTCTCTCCCATCCTTTCGGACTATCTTGACTGAAAGAAAAACAACATTGTAATTTTTAACCAATCACAAATTGCCTTCCATATTGCCAACATTGTATTTAGTTACCCATCACGTAATGCCTTGCCTACATTGTAATTAGTCACCAATCACATATTGCCAAATTGTAATTAGTCACCAATCACATATTGCCAAATTGTAATTAGTCACCAATCACATATTGCCAACATTGTAATTAGTAACCAATCACATATTGCCTTGTATATTGCCAGCATTAATATTCGTGTACGAAATTTGCTTCCTCTTTTCTGAATTACACAGCAAGGATATCGAATGCCCTTCCAACTACCGTTTTTCACTCGACCTCCCTGGCGCAGTGTCGAGCGCTATTGTCTTAAAACGTGGGGGGACCCGGGTTTGATTCCCGGCAGGGTCAATTTGAGAATTTATAATTTCTGAATTTTCTCTGATCAGAAATGTTTTTTCGTTTTCTCGAAATGTTGTGAATCGCCTAGTAGGAGGCTTTAGCCATGGCTAGTTACCACCCTACCGGCAAAGACATATCGCCAAGCGATTTAGCGTTCTGGTGCGATGCCGTGTAGAAATCGATTAGGCATTACGGATATGGGTTTAATATAACTGCCATACCCCTAACAGGTTAGCCCGTTACCATCTTAGACTGCATCATCACTTACCTTCAGGTGAGATCGCAGTCAAGGGCTTTCTTGTAGTGGAATAAAATAAAGAAATAAAGTAGAGAAAGAGAAGTACTCACTCTCCTAATCCTAAATTGAAATACGGTCCCTCACTAGATCTATTTCCTTTATTATGATCAAACTCTTTAGTCAAAACCTTTTTTATCGTGTTTGTAGAATCAACAAATTTACACATGCATTCGTTCAGAGTCTCCATTTTCTCCAAAAGAACATTCTTATCTGAACTCTCTAGTGGTACATCAATTAGTTTTTCAATTCCTTTTGATATTTCATGGCAATGGTTTAAATCTTGTATATCGTCCATTTTTAAGTCTGTATTAGTTGATGTGTGCTTCAGGATATTAATTTTCGGAGTGACAGTTTCTATAACGAATTCTCCGTTTTCTATGATATCGTCTGGCGGTTTGTAATATGGTTGTCTTATACCATAGATTAGGGCTGGTGAGTCTTCAGATAGACCATCTCTGGTTTTAGCCATGACTAATTTTAGTAGGTTTTCTAGACCGATTTTATGGTCGTTCAGGAGATGTCTGTCTAAGATTGTTATTCTGAAATTTAAAAATTATTGTTATATCAGCATCATCATTAATTTGGTACAGAGCTTAGGCTGACATAATATCAAGATAAATCTGTCTCAATTTAACGGAGCATTTACCGGTGTGGGGCAGCCATTCCAAAATCTTGGGATCCGAACGTAATCTCTTATCGAATATTGTACCCCACCACACCCACACATTGCCACTTCAACTTCGCAACTCAAATCAGATTTCATCGCATACATATTCGTCTTAGTAACATAATACAGTCTGTCTAACATTTCTTACCGTTGTTGTCATAAGACTTAAAAGGACTAAGCCCTTCGAGTGTGTAGTGATTAAGTGAAGTGAAAGTGTAGTACTAAGTGCAATGCAAAGAACACAAGAACAAAGTGTCTCATAATATAATCTAGCGTAAACTATAAGATAAGTCAATGGACCAATTCTAAGATATAATTTTAATAAAATTTCATCTAAGAATGGGTACTAAAAAACTTAAATACTAAGTATAAGTTTAGGTTGAAATAATGTTACTCATTAGGTTTACTTATAGGCTAGATCGTATCCTTAGTAGGGTACCAACTGTTGTTAGTACTTTATGATTTTAAAAAAAACCTTTGCTTTTCGATACGTACCGATCAGAATCAAAAGAGCACAAGTGGCATGCGAAGGTCTCCTTCTGATCCCGGAGTGACTCGATAACTCCGCTCACGCTTGACCCTAATTCCTTCATTGCTTTTGACGTACACTCGCTTTGACCTGATATATCCTGGAAACAGTAGACCACAAAAAGTGAGTTTTTTTGTATCCACTATAAGTTAGCCCTTGACTGCGATCTCACCTGATGGTAAGTGATGATGCAGTCTAAGGTGGTAGCGAGCTAACCTGTTAGAGGTATGGCAGTTATATTAAACCCATACCTCTAGTCGGCTTTTACAGTCTACACGGCATCATACCGGAGTGCTAAATCGTTTGGCGGTACGTCTATGCTGGTGTCTTAAAAATATTTATATTTTTTGCCAAAACTCTGATAGGGAGGCTTTGCTAATTACCTACCTATTCTGCCGTTGCGCGTTGTGGCTAATTCGGTTTAACACAATCTCTAAACTAAACTAAAATGGCACCTCTAAATTTAGTTCTATTCCTTTCTGCAGGGAGTATAAATAATATAATATTGATAACCCTTTCATAAGGTTAGCAATATTTTAATGCTTTCATTTTAATTTAGTTTAAAGATTGTGCACTACAGAATTAGCCCCATTCACTAGGTCTCTATGTAACTATCAAATAAACTATGATACCAACATTAAAATTATGCGTATGATCAGCGCCCTCTTCCGGGTGTGCGAAGAGAATCTTGCTGCGGCAGATGCGCGCGCGCAGCTTGTCGAACAATCGCGTCGCTGATGACGTGCGTGCTGCCACTGGCGCAACATATATTATGGCGTTAGTTATTCTAATTATTACCATTCTTCAACTATTGATATAGTAAACAAAATATTATGGTAAAAATTTAATGAAGTAATTAAAATAAGTATAGGAAATATATGTTATGAAAATAAAAATAAACAACTAATGCTTAGGTAGGTACATATAAGTATTCGATTGAATTACTAATAAATTAATAATTGTATTATAATATTACTAAGTATTATTTGATATAATATTATATTTAATAATTTGACGGAGCACTCAGGTGTCTGAATTCAGGGCCGCTCGACACTATATGTAGAAAAAAAATACAGTCATATCGAGTCAATTTTCTGAAAGGCTGAGCCTGAAACTTGATCAATTCTTTGAATTATACCCTGTACTTGAACAACAAATACTAAAGTTAGATAAATATTATAAGGAAACAAAATTATTTAATTTTTAATGAGCTTCAATATTTTTAGCAGAACTTCACAATGATGTCAATAGATGGCGCTCTGTAAAAGTTTATTCCTTTATGCTTACAAATAATAAACTACCTAGTACCTATCTTATGAATACCGCGAGGTCTCAATTCGGGGCGAACTACTAGTTTAGGTATAATCGACTGTATGTAAGTTGAACCAAAATGGCGGTCGTTTGCGTAGGTGCATTGTACTACCACTGTAATATTGTACTACACCTACAGAGCCGAGCAGAGCATGCGCGGGGCGCGAGGGGTATGGCCTCGCGGCGGCGCCCCTTATACCGCACTTCGTTTGACACCCAAAATCTGTTTCTGCGCAGAGTTCAACTTACGCCGCGGCTACTATACCTACCTACGGCCAAACTCTCATTCTCAGAGGAGCCTCAGATTAAACGTGCTCAGTACTTAGTTGGCTGATGGTGCGTTGACTATGGTGATTAATAGCTTTACTAGTCTGTAATATTATGTGGATACTCACATTTTAGTCGCTTATTTTCTTTGACCGGAGAAAACGATCGTTCTATGCGCGCTGATCGAGGTACTGTGTTGGATTTCTCCTGTAACTGAACATGGAAATAATGAAGAGAACGACGTCATAGATGAAAGAAATAAGCATTTTATTACGTCCATTGTACTGCGATTTTTTTTTAAATCCACTACAAGTTCTAAGCCCTTGACTGCGATCTCAGATGGTAATAGTGATGATGCAGTCTAAGATGGTAGCGGGCTAACCATTTAGGGGCATGGCAGTTATATTAAACCCATATCGGCTATATATGATCGGCTTCGGTAGGGTGGTAACTAGCCACGGCCGTAGCCTCCCACCTGGGAAAATTCAGAAATTATAAAAAAAAATATATAAAAAATATAAACACTTATTATAGGAAAGAAAATAATCTATACTTCTTACTTCTTACTAATATTATAAATGCGAAAGTTTGGATGTATGGATGTATGGATGTATGGATGGATGTTTGTTACTCAATCACGCCCCAACGGCTGAACGGATCTGGATGAAATTTGGCACAGAGATAGATTATAGTCTGGAATAACACATAGGCTACTTTTTATCCCGGAAAATTAAAGAGTTCCCGCGGGAACCACAAAACCTCGATCCACGCGTACGAAGTCGCGGGCGTCAGCTAGTATATTATAAATGCGAAAGTTTGGATGAATGAATGTATGGATGGGTGGATGTTTGTTACTCAATCACGCCAGAACGGCTGATCAGATCTGGCACAGAGACAGATTATAGTCTGGAATAGCACATAGGCTACTTTTTATCCCCGAAAATTAAAGAGTTCCCGCGAGAACCATAAAAATTCAAACAACGCAGATGAAGTCGCAGGCATCAGCTAGTGTAAGTCTAAGAGCAAATAGATTTAGCCGCGACTTCAAGGCTATTTCATCCCGGAGAATTAAGGGTTCATGCAGGAATTAAAAAAAAACCGGCCAAGTGCGAGTCGGACTCGCGCACCGAAGGTTCCGTACCTGTAGTAAGTATAAAATTATTCAAAAAATTTTTATTACATGATGTAACTAAAAAATGCTTTTCGCAATTTTTCCATTATCTGTGCTATAAAACGTTGCTTCGTACCAAATATTTTTTTTTATTGCGTGATAGGCTTGCGCTTGACAACAATCATGCTTAGTGCAAAGCAATGATGAGGTCTAGGTTGGGACGCGCTTGCCTAGAAGATGCCTATTCACTCTTGCCTTGAAGGTACTTAAGTTATAAGTGGCAGGAAACACGTGCGCTGGAAGGGTGTTCCACACCCTAGCGGTTCGTATCAGAAACGTCGAGCAAAAACGCTTCGTGCGAGCAAATTGGACGTCAACCACATAAGGGTGCCAACGCTCACGGTTTCTCGCTGTTCTGTGGTAGAACGGAGAAGGAGGAACAAGGTTATGAACAAATTTCAAGATTCTGAGTTCACGGGAAGTACCCTGTGGGTTTTGATTCCCTAGCGAGTATCGAAAATTTGCAGCATAAATGGCTGTATCTTTTGATTGCATTGGCTTAGAAGTTTGATTTCTTCACAGCTCCAAGGGCCAGTAGACCTAAGTATTTGATATGAATTTCAGCTTGATACTACCATGCGTTCCTGAGAGGAAGGGTCTTGACAGACAGACAGACGGACAACAAAGTGATCCTATAAGGGTTCCGCTTTTCCTTTTGAGGTACAGAACCTTAAAAACTCATTAATGCCGACGAAGTCGCGGGTATCGTCTAGTAGTTCCTTTATAAGTTAAAAAAAAGCTTACGCTAATATCAGCCGATGCAGTAGCTTCGTGGTGAAGCTGATGATGCATCGTCAAAGCACTCTCGAACTGGGCTGTGAAGCTGCACTGGGAACAGCTGGAACCAGAGGTGCAATCATGTAAGGATTGCCGATGAAATCGTTAGAGTTTTTACGAAATTGAGCTCTAATTCAATCCATTTTTGGTTTATTTTACTTTGAAGCCGAACTTTAACGATTTGATCGGCAATCCTTACATGATTGCACCTCAGAGGCCAGCATATCGTAATCATATTTTGACAGCTTAAAACGTATTACTCGAACTGTTTATGTAGTTTATACAATGCTTTTTGACGTACAGACATCTATGAACTTTTGAAACAGGTCGAATTATATGTTTGACAAACGATTTCGATTGCAATGAAAAAACTAAAAGTTTAATTCGCTATAATCCGCCACAGAAGGCGAATCTATATGGTACAGTACGTATCTCGAACCTTATGCCCGCGACATTCACCACACCACATAAACCCTCAAAACTACCCTCAACGTACGTTTGAATGCACAACATTCAGGCATTATAATGAATTAATCTAAGAAAATTAAACTATCGCGGAAAAAATATATAGTGTTTGACAGGTAAACAACACCAGCGACGATGCGACACCTAGCGGTATAAATTGACAGTGTCCCTCCTCGTTCTGCCCGCAACCTAGTAAAACTTATAGACTATTATAAAAAGTGCAGCTATCTCTTATAATATTACTCATAACTGAGTATGATTGCGAAAGTGGGTCTGTCTGTCTGCTATGCTATATTAATGGCCCATATTTTCAACCGATTTCGATGAGGTAAGCATAAATGTAGGTTGCATCCCAGGGAAGGACACAGGCTACTTTTTATCCCAGAAAATTAAGGATCTATTGCGGGAATAAGAATTACATAATATCAGTAGATGGATATAGGTTTTAAAGAAACACTCACCTATAAAACATTATAAATTATTACAAACCAATCAATATATCTACAAAATAACTGGAAATAACATTAAAAACGCTTCTGAAGTTCTAAAAGTTTTTGTCAGGTTCTGGCATTATTTTTGACAATAAGACTCATAGAGAAATAAAGCATGAATAAAGCAAATCGAGGAAACTATGAATGGGTTAAGGTCATTCTAATGAGGTTTGAGTTTCGGTCGAATTTATGCCAAATTCAGAACAAATAACCCCGAGCGGTAGGGTAGGGTTTCTTACCATTTTGTTTTTTTGGGATATTTAGCAAAATAAACAGGAATTTTACAAATTACCTACAACAGAACTCAAAAATCGCACTTAACTGTCGCATACTTTCATTGACAAATCAAATCAAATCAAAGAACGTTTATTCAATTTAGGTAGGTAGGTATACTACACTTATTGACGTTCGGTTATTTATAACATATACGACTAACAATATAATGGTGATAATCAGTACGACATGTTAAACTAAAGCTACGAGGGTGACTATTATTTATGGTAAGATTATGTTTCAGTTTAAAACAACACAACAAAGAAATTTAAAAATTACACTTTATAGGTACATTAACACTTAAATCCTTGAACAAAATACAAAGTGTCTATGCTTTATCATCAAAATCCTATCTCTTATGATTTTAGGACAAATGACCCAAAGCCAAACTTTGTCGAGCTTGAAAATCTGAAAAAACCTAGCCGACAATTTTTAAACATTTAATCCTTCACATCCCGTCCCAAATAATAAAACACAATTACCAAAGATTAAGTCCCACTTAAGATTTGATCTTAGCATTATCATTTAATAGTTAAAACACAGGATCGTGTGAAATCTCAGCAATTTTTTCACACAATCAACATTCAATTATGTCTTTTTCTTCTCTAACCAGATAAATAAACCTTTGTGCGCGATTTATCGTGATCAGATTGAATTAACCGTCGTTTTTGACGCAGTTTTTGAACGCAAATACTAGACAAAATAAACTTTATTGCATTCGAATTAAGGAGTTTAGGGTACCAAACTTGCAGGTAAACTTATGTTGGTTTAAATACAAAGCCTTTGGAACTTGGTAACTGCGTTTTTCACCTATTTGATTTCAAGTTTCAACCAGTCGCAATCCGTCGATCGGCGTGTGCGCACGTCATTTGGATTTTTACGTTACAAAAATCGCAATAGACATCATAAAAACCTCAAAAAAACGTAAAATCCATACATTGACATCCCTTAATTATATAAACACACGAGTGCGTTAAAAAGATTTTGTATAAAGCTAAAATAAACCGGTTGAAATAGGAAGTAGGTACGACAACACTACATTTCGCGTTCAGTTATATAAAATCGTTCTTTCGCAGGTAAGGCTGGCTTTGTTTGTGTAAAAGAGTTTTGTTTTTAGAAAAAAAAGTGGTTAATAACAGTCGCCAGTTGAGTGAAATCGAGTACATTTTGTCAGGTGAGTGATTGTTCTATTTTTTCATATCCAACGCTTTCTCCGATGTTTTTTAGGGTTGAAAGAGTGTGACGTGAATTGGAACGCTAGTTTTTTTGGGTGTTTTACAGTGTACATTTCTCTTGACGAAACTTTTATTTAGAAAAAAACTTATATATCTCGGTTATCTTTGGTTATATTGCAGTTAAACCTGTTTTAGGTACAGGTTAGGTAGCGGACTTAGTTTAGATACCTATATAACAGTTGACATACTACTTTTGCATAGTGATGGCATCTTTTCATCGTGTTTCACTCAGGGGCCAGGTTAAGTGGTACTTTCAGAGTCACACAATGCGTGTAAAAAGTAGGTAGCAACTAAGTAGGTTCTAGTTACTGTTTTAACCCTCAGATTCTTGGTTTATATAGCCTGCTGTTATATAATAAGACGTAATCCATATTTTAACCGCGGTAATCCAATATGTCTTAACGTTCGTTAATCGTTAACTTAATTAGACGTTTACTTATTTAGAAATGATTGATTTCGCAACAAAAGTATTATACCTACTTATATTGATGGATTGATAATATGGATTGTTACGTCTAACACAATTAATATAGTATCTTATTAATACTCAGATATCTACTATTCTTTGTTTACGATCTGAGACCCAAAATATTTGAACCTCAGACCAATAACCACTTGAAAAAAAAGTGTGTGTGTGTGCAATTCACACACGGCAGAAGTGAAACTTCAGAAAAGTACCCTACCAGAGAATGAGATAAATATAACTTGTATTCTATCTCATTCACTGGCAGGCTAAATCCTATTATGAATACTGATGAACTGCTTTTTCGTTTCATCGAATTTTCAAATCACATCGATTCTAAAGAAGTTTCACTTCAAAAATACACGGAGATATGTAACTTATACTAGGTACTTATGTTTTTTATTAAAAATAACGTAAAATATACTCAGGTACAAGTTCAGTTTAAATTAATTAAATATACTCTCCAAGAAAGGACTAATCCGCCAAAATCCGGACCGATTGTTGACCTACTCCCTAAATTTTATCTAGGTTTTTTTTTTTTTTTAATCCACTACAAGCTAGCCCTTGACTGCGATCACACCTGATGGTAAGTGATGATGCAGTCTAAGATGGTAGCGGGCTAACCTGTTAGGGGCATGGCAGTTATATTAAACCCACACCCCTTCGGTTTCTACACGGCATCGTACCGGAACGCTAAATCGCTTGGCGGCACATCTTTGCCGGTAGGGTGGTAACTAGCCACGGCCGTAGCCTCCCACCAGGCCAGACCAGGGAAAATTCAGAAATTATATATTCCTAAATTGACCCTGCCGGGGATCGAACCCGGGACCTCCGCACCTATTAGGTATAAACCTAATGCAGAAGCTATTATTAGCAAAGTAAAAATAGGTTCTTCTCTTTTCTTCTTATGATAACAGTCACTCGAGGGAAGAGGATAAAATGCTAACTGTCATCCTAATGGCATCTGGATATTATGATAGTAGGTCTATTGGTATAGTAAAACCACCCGTGCGAGGCCGGGGCGGGTCAGCTATTCTATACTAATATTATAAATACGAAAATTGGATGGATGGATGTTTATTACTGAATTACGCCAGAACGGCTGAACGGATCTGGATTAAATTTGGCACAGAGATAGATTATAGTCTGAAAAAAAACCTCAATCCACGCGGACGTAGTCGCGGGCATCAGCTAGTAAATCCATACTTATATCCATTATCCATACTAATATTATAAATGTGCGAAAGTGTGTCTGTCCGTTCGTCCGTCTGTCTGCTACGCAGTACGCTTTCACGGGCGATCTGTTCAATCAATTTTGATGTTTTGATGAAATTTGGTATAGGGATAGATTGTATTCCGGGGAAGGGCATAGGCTACTTTTTATCCCGGAAAACATACTTTATATTATAAATGCGAAACTGTGTCTGCCTATCCGTCCGTCTGTCTAACCTGCAACGCTTTCACATGAGAACTGTTTAATCGATTTTGATGAAATTTGGTATAGGGATAGGTTGTATCCCGAGGAAGGTCATAGGCTACTTTTTATCCCGGAAAATTAAAGAGTTCTTGCGGGAATCAAAAAACCTTAATCCACGCGGAAGAAGTCACGCCCGCAAGTAATAAATAATACTTATTATGTATTAATCTTATTATACCGATGAGTCATTCTGTATAGAAAGATTCCTGCGCGCGCAGGGCCTCTGACATTTGCGACTGTGATCCGCCATAAATGGCCGCTAGTCTAGTCGCTACCACAATAGAAAAGAATCTGCCATCAAAATAAATAATAACGCATGTCATCTAAGTATACAATAGCAACGTGATATTATGCTACATGTAGGTACCTAGTACTAGTTCGCGCACGAGTTGAATGCAGAGTAAATGTATGTGTCACCATTCACCATACATTTACTCTGCATTCAACTCGCGCGCGTACTGTACATAGCGTTAACTATACATAGCGTTGCGAGCGAAGCCTGCTACTTCTGTGGAGAAGCGAACACCTCAGGACACGCCATTTTTGAGGTAATAACACGGATGCTGTCGAGCGAAGATGCGTGGATACGATACGGCAAAATGCTAAGGAACATACTAAGGAGAAGAGAGAAAAGGGAAAAAGAGGAAAAGAAGACGGGACAGATCTTTAACGTCAGCATGAAGTCATATGTTATGTACTTCCGTGCTGACACCTGGCCGACATGGGGGAGGTTATTTTAGTCTATTTATTTAAAAAAAAACAAAAAAAGGTACTAGGTACCTATGTGAAATGCCTCGTTGGTCTAACCTAGTGGTTGGCATGTTCGATAGCGGCTGACGAGGTCCCGGGTTCGAGTCCCGAGTCGGGCCATACAATATTAAGCACTAGCTGATGCCTCATCCTCGACCTCGTCCCCGTTGATTGTAGGTTTTTTGATTCCCGCGGGAACTCTTTAATTTTTCGGGATAAAAACTTAAAAAGTAGCCTATGTGCTATTCCAGACTATAATCTATCCCTGTGCCAAACATCCAGCCGTTCGCATTTTTTTTAATCCACTACAAATTAGCCCTTGACTGCGATCTCACCTGATGGTAAGTGATGATGCAGTCTGAGATGGTAGCGGGCTAACCTGTTAGGGGCATGGCAGTTATATTAAACCCATACCCCTATTCGATTTCTACACGACATCGTACCGGAACGCTAAATCGCTTGGCGGCACGTCTTTGCCGGTAGGGTGGTAACTAGCCACGGCCGAAGCCTCCCACCAGGCCAGACCAGGGAAAATTCAGAAATTCGTCTTTGCCGGTAGGGTGGTAACTAGCCACGGCCGAAGCCTCCCACCAGGCCAGACCAGGGAAAATTCAGAAATTATAAATTCTCAAATTGACCCTGCCGGGAATCGAACCCCGGACCTCCGCACGTTAAGACAACAGCGCGATACACTGCGCCACGGAGGTCGTCAAAAAAATTTATAAGATATCATCTAAGTATACAATAGCAACGTGATATTATGCTTTGTAATATGTAGTATGTAACTACTACCTATGTGAACTGCCTCGTTGATCTAGTGGTTGGCATTTTCGACTGCGGCTGACGAAATCTTGGGTTCGATTCCCGGGTCGGGCCATAGATAAATTCTTTATTGCCAAACAAACATAAAAAGTACAGAAAATACGAAAGGGCGGTATTGTCACTAAAAGTGGTCTTCTCCAGACAACCTATCAACAATATTGGGTTTTTCTGACAAGAAATTCTCAGAACGTAAGTTCTGACCTACAACTTCTACACCTACAATATTTAATTGCCTTTCGTTTACTTAAATCGATTCTAAATAATATCCACAAGCTATCGAGGTCTGGGTCTAGATCTGTCCCGTCTCTGTCACACTCTTTACGAATAATATCAGTGTTTCTGTCACAGATATAGTGCCGTTATAGTAAGTACCACGACTAAGGAGATTGGTCTAGGAAATATTTTGTTTTTTATAGATTGATTTTCGCGATGTGGTCCGCGTATGTAACTCTTAGAAAATTCATGGGAATTTTTGATTTTCCGGGATAAATAATAGTCTATAATATGTCCTTCTCCGAGATGCAACCTATCTCTATGCCTCTACTGATGCTAGCCCTTCACCCATCACTGAAGGTCACTGCTATCTCACCTGATGGTAAGTGATTATGCAGTCTAAGATGGTAGCGGGCTAACCTGTTAGGTGTGTGGCAGTTATATTAAACCCACATCCCTAGTCGGTTTCTACACGGCATCGTACCGGAACGCTAAATCACTGGGCGTAACGTCTTTGCCGGTAAGGTGGTAACTATAGCCACGTAATATATTTATTATTATTTACCTCTTCAAATAGCTAGGCAGTAGTTACGATTGTATTCCACTTTTGGAATCATTAGGCTGTAACTATCATTAGAAAACAAAGAAAGTCGCGGGCGAAAGTTACATTATGGTTGACCAATTATAGACTCTGATAGTAATTCTAGTCACGTCGCGAAGAAAGTATGACTATAGGCAGAAAGGATGTGCTATGGTTAGGTTTTTTATTCCACTACATAGCCCTTGACTGCGATCTCACCTGGTGGTAAGTAAAAGCAGTATAAACATGGTAGAGGGCCAACTTGCGGTTATATTTTCTAAGCAAGTCGTAATCATTTGATAGCTTGAGCACACGAGGCCCTGTGATAGCGTAAAATCGGCTAAACTGTTTTTTAAAGCAGCGTATCTATCAAACGGTGACATAATGTTTGCTTGTAATAAGTAGTACATTATACATCGCGAGACCGGGAAGTACGCGTTTTCTGGTCGGTAGCTCGGCCAGCTATATACGAGACCAGAAATGCTCTCCCGGTCGAGGTGTGTATACCTAGTGCTTTTCTAAAAACTGAAACAAGTGACTTTTTTTTAAATATATTACATTATGTAATTAAAAGAAAGTAAATAAAAAAGCAACCTACTTAAGAAATATTAAAAGTTAGTTATATTTATACTTTTAATTTTTTTTTGCGCTGTGAGTGCTGAACGCGTATTATACGGTAGAGTTCCACTTCCAAATTTAAATTATTTAGGCCAAAGAACATTATAATAAGTTACAAGATATTCAGGAAGAAAGATTCCAAATTCAAACTTATGATATGTAATGAAAATACATACATTCTTTACTGGCCTAGGCCGGGAAGTTTAACTTTCGAACTCATTTACAGGGTATGAAATGTGTACATTTCATATCATTTTTTAGAAAAAATAATTTGCTGTTTTCAAGACCTCTAAGCAGCCATTGACGCATCTCACTACACAATATAAAAAAAATCTCTGCATCGAAATTTCTTTGAAACATACCTCTTAGTTTACCTTTTTCTCCGTATTGAAACCAATCATTTGCTCTTGAAATATACATATAATATAATAAATGCGAAAGTTTGTATGGATGTTTGCTCAATCACGCCCCAACAGCTGAACGGATCTGGCTGAAATTTGGCTGGCTGAAAAATTGAAACACTGAGATAGATTTAGAATAGCACACAGGCTACTTTTTATCCCGGAAAATTAAAGAGTTCCCGCGGGAACCACAAAACCTCAAACCACGCAGACGAAGTCGCGGGCATTCGCTAGTCTATACTATAATTTTATAAAGAGGTAAAGTTTGTGAGTTTGTGACGTTGTAGGGGGTAATCTCTGGATCTACTGAACCGATTTACAAAATTCTGGTACCAATAGAAAGCTACATTATTTGTTATTAACCCGAAAAATTATGGAGTTCCCGTGGGAATTTAAAAAACTTATTTCACGCGGACGAAGTCGCGGGCATCTGCTAGTGTATTATATCTTGGAGAAATGTGACGGGCAACTATAGAATCTGGTACCGCGTGACTTTCTTCACTTGGCAGGAAAAAAAACAAATAATATGTCTGTACATATTGTGAATTCTGTTATTGTATTTAAACTGGGAAATTCCAAATCCAATTTATATAAGTTATTTCATTGCTACTCATCTACCTAAGTATATTTGATCTTCCTCCTATATCATTTCATCGAACTGTTTTTGTTTTTTTAATGTTGCAAAAAAACCTCAACCTAACTTGTTTCTCTATAGATACTTACTTTAAAAAATATGTTTGATTCCGGCTGAGTTCCCGGGCTCAATTCCCGGGTCGAGCCGGTCATAATTGTAAGGTTTTCTGGAAAAGAAATTCTAAGTACTAGCCCGGAATTAGGAAATTGGCGGTGTTTCACCCCTATGCCTCGGAGAGCACGTAAAGCCGTCGATCCTGCGCCTGATCTCTCTCCGGTCGTGTCGGGTTTTCCGTCCCAACGAGCTATGAGAGTAAAGGAACAGAGAATGCACCTGTGTTTGCGCACACACATGTGAACCCACCAAATGGCTATTCTGTATGAAGATTGGCCGCCGTGATTGAAATATGGTCGATTGGTCTTTTTTTTACGAGATTGAAATACCACTCTAAAAATATCGAACTACTATCGACGCCTTATTGTTTCATTATTGTTGATTTTCGTGTTTTAGAATTATAATCCTTATTTTTGGAACGTCAAGGTATAAGTGATATCAAACTGACATTTTGACTAATATTGATTAGGTATTGCTTTAAGCGTTGGCCCCGTTCTATTTTCGTTTACCTGAGAATCATAAACCACAGAATAATAAAGTGTAAACTAAATTTGTGATCATTATTTATTAGCAAAGTGACTATTATTAAACAACGCTATTACAATGTTTTGGTGCTAAAGTTTAAAGTTCGCGACCTTGGCTGTTCGCGACAAATATTCTCTCGTTTACTTTTTAGCAATCGATTGGTCGTTATTTCATAGACAAGGGTTTTATAGTTTATTTTTCATAATCAACACGGAACCCTTATAGTCTCGCCATATCCGTAAGTCTGTCTGTCTGTCCACGGCTTAGCTTAGAGACTCTCAGTAAGTTCTAGAATCAAGTCAAGTCCTTGACAAAATTCCTCCCCTACACGTAGAATATCCCACAAACTTACCTGACCCGGTGAAAGCGTCGCAAGTAGATATGAAAACTAAAGTTTAAAAAAAAACTTAAAAGGCATAAACATTTGTTCCAATTTTGGCCACCGGGTCAGGTAAAATTGTAGGACTATAACATAGAGTGAGGATTACAATTTACAAACGGATTCTTCAATCGAACAATGGTTGGTTTTAACCGACCTATCCACCATTACAGCCCATTAACGTCCCACTGCTGGACACAGGCCTCCACTCTCATAGGAGAGAGGGAATTAGAACTTAGACCCACCACGCTGCTCTAATGCGGGTTGGCGGGCTTTAACGACTATTATTATGTTAGTGATAATAACCGGGACCGACGGCTTAACGTGCTTTCCGAGGCACGGCGCTGAAACACCGCCAACTTCCTAAATCCGGGCTGAGAATTTCTAGTCAGAAAAACCCAATACTCGATTATAGCCCGACCCGGGACTCGAACCCGGGACCTCGTCGGCCGAACATGCCAATTGCCAACCACTAGACAAACGATCTATCCAACGACACACAATAATTATGAGATAGACGAAAAAAAAATGTGCTAATTTCTGTTAGACTCAAGAGGTAAAACACTTCCCTGTAAAAAGGTTGTTTTTGGAAATGTGAAATAAAACTCGCAGTCTCAGTCAAGGGCTGACTTGTTAAAAAAAAACACTGGGAATGATGAGTCATTAGATAGATAATATATACCTGCCTACTTACTTATCAGTGGCACTTATTTTTACTATCCCACTGACTTCCGTTTGCAACCGCCGACGCGACGTCCGGTATTTTTGCCCCAAAGGAAAACCCTCTTTCGAATCTTACTAATATTATAAATGCGAAAGTTTGGATGGATGTTTGTTACTCAATCACGCCCCAACGGCTGAACGGATCTGGCTGAAATTTGGCACAGATATAGATTATAGTCTGGAATAGCTTATAGCACTTATACTACTTTTTATCCCGGAAAATTAAAGAGTTCCCGCGGGAACATAATATTCAGATTATTATAGAACGTTAGATACACTGACAGGATACGATATACCTAGTCAATAGAATATTATAGTTCGTATTGCAACATTGGAACCCCTGCGGGGCACAGCAAATCTGTGGTAATAGAGAGACTGCCTTCTTTATCTTCAAAAAATAAAAATAAAAACCGCCTTCAAAAATTAAAAAGCAAAAAATAATTGGATATATTTACATATTATTATTTCTACCCACTATGTAGAAGTCGGGCGAGCCTTGCGTCAACTTTGCTTATCCTTGTTATACCCGCCCGACTTCAACATAGTGGGTAGAAATAATAATATGTAAATATATCCAATTATTTTTTGCTTTTTAGTTTTTGAAGGCGTTTTTTTTTATTTAAAAATAATTTTATTGTTTGTTTTTTAGTGCTGTAAATATAAAATACGTTCTCGAAAGGTAGACAGACCTGTACTTAATAACTATCTGGGTTCGTGTCCTTATAAAATTTAAGTTCCTTTGATTTCTCCAGGATTCCATCATCAGACCTAAATGACCATGGGACCACCTGGAAAGTATACCCTTTCAAAAAAAAAGTTTCCAAATCGGTCCAGGCGTCTTCGAGTAATCGGGGAACATCTGTCTTCGAAGATCTCGGGGAACATCTGTCTTCGAAGATCTTCATCAGATCTTCACCAAATTTATATGGGACCACCTTGGAAGTATACCCTTTCAAACAAAAAAAGAATTTTCAAAATCGGTCCAGGCGTCTTCGAGTAATCGGGGAACATACACATACATAAAAATAAAAATAAAAAGATTCCGACGAATTGAGAACCTCCTCTTTTTTTGAAGTCGGTTAAAAAGTCATTTATTTTCTAATCGGCTTTGTTTATTAGAAATATGTTGCATAGAAGTAGGCGTTACTTTGCGGAAGTCCATGATTATGAAGGAATTGACGACCTCCGTGGCGCAGTGTGTAGCGCTGTTGCCTTAACGTGCGGAGATCCTGGGTTCGATCCCCGGCAGGGTTAATTTGGGAGTTTATAATTTCTGAATTTTCCCTGGTCTGGCCTGGTGGGAGGCTTCGGCCGTGGCTAGTTACCACCCTACCGACAAAGACGTGCCGCCAAGCGATTTAGCGTTCCGGTACGATGCCGTGTAGAAACCGAAGAGGTATGTATGGGTTTAATATAACTGCCATGCCCCTAACAGGTTAGCCCGCTACCATCTTAGACTGCATCATCACTTACCATCAGGTGAGAGCGTAGTCAAGGGCTAGCTTGTAGTGGTTAAAAAAAAAAACTAGAAGTTCAATTCGATAAAATCCGCCACAACTTAGGTAAATCTATATGGTACAGTGTGTATCTTGCACTTGTAACTTGCGATGAATTGTAAAAGTCGTTGTTTACAACCGTGCATTGTCGAGTTAACATCTCCAGGGAATATTCAGAAATTATAAATTCCTAAATTGACCCTGCCGGGGAGTGAGCCCAGGACCTTCGCACGTTAAGACAACAGCGCTCAACACTGCGCCACGGAGGTCGTAAAATATCGTCGGAGGATTATATAGCAAATTAAACTTCTAGTTCCTTTAATAAAGAAATATTCGAATCGCAGCTCCCGCTGCCGGCTCAGAAAATATAGTTATGGATTCAGAAATACTACAAAGAGTACCATAGATTGTGATATCACTGATGGAAGGTCATTTATATATAGTAGAAACAACAAAGGCCCCAGAACACTTCCCTGTGGAACGCCGTATTGAACAACTCGTACCATGCCTTACATACGGTTGCCAAACTTGGACATTCGATCTCAAACTCAGAAACAAAATCCAGACTACCCAGAGAAGAATGGAAAGAAGTTACCTAGGCATAAAATTAAAAGACAGGGTGAAAAATGTGGACATCTGCAAGAAAACAAAAGTCACCGACGCCTTAACCTTCTCGTTAAAAAGTAAATGGAAGTGGTCAGGTCACGTGGCTCGACGCGTGGCTATATCGACGGTAGATGAACCGTAAGGACAGTTAAATGGCCAGGAACCAAGAGGCACTAGAGCGAGAGGCAGGCCATATACCAGATGGTCAGGTCGAAGGGTCGAAGATGGCTAGATTCAGCTAGGGACAGAGCTAAGTGGAAATCCTTGGAGGAGGCTTTTACCCGAAGGGGGTCCATACAAAATACAAATACCAATTTTAATTAATATTATAAGTCATGTAATAATAATTTATTTTAAGTTTTATTTATTTATTTTTATTCTAATAAGAACATAATTATTTTAAAAAATTCTAATTTTATTATTAATGATGTGTAATTAATTAATACTTAATTTTGTATGGAATTAAATACAGCTTTATTCATTCATTCCTTCATACAATGATATAATATCATTGCCTTCATATTAGAACTATGGTCAAATATGGACGAGTTTTTTGTGACCATACTATATGGTCGAAATTACGCCTGATGCAAGATACGTCATAATTATCAGAAGTGGATATGGATAGCCCAAAACGCGTTAAAAATATGGGGGCGTTGAGGATTACCTAGTAAAGTGGTAGTGACGCATTTTTCTGTTATTTAAATACAAAAAAACATGCATCTGGTAATAAACATAGATAGTGTAATTGACTGTCTGTGACGTATTAGGGAAATGAGCGGATGGTATTATGCATTACAGTTGTTTCTTTTTTTTTAGAACAAAAATTTATCGTGCTTAGATTAACTGCGTGAAAGATGGCTAAACTTAGGTAACTTATATTATTTATTTAACAATTAAATAATACAACGACCTAGGTCTTAGGTTATAGAATAACTAGATGATGCCCGAGACTTCATCCGCGTGATTTGAGGCTTTCGATCCCGCGGGAACTCTTTAATTTTCTGAAACAAAAAGTAGCCTATGTCCTTCCCCGGGATGCAACCTAAAGTCTATACCTTTCGGCAAAATCGGTTGAAAGGATGGGCAGGGAGTGTAGCAGACAGACAGACACACTTTCGCATTTATAATAATTGTATGGATATATTCTGTCTATTAGTTCTTAGTATGATTACGTCTCTAAAATCATACTACTAGTATTATAAATGCGAAAGTGTGTTTGTTTGTTGGTTTGGCCTTCAATCATGCCGCAACGGAGCAACGGATCGACGAGATTTTTGGGATAGGTATAGTTGAGGACCTGGAGAGTGACATAGGCTACTTTTTATCCCAGAAAAATAAGGAGTTCCCGCGGCAATAACGAAAAACTTAAACCACGCGGACGAAGTCGCGGGCATCAGCTAGTAAGGATTATAATTTTAAAACGCGATAAATATTAAAACAATACTGCTTTAAGTGATGGTTTTAGGCCTCCAGACGTAGGGTTAGAATACAACTCCGACTTGCATAATTTCCATTCAGTATTAGGCGGCGGAATTACGTAAAATAAAGAAATCCGGAACCAACGAATGTATAACGGATGCCTACATTGCGTATTAAATAGTGTGTGTGCATATATACATTCTAGACACGTCGCTATTAGAGATATAAATTATACAGAATACTTATAATAGATTCTTATTACAAACACAAAAATAAAACCACTTGCTAATATTATTTAAACGTGATGGATTTTTGTAAGTATGCTTGTTAAGTAGGTACCCCTTCGCGCCTTAATGAATGAACCGATTCGGTTTAACTTGGTTTGGATTAATTGGAATAGAGACCACTAAAATACCCTGAATTAACGCATAGGCAACATTTAGTGCCGTAACATTAAAAGGCATCGATATATATGTAGGTACTAGATGGGCCCTTTCATAGAAAAATGTGGGGCTTCCGACTTGCTGAACACGTTCCTCACCTGTCTTTGTCCCCGTCGTAGCGTCGTCACGTCACGGTCGCTCGTCGTGTAGATAAATTGTTATTATTAAGTTAACATCTAAAGTATTATTAGTTTGGCACTGTATAATTTTTATTTTAAGGTAAGTGTTTCAATTCACATTTATACATTTATAAAAAAACGTTATTTAATCTTCCTATTTAATATTTTTATCCATTACGCAATCATTTGATTTCCGCGGCAAACTGTATGATTTTTTTTTTACTAACTGGCCTTACGCCTTAGTACAGCTATGACCTATATTATCTATGATCGAGTCATGCGTTTTCAAGCTTTCATTCAAGATGGGGCATATTTTGCAAGCAAGTTTCCGCGTTTCGGACTAGATGGCGTTACTTGACATACGCCCACATTCTTTGTTTGATAGGGCCCGTCTATGTAAATTGAGGTCGTTGTTAAAAGGCAATCCACGCTCAGAAAAATTAGAAGTACTTAGGTACGTGCCCAAAGACCGAAGGTTGCTTTTTGCAGTCTGTTTTGTGGAATATTTAAAAAAAGTGAAAACGAATATTAAATTTTTTTTTAATTAAATTAAAAAATTATACTAATAAAATATTTAAAATACTTAAAATGTAAACCTTAAAACTAAGGCATTAAAGTTTAATTATGAATGTACTATATTTATATTAATTAAGACCTTTTGTCTTCATAACAACGCGAGGTGTCGGTCACGCGTTTCCACATTTTTACCCCCTAACAAAAAGCGCTCAACGCGCCTAAAGAAGTTTTCACTTCAAAAACTATGAAGTTAAGTAGGTACTTGTTTTGTTCGTTTCATTGCCTGCTCTACTGTAGGGCGGAAACGCCATTCTCGCATAAAACTGACCACCATTATCAAGACGGTACGGCGCGGTACGGACTACGGGCATGTTATCTCATTGAGTTTCCATGTTACGTGGTCTGTGCGCTCCGTTGCCAGATAAAGAGCGAAAGAGATAAATAGATGGAAAAATTATTTATGGCCACACAAAACATTAAATACAAAATATGTAGATTAAAAATGTTATGGGGAGAAATATTGTATAGGGAAGCTCTGCCCAGTGCTTATACGAGTATATCTTGCATTGACTAGGTATACTTAGCATAGCATAGATCTATTTAATTACTGTTGTTTCTAAGATCCTATATTATATTCGACGTGAAAAAGCCCACCACGTTTTTCCAATGCGGGTTGGTGGGCGTTGAAAAGCATTGAAAATTAAATCTAAATTACTTTTAATTATTCTGTCTAGATATATTATCTGGAAATTTTCTAACTAAAAATTATTCAGCTAGTTAAGTAGTTGCTTGGACTTTGAAGCAAGGTCACAAGTTTCAATCCAGGTTGAACCAGTTTCGCCTAGCACCGGTGCTGATCCCAAACCTGTGCATCATCGACCATTTTACGACGCACCACTATACCCATCTTGTTCCATTATTTACCATCCTCAACTCACGTATCGCACAATCCGTGCTATACGTCTGTTATCTGAGAGCGAGCGTTCATCATTAAATTTACATCAATAAAATAATCGGTCAACTGAGCAGTCAGCCAGTCAGTTTAGTTCTTCAGTGACCGCTGGACGGACGCGTTGTCACTTTAAAACAAGAAAACATAGATATCGGCGATTTAATTTTAATAATCCGTGAATATTTATTAAAAAAAAGTGTTCGTGTCCAGTGACTCAAAGTTTCGGAATCCGTTGCGTGTTTATATTTACAAAAAAAAAACAATAAACAATCATGGCGGACGGTGACATGCCATTGGTCACAAGTTACGGCGGCAGCGAAATTGAATATGGCGCGAACGGGACTAAAGTGTCAAAAAATTCAAGGTCAGTGGCAAGGGTATATTTTTATTCAGCCTATTCGATATCCAATAGATTTGTTTACGCAAAAAAGGTTAGATATCTGCTTACTTAAAATAAAACTGTATTTTTTGTTGTGACATACTTAGTTTAAAATGCTGATTTATTTTTACATATTTACCTATGGTTATAGGTCGCTTTTTGTTTAATTATCGCTAGAGAAGCTAAATTATAAATGAGTTCATTATGTTAATGTTCTTGAATACCTAACAGCTGGTTTTATATGTTATACTAGTGTTTCGCCCTGTGCGCGAGCTGCTAAAGCAGCTCACGGGTTGTGGTTTGACTTACAAGTAGTACAGACTTTACTATACGATTTTGAACGAATTCGGTCCATTAACATAGAATTTCAAAATGGCGCTGATTTTTTAAAATTTTGGTATTAGTTTCCTGTTTTGTAACCCTAGGGAGTCCTCAATATCGATTTTGAACGAAATCGGTCAATTAACAAAGAATTTCAAAATGGCGATTTTTTAAAATTTTAGTACCAGTTTCTTGTTTTGTAATCGCAGGGAGCCCCGTCGTGGGTAAAACGGAACCGTATCAAAATCTTGCATAGTTTTACACAGTCTTGTAGTATTCTTCAATATTGGCCATATATTTTCTATGGAAAAATAAATTCCGCCATCTTGAATTTTTTTCCTGTTCATCAAGTAGACCTCCAGGTCTTGATCATCTTTTGCCAAGAAACCACTCTTCCATCTTTTATACTTTCTGAGACAGACACCAAACAAATTTGTAAGGCAGCCATCTTAAATCCGCCATTTTGAATTTTTTTTTTGCTCTTTGTCTGTTGGATGAGGTTCCGAGTGACATTAGTTCGAGGACCCCCCACCTACCTTCAATACCTTGGCCGTGCCCTTTACCCGTCTCCGAAATCCTCAATCATCAGCTGTCTCCATTTTTCCTTCAAGTTATATTTTCAGACTTCTATACGAAGCTATCAATGAAAATAAAATTTTTCATACAAAATTTTACAGGAGGACATTTTGGGGGAAAATCTCGAAAACTACCCTAAATGTGGCAACACTGTTTGGATATCTCGATACTGCCGGTCGAGATACACAACCGATCCATACATGTCAACTTTCCCAAATGTTGCCAACTGCCTCAAAATCATGATCAAAATTTTCAAAAACACAAAAAGAATACAAAATGGCCGCCACCTCGTTTCACAGAAGCATTTTACACAGTTTCATAATTTTCCCGTGAACTACAGGATATACCGCTCCTGATGACGTTTCAATTTTTCATCTCGCTCGCACCCAGCCGAAATGATAGCTCCTGAAAAGAGACCATGTCGAAAATCACTTTTACTTTGATAAATTCCAGTGTTGCCAGACCTCGGCGACGGAAATACCTAAATGTCATTTGTACAAGTGGGATACGTTGTCGCTCATACTCGAACTTTGCAAAAAATACGTATTTCGATTTTATAATTTTTGGGGTAAATCTTGAAAATTTCCCGAGAAATGGGGTAATATTTTTTCCCCAATCCATAGTTCGAGTCTGTACACACAATCGCCCTCTAGAAGTTGAAACGCTCCGACGTTGCCAACTGTGAGAAATTTGAAGTTTAAAATTGCGTTTTTTCGTACCTCAGACCGAACGGCCGCCGCGATAGCCGCCATCTTGAATTTTTAAAAACCACTCCCGTTCTGTCAAAATACAGGATAGTTGTAGGCGAAAAGAGAAAAAAATATTACGCTCGACCACGCCGTTTACGATCTGTGGCGCCGCGGTTCGGGGTCGAAAAATCAAAAATTTCAAAACACTACAGCTCGGCCGCCATCTTGTTTTTCCAATTTTTTCCACTTTTTTTATAAATCGTTTCCTAGTTTCTTCAATCGTTGCGAGTTGTAACGAAATCGGTTGGAAAACAAAAGAGTTGCAAGAATCACGTCGGCCGCCATCTTGTTTTTCCGAAATGTCATAATTTTTCCCTACTCGACTCCCACACCCGAACACATCTCCCGTACATCATTATATAGTTTTCTGTCTCTTTCTAGGAGAACAATTATGTCAATGAGTGAGTCAGTCAGTGAGTGAGTGAATCAGTGGTAATTGAGCTATATATAGTACTAGTGTTTCGCCCTGTGCGCGAGCTGCTAAAGCAGCTCACGGGTTGTGGTTTGACTTACAAGTAGTACAGACATTTATTATGATTATAGCAAAATTATTAAAAATGGCGTTGATTTTTTTTAACTTTGGCATTCGTTTCCTGTTTTATGATCAGAGGGAGCCCTGAATATCGATTTTGAACGAAATTGGTCCTTTAACAAAGAATTTCAAAATGGCGCTGATTTTTTAAAACTTTGGTATCAGTTTCTTGTTTTGTAACCCCAGAGAGTCCTCAATATCGATTTTAAACGAAATCGGTCAATTAACAAAGAATTTCAAAATGGCGATTTTTTAAAATTTTAGTACCAGTTTCTTGTTTTGTAATCGCAGGGAGCCCCGTCGTGGGTAAAACGGAACCGAATCAAAATCTTGCATAGTTCTACACAGTCTTGTAGTATTCTTCAATATTTGCCATATATTTTCTATGGAAAAATAAATTCCGCCATCTTGAATTTTTTTCCTGTTCATCAAGTAGACCATCAGGTCCTGATCATCTCTTGCCAAGAAACCACACTTCCATCTCTTATACTCTCTGAAATAGACACTGACGAAATTTGTATGGCGGCCATCTTGAATCCACCATTTTCGAGTTTTTTTTAAACTCATCGCCAATTGGATGAGGTTCCGAGTGACATTAGTTCGAGGACCCCCCACCTATCTTCAATACCTTGGCCGTGCCCTTTACCCGTCTCCGAAATCCTCAATCATCAGGTGTCTCCATATTTTTTTTTTCAAGTTATATTTTCTGACTTCTATACGAAGCCATCAGTGAAAAAAAAATTTTTCATACAATATTTTACAGGAGGACATTTTTGGGGAAAATCTCGAAAACTACCCCAAATGTGGCAACACTGTTTAGATATCTCGATACTGCCAGTCGAGCTACACAATCGATCTATACACGTCAACTTTCCCAAATGTTGCCAACTGCCTCAAAATCGTGATCGAAGTTTTCAAAAACACAAAAAGAATACAAAATGGCCGCCACCTCGATTCACAGAAACATTTGACATAGTTTCATAATTTTCCCGTGAACTACAGGATATACCGCTCCTGATGACGTTTCAATTTTTCATCTCGCTCGCACCCAGCCGAAATGATAGCTCCTGAAAAGAGACCATGTCGAAAATTACTTATACTTTGATAAATTCCAGTGTTGCCAGACCTCGGCAATGAAAATACCCAAATGTCATTCGTACAAGTGGGACACGTGGTCGCTCGTACTCGAATTTTGCAAAAAATACGTATTTCGATTTTTTAATTTTTGGGGTAAATCTTGAAAATTTCCCGAGAAATGGGGTAATTTTTTTCCCCCAATCCATAGATCGAGTCTGTACACACAATCGCGCCCTAGAAGTCGAAACGCTCCGACGTTGCCAACTGTGAGAAATTTGAAGTTTAAAATTGCGTTTTTTCGTACCTCAGACCGAACGGCCGCCGCGACAGCCGCCATCTTGAATTTTTAAAAACCACTTCCGTTCTGTCAAAATACAGGATATTTGTAGGCGAAAAGAGAAAAAAATATGACGCTCCACCAAGCCGTTTCGGATCTGTGGCGCCGCGGTTCGGGGTCGAAAAATCAAAAATTTCAAAACACTACAGCTCGGCCGCCATCTTGTTTTTCAAATTTTTTCCACTCTTTCTATTGGTCGATTTCTATTTTCTTCAATAATTGCGAGTTTAAACAAAATCGGTTGGAAAACAAGAGAGCTGCAAGAATCACGTCGGCCGCCATCTTGTTTTTCCGAAATGTCATAATTTTTCCCTACTCGACTCCCGCACCCGAACACATCTCCCGTACATCATTATATCGTTTTCTTTCTCTTTCTAGGAGAACAATTATGTCAATGAGTGAGTCAGTCAGTGAGTGAGTGAATCAGTGGTAATTGAGCTATATATAGTATAATTATGTTGTTTGGTATGTATAAATTACGGAATAATAAAATTGCTGCTTCATTCTTTCTTTTTTAAATCAAATTAGCGATATTTTAGGCAAGGGCCATTGTAATCTCAATATAATATCACCTCAATTATTGCATCAATACCTACAATAATTATTATATAATTATGTACTAAGTATAGCATTATTACTTTTTATAAAAGTTAAACCAATAATAAGTTAGTAGTATTAAACGTAATAATATATTGCGTAGACAATATTGTCTTTTAAAAAAAAATGTCTAGAAAGTCAATTAACAATATTTTATTCGGCTAAATATCAATAAAAACCAGTTAGTTTCTTGTTCACAAAACAAAATTTAAAATTATTATGCTAAATTTGAAATTCGATCAAAGTTGTACCTACGTATTTAATTATTCGAATTAGTTTATTCGAAGTAGGTAGTAGTCTATTACATTTTGAAGTCGTTTTTGTTGTCATTGAAAAGTTAACTTTGACTTATTCATGCCCCATAAAATTTAAATGTTATCAATAAAACGTTATACCTTGTCCTATGATAAAAAAAATAACAAAGCCGTACAGCCAACATATTATAGAAACCCAGATAGTAAATAAGCTTGCATGATTGCAATGCCTTTGTGAAGAACTCCGAAGGTTGCAATTTGAATGAATTAAATAAATACACACGGTTAATTGCTAGCAAGATGAAACGTAAAGTACATAATTTGAATATAAGTGATTATTTTATGCGAGCAGTTAGAGGAATCGGTCCCGGTTATTATAACTAGCATTTGTGTTATGACTGCCTCGTTGGTCTAGTCACTAGACCAACGAGGCAGTCATAACACAAATGCTAGTTATAATAACCGGGACTAGACTATATACTAGACTCTAGTGGTAAGCATGTTCGACTGCGGCCGACGAGTTCCCGAGTTCGAGTTCGAGTCTCGGGTCGGGCAATAACAAGTATTGGTTTTTTCTATCAAGAAATTTTCAGTACTAGCGGAGTTAGGAAGTTGGCGGTGTTTTACCCCCGTGCCTCGGAAAGCACGTAAATTCGTTGTTCCTGCGCCTGATCTCTCTCCGGCCGTGTCGGATTTTTCGTCCCATCGGGCTATGAGTGTTAAGGAACAGAGAGTGCACCTGCGTATGCGCACACACAGCACACTAGTGCTCTATAATATCTCCCGCGTAGATGGCTAATCTCTGTGGAGATAGGCCGCCGTGACCGAATTTCGGTCGGCAGGAAATTATTACCGCGTAATTTAGACCTCTCTATCGCAGTAGTGCGTACTATGATCTTATAAGTGGGATTTTAGGTTCAAATTCTCGACAGATTTAAGAAATTCTAAACTACCTCAGATCTAGCCTAGTGGACTCACCTTCAGTCATGGCTGTAGTTTTCACCTTACTGGAAAAGAGGTGCCTCTAAGATATTAAGATCTGGAACGATGCATCATGCAGTATATAAACTAATTTATTATTAGGAGTTTGAATTCAACATCTGTCATGCCCCTTCCAGAATTTGCTATATCTTACTGAGACGTGTCACATGCAGGCGCAATGTTTCATATTTCTTTTTTTTATCCAAATAAACTTATTTGAGTTAAAAAATTTAATTTGAAAATATTTTTAGTAGGTATTCTAGACGTCATCAAATTAGATTTATGTACTAAATCTTGTATTTTAGGCATCTTTAAATTAGATGGAAGCTTCAAAAATCGATTCCACGCATGTTTATTATTGGGGTCAAATCTGAACCGATTTCGATAAATTGTTTATCATTGAATCAAAAACAATAATCATTTATTTGCAAAAATTACATTGGTGAAGATGTAATGAATATATTAAAAGATGGAGGACAATTTTAGGGCAAGAAGAAGAGGGACTAATTTAGATAAATAATTGAATTTTCACGACAAGTACTCTATGTAATAATGTAGTTACATAATAGTAATATATATAATATATTATTATAATATGCATAATTATTGGTTTACAAATCCATATAATTTACACTAAACTTAAGAACTCATAATATATACTTGATGATTAAACTTATTTGAAAATCTACCTAAAACAATTTAAGCAAAAAACTGTTGGTAACCAAGAAAATTATTATCTTGTGTGCTGTTGAAAAATTACTGTGTATAATTCATAAGTCTACAAAGTATTAAGAGACAAAGCACTTACGTGGCTTCGTCATACAATAAATAATTATCTCATGCTAAACATAGTGTTTCATGTTGGTTGTCTTTATTTTAAATTATTTCTACACTTAATATTTCAATACTTAAGAGAGACATCAAAAATCGGACTTCAAAAATGCTTCATAACTTAATATGCATTGAATTAATATATGGTAGGTACGTTAGTTAGAATTACAGACTTCAATGTTAATACATATGCGACTAAATCTACCAGAACTCAGAAGTTTGTTAGTTGAGTGCTTTAAACCTTGACGCAAAAGATCAACGTTGTAAGCACGGTTGTAAGTTCCTACTTCAAAATACGTGTATGTACTACCTACTCACAAACATTGCTGGTTTATATTATTTGTAGAATATAATAGGCAGCTTTTTTGAAGTCGAATTGTAAGATTTTTTTTCTGTTTAAGGTTATTTCAAGTTGTTCAATGAAGTCTCATTGAATCCAGTTAAAAAGCTGCAGAAGCGACATTACTTCCTCGCGTTTAAAAAAAATGTTGCCACCAATCATCACAATACTATCACAAATCGACCTAGAATCATCATCAAAATATAAAAAATACGCACTACTAATTGGAATAATTTCAGTAACCTCCTTTTTTAAATTCATTTAAAAATAGAATGCACAATCCATTAAAAAATTTCGTAATAAAATTGTAAAATCTTAGTTCTTAAGTTATCAAATTTCATTTAAGATAGCAAGTAGAGCGTAAATAACTGAGAATCTCTGGCTTTAGAGGAAAAAAATGTTTGTTGTTGATTATGTCTGTATAAATATTTAGTTTTACTCAGCAATTGTCCAAGTAAATAATTGTGCTGACGTGAGATATCTGCATATCTAACTTAGCTATCATGCTGTGTGATTATGCCACAGTCATATATAATTCTAAATAAGGTAGATAATAGAAAGGGTTTTGCAAATATAAACTATTGGAATAATGAATCTTACTTATAGAAATGTTTATGAAGTGTATTTCAAACACCGAAGATTCATTATTAACAATAGAAAGAAATTATTTACCTATTTTATAACGAAAACCCCTAATATTTTCTCTTTTAATTACTTAAGTAGCATTTTGGATAAGGTGTCCGTTTATAATCTATCCATTATCCACACTTTTTTTTTTAAATGTATGCATGATTCTGTGTTTTAAATTTTTTATTTATGATATTTAAAAAATATTTTTTTGTCTATCCAATAATTTCAAGCAGTTTTTTTTGTAAATGCTGAAATTGAAATGAACAAATCCTTAATAATTTTTATAAGGTTTCCTTTATGACAAAACTGATCCCACGAAAAGATATAAAGCATAAACGTACCTAAATAACGCAGTAATTCCTTAACCGTAATTATGTAAATGCGGTAAAACTACATGACTTATACAATTCTACACATCATAGAGTCATAGTGTTGCAAAATACTGTTATCAGGAGACCTATTTCCACACAAAACAAACACCGCGATTTGCGTTTGAATTAGAACAATATAGCAGGATTGCGTTAACGAGCGTTGAGCCTACTAATATACGCCATCTTGGAACAGCTGTATAGTGGTCGCTATTCACTATTTTTTAATTATCAAAAAACTTAGGACCACAAATCTACTTCAAATATTTTATTAAAGTTTTTGAAGTCGCCCTAATCTCTCGTAAATTAAAACAAAATATTCAGAATTTCTTAGATCTTATTTAGTTTTTGTTATTTTTAATTAAATAAAAGTTCAAGTACCTAATTAAACTTTTTTGTTGTTATAGTTATTTTAATTTTAATTGTAATGTAAATAAATTACAGTAGGTGTAATTAACAATAAAATATACCTAGTTTCTTTGTGTAACGACCGTTGAACTCTCTTTCTTGAATCAGCTGTGTATAGCTGTGTATATTTACATAATTTTACATGCATTTCACACTAAATTTAATAGCTTTGAATAGCTACCATTTACTCAATTTAAATAGCTACCATTTACTTACTAATGTTGGCATAATTTGATGTTGTCTTTCTGCGTCTCTTATTGTTGAAAGTTGTGACCTCTTCCATTTATCCTTTTAATAGGTGTCTTAAAGAGGTATTGACCATAGGAAATATTTAAAACAATCTTCCAGTATTACATCAATATTTAAAGCGAAGCATAAATTAAACTAAAATCTAAATTAAAACTAAATTCTTAATTAACAGTACCTAATTAAAACTTGTAATTGTTTTTTCTCTTAAATAATGGTAAGTATTCATTTATTAGCTAGTTATTTTTATACCCACTGCATGCATTATTATATTATCCCAAAGCAATTATTCCCAAATCCTTTAGCATACGACACAAATATGAAATTGGAAATTGCTCTTCTCGAATCAAATAACAAATTGATCACTCACCTATATTATAAATGTGAAAGTGTCAATCTCTTGATAAGTGAACAGTCTTCTTTTAAGAGAAATAAATATCTTTAAACTAAAACTGAAAGTGTGTTTGTAAGTTTGTCCTTCAATCACGCCGTAACGGAGGGGATTGCTTAATCTATTTTTTGTTCGAATATATACCTACCTACTTAAAGATCTAGAAATCATTATCCTAACTAATATTATAAATGCGAATGTGAGCTAGTTTGTTTGGCAAGCTTTCACGGCCCAATTTTTCAACTGATTTTGATGAAGTACAGATAGTTTGTGTCCCCGGGAAGCAGATAGTCTAAAAAACTAAGAAGTTCCCGCAGGAATAAACAAAAATAAACCTCGCGGACGAAGTCGCGGGCATCAGCTAGCAGGCTATATTTTATTCCTGAAAATCAAAGAGTTCCCACGATATTTGAAAAACCTACTTGATAAAGTCATGGACATCATCAAATATAATCAATACCTGAACAAAGCAAATGTTAAATTGCAAATTAGGCATTTTGAACAATAACCTTTGTTTACATCATATATTAATCATCAGTTAGTTACCCATATAATTCAAAGTGTGGCAATTTCCGTACACTGAGAGTAACTAAGTCGACAGGAATAACAAAGACATACATATATAATGCATACCTACTTTACAAAGGTTTTTGCGCATAGCGTAGGACGCACTCCGCATACTAATATAGTAACTGTACTCGCAAACTATGCAGGTACCTAAGAGACATGTCATTTAAATTCTGATCGTCACAATCGTTAAAAGATAATCCGTTTAGGGTATTTGTAAGTAAATTGTATGGTACGGGGCCCGCATGTATTTATATTTTAAGTCAAATCAGCCCTTGACAGAGATGTAGGTAGTAGATACACCTGATGATAAATAAAGATACTGTTTGATAAATGATTTATTTATTTCACGTAGGACAACTTGTGTCACCTATGATACGTTAAAAGACTCTACCACCGGTTCGGAAAAGTGATTCTACTGAGAAGAGCCGACAAGAAACTCAGCTGTTCTTTGCTTAAAAACAAATATAATATTATGTTGAAATAAGTTAACAATACAACACATAAGTTACGTTACAAGTGTTATACTGACTTGTGGGTCACTGGATGCTACCATGCAACTTTGTCATTAAGAAAATCATCGTTAGTATAATAACCTCGACTTAACAAATGCTGTTTAAAACGGACGTGTGTGTGTGGTGGATGTAATAATAATTTAGAAGGCGAAATGAATGAAAGCAACGCGACGCGATACGACTCCATAGAAAATGACTTAACTACTCGCTACTGTTTAATATGGTCGTGTGATGCCTCGCGTCGTTTCGAGTCGTATTGTCGCGTTTATTGCTCACGTAGGCGGTAGGACAATGCCTTAAGCTTCCTAACACTTGTTTCAAATCCTAATGTAGTCTCATCATTGTTCCAGGTAAATAAATTAACAGAACGGTGACGCCTACCAAAATTAATTATTAATTTGAAGGGTGACACAGCTTTCAGCACAAAGCAGTTATAGCCTAGCTGCTAGCAGTTCAAACGTTCGACCTCCTATTCAGATGGTAGAGCGTCCAAAGTTCGAACCTCGGGCGCGTACTTCTATGCGCACGTTACCTATGTGAATAATAATGTGTAAAGGTATTAAATATCACTTGATTTAACGGTGAAGGAAAACATCGTGAAGAAACCTGCATGCCCGAGATTTCTTAAGTAAATTTTCAATGGTGTGTGAAGTCTTCCAATCCGCACTTGGCCAGCGTGGCAGCCAAATCCTACTCATTCGGAGAGGAGTTGAAATGATGATGATTATAAATCATCTCATGCCTGATAGCTGCATGCGACAAAAACGGGGGTCAAAACTATATACCTATATTATTTTAGTATATTGATAAATACTCTATTGTTTGAAATGTTCGTAGTCACGACATGCGAAAAATGTTTTGTAAATAGCGATGTCTTTATACTGGGGTTAGGACTTAGGACCAAGGTTGTCTGAGCTCCGTGCAGGCGATTTGAGGCTGCTGACCCTACCAGTACTAAATGAACCAATTTTTCTATCAACTGGGTAAAAATCTCAAAAATACTTAACTTTTTTAGAAAATTTAAAGCTTCTATTAGAAATTAATCCTGGTTTATATTACATCCAATTAAAACAAGAACGTTCAAGTAAAATTTGATTAAGGTGCATGACAAGGGTCTGCCCGCGAAATTCAAATTTAATTTGGTTTTTCACAATTTGTAAACTAATACGACAAAGTAGGCTTAAGGCATTCAAATTGCGAGCCTAGGAATATCATCTTCACAGGTTTATATAAAAATCTTTACTTGAAAGTGTCCAGTTTAAGAAATTAGTCAAAATAATGAGTTTGACGTGAGTTACTCACAAATTAGTCATTATTTTGACTAATTTCTTAAACTGGGCACTTTCAAGTAAAGATTTTTATATAAACCTGTGAAGATGATATTCCTATGCTCGCAATTTGAATGCCATAAGCCTACTTTGTCGTATTAGTTTACAAATTGTGAAAAACCAAATTAAATTTGAATTTCGCGGGCAGACCCTTGTCATGCACCTTAAAAATTAAAAATTGTAATTTACCGTGTAAATGGAGAAAGAAAAGTATAAACTACTTAGTTTAATAATTTTAAAGATATAAGAAAACGTCAATGAGGATTTAGCGATTTAGTTTCAATTCTAATTTTAGTTTATTTTATAGTTACTGTTACTTAAGAACTTAATTTTAATTTAGAATGTAGTTTAAGTGAATAAAGAAAACTTAATATAATATTTAGTCTAAGTCATGTGTTGACTGGCTTTTTTATCAAAATACCAGACTACCAATTAAAAATACTACAATCATAATCAAATAAAATCTAAAAGAGACATCGTAGCTGAAAATAAATATAACTAGCTGATGTAGCCGCGACTTCGTCCGGGTGGTTTGAGGTGTTTTGGTTACCGCGGGAATTTTCTGAGATAAAAAGTAGCCTATGTGTTATTCCAGACTATAAATAATATATCTCTGTGTCAAACATCCAGATCCGTTCAGCCGTTCTGGTGTGAATGAGTAACAAACATCCATCCATTCAAACTTTAGCATTTATAAATATAGTATAGATGTGCTCTGAAACTCAAGTTAGTCAGGTTTAGACTAATATAGTCGTAGTGTACCTAAGCTAGATATCAATCATACGATATCAAGTAGAAATTGCACTTTCTATCTTACTTGAGTACCTACATAAAGTGGGTCAACTAGGTATAAGCCTAGAATTATAGTTAGTTCCGCTAGATTTGATAGGGTAATACAGGGTATACTTAAGCCTATAAGATGTCATTTAATCCAATAAAAATTCCATACAGTACAATGTTTAACTAAATTTAAGTATGTCAAGCCAAACTCGATAAAAAAAAGTAAGAAAATTGATTTTTTTTAATTCCGGAAAAAATATTACATTCAGCGAAAAGAAAAATGAAATTTTAAATTGACGTAATTTGAATTACTTAAGTATTTAAAAAAAATAATAGGTATAGCTAATTAAGAAGTTACAGAATAATCTAAAGGAACATTAATTATTTGGATTTCTAGATTTTAAAATTTAAAGCGGATATGTTTTTCATCTAATTTTTTTACAAAATTCAGACAACAGCGTGGTTTTAAATCCGTATTTTACAAAAAGTCGTGAAGGGTAATAGTGTCAAAATCAAAGTTAATTGCTTGCTTAACTTTTAGATATTAATCCATTGAAAAAATTATAATACAACTAATTAAGTAGTTACAGAATAATATTTACTTTTCATATTTGGGAATAAGACTTAATTATTTGGATTTAGATTTTAGAATTTAGCGGATACGCTAAAATCATGTATCAAAATGGAATTTCTCATCTTAATTTTTCACAAAATGTAGACAAGAGCGTGGTTTTAAATCCGTGTTTTACAAAAATTCGTGAAGGGTAAAAGTGTCAAAGTCAAAGTCAATTGCAAGATCTTACCACAAATAGCTAATATATTCAACTAAGAACAAGGATTTTCCCCGCAAAGAGAAAAATAACTGAAATTCGTTTTCATATTAAGTATTTTATGTCAAAAGAAAAACACTATAATCCTCGTGTTAATGATAATTACCTATCATTAAAAGAAACTAAAATTAAACCTAATGACTGCTTTTGGGAATATGGTTAGTTTTAATCAATTCCTAACAACAAAAACTATCCAAAGCATACGCGCTAAGTTTTTTTTATAAACACTTCCTCGAAGCTTGATTACGTCTTTTCTTACGTCACTTTGAAATCACTCTTGACTTAAGTATTAGTGTAGGTAAGTAACAACCTTATTGGTCTAGTGGTTAGGCTTATTTTTCTGCGTAATCATGGTGTCCCGGGTTTGAGCCCCTATCCAAGTCCATGGGCAGTCTGTGGACTAATTTCGGCATACTACCTCTATGGTAATCAGCAAAGCCGGGTGCTTGATTTTATACATACATACATACTAGCTTCCATTCATAGCTGACCAAGTAGCTGACCCATCTTGGATCGGGTGTAGGAAAGTTACGAAAATCAGTGAGATATTTCCAAAAATCCGCTCATATTTTTCCATTATCAAAAAAACAATTTTTAACATAATCAATAGTTAAATCTACAAAAACTTTCGTCCTCTATCCTGAAGGAACCTATGTATTTGATTTTCGGGGTGAACTCAAACTCAAACTCAAAAAGTACCTATCCTATAAATGTTAACCTGTATGTTAGCTATATGTGTAGGTACTAATATTGTATATGTATTTAGGTAAACTATAAAGTAGTTTCAGCGTGATGCAGGCAGACACAAAAAATAGTGTGTGTGTGCAATTCACTCACGGCAGAAGTGAAACCTCAGAAAAGTAGCCTACGAGACAATGAGATAAATATAACTTGTATTCTATCTCATTCTCTCGCAGGCTAAATCCTATTTTGAATGTTTTTCTTTTTAGTGTCGCTTTTTCGTTACATCGAATTCACAACGATTCTAAAGAAGTTTCACAAATAGTTTTAGGTTCTGTCTGTATCGTTAATTATGTAGTTTAGGCAGTGCCATTTACCCATTTTATGGAGTTCACGCCATAGTTCATACTCAGATAAAATATACTGAACATTAAACTCGATCCGTGTCTAGGCCACTGCATTATTCGCATGTCAGGAGACGTTAACAGCAAAAATAAACACTACCTTAATAATTGTTATGTGCCATTTAACTACATAACGTCATAAATAAACACTTATAGTGATTCAAAACTTAACTTTAACACGCAGATATACAGTTGAAATTGGGGCGTATAGGCTGTTAAAGTGTTAGTGTTTGGTATTTACGTATTATGTCATGAATATGACAATGAAAATTCGATTCGAAGGTAAATTGTCATGCATTTGACATTGATGCCGATTCCACGGTAAAAAAAGCCGAACTAATAATAGTTTGATGGTAAACTATTAGTAGGTATAGCAAAACTAATAATAGTTTGATAGTAAACTATGAATAACGCGCGTATTCGTCTAAAATTTACTAGTTTTGGGTGGCTCAACTTGGTTATACCTAAATATGGTCTGTGCTCAACAGGCATTGAAACTCGCACTTTCAATGCAGGTTATATGAAAAATTATTATGTTATTTTCCTGACGTATTTTGTTTGAAATTTGGGCCATATTCCATTTATTACGGTATCAACTTGAATGACGATTGACGACATCTCATTTAGGTAGGTAGGTACTAAGTCCATTCTCAATCACTATCTACAATTCTACATTCTGCCTCATATTTTTATCGCGTTTTATTCTGTTTATTTTGGTGCGCCTAAAGTTTTAGTGTTACCTACGACCGTAAAACTTTAGTAGGTACCTACTTGTTAGTACAAACTTACCAAACTAAAGTTATTATCCATTGTTCAATATTACTTAGGCACCTATTTTATCCCGTCTAAAATGAGTACCTACTTACTAAATCTTTATTACTTATCTCTATCTAGGGTTACAAATAAATATCTATTGCTATTAAGTAGGTATTATTTCCGTCTAAAATTAGAACTGCATAATTATTCTTACTTATTCTGGTCTTTATAATCAGACCAAGGTACAATATAATTTAGGTATGTCGCTGACAAAAACGGCAGAATCGAAACAGGCTAGGGTTTTTTATGGCGGCCATTAAATTACCGAACTAGCGCGAAAATTAATATTACCGCACTCCTTTATAGGCTTGAATTGTGAAATAAGGATTGTTTTAATCGCTCAAGGGTGGAAAATGTCTACTTTATAGCTTTAATAGCGGTGAAGTAAGAGCACTGCGTAAGAGCTTTACGAGCAAATGTAGATTATAAAGAAAGACGTTTTCTCTATAACATAGACCCCAACTCAAAAAGAATTTGCGTGGTGGGTTACCCACGCTAATATTATAAATGCGAAAGAGTGTCTCTCTGTCTGCTAGGCTTTCACGGCCCATCTGTACATCCGATTTAGATGAAAAGTTCCCGCGGGAGTCAAAAAACATCAATCCACGAGGACGAAGTCACGGGTATCATGTATGTATGTATGTATGTATATAATTTATTATATACACCACAAAAACACAAAAGAAACAGATTACAAAAATGAAAACTTAAAACGTAGGTACAATAAGGCGGTCTTATCGCTAACCAGCGATCTCTTCCAGACAACCTTATCGATACGGAGACAATGAGCAAGTGGACAGTAGGAGGTGGTGCATAAAATTAAACTTAAATACTAATAGATACATAAACTAACCAATATCATAAAATTATAACATATTAATACACTAATATATACAAAATAAATAAAATAGACATACGTAAGATTTAATACATAAATAAATACACATATATATAATGGACAAACTAAACATGTCGCTATTGATGATTACAGAGAGACATCTAGTATAAAATAAATGTTTTTTATATATACTAGGTATGTACAAACTGCGCCGTTTACCTCGAATCTAACACGGCGACAGTTCCCAGGTTCGTAACAATGGATTTCTTTCACTTTTAACCTCAAACGGTAAGCCGTTTTCGCGCACGACCCGCCATCTTGTAATTGTTACGGATCTTTGCGTTACGAGCGTCCAGAATTTGGGTATTTACTACAAAGATGTATTTTAAAATACCTAGCTAGGTAATGCCCGGGAGCATGATTTTCAAGTTAAATTTTACTAGTTGCAAGCCACCTAGTAGGTACAACAAAAGCTTTACGAAGTCTCAACTTTCAAATCAATTGATCGGTAACCTCCAAGGGCAGTGGCTACTTAGTAATTACCTACCGGCAAAGACGTGCTGCCATATGCGATGAAGAGTTCCGGTACGATGTCGTGTAGAAACTAGAAACCGATTAGTGGTAGGGTTTATTATAACTGCCATACCCCTTACAACATAGACTGCAACATCACGTACCTACCACCAGGTGAGATCATCCAAAAAATACAAATATTACACTGGCTTGTGGGCTATAGGTACTGGATGCGAGTCCGGTTGCTTCCAAGCAACTTTGTCATGTCAAAATCATCGATAGTATAATAACCTCGACTTAACAATGCTGTTTAACACAGTCTTTAAATTATGCAATGGCAAATCCACAAACTCTTTTGGAACCATGTTATAAAAGCGTACACGCGACCCCACAAAGGATCATAATATAATATAATAATCCTGAAAACATATTCCTGTTTTTTGACAGTCGTGTAAAAAAGGATAACCTCTGTTAACCAGATTATCACGTGCTAAGTAGTATTGTGTTATGGTCGAGGCCGCGGTCCGATGGTCCAATATTTAGGTCAATTTGCACCAATCTCGCGTGGCTGGTACAAGCGGGACGGTTCAAGTGATAAGGATGCGACGGTACTATAAATACACTCATCAGTCAATGGGAGTGTGGACTCGCTCAATTGCTATTAGATTAAGCAAGTACCTGGTAAACGATGCCTAAGTTTAGTAAGTGCCTGAACGTCTACACTACATTTGCCCGTAAATTTGTTCTTATTATACCCCTAATCCCTATTAACACTATAAAGTAGTATTACAATATGTATTACATCGCAGTTATTAACCTACAAAGGAGTGCAGTAATTTTCATTTTCGCACTCGTGCGGTAATGTCTTGGCCGCCATACAAAACCACAGGTGTTTTGATGCCGCCATATTATTTTATAGTACCAACAACCATGTAGTTAGAAGAGTTGAAATATTAAATTATACTCTTTTCTTATTAACTAGGTACATGACATGACAGAAACCTGTGCTGACAGTAACTGATTTTGGGCTCAGCGTCCTAAATGTTTTTTTTAAATATTATTGTACAATCGTCCAATTACAGTTTTATTATAAGTATTTAAACGGATGATAATATAATGATTAATTATTAAATGAATTAAAATAGACTCACTATCTAGCCTAGTGAACTAATAAACTTATTATCTAAAACAGACATAATAAGGCCATAGGCTATCAAAATTAGCCTAATTATTATCCTAATCATCTTAGAGTAATAATGCCGCGTTACATGCGTTATATTTCATTGCATATTGTAGTCATTTACTAAACGACTGACCAAAAAAGGAGTGTAATTAATTCAGGGTTCATGTATGTATGTATGTATGTATGTGAGTGTCTTTATTCTACTATAATCTTCTATATTTTATTATTATATATTATATTATATTATTATCTTCTTATATTTCTTTCTTTTCTTTCTATAATTTATAAATGCCTGAACAGATTTGGATGTATGGTATACCGTTAGAATCCTTACATCATACATCATTACATTAAGCGGTATAGGTATAACTAGCTGATGCCCGACTAGCGACTTTGTCCGCGTGGTTTAAGTTTTTTTTATTCCCGAAGGACCGTCTTAATTTTCCGTTATAATTAGCAGCCTATGTCACTCTCCAGGTCCTCAACTATAGGTCCATGCAAAAATCACGTCAATCCTCTGCTCTGTTGCAGCGTGATTGAAGGACATACGTAAACCAAATGACACTTTTGCATTTATAATTTAGATTATGTAAGCCCACAAATGATAGTCAAAATTTTTCCAGCTTTGCAAAATTCACCGTCATACAACGTCAATAAGCACAAAAAATGAATACTAACAAAATATTTAATACCTAAGTTTAAGACATTATATGTTTAAAACTTAAGATAAATTTGCAATAAGTAGATATTATGTACCTACATAGTGAAGTTTTGCAAGAGCACAGTTATATTGGCTTGCGGTTACCGGTTATGCCCTAAAACAGACATTTCAAATTTTGTTTAATAAGCTTAGATTGCTTGGAGTGAGTCAATACCGGTTTGTAGATTACGGTTTTCTATGCTTTTTTATAATTCGCTGTGCGTTCAATGTGTTTTTAATTACTTCATCACTATTAAAATTTTAAAGGAGTTTTTTCCCACCCTCGGGTGATAAAAATATTACCCGCACTATTTATTACTTACTAGATGATGCTCGCGACTTCGTCCGCGTGAATTAAGGGTTTGATTCCCGTGGGAACTCTTTAATTTTCCGGGATAAAAAGTTGATGAAATTTGGTATAGGAATTATCCCGGGGAAGGACAGAATTCCCGCGGAAATCAAAAAATATTAATCCACGCGGACGAAGTCGCGGGAATCATCTATAATATAATAAATGGCAGAGTAAGCGATCTTCAGTAATGAGGAAAAGACAGAGGGAGAGAAGCGAAATATTTTTGTAATTAAAAAATAAAAAACCTATTGATATTTAATTGGTCTACAAATAAAACCATTTTAAGCGTCGTCGGAGCTAAATTACAGGAAACTAAATTTAATCAAGGTCATCCTTTTACTGTAGAATCTAGACTTTAGAGGTTTTAGTACCGCTAAAATACAGTCATAGTCCAGTGAAAGGTTGCCGAAAATACCTAGATATTGTTTCAGTCTATGTGTGACTCAGTCTCACAAAGTATTCGCATATGTACCTACTACTAAAATATAAAATTTTTGCTCTACCTACTTACCTACTCGGAAATTGCTTAGTTATTTAAAACAAAATACGTACCTACATTGGCTACTTGGATGCAAAAACCACTCCTTTGTGTACTCAAATAAGCCCCCCGATTGTGTAAGGTATCGTAATCGTAATTTTGTCAACGTCTGTCAAACGGATAATTCGACCGATTTATGGAGTTCATAGATGCCTGCACGTCAAAAAGCATGTTATGAACTCCTTAAACAGTTCGAGTAATACGTGCTGTCAAATGCTTACGATTTGCTTAGATATTCGGGCCACTTATCAGTTCCTGTAAGGAAATGTTTTAGTTTTACAAGGTTTTAGCACGAGTTAAGGTAAATCTTCGCCATCTATCGGCGAAACAAGCTTAAGACTTGTAAAATCATTCGTCCAAGTTACCAGCGCCGAAAGGAGGTCGCTCCGAAGTACGCCACAGACCTTCCTAGACTTGACGCTTTTCGGACGGTTAAACGGTTAATGGTTAACGGCTCCAAGCAGTAGTAAAAAAAAACAATGTTTTATTTCACAGGAGTAAAGATCGTATACTACCCTTAACCGCTAACCGTAAACAAACGATAGTAAGAAAAACAATGTTTTTTTCACTCGCTGGTGCACACGAGTAAAAATTGTTTACTAATATTTTCAACCACTAGCCGTTTTACCGTTTAACCATTTAACGACATGCTAACATCTCTACTGTGGACCGATTTCCAAAAGGGAATCGGTCCAAGAGTGCGCCCCGTACTGAATAAGTTTGGGAACCCATGACTTAGCTAATGATGACTCAAGGCCGGACCGCATTACAGCGGCGCTGCGCTGCAAATTATTCTCTCGGAGGCAACTATGCCGCGACGCGCAGCAACGCACAGTGCAGCACCGCTCTAGTGCGACATGCACCATACGATATGATTGAAATAATACTTTGACGCTTTGTGCCGCGCTGTGCAGCGCTGCGCAGCGCCGCTGTAATGCGGTCCGGCCTTAATTGGGACACCAATTCTCTAAATTAATATACACCAATTTTAGAGTTAGCGAGATGTGCAATTTGTAACACGTAATTAATATTCTAAATAGGTAATTAAAATTATAATAAGTAATTTAAAGCACTAAACTGTTTCATCCGGTTTAGGATGTAAAATGCTGCCCGTTGAGCGTATTTTAATGTCTAAATAATTTTATGATTGAGTACAGTAGATCATACTATCTACTAAGTACACGGAGCAATTTATTTTTGTAAAGAAATCTAAGAAAATGAGGTCGAACCTGCGACCTTTCCGTTCTATGAGTATATTCTTTTACCACTGAGTTATTGAGGACTCTTATGTGATCACCATAACCACGTGAATACTTGTTGAATATGTATTAGTAATAACGATCTCGGTTAAAAAACTCATTTAGGGATTGGCCATACACGACGCGGAACGTAAAAGGTCCAACGCGGCTCCTAATTTTCGGAGAAGTTTCATGATGTTGTGAATATCATATTTATCACAACGGAAGTAAAATACCTATATATATAAAAAATATAAAGTAATAAATCAGTGGGTTTTTTAATCCATCAATAAATGACTGAGAAATGACGATTTAAAAGTTTAATTATTCAATGTACACCGATTGCTGTATCCTACTCGAGTGAGAAATTTTGTGAGTGAGTTTTAATACCTAACCGAGATTTAATACTTTAAAATTATCTTCACACACAAATTAAGTGCTTTTAATTCAATTAAGTCATGTTAAGTCCATAATTTATTTCTTTTATTTGGCTTTATTAAGTCGGTTGATAGGGTTGTGTGACGTCACACCACCCCACTTGCAAGCACATTGCAAGTGCAACTTTAAAGTTCCAAAACTTTTTCATTTGTTGAGATATTTTAATGATTCTTTCATATTTTTGTTTTATTTTGTCTTAATTTTCATAATAAATAAAAAAAGGTAAACTTCTCCATTGTAGTGTATTTGTCGTCACAATTCACAATCGTGCTTAGTAGTGGGCCGGCGATGGGTTGTTGATGATGGTGATGAATAGTTTTTTTTAATCCACTCCAAGTTAGCCCAAACCTGCGATCTTACCTAACATCTGCGGTAAGTAAAGATGCAGTCTAAGATGATAGCGGGCTAACCATTAGGGGGCATTTATTATTAAATCCATACCCTTACTCGAATTCTTCAGAACACCGAAACGCTAAATCGCTTAGCATCACGTCTTTGTCTGTAGGGCGATAACTAGCCACGGCCGAAGCCTCCCGCCAAACCAGACCTGAGAAAATTCAGATTTTATAATTTCTCAAATTGACCCTGCCTGGAATTGAACTAGAAACTTCCCACTTTTAAACAAAGCGAACGAAGCGAAGTCTTTCTGTGCGACCAAGTCTTTATAGTATTGTTGTGTGCTGGATTCGAGTCTCGGTGGATTCCTCGCGTCTGAATCATCAACCGACATGCATGAGAGGCTCTGCTTATGGCTATAGTCTAGGTATGCAAGTCACAAGTTAAAATAACTTATTAACGTTAAAATAACTTAGGTTAAAAGGGTTAGAATGATAGTTAAAATAACAACACTTCACAATCGTCACTTTACAATCGTGCATTGTCGAGTCAACATCTCCTGAAGATGCTCCGGTGTCGGAGTGAAACGTACGTTGGGGGTAGTTTAGAAGATTTGTGTGGTGTGGTGAATATCGCAAGCTGCAAATGCAAGATACACACTGTACCACATAGATTTACCTACTGTGGCGGATTAAATAGCGAATTAAATTTCTAGTTCCTTCTTATTCACTTCAAGGGCTTACTATAGCGGGGATTGAATCCGTGACCTAAAATCCTAAGTTCCATAGACTTCGAAAATCTAAAGTTCTAGTACAGTACAGACTTTCAAAATTTCATAACCAAACCCAAAATGCAACGAAAATGTCATGAACTCCTTACTCCATATCTCCCAAGCATTCCATATAAGTTACTATGACTCACAAGGTTTTAAAGATGCTTGGAAACAAAACGAACCATAAGATCTAGGAGATAAGATAAAATATCGCTTGATACTTATTTATGTGCTAAAGCTAGCTAAAGCTTAATATAGTTCATGTAAAATATACTTTAAATGTATTTAGTATAGGGCTTAAAATTTATTGTTCGATGTGTTGCATAGAAAACAATAATGCTAGTTAAAAGTCGTGAATAGGCACACCCAAATGGATCGCAGGTTTGATTTCCAAGATGTCATGAATATTTTACAAGACTATAGCTAATGCCCGCGACTTCACCCTTTTTTTAAGGATCCCACGGAATATTTAAAAACACGGGCGAAAATTTATTTCTGATCCGAACCGCTGAGGTGTGGAACACCCTTCCAGCGCACGTGTTTCCTGCCACTTATAACTTAAGTAGTACCTTCAAGGCAAGAGTGAATAGGCATCTTCAAGGCAAGCGCGTCCCAACCTAGACCTCATCAGTCATCATTGCTTTGCACTAAGCATGATGGTCGTCAATCGCAAGCCATCTAACAATAAAAAAAATAGGGATGATGAGAATCAAATCAGCAACTCTTTTATCAAACTTAAAAACGCGCTTCTAAGTAGTATGGAAGTGTATGAAATGCATAGTTTTGACGTCATCAAATTTCAACGCACGTCTATTGTTAAAATTTTAACCAAACTTAAACTAACCGAGGCCAGGATGTGAATTTTAGGTCTTTTGGAGGACCCTCTATTTCAGGGATTTCCAAACTATTTTAGGCAAGAGACCCCTTTTCCAAAATGAACTGATACCTCAGACCCCCAAATCCAAATTAATTTAAAAATCCTATCTCTAGTTTTTTCCTATTGATACAAAAAACTTTGGGGTTGGTAAAGTGAGTAAACTTGACATCATATTTTCACCAAAATTTAGCAAAATAAATAGACATAACATTCAGTAAATATAAAGTGTTATTAATAATTATTAATACAAAATACTTAAGTAGGTAATTATTTTTTGACAAAAACATTAAAATAGGGGTCGAATTTTAGACCTCGTCGAACCCCAAAATCAGTTTTCGTTTATGTCGACCTCTGGGAAACCGAAATCGACCCCAAGGGGCCGATATCGACCACTTTGGGAATCCCTGCTCTATTTAATACCTAATAATCAGTAAGAAATAATTTATTTGTGCCATATAGGCATATAATCCCTTTTATTATAGGCTTCCCTTTTAAATACCTATAGGTATTATATTATCTTTTATTGTCAATTGGGTATTTGACAAATAGTCAAATCAGCAACTGTTTTTCAAACGTCAAAACGCGTCCCAAGCACTAAGCAGGTATGGGTAATATATGAAATTCTGAAATATGACGTCATTAAAGTTCGACGCACTTTATTACTTTAATCAACATAAAACTATCAGGGGATATTACGACTTATTGGGAGATCCTCTATTTAATAATCACTAAAACAAAATTAATAATAGTCAAATATCCAATTCTTAATTAATTAAAACAAGCAAAAACAGCCAAAGTACTTCAAAAGTTTTCCTTCCTCATTAACACAGACCGTTTAAACCCATGTTTAAATAGCTACATAGGTAAACCTTTCTACATAATATTAAATCTACCTATTGAGCATTCAATCCTGTTACATAAGAGCTAAAATCAAATAAATAGGTAGGTATTTTTTTATACTTATGCATGACTACAAAAGTTCATTGCTTCTGAGAATATGGTTTTTTAAACGTATTTGTCTGTGTTTTATTAATAAAAAAAGCTTAGCTTCTATAAATTAAGTGATTGGTTTTTAAATAATCCGATACAAAATATCTAGGTAGATAGTTGTTACTATTCCTAATAATATCAAGTAACTAAGTCTTATTATTTGCAACTACTACCAATGATCGTACTTGATTTACTACATTTATTTTTCACTAGCGAATGCCCGCGACTTCGTCTGCGCGGTTTGAGGTGTTTTGGTTCACGCGGGAACTCTTTCGTGCCAAATTTCAGCCAGATCCCCTCAGTCGTTGGCGCGTGATTGAGTAACAAACATCCATACATCCATCCAAACTTTACCATTTATAAGAATAAGAAACACAGTTCTCTATAATTACTAAACTAAAATTATGTTATACCTACCTTTTATGATTCTTTCTTCTAAAAGGAAGATTAATAGAGCAATTTAGAGTTTTTTTTTTAAACAGTAGGTAGGTATATTAAGTAGAAACTCTTTATTTGGTATAATAATGAGCATATCAAACAAAAATTTGCATATTCAGGTACTTTATGTTTATTTTTTTCACTGTAAGCACAGCTGTTAAAAATATTATCATTATATTATGATAATATTTTGACCAAAATACATAAATAATACATTTAAATAACAACTGAAAGTAGAGTTTTAGTGTTGGGTGAAATAATTATAAATTTAAAAATGTATCGATAATAATTCCATACCAATATTATAAATGCGAAAGTGTGTATGTCTGTCTGCTAAGCTTTCACGGCCCATCAGTTTAACCGATTTTGATGAAATTTGGCATAGGTTGTATCCCGGGGAAGGACATATTGCTACTTTTTATCCCGGAAAATTAAAAGTTTTCGCGGGAATTAAAAATTCTTAATCCACGCGGTCGAAGTCGCGGGCATCATCTAGTGAGATATAAAACAATTAAAAACATAGTTGATATTTATGAATAAACTGATGCCCGCGACTTTGGCCGCGTGGAAGACTTTTAATTCCCACGGGAACTACTTATTTTTCCGGGATAAAAATTTAGCCTATTTCACTCTCCAGGTCCTTAACTATAGTCAAGCAATAATTACGTCGAGAACAAACCAACAAACATACATATTTTCGCATTAATAATATTAGTATGATTATGATTTTACATTTTTATTAACTTTGAAGTAAAATAACACATAATTTAAAAAGTGCAACATTTAAACATGTTTCGTTATATATACCTATTAGGCTATAAACAACCATTTATATATTTTTATGTCCATATTTTTTTCATACAATCTGGAATCTGCGCAGTTATATGATAGGTCATTAACACGGCGGCATTTTTATATTCATAAAACTGTTTCTATAATTTAGAATTATAATTTTAAAAATGAGTGTAATAATGTATTCGTGAAATATATATCTTAACAGTTAGGATGAATCCATACTAATATTATTAATGCGAAAGTCTCTCTGTCTGTCTGCTACGCTTCCACGGCCAAACTACTCAACCGATTTGATGAAATTTGGTACAGAGTTAGGTTACAACTTACATCCCGGGAAAGGATATAGGCTACTTTTTATCCCGGAAAATTCAGAGTTCCCGCGGAAATTAAAATAAAGTAATCCACGCGGATGAAGTCGCGGGCATCATCTAGTAATATAATATTATAGGTACTTACTTATTAATTTTTTTCAACCTCCATAATTCCAAACCGACCCGATAGTAGCCCTAGCCCTGTCTATGTTATGCTTCCAAAAAAATTAACGAAATTTGGCATAGAGATCCCTAGGCACAGGATAAAATGGTGGGAGGCTTCGACCGTGGCTAGTTACCACCCTACTGGCAGAGACGTACCGCCAAAAAAGTGTTCCGGTACGATGCCGTGTAGAAACCGACTAGGGGTATGGGTTTAATATAACTGCCATACCTCAAACAGGTTAGCTCACTACCATCTTGGACTAACTTACCATGACTCAGTCACCATGATCACAGTCAAGCGCTTACTTGTAGTTCTTAGACTGCATCATCACTTACTATCAAGTGAAATCGCATTCACGGCCTAAGTTGAAGGGGATTAAAAAAAATAGGAAGCCGGGCGTGTATTCCACTTGCTATCACAGCTATGTAATATCAGAGATAAATCACAACTGGGTCTGACACAGTGGATTCTGCTTATCTCTAGTTTTTCCTGCCAGAGCATAGCTCGGCAAATAACCCAGTCTGAACACACGACGTGGGCAGGGGCAGTACGCAAGCGTCCATAACATCGACTATCGATATTTTCAATCGATTACGGCAAATACACTCGAGTATTATTAGCGATCGAGCACGGCTTCGCTCCCGTGAGATTGCCGCATCCTAGGAACACGTTTTTAAGTATGGGTCCTAACAGATTGACCGATACTTGAGAATGTGTTCTTAGCTGGTACATTATTATGGCTTTTAGTCCTTGTATTTATCATAACCTCTGCACAATATTTCAGCTTTAAATATCCATGGGATTTTTGATGAGTTAGCCAGTTAATGAGTCTATCGCTATCTTTTTGTTATATTAAGATTTATCTCTTTACCTCTCTATTAATTGTAAATTTATAACTTCTGAGCTTCACATAAGTTCTAATCTTCTTCTTGTCTTCAACTTAAATAAGAAAACAATTTAGTATAGCTCAAGTAATTCCGCTTCCTTCTTAGACTGCATCGTCATTAATTACCATTTTCCTGTTTGCGTCTGCTAAAAAAATACAAATACTTTGTCTTTTGCGTATCAACTATCAACTAACTAGCCGTGACCGAAGCCTCCGTAACAGAAAAGCTATAATACCCCTCACTTTGGCAAATGGTTGCGTCATTTCGCATCGTATAATAATTGTCGATTATCGATAGTTTTCCCACGGCCTTGTCTTATTCGGTGTGATTATCTCTCTCTGTTTTTATTTTTATTGGCAAATGTATTAATTAATGAGAGGAAATTATGTAGGCTACACGGCGAGAAGCCCTGGCTTTGCAGTTCTAAATATTGACCTACATTAATTTTTGGAGTGAAACTTCTTTAGAATCGTTTTGATTTGAAAATTTGATGAAACGAATATGCGAGACTAAAAAGAGACAAACATATTCATAATAGGATTTTGTCTGCGAGAGAATGAGATAGAAGAATAAAATTCAAGTTATTATTATCTAATTCTCTCGTAGGCTGCTTTTCTGAAGTTTCACTTCTGCCGTGTGTGAATTGCATGAAGTTTAGTAGATATAATGATAGCTTGTATCCCTGAGTCAAACAAACCTTATCGGCAAAATCAAGTTCCCACGGGATTTTTAGAATATCCACGCAAAGATGTAATGGGCATCAGCTAGTACATTTTTAATTTTAACCATTTTTAAACATTTCACTATTATAACCTTAACCGATATGTTTATAATTCCACACAGATCATTTAAAAATATTTAAACATAATGACATGACGCAATACTACAAATGTTTGGCAGTCACTAAAATATGGGCATAATTTATCGATATGCCAAACAACCAAACATCGTACGTCACTAACCCGTTTCCAGTGTGAATGAACGTTTGCATCAGTGTGTCTACCGCTGCCGTATCAGTCCGTACTAAGTACGAAACTTGTGTACGTTTCAATTTCAAAACATCACAACTCTAACAACTACCATACAAATCTCAACCCTATTCTATTTAGTTATAGTTGATTTTCTATTTACCGTATTGATATATTTTACCGTGAGTTGTTTTCGAAGAAATTTGAACTGTGTTTTTATGGTGTAAGGTAGTTTTTTGAGTAGTGTTGAATTTATAGAACATGCTTGCGGATGAACTGCGCTTCGAATTAGTGCAAAGGTAAATTTTATTTGGTTATGTTATCCTGGTACATTCTTGGGATTTAACTAGAATTTAGAATGGCGTTTGAATAGGAAAAGGATTGGGCATTTATTTGACAAATAGTCAAATCAGCAACTTTTTTCAAACGTCAAAACTCGTCCTTAGTATGGGATTTATATGAAATTCTGAAATGTGACGTCATTAAAGTTCGACGCACTTTTTTATTTTATACGATTGTTTAAAATGGTAATTCAACATAAAACTATCAGGGGACGTGGATATTACGACTTTTGGGAGATCCTCTATTTAATAATCACTAAAAAAATATATTTGAATAGTGGGTAGTCAAAAACCCAATTGGCGCAGGTACCCTAGGTAGTATTGTCAAAAATTCAAATAATAGATTCCAAAAAAAACTCTAAGGTGAGACATTTTAAAAATAGAAACAAAAGTAGGTATAGCACAGAATAGGTAATATAAGGGTGTCCAAGTTGGGTGCGTCTAATCTAAGGACATAATATTAATAGGCATGCAGATGACTGATTTTGAAAAATGGTCAGATTATGTTCGGAAGTATCTACTATTTCGAAAAAATATCTTATTTCAGCAGAAAAATAAGGTTTGGTAGATAAAATTGGCATTTGAAATTAAAATTTTAAAATTCACGCCAAAACGCTCCCCGGTGTCATGGCGTCGTTTGTGACGTCACTATTATTTTTACCAATGTACTCTGTGCAGTGTGCAATAAGCAATAGTGTGATTGTCAAAGCTCAAAAACAAACTATTGTGACGTCATTCGCTTCTTGGTGTTTTAACCACCATTTATTTAACATTAACAACATTTAAAATGGTTATTCAACATAAAACTGTTAGGGGACGTGGATATTACGACTTATAGGAAATCCTCTTATCATATGTACTCAGCTCAACTTAAAGATGCAGTTCTCCTCAATAAATCGATGTAGGTTGTATACTCATCGATTTGGAAGAAAGGTACATTGAAAATGTAAGTAGGTCAGATTAAGAAATATTATTATAATAATAGCAATAGCATTTCGTATTTAATTTAGTTTGTATGAAAAGAGTAGATATTAAGACCATACAATAAAGACGTCTTCACCAATATCTTATTATTTAATAAAAACCCACATTATTTCACTCTATTTAATAATCACTAAAAATAATTTATTTGACTAGTAGGTAATCAAATACTCAATTGTAATAATGACATTCTGAGATGGAACTGATCTGCGACTTGCGAATGCAGCACGTGTCCACAGAACATAGCAAAAACAGTGTTCTACCGAGTGGGAAAACCCACAGACAAGAATGTTGAGAACGCATGACTTTTAATAGATTAAAAGGAATATAATATCAATATAGATATTGATATAATTAAATTAATTAATTATTTATTATTATTTAATAAAAGCCCACATTATTTCACTCTATTTAATAATCACTAAAAATAATTTATTTGACTAGTAGGTAATCAAATACTCAATTGTAATAATGACATTCTGAGATGGAACTGATCTGCGACTTGCGAATGCAGCACGTGTCCACAGAACATAGCAAAAACAGTGTTCTACCGAGTGGGAAAACCCACAGACAAGAATGTTGAGAACGCATGACTTTTAATAGATTAAAAGGAATATAATATCAATATAGAAGCTCAAGTTACTACTTGAGCTATTATATTAATTATTATTTAATTATATCAATATAGATATTGATATAATTAAATAATAATAAATATAAATAAATAATGTTAAGAAATAATTGAAGTGAAACTTCTTTAGAATCGTTGTAATTTGAAAATTCGATGAAAAGAAAAAGCGACAAACATATTTATAATATGATTTAGCCTGCGAGAGAATGAGATAGTATTCAAGTTATATTTATCTCATCCTTTCGTAGGCTACTTTTCTGAAGTTCAATTCTGCCATATGTGAATTGCACAGACATTTTTATCCGCTAAGATTTAGCCCTTGGTAAGTGATGATGCCAATGGCGTGCACGACATAGAGGCATATTGCATAGTGCATACCCTAGTTCAAAAAGCTCAATGCATAATTTTCATCATTCCCTGCCTGAAAGTAGGTATCTAGTATCTAGTATCTACCTAACCAATGATTTACTAGATGATTCCCGCGACTTCGTCCGCGTGGATTACGGTTGTTTGATTACCGCGGGAACTCCTTGCGATAAAAAGTAGCCAATGTCCTTCTCCGGGATATAAACTATCCCTATACCAAAAGAGCGTAGCAGACAGACAGGCACACTTTCGCATTTATAATATTAGTATGGATGATATGTAGAAAAAAACAACATTATATATTGTACCACGCATAGACCTTGGAATATTCGTGATAGTATCTATTGCTATTAATTGATAATTACACACACACAATGTGACAAGTGGTCACGATTGAGGATGCAGCTTATCTCTGACTATATATTTTTTTTAAATTAAAACAATATTTTTCCTGGAATTATAATATAATATAGTCAATAGACAATAATGTTTATTCAATTTAGGTAGGTACACTACACTTATATTCACGTCCAGTTATGAAATACTAGCGAATGCCCACGACTTCGCCCGCGTGGATTAAGTTTTTTTCAATTCCCGCGGGAACTTCTTAATTTTCCGGGATAAAAATTAGTCTATGCCCTTCCACCGGATAGAACGAATTTGGTACAGGGATCCATCCTGGTACCCATCCCTGTACCAAATTTCATCAAAATCAGTTGAACAGATGGGCCGTAAAAGCGTAGCAGACAGACACACAGACACACTTTCGCATTTATAATATTAGCATGGATGCCACATATACAATTTTTTTAAAACAAAGAGATTGAAATTAGAGATAGATATAAAGATTTGACAATTTGGTACTAGAACTTCAGGAATTTATGTAGGAAGTCAGGGTCTTTGAGAGAAGACAAAACAAACCAGCCTCAGTCGCAGACGATAAAAACATCGAAAAAAAAATTCGGCTTTCCGCAAGTTCATTATCGCGTATCCTTGAATCTTTCCTCGAATTTCGATTGTATTGATATAACAATGTTTATAAACAACTCTGAGGTTATATTATGTTTTCCTGATACGCACATAGAATATAAGGCTTTTTTGGCAATCTCTTTTTTTTATCCACTACAAGTTAGCCCTTTATCTATGTAGTACTAGGTTAACAATATTTTAATTTTAAATTAAAATTTTAACTTTTTCCTAAGTTTTTTTATTATTTACCTACTTACTTTTTTTTAAAATATAGTATAAATACACCACCACTACAGTCCCTTAATGTCCCACTGCTGGATACAGGCCTCCACTCTCATAGGAGAGAGATGAGAGCTTAGACCCACCACGCGGCTGCTCCAATGCGGGTTGGCGGACTTTATACACTTAAATAATATTACATTTAAATAATATTAAGTATTAATATTATTTAAATGTCATTTGACTATACAAGATATTTGACATGGCAAAATTAGTTCAAAAAATCTGAAAAAATCATACGAAAATAGGCATAAGTTCTGTTATATTAGACTTTTTTTTTAATTATTACCTACTAGCTGATGGCCGCGACTTCGTCCGCGTGGAATTCGTTTTTTTGGATTCCCGCGAGAACTCTCAATTTTCCAGGATAAAAAGTAGCCTATGTCACTCTCCAGGTCCTCAACTATACCCATGCTAAAAATCACGTCGATCCGTTCCTCCGTTGCAGCGTGATCGAAGGACAAACCAACAAACAAACTGACTTTCGCATTTATATTATTAGTATGATTGTTATAGTTAAAGGGGATTTTAATACATCTTGCATTTTTAAATTGCTGCAGCATTTAAAAGCCTAAATGTGGATTTTGTTTTCAGTAAGTACAAGATTTTTAAATAACACTAGCTGATGCCCGCGACTTCGTCCGGGTGGATTGAGGTTTCTTGGTTCCCGCGGAAACTCTTTAATTTTCCGGGATAAAAAGTAGACATGTGTTGTTAGATCTATCCAAATTGTGCCAAATTTCATCCAGATCCGTTTAGCCGTTCTGGCGTGATTGAGTAAGAAACATCCATCCATCCAAACTTTCGCATTATTAATATTAGTATAGATAAATTGTAGGTATATAAGCACAATGATAGCACTATATTAAACGTTAAGTTGTCAATGACACTACAAAATTACATACATTCGTCATACTACGACATCAATTAAAAAAACCTTCCGTTCAAATCACCGCACGATAATTTTATTATTACCAAGCAAATGTAGGAATTATACATCATTATTTAACTTTGACGTTTCCACACGTAGAACACCATATCTGATTCTTGTAATTTATGTATAAAATTGTATGTAATTGTAGAAATACAAGTTTTATGCATTATGGAAACTAGACAATACATAATAATATTAATAGACGTCATAAATTATATGAGAAATGAAATAAAGTTCAAAAAATAAACTGAAATCCCTTAGTTTCTGGGGGATAAAAAGTATTGTTGTTATGTGTCCATCCCAAGGATACAAAATACATTTTATCAACATCTGTTCAGCGGTTGGGCCCTGAAAAGGTAACAGATCACATAATTTATACTTACTGCAAACCTGGATAACATATTTTTTCTGGATTTTCTATAGAATCGAAAAATCCTGTTACTCCCGCCTAGCATGGTCGCCCTATCAGTCAGCCAGGGGGCTACTAACATCGCAGCAATTATATTTCCAAACTAGCAGATGCCCGCGACTTCGTCCGCGTGAAATAAGTTTTTAAATTTCCACGGGAACTCCCTAATTTTTCGGATTAATATATTATAAATAATGTGGCTTTCTATTGGTATCAGAATTTTTAAAATCGGTTCTGTAGATCCAGAGATTGCCCCCTACAACAACACAAACTCACAAACTTTACCTCTTTATAATATTATATTATATAGTATACTTAGTATGGAAATAAAATAAAAATCATAGGCTAAATGGTAGTAGACAATAAAATCGCCATTATAATATTGTAATGGGATTTTATGGTAAGAAGAAAAAAGAACTTGCTTCAAGATGAAGTCCGCCAATCTTTTTTTGTCCAGGTCAGCACGGGACCGCTTAGCTTTACTTCGTTCTGACCCTCTAATTCTTACTCTTGCTTCTTTTTTCCTCTCTTTCCTTCTCTTCTCTTCGCATCATTATTGCCCTAAGCATTTGCCCATAGCGTTGCTGTGATTCCTCGCTTGACAGCATCCGTGCTATGAGGTTTTGGGCGTTGACAGTTTCGCTCGTTCCCTGCGCCTCTATTCGTAGGTCAGAGGTCTGCACATTCAAAGATTGTCTCGGGGTGTCTTCCTCTCCGCAAAAATAGCAGTTCTCTGTTGGTGATTTTCCTATTGCGAAGAGGTATGTGTTGAACACCCGTGACCGCTCAGCGCCTGCGTCAGCCACCTGTCTGCCTCCCCATGCTTTCTTTTATGCCACTTCTTCAGGTAATTGTCTGTCTGCCAATCTGCACTTGGCTAGCGTGTTGGACTATGGCCACTTCTCATTCCGAGAGGCGACTCGGTGTCAGTAGTGAGCGGTTGATAAGAAAGTATGGAAAACTTAGGGTAAAACCGGGATAGATGCCCCACTTTTTGAAAAGGACACCTAATTTTAAAAATATTAATTTTATACGAATAATTTCTATTAATGTAGCTAGCTCAATCCTTAATGTTGAATTATTATTATTATTTTTTAACCTATCAAATACAGATTTTGCAGAAATTAGCTTTTCGTGGAACATGTTTTTTGAGGATAGATGCCTACCTGTATGGATAGTTGCCCCACCATGAAAAAACTGAGAAGGATAGATGCCTGCAGTGCAGGATGGATGCCCTTTATAGGTGTAAACGAAAAATCCATACCAAATGTTAGGTAGAAGTCCAAGGGTCATAATAATGAAAAACATTTTGTATTTTTTAAATCTTTTAATTAATTCTTATCATTAGAAGATATTATTCTAATATCACACAAATGACATAGGTAATTAAATTTTTAAAGCGTTTGTTTAACTAAAATATAAATTCTTAAGTTTCAACATGCATAACCATATTGTTTGTTAAATAAAATTTTACAAGCATTTATTAAAAAAAATATAATTTGTTAATTGTTGTATTCCCATGGTTTTTGTCCATTTCATCCAAAGCCGACTGTAGGTTTTCTGTAGTCCAAGAAAATACTCGAGCTCGCACTCCTTCTTTTCTTTTATATTTTCGTGGTGCTGTAGGTAATCATATATGGCACTGTATGCAGGGATAGGTGCCCCTAAGGGTGCCCTTAGGGGCACCTATCCCTCGAAAAATCAGGGCAACTATCCTTTTCGATAGGGATAGTTGCCCAAGTATTTTTTTAATAGATTATAAACAAAATAGCATCTATTTACACCTAGATGCAGACTCAATGAACCAGTATATTGACGTAATAAAAAATATAACTGAATTTATTACTAATTATAAAGTTATACAACGCAACATACTAACCTTTAAATCTTTGACGTGTTCGGGAATATCGCTGCGGAGATGATTACACGTACGAGCGAAACGCATCCTCATCGCACGACTGTCTGTGGGTAATTATGGTACGGGGTGACTGCGGCTCCTACTTATAAAATTAATTCTTAGTCGCGAGTTCGGGAAGTTAGGTTTTTAGAATATGAGGCATCTATCCTGCTGCGGCATCTATCCCGGTTTTACCCTATGAGGTTTTTGTTACGCATTACTTTAACTTACAAACGCAGAAAAACGTGTTATTTTATTTTATTACAATATTATAATATCTTAGACGATTTTAATATTCATAAGGGAAATACCACTTAATAAACTACACAACTTACTACCTATGATAGTATGAGTTAGTTATTATATTTGATCAAGTGCGGGTCAATAGACGCATAAAGTAGGGTTCCGTCACGACTCACGCAATTAATTTTCAAATCTTTGAAGGTCACTCATAATTTTTTTTCTACGCCACTTAGCTCTCTTCTGCAATTTCACCTGATGGTAAGTGATGATGCAGTCTAACCTGTTTCTCGTCGGGCGTCGGTTTCTACACGGCATCGTACCGCAACGCTAAATTGCTTGGCGGTACGTCTTGGCCGGTAGGGTGATAAGTTGATAACTAACCACGGCCGAAGCCTCCCAGCAGGCCTACCCTTTCTTCTAGGTAGACACAAAAATTCCCTGGCGTAGTGTTGAGCGCTGTTGTCTTAACGTGGGAGCTCCAGGGTTCGATTTCCGGCATTACAGAATTTATAATTTCTAAATTTACCCTGATCTGGTCTGGTGGGAGGCTTTAGCCGTGGCTAGTTACCACCCTACCGGGAAAAACGTACCGCCAAGCGATTTAGCGTTCCGATACCATGGTGTGTAGAAACCGACTAGGATATGGGTTGCCATATCCCTAACAGGTTAGCCCGCTATACCATCTCAAACTGCAACTGTCAAGGGCTAACTTGTAGTGGCGTAAAAAAGAAGATTACACGAAAACTGTTCTTTTACTACGGAACTCTAAAAAGCAAGTAGGGTAAGTAAGTAAAATTATAAATCACCGAGTAATTCCACGTATCCGTATAATTAGCTTTACTATTACTCATCATTGTGCTACGTAGTTAATATATTGCGTCTAAGGATATTGGAATACGCATGCCTATCAATTTGTGACGCTGTTCATGGTCATGGTCTTAAAAATAACTAGTAATCCGCCCCGACTTCGCACGGCTAGCCATATTATGCATAGAGATTGGGGTCTACAGTTATTGATTACAACTCTGATTAAGGTTTACAAACTTGATTGAGGTTTACAGCTCTTGATTGAGGTTTACAGCTCTTGATTGAGGTTTACAGCTCTTGATTGAGGTTTACAGCTCTTGATTGAGGTTTACAGCTCTTGATTGAGGTTTACAGCTCTTGATTGAGGTTTACAGCTCTTGATTGAGGTTTACAGCTCTTGATTGAGGTTTACAGCTTTTGATTAAGGTTTACAGATCTTGATTAAGGTTTACAGGTCTTGGTTAAGGTTTACATCAGCTATTGATTAATATTCACGCTCTTGATTGAAGTAAAAAGCCCTTGATTAAGGTTCACCAATGGCCACTGCCCTTGATTAAAGCTAACAGCTAGTGATTGAGGTACACAGCTCGTAACTAATAAATAAAATAAACTAATAATCACAGCTCACAGCTATTGTTTAAGGTTCCTAGCTCTTGATGAACATGCATAGTTCTTGAATGAATGAAATGAAATGAATGAATATTTTTAGCTCAAGTAGAGAATTAATCCTACTGGGTGGCTACTGGTTTCACAAATCACAATGGCATTTCTCATAAGTACTTACACTTCCATTTTCAATTTTTTCGCAACAACAAAGGTTCTTGTTACACGATTGCCCAAAAAAGGAGTGTAATATTTTTAGGGTTCATGTATGTATGTATGTATGTATGTATGTATGTATGTGAGTTTCTTTATTCCGCCATAACTTCTAAATGCCTACACAGATATGGATGTATTGGGGTATCGTTAGAGTCCTTACATTACTAGTTATAAACCTTACTTTACTTAGAGTGACACACTTATTTTTTTTTAAATAAATTCAGTATGGCCGTTGTGTTTTTTGTTTATTTTTAATTATGTTCACTTGTTTTTCTTGTCGGGTTAACAGCTGTTGATATACAGCTCTTGATTAAAGTTCTCAGCATTTGATTAAGGTTCACAGCTATTGATTAAGGTTTTAAATATTTCTTGATTAAGGTTCACAGTATTTGATATAGGTTTACAGCTCTTGATTAAGGTTTACAGCTGTTGATTAAGGTCCATGGTGATAACCAACTGTTTGTCTTGTTCCAGGATGTCAACCCTGCTATTCTGGCAGGGCAAGGGCAAGGCGAATGGGTCGCCCAACGCGAGGAACTGGATCCACGCGCCAGACGCGCTGATCAAGGGACATGTGGCGTATTTAGTTAAGGTATGTCCCTATTTTTTATCTCTCTCTTTGCGTCGTATTCCTCATTACTGAGGGTCGTGACCCCTTTCCATTAATCACTTAATGGTAGGAGTTTTTTGGGGATGATAATGCGGTGGGTTCCGACGTTCTGCATCCCTATTTTATAAGCATCCTTTTATTCTTAACTTGTTGATGCCCGCGCGACTTCATCCTCGTTGATTAAGTTTTTTATAATATTTCCGCGGGAAATCTTTATTTTTCCGGGATAAAAAGTAGCATATGCCCTTACCTGAGATAAAACCATCTCAATACCATATTTCATCAACATCGGTATAAAAGATGGGCCGTTGCACTTGCAGCGTAGCAGACAGACAGTTTGACATCCATTTCTGTTAAAGATGTTAGGTTTTGGAACTCCTTGCCGCTTCACGTTAGCCATGCGAAATCTCTTGGAGAATTTAAAAGTCTCATCACAAACTTTATTCCCCTATAATTCCTACATAAGGTACTTCAGGGGCAATACTGCCAACGCTTAAAGCCAGATTGTTTCAGTATTGTTGACTTTCGTGTATTAGAACTATAATCCTTATTTTAGGAACGTCAAGGTACGTGACATCAAACTGTAAATTTGAGTAATATTGCTTGTTGGCAATATGGCCCCAAGTGTGTAATAGTATATTTATTTTAGTTGCTAGGTTGTTGTTTATAAATATATCTGTCAGTTTAGTTGATGGTTAAAATGACAAATATAAAGGTTTGAAATAAACAAAAGATGACAGGATTAAAAGGATTGCTACGTCATTCATTAAATTTTTTGATATAGCACAATAATATTGTTAACTTCAAATAGCTCCAAGATCTTTTACTTTGTAACACAAAATGATTGAAAATAAAAGATTTATTTATTTATTATTATTCAGCGGGCAGAAAATCATAGCAGAAAACGATGATTTTCTACCCGCTGAATGACATAATATTATAGGTCTGAAATTGACTAGTTTCGGGTGGCTGAACAGGCATTGAAACTCGAACTTTTAATGCATGTTATATGAAAAGAAAGTTCTAGGAAAATTTACGGCGGCCATATCGCTGCTACAACAAGCATTTTGACTTTTCGATTTGCAAATTGTACAAATTGCAAAAAAAAAAAACCAATAGCATATCATATTATTATTATTGGTTTGTTGTGGTGTCTTTTAGACAGGCCGAAGTCTGTCGGGGAATGGGCCTCGAGGTCGAGCCTCCTTGCCTGGGGCGTGTGACGTGTCCTCACAGGTAGCAGACTAAATTTGTCTGTTTCAGTCCTTTTATACTGGGCTGAGGTCGCGCCTGCTTGGCAATTGGATAGTTCAGGGATGTTATTATTGTCAAATCCGGTGAATGAGGTGTCGTTTCCAGTATTTGGGATGTCAAATCCGGTATTTCGGGTGTCCTTACCGATGCGTCGTCCTCTTCGTCGCCACTGATGCTTAAGTTGGGATCCAAATGTTCTCGCTATACCTAGCTCAACTAAGGAAAACCAGTGGCCTCGTCCCGGGGTCCATCGCGGTGGAGGGACGGGTCGTTGAGATAGGGCCTTGGTGCAGAAGTTTCTACTCGGTGAATGTTAAGCTATAACTTACCTTGTCAGCTGGTAGCTGCAAGGAGAGTCCTGAGGTAGGTTATGTGTGTATGTTATCTGTAGGTAAGTGGTGAGTAGGTGTGTGGTGTGTGGTATGATGACTCCCTCCACGGACTGTAGACTTCTTCAAGGCCTTCAATGCAAACAGGCTACTCGTCTGTTACCACTTGTCTTCACTAAGTCTATCACTAAATCACTGTGAAGGTAGGTGCGGGGCTTCGGCGCCGAGGCGTTCATACCCTTCGAGTAATCAGGGCCACTCGAATCCACCTAATTTTCACGGTGGCCAAATACCAGCCACGTAATAATTGTACACCCGTTAAAACAATCATACACGCAAGCATCTTGACTTTTCGACTCGCAAATTGTACAAATTGCAAAAAAATTAATAACAAAAGCGTATCATATTATTGGTAAAACACGTGTGTTACTGGTTATCACGTATCACACAAGGGGGCGTTGCTATCGCCAGATGAACAGACTGGTAGATACTGTGGTCTGTAGCCTGTGTTATAAGTAGGTAGGCGCATATTAATGTCATTGTTTTATGCTTCCTATTCGATAAAACTTGAGTTATTTATGCTATGATTGCAAATATATGTTACTTGTTAATAATCCATACTAATCATTCAAACTACTTTATACTCGTAGCTATGTCACCGTAAGATTGCAGTCTAACTGGCGAAATTGTAAACTGTCGACAGATTGTGAATTGTTCAATGTTTTGAGTGTCAATTTTTGAAATATTCATTGTATTAAGTATGGATTATTTAATCAATTCTAAGTAGGTATAAAACAGTGTAGTAAACTGAACGATGAGGAAAGAGGAATAATGGCAAGGAAGCGATGTCGCGTGACAGCGGTGCTGAATAGAATATCCCAAATTGGGTGGTTCCATGCAGTCGTTAGTTATCCACACATATAATTAGGAATGTTGGTCTATATTATCCAGCTGAGAATTATTTTTGCACTAGCTGATTCCCGCAACATCGTCCAAGTGGAAGAATTTTTTTTTAAATTCAGCATATATTATTCCAGTATGCTTACTCTGAGTTTTTACATTAATTCGAGACGCTAATGTGATCGAACGCTCAATACGTCAATCGAATTTGCAATGTAAAAACTCAGAGTAAGCACACTGGTGGAAATCAATAGTTAATCTGGTGACAGAAGGGCTGGCTCATTTTTTGCGCAAAGGATCAGCCTGGCTGTCCAGCGCGGAAATGCAGCCAGTATTCTTGCCACCATTCTACGCGGGCATTATTATTATAATATAATATACTATAGTTACTAGCTGATGCGCGCAACTTCGTGCGTGGTTTAATTTTTTTTTGATTCCCGGGGGACTCCGTACTTTTTATTCCGAAAAACTCCGGGAACTTAGTTTTACGGCCTACGTCACTCTCCAGTCCTCAACTATATCCATGCAAAAAATCACGTCGACGAGTTGCTCCGTTGCGGCGTGACTGAAGGACAAACCAACAAACAAACACACTTTCGCATTTATAATATTAGTAGGTATGATAATCAAGAGCAATCCAGAATAAGGCCACCGAAGGCCACTTTGCAGTTTGCATGCCCACAACATAATGCTTCACATATTATATTATGAGATGACACGCATCATCCCAATTTGGATGATGTTATGCAACGTTTACCGACTTGGCATACATTTAATAGAACAATGGATGCATTTTGTGGATTAATTGGTTACGATTTTATGAATTATAATAAATTTTAATATTATGTGTAGATATAAATAAACAATTTAATAAGTAGCCTAGAAGTCAATACGGGTCGAGGTTTCGATTCTTGGGCATGCACTTCTAACTTTTTGGAGTTAGGTGTGTTTTAAGAAATTGAATATCAAAAAAAAATTTCAATGGTCCGACTTCCGAACCAGTAGTGGATTCACTGTCAAAAGCATTAGTAAACTTTTATTTTAAGAAAAAAACACAATCAAATTAATTAAGAATTGTAGTTTCATGCCAATGACTTCGACGGCATTTCATTGAACATCCCGCAACATAAACATATAGTAACTTTCGATATTCTATTTTTAAAAAACAAATGTGCGAAATTCAAACCTGCTACATCTTGCTAACGATGTGCGGTTCTGCCACAGAGGTTCTGCTCCCACTGAGCTACCCAAACTCCAAAGCTGTTTAGAAGTGTTCCATATGTTTACTGTCACTAACTACAATAATTACATACTTAGGTACTGGTTCTCTTTCTCTCTCCATCTCTCTCTACATCTATTCCGGAGGGAGAGACAAATGCTGATTTTTGTCGCGTACGATTTGTCCGGAAATCTCCGCGTTTCATCCTACAAAAAACTATGTATGACACTTCTCGAGATGGGTTGCACCCGCGCACCGGTTTTTACCAGTCCCGCGCATTCTTGGTTGTTCAATTCAAATGTCACTCGAACACTAAAATTTTTACCTAATTTTCTATTTTTCTATTTCCAGTTCCTAGGCTGCACACAAGTCGACCAGCCCAAAGGCATCGAAGTGGTCAAGGATGCGATAAAGAAGCTCCAATTTACGCAACAGCTGAAGAAGTCGGAAACCAAAGATGCTGCCAAGTGCAAGAAGGTGGAAATTACCGTGTCGGTAGATGGCGTTGCTATTCAGGTGAGGATTCATCCATCTATTTATCAGGTGGCAGGCCTAGCATGCGTTCACACTTCACAAATAGGCATGGGTATGGAAATCTTTTGACACAGCACAGAATAGGTAATGATATGTATGTATGTATATACTTTATTGTACACCACAAAAACAAAAGAAACAAGATACAAGGAAACTTAAAATATGGGTACAGTAAAGCGGTCTTACATACAAAAGGTCTTAAGGTGATACAGTCTGTCTAGGGAAAAATTTGATCGGGTATCCCCAAATGTGCGTTTTTTTTTAAATATTTTTAATTTTCGTAGATCCCATTGAAAATAGTACACGTGTCGCTTATAAGCCTTTCATATCAATTATCTTATAATCAATGGTTTTTCTCCATCCAAGCACGGATCTTTCATGGATAATGGGAAGAGCTCCGAAATTGTTAGATAAATAATTTCTTGATAAGTATTATTTACCAATTTTTATTTAATTTATCTGTAAGTCAAAAAGCAGAATGTTGCATAATGCCATCCCTAAAGACCTTTCGTCGATTTTTTATTAATAATATGTATTACATTAGTGAGATAACTAACTGCCTCGTTGATGTAGTGGTTAGCATGTTCAACTGCGGCCTACGAGGTTTTTCTGACGAGAAATTCTCGGTAGCCCTAAGTTAGGAAGTTGGCGGTTTTTCACCACCGTGCGAGCACATTAAGCAGTCGGTCTCTCTCCGGTCGTGTCGGATTTTCCGCCCCATCGGGCTATCTGAGTAATAGGCTATAAGAGAGAGTGCACCTGTGTTTGCGCACACACTTGTGCACTATAAATCTCCCGCGCAGATGGCTAATCTCTCTGGAGATTGGCCGCCGTGGCCGAAATTCGGTCGGGAGGACATTAGTTAGGTAACTATTAATTACATACTATCTTTATGATTGGCTTGTCAAATTAGAATAACAAATAGAAGCGTTGCGTACCTACAGGCGAAGTAAAAGTGAAACTCGCAAATGAGGCGCCATTTTTGCGGTTATGGCAAGTCCGTGAGGTAAATAGTAAATCATTTGTGCTACTTTATCATAACATAGTATACACTGTGATACATAACATAAATGATATATCATGCATAGGTAATTGAACAACAGGAACGTTTTTAAATAATTGTATAATACAGGGTGGAAAAAATGTATTTATAATAAAAATATTTTACGTAGGTATCTAAGCAAATGTGATTATGTATTTTATAGTTATTTTAATATTTATACCTATACCTAACCATGTTTAATGTAGGTACCTATAACTATATTGTACACTAGCTGACCCGGCGAACTTCGTACCGCCTTAGTACGCAAAATTAAATGTATATTTTTCAATATTTCTGAGAGATTTTCTTAATATTTTTTTCCGTAAGAACCTTCTCCTAATAATAACAAATACAACAAAAAAAGAATTAGTGAAATCGGTCCAGCCATTCACGCGTGATGCCGTGACCAAGGAAAACGGGTTTCATTTTTATATATATAGAATAATAATTATTGTTGTCGTATTTTTAATATCGGTACATAGTTAGTTAGTATTTGCACACTTGACTAACGATATGTCCAGTGCCCTATAATAGTACGTGAGACAGAGTATGTGTATTTACTTAGTACATATACTACATACTATATCTGTGCAAACATTTATTTTACTTTTGACGTAAGCACGTCTATGAAGTGCTATAATTATTGACAGGCAACTATCGACAAAAAATGCAATACTCCATAGACGCAACTGACGCATATCGTTTTTTACACTAGTGAAGCGACATGCCCTTTTGTCCGATATGTCGTAACTCGTGTCTCGTATACTCCTCTAGTAATTAGGTACAAGTAGGTACGACTTTCCTTTTCAAAATAGTCACGCAGCTACAACACTAGCTTTCTTGATAGCCCTTTTTTTACCATACATCTTTGGCGATGGATGGGTTCCATGACCTGACGGATTCTTGTACATTTAACTGTTGTGTATAAATGATATTTTATTATAATACATACTTACATTAATACACTTAGTCATTTAAATGTATATTATAAAACAATAAAAAAATGTTGAGCAAAGATAAATTATATCAATGTGTCAAATCGATTAAAACTTCTTCATAAAGAAAGTCGATTGTTATCAAAAATCTAATTAGTAAGTAACGCATTAGTACATCATTAAATAGAGCTGCCAAAAGTAAAATAAATCGTTGGATTTAATATAAATATTATATTTGTATATGGAATGTAAACCGCGAAATGATTTCAAAATTGTCAATCTGGCGCAAACAAAGCAAGTCAAACAATAGTCTTGTTGCCTATAATAACCGGCCAAGTGCGAGTCAGACTCGCGGACAACGGGTTCCATACCACGCAATAAGAGAAAAAATGTGTTTATTTGTTTGTAATCGATTTTAAAAATTCTTTCACTTATAGAAAGCTACTTCATCAGCGAGTAACATAGGCTATATTTTATTTTTAAAAGTGCAATAATGTGTTAGGTCTGAAAAAATTTTGACTCATCTGAGAGCTTCCGTGACGGTGCGCAGCGTAAATAATAAAAGTTACTCGAAAACAATGTGTGGTGGAATTTTTCCTCTCAAAAAGTTCTCAAAAAGTCCGCGATAGCATATATCTATCTTTAATGTTGTCTCACAATAATCATTTTTATATTTTGAAATAATATGGTCTTAAACAGAGCTTTACTTTCGAAGGTGTTTTTAATGACATTGTATTAATTCTTATCAAAATAAAATCAATCATCAACATCATCATCTCAACATCATCAGTCATCTCAAGTATTTAATATTGACCAAATTCGCCCTTTAAACTATTTAATTCAGAATATCTTAGAAGACATCATAGAAATAAATTAACGCTTAACAGAAATGGGGGCGGCCGCGACCTGCATTATGTAGATATCGCAGCACAGATCACGGAAACAAGGGAGATATGCCTATGTATCAAATTGTATTGAAACCTGCTGTCTCCAGTTTATCCCTACCTATCCCTACTACCTGCTACCAATACAAGCAACTAAATAAATACAATAGACAAGAAGTCTCACTCACACACACGCATACCGATAGATCAGTGCATGAGGCACGAACAAATATACACTTTATTCTTTACCAAACAGGGTTCAATTTCAATCACCGTGCATCTTACTCATACAAACGTAAAACGTTGTCGATGTGCTGTGCAAAATTCAAATATGATACAATTAGTGGTTGACTAAAATGGATCTATCGATGCTAAATTTCTTAATATTTGGGTTTTTGACAATGACTACCGATTATGAAAAGTGATATTTTACTTGTGTACCAAAAATAAGATGTAAAAAATCATCTCATATTAGATTATTTTTAACCGACTTTCCGAAAAAAGGACGAGGTTCTTTTTGTGCACATTACAACACTTTTTTCTTCAAGTTTTTTTGGTTGTTTGTTTGTTTGGGTGAATTTTAAGTACACATTAATCGAAAAAATATTTTACAAGACCTTTGCTCGTAAAGTGGCTCTTACTTCCTCGTTATTAAATATACTTTAACCACCCTTGGGCGACGAAAATATCACCCAAACGTCCCAACTAGACACAGAATTTGTACTTTTTTTTTTTGCTGGAAAAATGCATTTACGCATCCCGCACAAGGCGGGTATGTGGGACTCACAGATGGAAGCAGAATACCCACTAAAAAACCAGCAGCACAGTCCGCGTCTACAAAGAGAGGTCTCAGGTTCCCAAGGCTACTGAGACATCACGACGCTGAACCGACCATAGGGTCCTAGACACCTATACTAAGGCGGGAAAAGGCGAGCGAAGCGTCGCCTTCTTCCCCCCTGTCGTCTTCTGCGGATCAGTGGAGCGTTAGGGTCCAGCTCTCGTTCCCGTTCCGCAGCCTCCTTCAGCTCCATAACATTTTCCACTAGGGTATGGTGCGCTGTGTCCTCTGGAGTACCACACTCATGACAGATGGCTGTTTCCTCCCGTTTCGCAATCTGGTGCAAGTACTTACCGAAACAGCCATGTCCCGTAGGTACAGAATTTGTACCTACTTCACTCAGAAATTACTAGACTATTTTATCCCGGAAATTAAGGAGTTCCCGCGAAATTAAAACAAACTTAATCCAGGCGGACGAAGTCACGGGCATCATCTAGTGGGTATTATTAACTTACAGTCAACACAAAACGCAAGTTCAATGTTGGGATTGACCATTCGAAGAGCCGACGAACCATCTTCAATGGTTGAAAGCACTTTGGCTCAAAGTGATACGAGCATATTGTGCTATTTTTCGTCGGAAACCAGCTTGGACCTCTTCCTGTAGCATTTATCCACTTTTCTTTTCTTTCTGCATCCTTCGGATATCTTAAATATTAATATTAAAGAGTGACATTAAATATATCAATAAATGAGTAATGAGTATCTACGTAAATTGACATTATATTAATTCACCTAGTATATTTTTTATACGTTTCGTCAGCTAAGTAAGTCGAGTACTTACATTAAAAAAAATTGTAATAATTATGACTAAAAATATAGTTATAATGAATTTTACTCACGATAGTTTAAACGTTAAAATAGCAATAATTGTTTACTAAGTTATAATTAAGGTACTATTAATTATTGTATCACAGATCATCGTTTGGTCGCTAAAATATCGACAACTGCATTGTACTCGTACCTGCATCGTCACATCTCTAGTTCACGGCACGCCGACAGCGGCCGAACTACGAAATTTGATCTATCGTGCTAGTGAAAGAATCGGTAAAGAACACTTAACCATTGCGTCGTAAGACTGGCCGATTCATTGATAGATTTCTACTAAGCAAGCAATGGTTTTTGTTCATAATGAGATATAGACTTGTCACTCTATTACATTATGATACCACTAAATAATGTTTTATTGATTTTAATGGAAAATTACAACAATTTATTTGTACTTACGTGTGAAATGAGATGCCATCTTTCATGTAATTCACTTTGCAGCTTGAATTTTTACAAACAACCACTGAACAACGCGGCATTTTGTTAAAAACCGAGAGAAGTGAACCAATCTTTGAATGACATGCGACTAAAGACAAAAACGGCCATCAGGCCTATTTTGTGCCTGATGAGTTCGCACGCAACACGCCCCCTTAGCACATCTCCCTTGTTTCCGTGATCTGTGTATCGCAGTAAAACCTGATGTACTGTCCAGTACATACCAGGTATTATTGGGTATAGACCATTATGATTAAGTGCTACCCGTGCAAAGCCGTGGCGGACCGCTAGTAGTAAATAAAAAGAAAGATGTACATAACTACACGTAATCAGATGTGAAATAACTGGCTTACGTATGGCGCTAAACGGATAGAGCCTGACAAACAATTTGACACCCTATCTATAGAAAACGTAACCCTAATTACTAATTAGTAATTAGCGATTTTCCTATACTTGTGCTGTGAGACCTTGCTTCTTCGCAAAGGACATTGTCCAAATTCGCCTAAGAATCAACATACTTTTGAAATATACAGTAATTCTTAGATTATTTTTTAACCTTTATTCCAAATATTAGATTTCAACGGACACTTCAAATTAACTAATAAATAAATAAATGGGTATTAAATTGATTACCGTTCTTTTCCGACTTATAACTTACAGGTTAAAATAATAAACAATACCACCGCTTGAGCGCTGGTTCCGTAACTTAAGAAATAAGATAAAAGCAGCTTGAAGCGCTGAGTGCGAAGATTCCGAGAGAGTATTCCGAATCGCGCAACGCCATCTATTGAAAGTACGGTAAATTAATATATATAACGCCATCTGTAATGTTTTTGGTGAACTACGGCGAAACTTGTTGACTTATTATTTATTTTTCAAGCAGATTGAGTCGAAATAACCTCAAAATTGAAAATATTGTTGGTAATAAATAAATTCTCTGAAGTGTCCGTTGTTCAAATCTAATTACAATAGTATTTATGTGTTATTTTGAATCCGATAATGTATGTTTTATGACTGTTGGTTCTTAGGCGAACTTTGTATGGGCGCTGGTCAATGTCCTTTTAAGATTGTAGGTCAACGCAAAGTACCCTATTGGTTTTGATTTATTGGCGAGTGTCAAAATATGTAAAAAAAATGTGACTTAAACGTCCCGTATCTTTCGATTGCGTTGGCTTAGCCTTAGAAGCTTGATTTTTACAGCTCCAAGGGACAATAGACCTTTTAGTATTTATACACAATACTCAATTTATAAACATATAGGTCTCTGATGTTACGTCATGGTTTGACTCTACCACTATTCTACTACATTTGTTATTAATTTCAAATTGATATCTCCACGAGTTCCCGAGAAAAGGAGCGTTGACCGATGGACAGACAACGAAGTAATTCTATAAGGGTTCCCTTTTTTCGTATTGAGGTACGGAATCCTAAAAAGAAAACACCCGGTTACGACTTACGTAGAGTAAGAACGCGTACGTATTCACAACAAAGGCAAGTCACATTACGAAACTAAACTTAATGAGTATTGGTTGCTATCTCGTTTGTTTTTTTTTTATCTACTACAAGTTAGCCCTTGACTGCGATCTCACCTCATGGTAAGTGTATCAACACTTACCATGAGGTCAGATCGCAGTCAAGGGTAATACTTATGGTAATTGGTAGCGGGCTAACATGTTAGAGGTATGGGAGTTATATTAAACCCATAACCCTGAACGATTTTTACACGAAATCGTACCGGAACGCTAAATCGATTGGTGGGACATCTTTGCCGTTAGGACGGTTACCTCAGTCGAAGCCTCCCACTAGAACGGAAAATTCAGAAATTATTATTTCCAATTATTATTTACATTATTAGTCGGCATGTAAGAGTTCGTAGAGAAAATACAGATAAGAAATATTACTATCTTTAGTTCTGACGTAACGAGAAAATTAAGTCATAATATAATAACCAATTAACCATGTTAGCTTCGGTAGCAAATAGAGATCAGGTAGACATAATTTATTCGATATGCGCATGCTTGCCCTACTGGACAGTGTACAATTAGGGCTGGCAAAAATTACTTATTATGCTCTCGTTGATGTTTTAACAATGTAACGAATTGTGGACTTCTTTGTTTTCCAAACTTAGGAACCTATGTTACACTAGTCATCTGTTCTGCATAGTGCACTCCTTTGATCAAGTGTTAAGTTAATAAAAATTACCTTCACCAGTTTTAAGGAGTATACTGTTTTTGTACATTCTTAATGTTACTCTCATGAACATACCATAATATATTTTTTGTATTTCCAGGAGCCGAGATCGAATAACGTGATGTACCAGTTCCCTCTACACCGGATATCCTATTGCGCGGACGACAAGGGTGCCAAAAAATACTTCTCGTTTATTGCCAAAGGTAAAAAAATTGGACAAAATTATTAATTTCAGTTGTGGCAACCCTAGTGTTATAACACCATTAGTATTTTTTTAAAATAAATTATACAACTATAGTAGATTGTATTGGAGTTTGTATTGACATAAAGTCCGTCAAACATAATATACAGTGCCCAAAATTGGAACTAATTTTTATGCCTGTTTAGTTTTTGTTTTTATTTTATTTTTCACGAAAAGATATTTCGCGACGAGAGAGAGAAAGAGTTGTTGTCGTTGCCGCCTAGTTTCTTGTTTACCCTAACATGGACAAAATGCGGTATATTACGAGAAAAAATAGTCGGCATATTTAAGAGTTCGTAGAGAAAAATATCATAGATAAGAAATATTACTTTTATCTCTACTTTTGACGTAACAAGACAAGTAACCATGTCAGCTTCTTTCTTCTAATAGTTATATTATGAATTACTGAGTAAATGAGCTTCGGTAGACAAATAGAGACAACGGGTAGACATAATAATTTTACTCGTTGTGCGCATACTAGCCCTGCTAGTCAGATAAGTTTGACGTATTACACAATATATCTAGTTGTGACTTGTGACGTCAACGACTTTCGACGCGTTTTTTGCTCTAATCAATGGTTTAAAATGGCTTTCAAACTTAAAACTAACAGATGAACAGTCTATAGGAAAACCTGAAAAAACGGGAATTACAAAATGAGGTAGATTTTACTCCTATTGGGAAACCTATTTAATCACTCGCAATCACTAAGAAATATAATTTATTTTTAACTAGCTGATGCCCGCAACTTCGTCTGCGTGGAATAAGTTTGTTGATTCCCGCGGGAACTCCTTAATTTTCCGGGATAAAGTAGCCTATGTCACTATTCAGGTCCTCAACTATACCCGTGCAAAAAATCACGTCGATACGTTGCTGTTGCAGCGTGATTGAAGGACAAACCAAACACACTTTCGCATTTATAATATTAAGTATGATATGATTTTGGCAATATATTATTTAACTTGATACGGGCAACATATTAATTCAAAAACTAACGTTTCATTCACCAGGTGGCAGCACAGTGAACGGGGTCAACGGCCACGACGGCAGCAGTACAGAGAAGCATGAATGCTTCGTCTTCATATCTACCAAACTGGCCTCTGAGATCACCCTCACCATTGGACAGGCGTTCGATTTGGCTTACAGGTACGCCAACATAAAATCATAACCGTCGACCGTCCCACTAGTGGGGCCTTGCTACTTAATAGTATATTGTGTGTCTAGGGATGAAACAAGACGATTTCAGGCGAGGGTGAAGTTGCCTACCTGAGCGAAGCGAGGAAATCGTGTTTCATCCCGCGTCACCCACTATATTTTTCATATAATCCTCATGAAAAGTGCGAGTTTTATTAGAATTGTATTTCTTAATATTTCAGTAGTAGAAATATATAAGAAATACAATGTTGTTGGTTAAAATGACAATTATAAAGGCAGAAAATCATCGGTTTCTGCCCTCGAGCAGAAAACAATCAGTACTTTTTTTTTTAAAAGTACTTATTACTAGTATTAGTAGAATTACGTTGAGCCAGATAGATTTTATGCTTTTTTTACACCAATTAAGGCATTTTACGGTGAATTAAGGTCGTTTCGTGATCTACTGCCTAGGTGACCTTTTTAGACTTAAACTTTCACAACTTTTTATTGTAATTTGAAACTGTTATTGTGGTTTAGATATACAGTTAACTTTTATGTTTGCGGTTATATAAAAGATAACTGCTTCACCGCGTAACTTTAATGATCTATGAAATAATCTAGTCACTTTAGAAATAAGATAAGTGAGTTTTATAATCAAACTAGATGATGCCCCGACTTCGTCCGCGTAAATTAAGTTATTTTAGTTCCCGAGGGATCGTATAAAAAGTAGCCTGTCATTTCCATAATATGTAACCTACTAAATTGCCTCAAAATCGGTTGATAAGATGGGCTATTAAAGCGTAGTAGACAGACAGACAAACCGATCTAAGACAGACACACAAACTTTCGCATTTATACTTATATCGCATAACTTTTGGCCTGGTGGGAGGCTTCGGCCGTGGCTAGTTTCCACCCTACCGGCAAAGACGTGCCGCCAAGCGATTTAGCGTTCCGGTACGATGCCGTGTAGAAACCGAAGGGGTATGGGTTTAATATAACTGCCATGCCCCTAACAGGTTAGCCCGCTACCATCTTAGACTGCACTTACCATCAGGTGAGATCGCAGTCAAGGGCTAGCTTGTAGTGGATTAAAAAAAAAATTACTATGGATTTGTATGAATGTAACATGGATATAGCATAGCAAGTATGGTTTGTGTCGTGGAAAATAAAACCACTACTACAGCCAATTCCCAAACGTCTCACTGCTGGGCACAGGCCTCCACTCTCATAGGAGAGAGGGAATTACAGCTTAGACCCACCACGCTGCTCCAATGCGGGTTGGCGGGCTTTGACGGCTATAATGTTAGTGATAATAACCGGGACCGACGGCTTAACGTGCTCTCCGAGGCACGGCGGTGAAACACCGCCTACTTCCTAACTCCGAGCTAGTACTGAGAATTTCTAGTCGGAAAACCCCAATACTTAATTAATACTCGAACCCGGGACATCGTCGGCCGCAGTCGATCATGCCAACCACTATAGGCCAACGAGGCAACGAGGAAAATAAAACAAAAGAACTTATTTCGCAGGCGATTCCTTAACGACAACGGCAAATACATCGAGATGCAGAAGCTTACTCTACAGAATAAGCGCCTCGAGCTGCAGATGAGCGCCTACAGAAACCGCTTACAGGTAAAAATGATCACAGTGAGTAAGTACAGTCACGGTCTGGGGGCTTGTCTCACAAACTTATCAAACTTATCGGTGACAGCGTCGCTAGTAGGTATATGTATATGAAAAAAATTGGTCACAGGGACTGCCGATAGAAGTGAAAAAGAAACTTTTTTTTTCAATTTTTTTAATATTATTTATTAAAATATAAACCTTAACAGTAGGTTGTTAAAGTTTAATTTCGAATGTAGAATATTTATTTATGTTCGCGAGCATGTCGGTCACGGTCACGCGAATTTACATTTTTACCCCCTACCTAAAAGTGTTCAACGCGCCTGAAGAAGTTTTCACTCAAAAAATATAATCCTTAATAGTTAAAACTAAGGCATTAAAGTTTAATTACAAATGTATGTATTTATATTTAAGACCGTTTGTCTTCGTTACAACGCGAGCATGTCGGTGTTCGCGAGCATGTCGGTCACGCGAATCCACAAGTTTACCCCCTACCAAAAAGTGCTCAATGCGGCTCAAGTAGTTATCACTTTAAGGTGCATGACAAGGGTCTGCCCGCGAAATTCAAATTTAATTTGGTTTTTCACAATTTGTAAACTAATACGACAAAGTAGGCTTATGGCATTCAAATTGCGAGCCTAGGAATATCATCTTCACAGGTTTATATAAAAATCTTTACTTGAAAGTGCCCAGTTTAAGAAATTAGTCAAAATAATGACTAATTTGTGAGTAACTCACGTCAAACTCATTATTTTGACTAATTTCTTAAACTGGACACTTTCAAGTAAAGATTTTTATATAAACCTGTGAAGATGATATTCCTAGGCTCGCAATTTGAATGCCATAAGCCTACTTTGTCGTATTAGTTTACAAATTGTGTATTATTACAATCTTATTGACGCTCGTGCTTCAGAATTATAATACTTATATTTTTAGAGTCGTCCAGGTACGTCAATATCAAAACAATACTGCTTAGACGCTGGTAGAAGCCCACTGAAAATGTTTACCAGTTTTCAAATTAGATAGATTCTTTATAACACTGCGTGCATAGTTACTAAGCCAGGTATTTATTACGTTTCAAAGTTATATCATAATTTTTCAAGAATCGAATTCAACAAAAAGAGTATCAATGACTCAATGATAAAGGTACAGTCTATTTGTAGAGGCAAAGTAATTTAAGTAAACAAATATGGCGTCAGATCACGTGATTATAATTGTCATTAGACATATAGTGATGGGAACATTGACAGATTAGTTGTGACTGAACGATTGAATGAATACATTCTTAAATCGATTACCACATACTTCTACGGAGCGAAGTAAATCATGTAAATAAAACATACCAGTCACGTCATTTCAACTTCGCTAGCAATATTATCATTAATACGGACCCTTATATCATGCCTAAGTTCGTGCAGGATTTAGACTTTTGTTAGTCTTTTTGAGTGTACCACAATGCAATAAACTTAGTTAACCACGCAATTATCGAATCGATTTAAATTTATGGGGAGTAAAATCAAACTTTCTCCATGACGTTATATACATGTTTCCATGGTAATACTTGATTATGTTTCCATGACTATGTAATGTATTTTGATTATATAATTAATATAAATAAATTAATCAAGCATGCTTTCAGTTATATGTCATTTACCCTCATTTACTAATCTGTTATATTTTATAATCGTAGTACGTCGAAGCTGACACACACAATTTTTTCATAATGATAACTGATCACTACAGCCCATTAACGTCCCACAGCTGGGCACAGGCCTCCACTCTCATAGGAGAGACGGAATTAGAACTTAGACCCACCACGCTGCTCCAATGCGGGTTGGAGGGCTTTAACGACTATTATCAAGTTAGTGATAAGATGTTAGTGAAAGGTTTAATTATAATATCGTCCTCAACATCGCAAGGTAATTTCATAATCATAGAATGTGGTAATCGATTTTCGATTATTATAATCGATTAAACCCGCTCCTATCATTCAGTCTATGGTTCACTTTTCATGTCACATCTCTATGGAATCATTCTATTTCTATATGTCAAACGCCCATTAGGTCATTAGTCTTTGTTTTTATTTCGTGATTCTTGCTAGATAATTGTTAAATTATTAGCTGCAAAGTGCTTGAATTAAATTACTTTTGAGTATATTATGAACTTTAAATGTTTTACTTGAGGAAATAAGACGTTTGTGAGTGATTTGTGATAAACAACAGTGAAAATATTGTAAGCAAAGTTGCTGGTATGTTTTGTTTACATATATTACTTTGCCTCTACAAATAGACTTTACTTATTTCCTACCATTTACTACCATGAAGGTAGGAAACACAGACATATTAAGACTGGCAATGACTTTGATAATAAAAAAAACAATTCCTCATTAAAAGTTTGACATATTTTAAACCTTCATCGCGATACAATTTATTAAAAGATGGTGATGATGAAAGGTACTAATTTCCTACCTCTATGGATGATGTTCTAGTTGCCTATTAAGAGGGATAGAGGTAAGTAGAATCATCTGTGTACCTATATATATGAAATTTGTCCATCGAAATGCATTAAATCGGGGGCGCCACATTAGCATCAGGATAAATTTAAAAAGAAGCGCCAAATATTATTAGAGGAGGTTTGAGAAATAAACATGGAAAGAAAACATTCATCATTATTTTGTACAACGTAAGTTATTGAAATTTTTAACAAATAACGACAAATAAATTATTTTTTTTTAACTCGGCGAAGTGAAGTGAAGTATTCACTTCATCTACAATTGCTACATTCATACCATACCCTTTGCTACACCAGCGCCACTGTGGAAGGTTTTTGAACTGTTATTTATAGCAACCGCTGGACACTTTTTCAACTTTTCTCCCATATGAGATGATTCTATATTGCCTAATCAAATCACTTATCGACCTTCTGACACAGATGTATGCATGCAATTACGAACTTCAAGATGGTAAACATTTTCAGACCGCGACTGTACATACCATAGTTTCAACAAAGGTTTAAAATAACAATTTAATTTACAGGAACTGTCGAAAATAACGTACAAAGACGACCTAACGGCGTACCTCTCGCGCAACAACTTGACCGACATCGCAGAATGGAGGGCGCCACCGGAGCTTGAGAAGCAGATCTCCTCTCTCACTCTCGCTAACGGCTTTAGTGCCATGAACGGCACCAAGACTCCAGACATGGGTAAGAGCTATACTAATGTAATGCCCTCCTGACCGAATTTCGGCCACGGTATCTCCAGAGAGATTATAGCCATCTGCACGGGAGATATTATAGTGCATAAGTGTGTGCATACACAGGTGCACTCTCTGTTTACTCTCATAGCCCGATGGGACGGAAAATCCGACACGACCGGAGAGATCAGGCGCAGAACCGACCGCATGAGTCGACTAGCGCAAAAGAAGGTACTTAGGTATTTTTAAAATAAGTCATTTAGCAAATAGGCCTTTTAAGAATGTGTCATTATCGAATTTATAATGTGTCATTATATAGTATCGAACAGGAGACATACTGCCACCGCTTTTAAAGCAATACTTATGCAACATTACTCAAAATGACAGTTTGATGTCACGTACCTTGACGTTCCTAAAATAAGGATCATAATTCTTTAACACGAAAGTCAACAATAATTAAACAATAAGGCTTTAAGCATTGGCAGTATGGCCCCTGGACTTTTTTAGGAGTACTTACGTCATTTTGCGAATAGATCATATTATGTCGGTTATTTATAAATCTATTAGTTAAATTTTAAAAAATAAACAATGCTAATTTTTTTTAATAGAGTTTTTCTCTATGGCAGGTGCAGATGCTTTATCGAACAACTCGACAGACACGTTCAACTCGTCAAACAACGACAACAATTTGCTGCTGTCCACCCCTCCGCCTACACACAACGGAAAGTCTTCTCAAAGTGTAGGGTAGGTTAACTCAATTTTTGTGTAAAGTATTTCATGAGCAATGTCAGAACTTGGTGAGCAAAGGCGGGAAATTGGGTATTTGACAACTAGTCAAATCAGCAACTTTTTTCAAACGTCAATACGCGTGCTTAGTCTGGGCTTTTGCATGAAATTTTGAATAGCGACGTCATCAAAATTCGACGCACCTTTTTACTTTAATCGATAGTTTAAAATAGTTATTCAACATAAAACTAACAGAGGACGTAGGTATTACGATTTTTGGGAGATCCTCTATTTAATAATGACTAAAAAATAATTTATTTGAATAAATATCAGATGCCCAATTAAAAAAACAGATGTTTTAAATTTGGCCTTGAATTTCTTATTACAGTGATACCAGGTACCAGGTTACCAGTATAAAAAAATCCGACTCTCAGCTTTCACTGTACTGATATATACAGACTCTATATCACAGAGTAACTACTTATGTTTATATTTTCGTATTTTTTTTTCTTTCGGCATACTTAATTCTCCCCTGTTAGAAATTTTGTAAAATTCTTTTTTAATTACACTTTAAAAAACATTTTTATTTTGCTTTATCATTTTGTTATCTTTCACAGCAAATTCCTTGGCGATTTGTCGTCTAGCAAAAACCCGACCGTCGGAACGCGGCTAGAAAATCTGCTGCTGAACTCGGACTCAGACAGTGGTAAGTCGTATTTTACTCCCTAACCAATATCCATGTTAAAAAACTGTCAAGCCTGGCGCCAAAGAAGCAAATTAGATAGTAATTAACATAGTCCTGCATACTCGTGGATTTTCATATTTTTAATGTAAGATTTCCACAAAATCTTTGTTTCTCTCAAGTTTCTAGACGTACTAGGGTTTGAATTTTACCTTGAATACTAAAAAATAAATAACTAGTGTTTCGCCCCAAACTGAGACCTCGCGGCGCCATCTATTGACATCATTGTGAAGTTCTGTTAAAAATATTGAAGCTCATTAAAAATTAAACAATTTCGTTTCCTTATAATATTTATCTAATTTTAATTTGTTGTTGAAGTACAGGATATAAATCAAATAATTGATCAAGTTTTGGGCTCAGGCTTTCAGAAAATTTAGAGTTCTGAGGTCAGCTTTGTACGTTAGAAAATCTCCACTTTGAAAGCCCCCCATTTCGTCAATTTTAGGGGAAAATTAAAAAAAAAAATTTTGGACTCTATTCCTAATTATCTTTAAAATGATATACCGCAACCCTATATAACGCTATAAAAAAATTTTACTTCGCATTCGCTTCTATGAGAGCCTCCATGAAATAAAGATTTTTATAACTTTTTAAGCCATATTCGGCTGGAGGCCATCGGTTTACATAATATATTTAAAGCTGAAGTAATTACGTTCAGTAATTCAGAAGTTGTAAGGCTCTGACTGACGGACGGACGGACGGACAAGTGCAAATTCACTCAAGTAGACTCAGAGATCTTCGCTTCGCTCGGTCAAAAAGAGCAACTGCTGGGTTTCTTGCCGATTCTTCTCAGTAGAATCACCTTTCCGATCCGGTGATAGAGTCAAAACATGACGTAGCATAAGAGTCACTTGTAAGTCTGTAAGTCTACATGGAATAAAGATCCTTTCTTTGTTTGTTTCTCTCAAGTTTCAAGACACTTGGGTTTGAATTTTACATTGAATATGTCAGACAATCAACTTCATAATTTAATATCTATAGATCTTTAATTATATCACTTTAATAACAAATTGTTTTCTTATTTTAGATTTCGACCCGCGCGCATTTGAGTCTGAACCAGTGTCGCGCTTCACGTCTCCTGTTGTTGAAAACACTAACCAACTCGCCTCCACTCCGCCTTTACGTAAGTGACCCTTTTATTGAAGTGAAAACTTCTTTAAGCGCGTTGAGCACTTTTTGGTAATTTGTATTGAAGTGTAAAACTTCTTTAGGCGCGTTGAGCATTTTGGTAGGGGGTAAAAATGTAGATTCGCGTGACCGTGACCGACATACTCGCGTGACCGAGATGCTCGCGAACATATAAATATACTACATTCGAATTTAAACTTTAATGCCTTAGTGTTAAGGTTTATATTTTAATTAAAATAATTTAAAAAAAAACAATAAAAAAATATAAAAATAAAGCCATGGAAAAAAAATGGCACATATAAAAAGCGCTCTTTTTTTTAATTCCACCTGACATGCGATCTCACCTGATTTTATATGTTGATGCAGTCTAAGATGGTAGTGGGCTAACCTGTTAGGGGTATGACAGTTATATTAAACCCATTCTCCTACTAGGTTTCTACACAGCATCGTACCGGAACTCTAAATCACTTGGCGGTACGTCTTTGCCGGTAGGGTCGTACTTGTAACTAGCCACGGTCGAGGCATCCCACCAGATCAGACCACAAAAAAAAACCAAACTGACCCTGCCGGGAATCGAACCATGGATCTCCCGCTATAAGACCACTGCGCCAGGGACATCGTCAAAATGCATAAAATGCCAAACTCATAAATTAAATACGATTAGCTGTATTTAGTAACCTATTTTTCTTCTATTACAGTGGCACCACCGCCAAAAGCATCCAAGCGTCAACCGCAACAACCGCAAACTCAACACCAACAACCGCAAACTCCACCCCAACAACCGCAAACCCAACCACCAATCCCACCGCTCAACGGGAACGATCTATTCGGCTCAACGCCTTTCTCACTCCCAAATCAAAACCAAGTTCAAACGTCCCCTTTTGGAGCTCAGAATAAACCAAATTACGACATAAAGGATTTTAACCTCCAAACGTCAGTGTTTAACACAACTTCATTTACAAATGGGCTTTCGGGCTATGATCCTTTTGATACTCAAAAAGCGGGAAACAATATTTTCGCGAATGGCTACGGAAATGCGTTTAACGGATTCGGGAATTTGAGCGAGAAACAAACGGTCGAGTTGGACAGCAACTTCAATGGATTCTTGGATAAAACTATTTCGGAGATGAAGGTATGTGAACAAATATAATATAATCATCGATATATATATGTAGGTACTAGATGGGCCCTTTCATAGAAAAAAGTTGGGCGTCCGACTTGTGGTGCATGCCCCTCACCTGTATAGGCCTGTCCTTGTCCCCGCCATAGCGCTGTCCCACTTTTCAGACTAGATGGCATTAGTAAAATATATTCTTTGTTTGACAGGGCCCGTCTATGTAAATTGAGGTCGTTGAATATAATGTTACACTTCTTTTTATTTATATCACAGTTTTAGTTTACAATAGAATTGGTATTTGAGTTATAGTCCCACAAATTTGTCTTACCCGGTGACAGCGTCGCTAGTAGAATATGAAAAATAAAATTTAAAATAAAACATAAACCAATTTTTGCCACCGGGTCAGATAAGTTTGACGGACTGTACATTGATTTGTTAAAAATGGAGTCAGGCCACTTTTTGGTGCTTCATTATTGTATGGAGGGTAGAGGTAAGGAGAATCATTTGTGTATATGAAATGTGTCCGTCGAAATGCATTAAATTGGGGGCGCCACTTAGCATCAGGGTAAATTTAAAAGGAAGCGCCAAATATTATTAGAGTAGGTTTGAGAAATAAACAAGGAATGATAACATTCATCATTATTTTGTACAACGTAAGTTGTTGAAATTTTTAATAATTAACTACTTTAGTCGACAATTATATTAAATTTTTTAACTCAGCATGCTTCACTTCATCTACAATTGCTGCATTTATACCATACCCTATGTCTACACCAGCGCCACTGTGGAAGGTTTTTGAACTGTTATTTATAACAACCACTGGACACTTTTCAACTTTTCGCCCTTATGAGATGATTCTCCTTACCTCTACCCTCCATACTATAATGGCCGTCTTATCAAATAGGGTTGCTCTTTAATTGTTACCAGTGTAAAAAAAATTGTAACTACAAATTATATCATTATACTAAAGTTTGTTTATTTCGGTATAATTATATGAATATCCCTTTAAGGTTTCAAAGAAATGTATAAATACCATTTCGTTTATTCCCAACAGATAACAGAGTGGTAAGTTTAGTTTGAATGAAATGAAACGAGATTTTATAGTTTTTTTTTTTGCACATGAAGTACCTACATAATATTATGTAGATGATATACGCATAAACTACAGTCTACTTAATACAATATGATAGTGATATATCAAATAACAACTTTTCTTTTTTACAGGATGGATTCAGCAGAGGGATTACCTTTGGAAACGATGATTTTTCAATAGATAATCTAGATCCCCTGAAAAAGAATTGAAGTTTCTACAAAAATAATGAATGATATGAAAAATAGTTACAATTTTTTAGATCTTTGTATTAGTTCACACAACTTAGTGTAAATGAATGCAATAAAATGATATATTTAAAAAAACATTTCGAATTTTAGTTTTTAAGCCGTGTTGTGTGGATTGAGTCGACGATTCGAAAAAAAATGTTGCCATGTTTTGGTTACAAATTGATTATTATTACGTGATAAATGATAATAGATAATTCGTGAATTTTGTATAAATATAAAATTATGATATGAAACGAATCTCTATAATTTATATGTAGCAAAAAATATTGCTTGTGTATATTATGCGCGTACGCAGTAAATGGGACACGCATACATGAAATTGCAATCCATTGAAATTTATGTGGTAATTTTTTCAAATCTACCCAAACGGCCGGTATAGTTAGCCAGTTTTTCGAAACGATTTTAATGTTATGGGCGTCTTGACCAATATTTGGTGATATTTCATTAAATATTCGAAGTATTTCATAGAATATATACCGCACAATGTCATTCACGAAGTGCCTTATTGTACAAAAAATATAATTATACATTATTATGAAAATTGCATGTTTTGTATAAAAAAAGTATTTTTTATATAAATGACTAAAAACTAACATACGAGCTAAGAAAAACTAATTAACCAGTTTGGGAAATTTGAAGTTAGCCTCATTGTTCTGTGATAATTCTCTTCAAATTGAGGTACTTCAAAAGATTTACATGTATTTTTGATAAATTATACAATTTGAGAATTTGTAAATAATTAAGTTTACCTTTTTTGGGTCATTTGTTAACAATTACGAATGACATTGTAGCCTAATCATTAAATCTATATAAAAATATATAAGGTATGACTGTAAAATGAATTAAAAGTGTTTATGATACTGTTGTTATAATGTGCTTAAGGGTGGAAAGTCATTAGTCAAATTTCTTTGGTCCGTGTCATCAAAGAAGTCCGGAGTCCCCTAGAGGTGGCGCTAGAAGTAGCATAGCCATGTAATTATTGTATGGAAATTGTAGTTAGTACATAGATTAGATCAAATAAACTTGATGAATGGCATACCACCCTAAGAAAGGTATTTGAATTGAAAGAATGATATGAGATTAGGTTACCTATAATATTATAATATTTAGTGTACCTATTTGAAAAACTGCTGAATATTATCTGATATTTACCCAAAATAGAAAAATAGTAAAAGTATACTGATGAATTTCAAAATACAATAACATATAACGAGTAGTATTTTAATAAATTTTATTGATTTCGTAGTAAGTGTTGCAAGTATTTAACTACAAAACTTCCTAATATCCAGAATTTCTGCAGACTTGCTGCTAATATACATTCCAACATTTTATTTTATAACTAATGTATTTTACTCCTAGTAATTTTAAGTAAATGATTTTTATGTGTATATTAGTGAAGGTAAACTGTTGTATCACGTCGCATTAGTGGAAAATATTTTTGTTTTAGTATTCTTTGTACTAATGTTACTACTGTAAGGCCAAATGATAAACATAATAGTGTATTTTGCAGTAATAAAAAATATGTTTACAAATATAATCTTGTTTTATAATTTACCTAATGACTACAACAAAACCATTAAAAGTTTGTAAAGAAGTAGGTAAGTATTTGTAATAGTTAGGTTCTTTAGGTTCCTTTAGGTTGTCCTTTTGTTTTTTTTCTACTTTCATTTAAATTAAAATCGGTTTACTTATTAATGCAGACCTAATAATTTAATGGGTACATACATATAATATATTAATAATATTTATGGTATTCCTTGGTTTTGAGAAAACCATATTCGAAGTTAAACAAAATTTATCATCTGCTAAATTATACACAAATAAAATAATAAAAGTTAAGACGTTTCCTTTGCCTGAGCTTTGCTTAAGCGAATATAAACGATATAAACAAGTCCGTCAAACATAACTGATCCGGGGACCGCTTCGCTAGTTCTTACGAAAAATAAAAATTAAAAAACTACAGGCATAAAAATTAGTTTCAATTTTGGCCACCGGGCAGTTAAGTTTGACCATGGTTTGACCTTTGATTATATGCACAGCTTTGATGCACAGACTGTGTCTCTGGCAAGTCTCTGGTCATCTGGTCATGATGTGACCATAGAGTTAGAATAAATTGATGTGACACTTGTTGAAACGACAACTAATGACATTTCATTTTTCAATATAAATTTGATTTGGCATTTTGCTTTGTTGTCGTATATCGCAGTCGCCGATGTTTTACGATTTTAACTCGAAAACTGTCTTAAAAATGTAATAAATTCATATTCATGTGCTCTGATTTGAAGAGTGGTCTCATATAATTACAATATTAGTTAGTAAAGTATCAGTATTACTTCGAAATGGTGGATTTGAGTGGCGGTCAAGATGGTCCCTTGGAGCATGCATTTTCCAACTCAGTTTTTATTCTCCCTGGCATCATTGTGATCAGTTTATCAGGTAAAGTACATTTATAATATTATTAAATTTATAATCAATTCAACTTTTAGTTGAAAACGTTTCATATTGACGAGTTACTCGATTCAATATTGGGTGAATAAATTTTCGATTGTAATACGTTTTGTTGGAGTCTTCACGCAATTTTGTGGCTAATTATAGGTTCTAAGAACTAGTTCAAGCCCGCGACGTTGTCCGCGTCGATTTAGGTCGAAATCCCTTGAGAGATCTAGATTTTCCAGGGTACAATATCCTTCTAGGATGCAACCTATCTCTGGAAAAAAATTCGTCAAAATCGGTTGAAAAGTTGGGTCTTGAAAACGTCAGCAGTCAGACAGACACACACATACATTTGCATTTATAACAAAAGTATGGACACCACCCCCAAAGGAAGTTCAAGAAATGCATGTAAGTGATGACGCAGACTGAGATGGTAGCATAGCCCGCTAATGCATTACCCATGGAATGTATGGTATTACAGTTATCCTTTCTTCTCAGTAATAATATGGTTTCTACTCAGCATAGTACAGTAATGCTAAATTGGTACCTAGCCTCCCACTAGTCGAGACCGGAGGCCCAATTGTCTAGGAAAATTGTAATCATTTGAGAGCTTAGAACATTACTTGAAATGTTTAATCAGTTCATACATGCTTTGTATAGACTTGCAGCATACATGTGGTCATGTGGCCACACCCTAAAGTAGTATTAGTAGCATGATAGCCACCGGTGACTGTGGTCGGTGGTCCGTTTGCCCCGAGCCTAACAGTTCGAATTATATGTTTGACAATCGTTTCGACAACAATTACAATTTTCTCACACCAGACAGACCGGTGGGCAGACCACTGTAGAGAAACAATGATCAAGTAGGTAAAGCTGAATGAAGGGGAGACAAATTGTTTGGTGTAGCCCACCTGTTTTACTTACATTTAAGTAAATTTGTATAGGCACCATACATTAGTGCTAAAATTATAGTATTATGGTTTGACCATAATATTATCAGTAATGTATGGTAATCATTGAAAAAATCAACAAACATTGAACATTCTATTTCCAAAGTTCATTCGCACTCAGGGCCACTAGTCTATGGAATGAACTTCCCTCACATATTCATCGTGATAAATAAGTTAAAGCCCTTAATAAGTTTAAAATTGACGTTAAAAATTATTACTTATCTCTTTGTTATCATTAGTTACGACTTGTTTATTGTTTTCTTTCTTATACTTATTTATGTATTTATTGGTATGTCTATTTAGTTTATGTATGTTTATTATTATTATTTAGTATATATTAGTTTATCATAATATGTTATAATATATGGTATTGGTTAGTTTATTTAGCTATTAGTATTTAAGTATATTATTATTTTTGCACCACCTCCCTTCATCTTCTTTTTCATTTTCTCCCTAACGTTAAGGTTGTCTGGAAGAGATCGCTGCTTAGCGATAAGACCGCCTTATTGTACCTACTTATTGTTGTTTTCTTGTTTGTAATATGTTGTTTTTGTATATTCGTGGTGTACAATAAAGTATATACATACATACATACATTCAATCATATGGTATACTTGACTATGGCTTTCATGAAATGCTTCAATGTCTTTATGAAATGATCAACATCTTTATGATTGGATCAATTCTATGATATCTGCATGACTTATACAAAACATGCAATTTTGTAATCGATACATAAACATTCTAAATATATCCTGGATATTACTAATAGACAGACAGCTTTGCGCTGATGTTCCAAGCTTTCGAACTTGTTATTGAAACCTCGTCTACAAGACGATGTACCTAAAGAGTCAGGTTTTACTTGTCATAGACAAAGTTTCAGTCACATCTCTCTGTGTCACGTTTCTAACAAGTTTCAAGTGCTTTTAAATTGGGATGTTGCCAATGTGAAAAATAAATTATTATTATTTAGTGATTATTAAGTAGAAGACCGGCCAAAAGATGTAATATCACTTCGTCTTCTTCTTCATTTTAAGTTTGACTAGCTGATGCCCGCAAATATGTCTTTGTGGATTGTAGTTTTTGTTTCCCGCGGGAAAACCTTAATTTTCCAGGATAAAAAGTATCCTATGTGTTATTCCAGATTATAATCTACCTCTGTGCCAAATTTCATCCAGATCCATTCAGCTGTTCAAGCGGGATAGATAACAAACATCCATCGATTCATCCATACATCCATCCAAACCATTTTAAACTATGTACTTACCATTTAAATTAAAAAAGTGTGTGGACTTTTGATGACATCTCAAGTAAGTATTTCATACAAAATCCCATACTAAACGTGCGTTTTGACATTTGAAAAAAAATTGCTGATTTGACTAGATGTCAAATACCCAATTGTGACGTAAATGCACCACTGCATTTAACGAAGCCCCAGGTTTGACTCCTGGGGTATTGGGTTTTTCTATTGTGAATATCTCAGCACTCCCCTGGAGTTAGGAATTAAGCACATAAGCAGTCTATGTGAACCTGATCTTTCTCTGGTTGTGTGGGATTTTCAATACCATTGTGCTATGGTCTAAGAGCCGGATATACTACGACCTTCACCGATCTGTTAACCAGATGAAACATATTTTTTTAAATTAAATAATAGATAAATACGCCTTAAATAATCAAAATCCTGACCAGGCTATTTATTGTAGGCAATGCTATACTATCGCGTTTGTTATAAAATTGTAAAAAATGTACTACCATGTACCATACTTGTATGGTAAGATATACAGTTACCATAGTCCATAGGTAACTTCACGGATCTGTTAGCCGCTTACATATCAAAATATAGGTAATTTTATACAATAAACCAAAAAAAATGTTAATTATAATTAATTAGTATAAAAATAGCCTGGTCTGGATTTTTGATAGGATACGCTATTTAAGGCGTATTTATCTATTACTAGATGATGCCCGCGACTTCGTCCGTGTAGATTGAGGTTTTACGATTCCCATGGGAACTTTTTAATTTTCTGGGAAAAAAAGTAGCCTAAGTATGTCCTTTCCGGGATTCAAACTATCCCTATACCAAATTTCATCAAAATCGGTTGAAAAGATGGGCCGTGAAAGCGTAGCAGACAGACAGACAGACAGACACACTTTCGCATTTATAATATTAATACTAATATTATAAATGCGAAAGTGTGTCCATTCCATACGGAATGGATTTAATAAATTAAAAAAATATGTTTCATCTGGTTAACAGATCGGTGAAGGTCGTAGTATATCAGGCTCATAACCACTATGAAAAGCAAGGAAATAGAGAGTGAACTGTCTAGGTAATAATATGATTGTTTAAACACAGACTTACCTTGAACACTAAAAGACCATATTCTCTTAAACACATGTTATACATATTTATTACTTTGTATGGATATCATGTAAATTATTGAATAAATTGTGTCAACAAGATGTGTTGGCTTATTTTATAAGAATTAGCGATTTTCTTTAACGTGATGTGAAACGTAGGCTTCCCATGGGCGACATAAATAAGGCTATCCACGGAATTCAAAATAAGGTGACAGAAATGGTGTACCAGGTCTTGAATGCCCGGACAGCAGTAATTATAGAGGATTTTTATTTTTTACTTTTTATTCACACGTACAAAAATCATTTTATTTATTTAACTGTGTGGCAAAGCATTATCTACTTTTTGGGCTGTGCATAGAAGCTGATTACTCGCATTATTTATGTACATACTAGATGATGACTTTGTCCGCGTGGATCGATCTTTTTTTATTCTCGCGGGAACTCTTAAATTTTCCGGGATAAAAAGTAGCCTATATGTCCATCCCCGAGATGTTATCTATTTGTACCAAACTTTATAAAAATCGGTTGAGTAGTTGGGCCGTGAAAGCGCAGACAGACACACTTTCGCATTTATAATATTAACTTATGTATAATATCAGTATGGAATTACTTTAAATCTGTATTCGTATATTCACACAAAAAATACAACGCTGTACTAGTACACCGATTTACCTAGTAATGAATTAGTCTAGGCAATAAAGCTAGTTGACCCCAACAATAATTCCTCAGCCGACGAAACTTTACAGTATGATAAAGTATCATGAGGATTTAATGCGGGGGTCTCCATACAACGGACAGCCCCGTTGCCTAGACTAAATCGCTACCACTTACAAACTGTACCAGACGCCAAAACGACGATGTAACTCCACGTGGCGATAAACTATATTATATCTTTCGCGCCGACACCCCAAACCGCGCGTATTAACGTTAACTAAAGACGTGCAATATAATCACTACAAAAGCAGACCAAATGGAGGGTTTAAAAAACTTGGAAGAACTTCTCGGCGATGAGAACTACAAGCCATCGACGAAGGAACTGCTAGATTTACTGGAAACGACTGAGATGGAGGAAGAGTTACGAGAGAGTCTTCGCGGTATGCTGGCAGGCGCTGCGCCTCAGCTGTTCGGAGGATTTGGCACCAGCACATATCTGGGTGTCCTCTTCGGCGCGCTAATCTTTTGCATAATCTGTGAGTATGTGACGCGCCAAACTTGCAGAGCTCTCGATGTGCCAATTTTCTACTTGATAAAAATAGCTTCTGGAAATAGTCAAAGCCAGCAGCTCACAGTGAAGGACCCCTAGATATTTTGGAAACGACTGAGTTGAAGGAGGAATTGCGGGAGAGTCTACGCGGTACCCATGCTGGCAAGCGCCGCGCCATTGTTCAACTGGATAATTGAGCCTCTGGTTTCTAACTTTACGTGATCCGTACTGGATACCGATTTGGGATTTATCATATTGGTATACTTAGGTATTTTCTTTCATTTCTGCCACGTACCTTATGGAACCAGCTTCCATCTTCTGTGTTCCCTCAAGATTATAATATGGGGCTCTTCAAAGGACTGATAAACAAATATCTCAAAAGCCGGCAACGCATTGGCGGTTCCTCTGGTGCTGCAAATGTTCATGGGCGGCGGTAATCACTTTACATCAGGTGACCCGCCTGCTCGTTTGCTCGTTATGTATATTTATATATATCCACTACTACACCACTACAGCCCGTTAACGTCCCACTGCACAGGCCTCCACTCTCAGAGGAGAGAGGGAATTAGAGCTTAGACCCACCACACTGCTCTAATGCGGATTGGCGGGCTTTAACGACTATTATCATGTTATGATTAACCGGGACCGACCGCTTAACGTGCTCTCCGAGGCACGGGGGTGAAACACCGCCAACTTCCTAACTCCGGGCTAGTACTGAGAATTTCTGGTCAGAAAAACCCAATACTCAATTATGGTCCGACCCGGGACTCGAACCCGGGACCTCGTCGGCCGCAGTCGAACATACCAACCACTAGACCAACGAGGCAGTCATATTTATATTTACATATTTATAATTTATATATATAGATTAGCCCGCTACCATTTTAGACTTCATGATTACTTACCACCGGGTGAGATGGGAGCCACGAGCTAACTTGTGAGTTGTAGTGGATAAAAAAGATACTATTTCTAATTTATCTACAATTTAATCATCCAACTCGATCGCATAGACCGGCCGGTTACAGTCCGACACGTCTTCGTTTCGTAAACAATTCACTGATAATACACCTATTTTTTTTATTTAGTGATAACGCATAGACACTCATTACGTGTCGCCATTGAAATTTCGCACAGTCGTTGATTGCTATTAAAAACTGTAAGAAATAAGTAAATACGTAGTTCAACATCAGTGGCGTGCAGTTCATAGAGGCAAATAAGCACAGCTTACCCCAACTGAATGAAAGTTATACTCAAGTAAATTACATAATAAAATAATAAAAAAACAACTGTAATATAAATTCATAAAAACGCCATCTATAGTAAATAACCACCCGCATCTATATTAATTCTGTAATTATCACGAAGATGGCGCTGTCACGAATTCTATCCAAAGTCAATACGCTCATAGTAACATTGAACCGACGCGACGCTGGCGCCACGGAACAAGCAGGAGTTAAAAATGGCAAAAATTTTAGGTATGTGTGTTTCACATTCAGTAATACAACACGAAATACATTTACATGTGTGAGTCATCACTCCTAGTCATAACGCACGACGTTACGTCAATACAAAGCTCAGCTTCCGGAAACTGCGTGATCAACTCAAGACTTATTTTAATAATGAAAATTAAGTAACTGTATTTACCTAGATACCAAAAAGAATTGTTGAAATTATTAAATAAATTAAAATTTTCTACTGTATTTCTTTCCACTGATTTTGTATTCTAAGAAATTATAAAGATTCTAAATTATTAATTAAGTATTAAATCAAAAGCAGTCTAAATTAAAAAAACATAATACGGCCACCGATTAAACATCCAAAAGGGGTAAACATATTTTTTCACGCAAATAATAGCGTAATTAAAGTATTGAAATTAAATATTTTAATAAAAGAGTTATTTATCGAGACTTCCGCCGGCTACCAGACGAACGCGCGCGCCATATTAGTTATTGTGTTGTTATTGTTTTGATTGCGAATTTCGTCCCGTTAAAAAATTGTTTTAACACGTTCAAGGACATTTCTTTGTAAAAAAACACGTGAATTATTGTGAGAACAGCATGTGACAACTTTTTTAGTGATTAGTGATTACAAAATTATTGGAATTGTTCAGAAATCGGTATTGCAATCGGTAACGTAACAATCTACTTACATAGTATTATTTTAAGTACCTACCTACCTTTTTGGGTGTGAAACGAGAGAGTTCTTGGTGTACTTTTTTGCATTACAATTCACATTATAAAATATATTAAGTACCTAGTAGTTGAGCATGGTTTGTTAGCATGGTTAGCATGTTCGACTGCAGTTGAGAGGTGCTGGGTTCTTTCCCGGGTCGGACCAAAAATCTTAGATAAGGAAGTTCGATATTAGGTTTTTGTTTTAAGAAATTTTCAGCACTAGCCTGGAGTTGGAAACTGGCTGTTTCACCCTCATACATAATTAATGCTTACCCTGGCTTCGAACCCTGTGCACGCCACTGTTCAACATGCACGCTCTTTTGAGCCGCCAATCTTGTCTGTTTTTAGTGACTTTGACCATGTTTCAAAAGCAGTAATTACTAGTGAAACTAGGCTAGATAGATTAAATCAATCAATCAATCAATCAATCAATCAATCATTTATTTATTGCACATTTGGGTTTACTTGGTGTTATTCTAGATATTGTACATCCAAATACCTTAATACGGCATGCAATATTAAAATTAGTAACATTATAAATCGATGAGTACGGCAGTGAATAGTTAGTTAATTTTTTTTTTGCTTTGAGTTTATATTATAATATTTATTTCAAAGTAAACCTTTGTAAATAAAAAAGATAAAAAATAAATGTCAGTTGGCTTTCATTTTTTGTTGACTGCGTTAGAGAATAGGAATGAAGTAGGAGGATGGTGGAGGAGGATGAGAACCGTGTGTGGGTGAATATAATATAGAAATGAACGATTCTTTTTTTTTTTTTTTTTTTTTTTTTTTTTTTTTTTATCCTCTACAAGCTAGCCCTTGACTACGATCTCACCTGATGGTAAGTGATGATGCAGTCTAAGATGGTAGCGGGCTAACCTGTTAGGGGCATGGCAGTTATATTCAACCCATACCCCTTCGGTTTCTACACGGCATCGTACCGGAACGCTAAATCGCTTAGCGGCACGTCTTTGCCGGTAGGGTGGTAACTAGCCGCGGCCGAAGCCTCCCACCAGGCCAGACCAGGGAAAATTCAGAAATTATAAATTCCCAAATTGACCCTGCCGGGGATCGAACCCAGGACCTCCGCACGTTAAGGCAACAGCGCTACACACTGCGCCACGGAGGTCGTCAAAAGATTCATGTTTGATTTTGAAAAGCCGGAGCCATATTATTATACTTATAAAAGCTGTATCAATGATTGTTACCTACTAACTTATGGTAGGTATTTCTGCTGCGACAATTATTGATTTTGGCTAATAGCGGAAGTGTTAGCCAATAAATTAACACTCTCCTATGAAAGTGGAGGCCTGTGCCCATCAGTGGGACGTTAATGGGCTGTAATGGTGGTTACCCAATCGTAGGTGATGGCGATCGTTTTCGTTACACTGTAGCAACTATCGATATATACATATATGTAGGTACTAGATGGGCCCTTTCATAAAAAAAAGTTGGGCGTCCTACTTGTAGGGCGTGCCTGTATAAGCCTGTCCTTGTTCCCGCCATAGCGCTGTCCCGCTTTTCAGACTAGATGGCGTTAGTACAATAAGTCTACATTCTTTGTTTGACAGGGACCGTCTATGTAAATTGAGGTAATAGGCATGATGACTGATTTTGAAAAATGGTCAGATTATGTTCGGAAGTATCTACTATTTCGAAAAAATATCTTATTTCAGCAGAAAAATAAGGTTTGGTAGATGAAATTGGCATTTGAAATTTAAATTTTAAAATTCACGCCAAAACGTTCGGCGGTGTCATGGCGTCGTTTGTGACGTCACTATTATTTTTACCAATGTACTCTGTGCAGTGTGCAGTAAACAATAGTGTGATTGTCAAAGTTCGAAAATAATTGTGACGTCATTGTCGTTTCATTGGTGTTTTAACCAATATGGCGGATGTCTGTATTTTATAGTTTTATTTTATCAAAATAAATAGCAATCTTACTCGAAATAGGAAAAAAACTACGTTTTTTTTAATCCATGAAGCCAATTTTATTAGATAAATTTATAATTTCATTGATTCTTTGTTACTGTCATAGTAATAAGCATGACTATTGGTATAGGCCGACCGTTTAAGGCGCTGTCAGCTCTTAAAATCAAAACACAAATCGAGAGGTTGGCTCTCCTCAGTCCTCACCCCTCACGCCAGTTATGCCCACTTCGGCCGGGTGGCGCTCCCGTCGCGGTTTTCTTTATTTTCGCGCGCTTGTCATAGCATGTCACGGATGCCCTCGGATGACAAAACACGGTACCTAACTCAAAATTTGTGAAATTGATAGAATAACGTAAGTGAGTAAATCACGTACCAAAGTCTCTTACATGAGTAGGTAATTGACAAAATACCTATTGTAAATCGCATATCGTGTGCAAATCCATTTTAATACTTAATATTATAAATGCGAAAGTGTGATTGTTAATTGAATTGCCCGTCAATCACGCCGCAACGGAGCAATGGTTCGACGTTATTTTTGGCGTGGGTATAGTTGAGGGAGAGTGACTTTTTATCCCGAAAAATTAAGGAGTTCCCGCGGGAATAAAAATAACTTCAACCACGCGGACGAAGTCGCGGGCATTAGTTAGCCCAGCATACTAATATCCATACAAAATATAATAAATGCGAAAGTGTGTCTGTCTGTCTGCTACGCTTGCACGGCCCAACTACTCAAACGATTTTGATGAAATTTGGTACAAAGATAGATTACATCCCGGAGAAGGACATAGGCTACCCGGAACCATTATCCTGGAAAATTAAACAGTTACCGCGGGAGTCATTATCTTAATCCATGTGGACGAAGCTGAGGCCATCATCTAGAGTTACATAAGTATCTTATTTACATAAACTACTTGCGTGAGTTAATTACAAGTATAATTGTGGCATAAATCAATATCATACGTATATACAATGTACTTACCGACTAAGAGTCTGATATTCATTTTTTGTCAGAAACAAGAAATACAGATGTTATTTCAAAAATTTAAATAGCAAAAAGATGTTGGAAATTGATCATTGAAATCAATTTCTAGTCTTTTGCAGACATATAGTATTATTTACAGTGTTTGAAAAATACTCAAAAATAAAAAACGAAGAAAATCATACAATTTTGGTGTCATGATTTTTTATCTTTACATACAGAATTATCTATATGGTAGAACTTCGTAAGAGCCAAAACCGCAAATTAGCCAATTTATGTAAAATTTCAAATTTGTACGTTGTTTCCGTACTCTAAAATTATAAGTTTGATTGACAATATTATGTCCGAAGCAAAACCTATTATATTAATTAACTGGACTTAGGTTGGGTGAAACTAAACAAATTAACTTTTTAAAAATCCCACTCAATCAAAATTAAAAATAAATCTCGGGAACGGCAAATTTTCAACTCAAGGAAACGGGAATAAAATTGGCCGATTCCCGGGAATTCCCGAGAATCGGGATTTTTTTAAAAATAGTTATTGCTACTTTTATGTACCTTATATCCAGTTTTTTTTAAATTAAATACAAGTTAGCCCTTGACTGCGATCTCACCTGATGGTTAGTGATGATGCAGTCTAAGATGGTAGCGGGCTAACCTGTTTGGGGTATGGCAGTTATATTAAACCCTAGTCCATATCCCTAATCGGTTTCTACACGACATCCTACCGGAACGCTAAATAGCTTGGCTGCACGTCTTTGGCGGTAGGGTGGTAATTGGTAACTAGCCACGGCTGAAGCCTCCTACCAGGCCAGACCAGAGAAAATTCAGAATATTTAAATTCTTGAAATACAATGCAAGAAAATATTGTTGCCGTGAATTCATTACGGTCCTTTAAGTAACTCTTTCGAAATTGTCAGTCAATTGAACAAATTGGTACTCAATGGATTTCTAAAGGTTTGTACACGGTTAAGCTTTTACGGCCCCGAGTTTTGCATTGGAAACGAGTATTGTATATATTAAATTATTCAGGTGTAACAATGGCGCTGACATCTGGTGAAATAACAAGGCGGCATATAGAGAAATTAAAGAGGGACTCTTAAAAGTTAAAACAATAATATATAAGAAAATAACACTTGGAGCTCGTAAAATCTAGAACAAGAAAAATATCCGAGGTGAGATAAAATATCAGAAAGGGAGAATCGAAGAAGACAAAACGCAAAAAAAAATTGTTACTTATAATCATTCTTACAATGTGATTTAACATACTATACATTGGTTGGAAGTTCTACTTATATTTTATAGACGACATTTTACATAATTTAAGTACAAAATAAAGAATAAAGAGTTTAAAATACTCAAAAGTACCTACTACGACTATTATAGTTTTATGGTAAGAAAGTACAATAATTCTTAACATTGTGATCAGTGCCCTTACTTTTCCTTTGAGTAATTGTCAAGGTTCCACTGACAAATTGTCCTCTCAAAAAATCCTTCAAAAAGTTTGGACAGATGGATGTATGGATGTATGAATGGATGTATGGATGTTTGTTACTCAATCACGCCCCAACGGCTGAACGGATCTGGCCGAAATTTGGCACAGATATAGATTGTAGTCTGGAATAGCACATAGGCTACTTTTTATCCCGAAAAATTAAAGAGTTCTCGCGGGAACCACAAAACTTCGATCCACGCGTACGAAGTCGCGGGCATCGGCTAGTATTGCATAAATACTTATAATATTGACAATTTATCATTAATATAAGTTATTGTTATGTTATATTTAAATGTATATTTTTTATCGTAAACTAACTTACTTGCAAAAACAAAAATAAAAAGCATTGTCTATTTCAGAAGTTATATAATAAATTATGACATAAATTTGCCTTTACGTTAGTCAAAAGAACTAAAATTATCAAATTTTGATAGTGTTTCTGTTATTTTATGTTTGCTGTCCTATTTTTGTGATTGGCATGATTGGTAAGACTAGTAAAACACTTCTGTGAATCTTATCTAAAGTTGTTTTTTTAAGTGCCTTTTGTGAGATAAAGTTTAGTTACTCAATGGAATAATTCTCCGTCACTTAATTTTAAAATGATTGTTTTTTTACTATAATTTAACATAATATTTGTAAACAGTGCTACTGCTCATAAAGATAAATAACTAAGAAACACAAATTTATCAATAAAATAACAAAACATGATGAAAAAAAAACATCGATTTTATTTCATGTACAATTTTACAAAAATACGCCCAATTCCCAAATTCACTCTGCTGGGGATTAAACCCGGTACATCCCACGTTAAGACAATAGTGCTCAGCACTGCGCGAGTGAGGTACCTAGTCAATAGGGCATGCTCCCGATAATTCCTGGTACCAAAAATTCCCGGTACTTCTGAATAATTTTCAGTCCCGGTTCTCCACACCATAAAACCGGTACTTTTGATACTTTTGAGACTCGAAGTACATACATTCTGTCGATTCTTCTCTAATTAAGTGTGGATATTTCTGCATGTAACAATAATTTAATTCACTATACTGTATTTTATGCTCACAAATTCGAGGTATTAGTTTAAAAACCCCTATTTTTACTTTGGCTATAACGATTATTTTACTGCCACTTCGTACAGTTTCGTATGTTAGTCTTTCTGGTAAGTATTATTTACCAGCAGAGAAGAGCTTTTTTGAAGATCAATGAATTGATGGATCTGTCACTGGAATAAAATTTGTTCAGCCATAATAAATTACAGTAGATTATGCTATATTCTGTTAATTGTATCGTTACTTTCATAAATTTCACATGAAGATTGACAGGAAAATATTGATAGACTGTAATATAAAATATACCTCATAAGCCCGAGGCTACTAAATTTTGATTTTTGACTCCACTGTCAATTATACCAATAGCAGAGGGAAAGAAAATATGGATATCCGTATCCAAAATTCCCTAAGATGCTCAGGAGTTCTCCATACAATGTTATGTAAAAACCAAGACTGTGAACAGTCCAATCTTTATGTATGGATGTGAATCCTGGACAGTAACGCAGCAGTAACGAGGCTCTTTATGGCTGATAGGAAACGTCTTTAGAAAATCCTAGGGTCCTCGATCCTAGGATCCTCCATACGTACGGGGAGGACGGTGAATGGATACCAAAAATACTAAGAGGTACCATATCCAATATAATTGTAGAGACCAAATCAGCGTGCGGCAAAACCAAAAAACGGCACAGAATAGGAGAGAGTAACATCTTCACGAGATTCTCTTGGGAATACTGAGTATGGGTTGGAAAATATTGTTGATTTAGATTAACATTTGTAATTCTTTGAGGTGAGGTTACTACGTACGCCTGTCTATAAAAAAAGACCCGTAAAGGATCACTTTGTTGTCCGTGTATCCAAGCCTCAAGGCTTGTTTCTCATAAACTGCTTGATGTAGTAAATTTATATTTGCACTGGCTTCTAATTGCTATAAAAGTAGTTACATATGAGCGTATCACGATAAAAAAAATTTCAACTTTTCAAAGTGTATTTTCATACAAGACGCAATCTCTGTAAAACCTATGAACTACAATAAAACTTTGAAATTTGTAACGAAGCGAGTTATGGTACAAGTACATGAAAAAATCATGAATTTACAGTCCTGTGTGAAATATTATGCGATAAATTTTTGTATAATGCCTAATGAATAGTAATATTCAGTATATTCCTGTGTGAAATATTATGCGATAAATTTTTGTATAACGCCTAATGAACAGTAATATTTGGTCTATTTCATACTTTCTGTAATGTCTTAGCCGTGTTTTTGTGATAATTTAAGGTAGTATCGAAAGTATCGAAAGTCCCGGGAATTCCCGGTTCCGTGCCAATATCGGTCCAAAATTTCCCGGTACTCAAACACAGCACCGAATGCATGCCCTAGTAGTCAGGGAGAATTATAATAAACAAGTTAAGAGATCAACTTGTTCTCAAATATTTCTCAAGAGATAAGTTAAAAAAATACTCTGTACACAAAAACGGGAAATCACAAAAAAAACCAACGACGTATTTCCCGGAAATTTCTAACTCCCGGGTCCCAGAAACGAAACCCTAAGGGTATCTAATATCCAATCAATTAGTAATAAAACTTGCAATAGGCACTTATTTGAAGTATTTGAGACACTACTAGGTCCTTACTCAGCAAGCTTTCGATATAATAATATTATCTGGTCGGTCTGGTCCAATGAGAGCGGACGAGTAGGCAGTAGCAAGCTGAAGTGGCAATGCTTGATTTTCAGTTTTCCTTTCTGTCTTACCACTGTTTTGTTATTTTCCATTCACATCAAAAATTGCACTGGAGGCATACTACTATCGCTTAAATCCGTATTGTTTTAATATTGTTGACGTTCGTGTTTTTAGAATTATAATCCTTATTTTAGGACCTTCAAGGTACGTGACATAAAACTGACATTTTTAAGTAATACTGCTTTAAGCGATGGCAGTGAACCCTCTGACAGTAATTGGATGTTTGACAACTTACCTACTTCTTGGAAATATTAAAAGACGTCATTGTTACAACCAGCAGGAGTTTTTTTTTTAAATAGTGAAGCGACGTGCCTTTTTATGCGATATTTCGCAACTCGTATGTCAATCTAGTAATTACTAGTACGATTTTAATTTTGAAAATAGTTTTCAAAATAATTACGAAGCTGCAACACAAGCTCACTTGATTGTCATTTAAGTAGCGTCATCTTTGGCGTTGGATTGTTTCTATGACCTGCCTTATTGATGTTGCCAAATAATAAAATATACATTTACAGCATTGCTTCACCAAAAATATTTATTTTAATACATAAAAAAGACATTTAGACGCCTGGGTATGTTTATAAAACAATACAAAAAGTTGTAATATCAATGTGTCAAATCGATTAAAACTTCTTCGTAAATGAAGTCGATTGTTGTCAAAAATCGAATGGATAGCGCATTACGGCATCATTATTTCGAGCTGTCAAAAGTTTGGTCAGAGAACACATATTCATACTTTATTTGATTATGTATTTTTAGTTATATAAAAGAAGATAGCTCACGAAAGTTGTAATATCCACGTCTTCTGTCAATTCATGTTGAATAAACATTAGTCTTATTCATGTTATGTTTGAAAACCATTTTAAAATATCGATTTAAACGCTGGAGCAAAGGAGCACAGATCCATCGTCTGTGAAGTTCTTTCGAACACTGGCGGAGGTGAAAATGAGCTAGCGCTTCTCGAAAAACCGGAATACAATGGAAAACAGAAAATATGTGTACATTTTAATAAATATTAATAAATCAATGGATGTCATTTAGAATTTGGAATTTAATGATATATTTTTCAAGTAAATTGAGGTTTTCAATTTGGAGATGTGTTGATTTGAAAACTGAAATAAGAGGTATGTTTGAATTTATTTTTTATGCAGCGAAGTTGTTTAAATCGTGTTTTGGGATAAAACAATATCTGAGTTAAGGTCTTGAAAACATCATATATTTTTTTCAATCTTCCATATGCCACCATTTAATGGATACACTGCTTTGGAGAGCCCCCCCCTGACCACACACAGCGCCTTAACTCGCGTATCGCCTGCGCGGTAAGAAGGGAGCGGGGGCGGGTAACGCTACACACGGAGTCAATAATCAAAAGATTTATCTCGAGATAGACATTGTTGGTAAAGAATAAAATAATAAGTACTTTTTTTTAACATAGCTAACATCTCCCCCCGCTCCCTTCTTACCGCGCAGGCGATACGCGAGTTAAACGGTCGGCCTATAGCAATCATTTTTACATAATTAGAGTGCTGATTTTTAACTCAAACTGTAGACTTTATTTTGATTTAATAATAGTTATCGTTAATTACGATAAAACAGTCGCTATCGGCTTGGCGACACGCGATAACACCCGAAATTAAGTTGCATTGACAAAGATAAGGCGTGCTTCGAAAAGTCATTACATTATTAGTTTATCTAAAAGTGTTGATTTATAACGTGCGGTAAGCAAATACCTGTTATTATTTTATAAATAACAATATTATAATTGATGGAGTCTGTTCAAAAAGAGAACCGTTTTCCGAGGGCGCCACTGTGCTATATATAAAATATATATATATATATATATATATGCATTTATTTATGCTACATATAATATAAGCTATATACATATTTTAAATTCTCACGTGCCCTCAGAGTAAGAATATATTTTTAATCTATGCACGTGGGACTTGTAATAAATAATGCTTCGGATTCCCATGTAATAATACTTTAATCCCTTTTTACACGGCGGCGGTTCTTTTTTAACAGACTCTAATAATACAGTAGCATATTTACATTTATAATTCCTTAAAAGTAAATAAAGAGTCAAATGCGCTTTCCGATAGTTCTTATTTTTTTGCTAAACTTAGCAATATTTTACATGGAATATAACGTTAAGTCAATAATAACGTAAAGCTTTCAAACCTTTTTAAAATACCGATTCAATAAACTAACCAACTTTAATTTTCCCGCGCAAAAAGGCCAAAATGGAGGCGCCGAGCTCCGGTTTGAATTTAGAAAAAGTCGTCAAACAACAGCTGGCAGAGCAAATAAAAAATGTAGACGTCTTGTCTATGCTCCAAAGGATGGTAGATTCAGCACCGCAAAGCGCAGAAAACGACGAAGTACGGCAAAGACTACAGGAAATACTCGCTCATTATAACACCCTAAACGAGGATGAAAAGACATATTTCCTGGATTACATAAGGAATGCCCTGTCTACTAAATTGGCGGCTAAATTGGACGAAGTACCGATGGATATGTCGGAAATAGAGGGCGCTATACACGGCGCCATAATGTCTCAAGTGTATTTGCTAGTGGCTGTTGGGGTCATATTTTTGATACTTTTGGGTATGTGTTTTTTAAAATGAAACTTCCTTAGAATCGTTGTGACTTGAAAATTCGACGAAACGAAAAAGTGACACCAAAAAGAGACAACATAGTCATTATAGGATTTAGCCTGCGATAGAATGATACAAGTTATATTTATCTCATTCTCTCGTAGGCTACTTTTCTGAAGTTTCACTTCTGTCGTGTGTGAATTTTGCACACACACACACTTTTTTTAAGTAAAACTTCTGCGGCATGAGAGTACTGAAGTTAGATTGTTTTTTCCTCCTAAAACGGCTACCAAACAGATCAGCTATATTTAGGCCGCCATCTTATTTCGAGCGTTTTAAAGGACCAAGTAGACTAGTGCTTTAATTAAATGTTTTACGGTTACAAACACTGTTTTCTGAGGGAAGGAGCAAATTAATACTGGGGCTGATTCTGTAAACACAATCTCTAAACTAAACTAAAATGGCAGTTTTAAATCTAGTTCTGTCCCTTTCCGTAGGAAGTATTATGAAAGGGTTAGCAATATTTGTAATGCTCTAATTTTAGTTTAGTTTAGAGATTGTGCACTACAGAATCAGCCCCATTGTGGTTCTTAAATATCGGTTTTGGATTTTGTCTTATTGTCAAATGTCCCAACTAAATTCTTGTCTTCTTGTCCTTGTAAAAATACTAGCTGATGCTACTTCGTCCGCGTGGATTGAGGATTTTTAGAGCCACGGGAACTCTTAAATTTTCAGAGATAAAAAGTACTAGTAGTATGTGCTAATTTCTATGCCAAATTTCATCCAGATCCGTTCAGCCGTTTTGGCGTGATTGAGTAACAAACATCCATCCATCCATCCAAACTTTCGCATTTATACTATGAGAATAGATAGGTAGATTATAAGTGTATGTTGGATATCTAAATATAATAATAATTATTGTTAAGAAGTAGTGGGCCCGGCAGATGTTGTCCTGCCCTCAATTGTGAATATAAACCGTCCCGGGACCCATTCAAAATACACAACAAAAATAATCAAAATCGGTGCAGCCGACGAATTTGGGGCTTTATAATTTCTGAATTTTCCCTGGTCTGGCCTGGTGGGAGGCATCGGCTGTGGCTAGTTACGACCCTACCGGCAAAGACGTGCTGCGAAGCGATATAGCGTTCCGGTTTAAGATAACTGCCATGCCCCTAACAGGTTAGCCCGCTACCATCGTAGACTGCATTATCACTTACCATCAAGTGAGATTGCAGTCAAGGTCTAACCTGTAGTGGATAAAAAAATACCTAATTTTTACCTATAAAATAATTAAAAATGCCTTAAATATTGATAGTTTCAGATTACATTTTTTAATAACTGTGACCTATTTTTTTCTTATATCTTAATTCTTAATTAAAACCTGATATGATAAACGAAATAAGTAATTATGCTTAATCTTGTTACTATAGATAATTTTCAAATTATTGTTTTATCTATCTATACTTACCTACTAGCTAATACCCGCGACTTCTTCCGCGTTGAATAAGTTTTTTTAATTTTCCGGGATATAAAGTACTAGGTACTTTATATCCCGGAAAATTAAAAAAACATATGTCACTAGGTCCTCAACTATACCCATGCAAAAAATCACGTCGCGTCGATCCGTTGCTCCGTTGCGGCGTGATTGAAGGACAAACCAACACACTTTCGCATTTATAATATTAATATGATTACTAAAATTAATATGAAAGTACCACGGTAGTAAATAATTGACCGAGCGAAGCGAAGGTCTCTGAGTCTACTTGGGTGAATTGGCACTTGTCCGTCCGTCCGTCCGTCCGTCCGTCTGTCTGTCAGAGCATTATAACTTCTGAATTACTGAACGCAATTACTTCAGCTTTAAATATAATATGTAAACCAATGGCCTCTCGCCGAATATGGCTTAAAAAATAATAAAAATCTTTATTTCAGGGGGGCTCTCATAGAAGCGAATGCGAAGTAAAATATTTTTTATAAAGTTACATAGGGTTGCGGTATATCATTTTAAAGCTAATTAGGAATAGAGTTCAAAAATATTTTTTTTTTAATTTTTCCCCCAAAATTGACGAAATGGGGGGCTTTCAAAGTGGTGATTTTCTAACGTCCAAAGATGACCTCAGAACTCTAAATTTTCTGAAAGGATGAGCCTGAAACTTGATCAATTATTTCAATTATATCCTGTACTTGAACAACAAATACTAAAATTAGATAAATATTGTAAGGAAACGGAATTATTTAATTTTTAATGAGCTTCAGTATTTTTAACAGAACTTCACATTTATGTCAATAGATGGCGCCGCGAGGTCTTAGTTCGGGGCGAACCACTAGTTGGGTCAATTTAGGAATTTATAATTTCTGAATGTCCTCTGTTCTGGCCTGGTGGAAGAATGCGGCCGTTATAGTTACCAAATCCCAAAGACGTGCCGCCTTGCGATGTAGCGTTCCGATACGATGCCGTATAGAAATTTGAAACTGATTAGCGATAGATATACGATGCCGTATAGAAATTTGAAACTGATTAGCGATAGGTATAAGTGCCATACACCTAACAGGTTAGCCCGCTACCATCTTAGACTGCATCTTCATTAACCATCAGGTGAGATAGCATTCAAGGGCTAACTTGTAGTGGATAAAAAAAAAAGCATTTTTTGTCATTTTTTCCTTAACCTTTTAAATTTTAGAATAATAATCAAACAATTTATCACTAACAGAATCTTTAAAAGGTGCATTCTACTTTATAATTATTAAAATTTCTACTTACTTATTATCAATTGGAATTTCTATAGCCCATTTCATCCCAGCCAGTAAATACAAATAACATTTTTTTTCTACTTTGTTACAGTATTCTTCGGCTACAAACTTTACAAATCGATAAAAGAAAAGGAGAAGAAACGAGAAGAGAAGAAGAAGCAAAAGCAAATGAAGAAGAAGAAGTAAAATGACATGAGTTAGACGTAATATGGCTTGGACCCGAATTCGGGAAAACGTGATCTTCTGTAGGTGTACTTAGACATGTTTATCTGGCAAAATTCGGAACTAAACTCTGTATTGACCCTATAATGTTGATTTTTTAAAAGACAGTGGCGCCTCCGCCACTCGCAAAGCAAGTCTGTAGTATTATATCGATTCAATCTTTTACCTGAACTTATGGTATTCTTATTGGGTAAGTTAATTTTAGCTGTCTGATGGTGTCATAGTGATTGTCACAATGTAGCGATTGCTTTCACCCATGATGGCAATTCATTGTCGCGGAAATAATACCATAAATTCAGCCAAACACCATTGAGAATGGCACAATAATTGATGCAAGTTTTGAAGTGAAACTTCTTTAGAATCGTTGTGATTTGAAAATTCGATGAAACGAAACTCAAATCAAATCAATAAGTTTCAAATCAGCAACTCTTTTTCAAACGTCGAAACGCGTGCTTGGTAGGTATGAAATATTGAATAGTGACGTCATCAAAGTTCGACGCACTTTTTAATTTAATCGATAGTTTAAAATAGTTATTCAACATAAAACTAACAGGGGACGTGTATATTACGACTTTTGGGAGATCCTCTACTTAATAATCACTAAAAAAGAATTTATTTGAATTGTTGTCAAATACCCAATTATTTACCAATCTACAGCTTTAACGCGATCGATGTAAAAAATCTCCCACTAAGCATCAATTAATGTCATTTCGGATCGTACTTTCTCGAATTCGGCGCACAATCGCTTCAAGACTATTTGACATAGTGGGTAAGTAAAACCTATTCGAATTTGAGTAAATAAGCCACTGTGACAAATAATCTAGTAATTACGAATACCTGAAATAATATCTGCTTAATTTAATTTCCCAGGTCCCCTTTTGAAAACTATTTAAGAAGTTCTTGGTCAAAAAGGGGTCACATTATGATATTTAGTTGGGGTTTAGTCTAACTACCTTAGGCTAGCACCCTATATCTGCATTATTTTGACTAATGTAGCGGTCTCCACACACACTAATAGATGGCGCTACTGGTCATAGAGTAAATTTGAACTAAGTGACAGGACCTGAATCGCGATATCGTATGTTTTGTCAAATTATTGATGACTAGCTGATACAACCCGCGACTTCATCCGCGTGGTTTAAATTTTTTTGATTCCCTCGGGAACTTAATGATTTTCCGGTATAAAAAACCTATGTTACTCACCAGGTCCTCAACTATACCCATGCCAAAAATCATGTCAATCCGTTGCTCCGTTGCGGCGTGATATAAGCACAAACCAATAAACCAACAAACAAACAAACACACTTTTGGCAGATGTCGTTTGCATAATACTGATTCAGTCTGTCTCACTTCCTTGTCTGTCCTTTGATATTGCTATACACCTCTCATCTGTCAAATAAGATTTGATCATCTAAGGTTTGTCTGTTGTCAAATAGATGATAATTTTTATATTTACTTCCTAAGGCTATTATTAAACAACTTCCAAGATTTACTCAATTATCGGACTACATAATATTATGTATCATAAAATATATTATTTCAGGTATTTATTATTCAATCGACTGATTTAAATCTTAAAATAAGGAATAATATTTTGTTCTGTCTCTGAAGGGTTATTTATTAATTATAGATGTTGATATTTTTATTTATTATTTACCCATACGTTATATTGTTAGTGGCAAAACTCATGTCTTCTTCGAGAAAAAAGTGATTATGTATTTCTTACAAATGTTTAAACGCTATTTACACTTAGGTAAATTTAATAAGACAGTAGGTAGTTACATTTTTCTAATTTGAAAAATTCTCGAAATTAGTAAAAAACCTGCATACTGTTGGTGCGGGAAAAAATGGAACTTATTAATGTTTTTATGACTTATAGTCGATACTTAGTGGAACAATGAGAAAATGCAACAGTGGCGCCCTCAAGCAGGTTTTTTGAAGTTAAGTATACTTCTTTTGGCGCGTTAGGGAAAAATTATCAGAGTGAATTGAGTTAGTTTTCTGCAAGACTAACTTCAGTTAGTTAGTCAACTTATAAGTCTTGCAGAAAATGGCTTACCAACAAAATAATTTTTACGATGCGCGCGCACACCGACACCCAAATTCGACACCCTGACGATACATTTACTGTAAAAAGTATAACTTCTTGCGTGCGTAGGTACTTATGTAGGTACACCCACACACTTTATTTTTCATTCATTTTTTAATTCCGCTTTGAGTAACTAGTTACTAAAATCCACGATTTGTCTATAATAAATAATTACCAATGATAATAAGATTTATTGCCAAATATACCTACTTAATTTATTTATTTTATTTTTATCCTATATTATAGATCACTGATTGCATTATTGGAGGTCAGTGTAGTAACTACATTCCGTGTATGGTTGTTATGTTTAATATAATGTTTATTTGTAACTTTTTGTTTTATTCGTACAAACCTTATTTTAACTACCTACTTCTATTCCGTAGAACCCGTAGTAGTCTTGACATTTCATAAGTGGCACAAGGTTTCTACGTTACATAAATAAATCATTTAATTTCTAACGACCTCCCATGGTACAGTGGTCTTATAAATTGGAGGTCCTGGGTTCGATACCCGACGGGTCAATTTGGGAATTAAACACACATATACATTGCAAGTTAAATAAAAGCTTGTAATAAAAAATGGTGCGAAACCAGCGTTAGAAATCAAACGTCATAAATAAAGATGCCAATATAGTTTTAATGGTGTTTTTAATTTAAATTTTTTAGCATACAATTTAACTTATTTTTTGGTCAACATTCAGAAGGCATAGTAGAAGTTTTCAATTCTTGACTAAGTTTATTATCGATTATCGAAACACTGCAACGTCAAAAATGGACCTACACAGTTAAAATAAGATTCAAATTCGTTTAAAATCATAAGTGTTGCAAATAGTCAAGTGAAGGCCCCTTTTACTCTGAAGTGTTTCGATGTTCGATCAACGTTGTCGAAATGCGAAGTCGTACAGTTGCTTTTAGGTAAAAAAAACGCTGATGTACAAGTAGTCAGGTACTGCTCGTGAGGAAAAGGAAACGTTGATTGGCGAACCAATCGCGCGGTACCGCTAAATAGTATGCCCCCCCTAGCCAAGTTACATACGTTTCGTGTCTATTCTCATTCTATAATCGTTAACGTTTTAGCGGTAAGAAAAAAAAATACTTCCGATAGAAATGAAAACGAATATATAATTTTTTTTCTAATTTAAAATAAATAAAATAATAATGATGAAAATATTTCAAATATAAACCTTAAAACTAAGGCATTAAAGTCTAATTACGAATGTACTATACATATTTATATTTAAGACCTTTTTGTGTTCGCATAAACGCGAGGTGTCGGCCACGGTTACACAGCACTTTTCCAATTTTTCAATTTTCCAATTTATTTATTAACAAAGAAATTTTTTTAAATTACATTGTTTCTTAGCACCCCTTATGCCTTGTAGACTTGTCTGGGGGCTGCACATTCCTCTTAAATCTATTACATAAATACAGGTATAATGCGGATAAATAAAATAACATTAACAAAACAAATAGGTAAAAGTACACCAAACAAGTAAACTAAAGGTAATATCAAGGTAAACAAACAGGATCATACATTGTAAATTAATTAATTACTTATAAACCTTAAAACTAAGGCATTAAAGTTTAATGACGTATGTACTATATTATTATACTTAAGACCTTTGGTCTTAAAAATAATGGTGTCGGTCTCGCGCATTCCACATTTTTACCCCCTATCAAAAAGTGCTACACGCGCCTATAGAAGTTTTTACTTCAATAAGTTAATAGTCTATGGTTAGCGTTTTTAATCGCTTTCGCTAAGGCGCTAACGATTATAGAAAGAGAATAGACACGAAACTTAAGTAACTTGGCTAAGGGGGCAGGTTCCTATGCGCTGGATTGGCGAATCCCCACGAGGTGGACGGTTCACATCAGGCGAGTATACGGGAGCTGATGGTTTCATCATCAGCCAATATGCATCCACTGTTGGACATAGGCCTCTTTAAAGGTACATTTAAACTAAACGAACAAAGAGCCATAGCTAGAACAAGAGCATTCTTTCTTGATCTTTAAGTGTAACCGAAAGTTCGTCTACAGCGTTTACACCAAAATATCAACAATTAGAACCAAAAACTAGAATTCAAATCGCCTAGAGCATATAAGAACGCTTTGAAGAAACCGCTCCGAGGAGCGAGCACGTCAGAACACGCAAGAGCGCTCTATGCAACAGTCAACAGTTCTCACGCTGTAGTGCCGTTTACATCAAGCGAGCGAGCATTCTTAAAATATTCCATAGAGTCTTTGCGAACGTAGACAGAACAACGAAAGAATGCTCTACGTCTGTTTACACTAAAAGAATTTGATAGAGTAGGGATAGAATGAACATTCGCTCGTCTAGTGTAAATGCAAGATTGCACCAACTTTGCCTATCCTTGGCTGCTAGCATCCATTTGATGCCAGCCACTGTCTGGATGTCGTCGCTCCACCTACCCGGGGGGCGCCCCATACTCCGTTTGCCGAGACGAGACGCGGTCGCCACTCTAGGACCTTGCGACTCCAGCGTCAGCTGTGACTGCTACATATACTTGGATTTTGCCAGCCAAAAAAAGGTATCTACTTCGCTGATAGTAATTTTAAAATGTGTTTTCATATTATCAGCCCTTAACAGGTTCACTACGTGAAAAAAAGTTCAGTTTTAACCCTCCGGTTGCGATAAGAGGTCAATTATTGCCTCTTCAGTTACTTCTTGATGAATTTGACTGTTTGATGATGAAAGAAGATGAGCACCAGAACGGTGTAGTTTTCCTCGGGTTCGATCCATGACAGTCAATTAGGAAATTTAATTTCTGATTTTTCTGATATGGTCTGTTGGGAGGCTTGATGACATGCAGAAAACGATTAGGGCAATGGGTTTTATAATACCATACCCCTAACAGGTTAGCCCGATACCATCTTAGCTTGCATCATCACTTATAGTCCCACAAACTTATTTGACCCGGTGGCCAAAATTGGAACTTATTTTTATGCCTGTTTATGTATTACTATACATATACTAGCGACGCTGTCACTGGGTCAGATAAGGTATACCACCAGATGAGACCGTTCAAGGGCTGACTTGTAGTGGAATAAAAAAATAAAAAAAAGTATTTTGAAATTTCAATGCCAAACTTGTACTGTTTAATACGAGATTGACAAATATTTATTGTTCTGCTTGAGTTTTCTTAAAAAAAACAGTTATTTAACTAAAAGACAATTTATTGTTGCTGGTGGGTACAAACTTTAAATTTATCAAGTTACGAAGACTTCTTTATTGAAATACATGGTAAAATTCAATAATGTTAAGGGGTCGTTTCTACCCCCAACAGAAGTATGAAGGGGTTGAAACGGCCCCCAACCGCAGTGAACCTGTTAAATCGAAATAACATATAGGTAAGTAATACACATATAGACAACAATACTACTTTACAACCTTGATACACCTGAGTCGAACTGTTATATCACAAGATTTTCCATTTATAATCTGCATTATGGTAGAGGCACATTCGCTTTACCTCACCTCACGTTTTACGCTCAGTAAATAAAGTGGAATCCAATTGGTAAAGAGAAAGTAGTTGCTAAAGGCCGTGGACAAACTATTGGCGTCAATCCATTTGACTTATGTCATAAATAATCAAAATAGGATATTATGTATAATATAATATTATAATATAATAAAGAGGTAAAGTTTGTGAGGTTGTAGGGGGTAATCTCTGGATCTACTGAACCGACTTTGAAAATTCTGGTACCAATAGAAAGCCACATTATTTGTGAGTGTCATTACTTATTGGCTATTAACTATTAACCTGAAAAATTAGGGAGTTCCCGTGGGCATTTAAAAAACTTATTTCACGCGGACGAATCTGCTAGCTAGGATATATTATAATGGAACTAGGAATCCGCTTATGGCCCCTGATCTAAATGTAAGTAAGTATGGAGTTTTGTTCAGACAGCGTGGGGTGACGTATAGCCAATGTGTTTCTACCTTTAAGAACCGTGGCCGTTACCCTACGCATACACAGATTATCATGATAATTTTTTAAGTTATTTACACGTATTGCGTCTAAGTCTGTTGCACTCAATCTCTTAACTGAAATGAATCTAAATATGTTGCTATCGAATTCAAAATGTTCCCTGCGGAAAAGGATAGCTATAGATTTAAGAATTTAATTAAGAGATTGTGTACAATAGAATTAGAACATTGACCCACTTTGTTCGCAACTATATACTTAAAGGATTTCACCTTGAGTTTTTTTTAACTAATATATAATACTCAAGCGAATTTCGGGTGAGCTTTACCTTTTTTTTTATTAAGAAAATATTCGAAAAAAAAAGAACTTCTACGTTCGACTAATCTTTAATAATATAACTATAACTATACGTTTTTGAAGATGTTTTTATTTAATTTACACAATTTACAATCTTAAAAGCTAAATAGTAACTATTGAAAAAGAAAATAAATGAAACTAATCAAGAAAATAAATCTAATACTAAAAACTGATTTTTTTAACAACAACAGTTCTTACACTATATGCCCACATTATCAGTACTGAGGACAATCTTTGATGTAATCTCTGTATTATTTCAACAGTGAGAACTGGCTTTATGCTGCAAGGTAAATTTGAAAATACTAATAACCTATTAACACTTTGATTGTCAATCACTCGACGTCGCGTGATCTTGTTACTTTTCAATTTGGCCCGTCGACAACGTCGTTTTTTTTCGACAACACATTTTTCGACGACTTAAATATTGAATAAAAACTTTTTTTCACATAAAACTTATTTCTTTTTGAATTGACAAGACAGCAGAAAATTACGCGACACGCGATTGGTGGACAAGTCATAGATCGACTGTTGCCTACTAAAAATACAGAGCTGCAATCTTAAGTGTACAGCGAAGTTTCTTTTTTTTGGTGAACATAAGTTTTTCAAAAAGTTGTAGGACTAAAGATTTGATTATTAGATTAAAAGAAGTGACCCTTAAGAGAATATTAGTATTTTTAAATCAACCTCTGTATTAACTATTGGCTGAAAATAATCAAAGCAACGCCAATAAAAAAAATTGCGACAGTCACAATTTCAACACTTAACAATGGCGCTAAAACGGTAGTACACAAATTATAGAAAAAAGAACGAAAAAATACTGATCACTAATTCTTCTATTCTCGTCAAGCTTTCGTTAAAATATATATATTTCGATAATATTTCAAATGAATTGTTTTACAATTTTGTATTTCTTTAAATATTTTAAATACTCTTTTTAAATAAAAATGTGTACAACCAATTTAGCGGCAAAATAATTAAATGTATCTAATCGTTTTATAAAACGCTTTATCGCTAAATTGTCTAACTAAATCTAGTTAATTGAACAAAAATCGACTAAGCACTTGCAAACGCATTCAAGATAAGTCCCGTGTGTTCATACCCTATTTAAGGGATCTTTGTGACCCCACATGATAAATAAAAATAAAGATTTTTTTTAGGTTTTCTTACATAACTTTTGAAAACGATTTTTTTTCATACCATACCCGTTAATGGGTTTATATTGTTAATTCATTTTATACTCCTCCCCACTTGTTACAAGTTGGCGTCACGTAAAAAAAGCTCTTCACGTCAATGGGTTTTTCTGCTAATAGGTTTCTTTCAAACGGCGCGAGAAGCGAAAGACTTACTGAAGAACGCGGCTGCACAGACACATCTACAGGGGCATCTCTGAAGAGATGTGGGATTCATCCCACGAAAAAATCATTTGATGAGGGCATATGTACTCGACCGGTGAACACACAGCTTAAGGACTTACTAAATAACGTTAAGTGACACTTACTTAAATAATTAATAATCAAAAAAAATCGGATTCGTTTAGTTCACAACTAACCTTTCCTTAATTAATTTTTTTATACATTTTCGTTTTATTTAATTACTTAATAATCTAAATCGTCAGTATCATAAGAATCGTCACGTCAAGGATATTATATTATAAACTATACAGTTTTATAAAATATTTACACGTTTAAATATTATTTTTTTATACATATAGCAAAATAAAAGATTTTTTTTTTATATTTTGAAGTAATTTATCTTAATTTTTCCAAGCTATCAGTAACAGTAAGTCATCGATTTATAAGTGAATAACTTTCGAAGTTTGAAATATTTATGTAGTTGAAAAAAATATTCTAAGATTTAATCATAAATTCGAAAAAAAAATCATACCTACTCGTATGTATGTTGTGTTATTTAATTAGTCTTAGGTATTTAAAAAACTGTATAGTGGTCATTCACAGCCACAAATAATAGTTTTGAACTAAGTAATTAATTTAAAATTAATAATGTCAGTTTTTATCAAAGAAAATAAGATTTTTATAAAGCCAGAGATAGATTTCAGAAATCAGAAAACCATACTTATATTATGTTATATATTTATAAATATTTTTGGCTTCATATTTAAGTCTAAACATGAAATAAGCCTATCTTGGGCCTGCCAAGACGTGAAAAACTACAACTAACATTTCTAAATTTTTAGTTACGCCACTTTTGATAGCTCATTTAAGTTGATAAATAATTTGTTTGACATCGAGCTGTGTAGAAAGTATTAAAATCAATTGTAAGATGATTTTAAATATCAACCGCTAATGACCGCGACTGCATCTGGTTCAAAAAAAAATTTGAAGTTGATATTTTGGCTTAAAAAGCCAAAACGCCCGTGTCCAGAATACAAGCCGTCTCTATACCGAATTTCGTTATATAGGTTATGCGGATGACCTATCAGCACCCCATTATTTAAAAAAGGTTACGGACAGAAAGACACTTTCGCATTTATAATAATATTAGTATGGATTTCGGATGTTTTTAATAATTTAAACAATTCCAAGAGATATCAACGTGTAATATTGTGAACAATTTTCGTTTTGGGCATCAATTTGGTTTTAGTTTTACACCAATCAGGTAATCAGTCTATAGACAGTCTAAGAGACAACGAACTATTTGCTCGTTTATTTAGGTAAACCCCACATAATTTGAAATTATAGTGTTAGATGGTTGTATTTTGAAAAAATTCCATTCCAAGTTTGAAATGTGTCGGTTTTAATATTGTAACATATAGGTACCTATTTGTAAACATTGCCAGGCTACAGGTAAACATTAAACAAAAATTTTGGTTGCAATACTAATTTCAAAATAACCCTTTCCAATAAGCACGTATTGATGAGGGTTTTCTTGCGATAATAATTTGTCAGTCTTCCAGATCATCAATATATCCTATTAAAAATTCATGTTAGTCCGTATGCGTTCATCTGATTGAATCTTTACACAGTTGTTGTGGGCACTTGCGTGAAAATTTCTGCCACATTAACATAGGTCCGATAAGTAGCGCGCGAGACGCATGCCAGACATTAACTTGTAACATATTTTAATGTAACCTTTTGAGACATTGATGATTGAAAAAATATACTTTAAGCAAACAGTTCGTTAGCTCCTAGTCTACATTGTTTAGGCTAACTACACTAACAATCACTTCTATTATTGCTAAGAATCACTAAATCTAAGTCTTAGAACTGGTAATGCCAAGTTTTAAGATACATGATTGTAAAAAGGCATGGCTGGTCGTCCAGCGTCTTGCGATGCTATACAATACTATGCCTAGGCTGACAATTATTTTGCTAGTTTTAAGCGCGGTTTCCTCTGAAACCGACTCTTTGTAGACAAAATAACAAAATTTTGTTAACTTAATGATAGATTTTTTTTTGCTCGCTCGGTACCTTCTACTTGCTTTGTTGGTGAAAATGCTTACGGAGCTCGCTTTCCTTGCCGTTGAAAGTGGAAAACCCCATGATTTTATCTTATGTGGTGGTTTATTAGATATAATAAACTTAATAATTTTTTATTATTATTATTTTCATTTCCAATTTATGTAAACGCTTGTATGCCATCACAAGATGGAAAGTATAACGCTTCTCTGATGATGATTGATGGAAAGGAAATTAAAATTAAAATATTTATTTGTATTTTATAGTCTAGCATCGCAATGCCGACGGCAGACCACCTTTAAATATAAGGCTTCTTTAGTACGTTTACTTTATAAATTTTAATTTATATGAATAAAATTGTTATTGTTTGTTTATATACTTAGTAATTAGTATAAAATTTCACTAATTGCAGCAGTTAACAATATTCTTACCTATTCATACTCCATAACAGTCGCGTTAAGGTGCATGACAAGGGTCTGCCCGCGAAATTCAAATTTAATTTGGTTTTTCACAATTTGTAAACTAATACGACAAAGTAGGCTTATGGCATTCAAATTGCGAGCGTAGGAATATCATCTTCACAGGTTTATATAAAAATCTTTACTTGAAAGTGCCCAGTTTAAGAAATTAGTCAAATTAATGACTAATTTGTGAGTAACTCACGTCAAACTCATTATTTTGACTAATTTCTTAAACTGGACACTTTCAAGTAAAGATTTTTATATAAACCTGTGAAGATGATATTCCTACGCTCGCAATTTGAATGCCATAAGCCTACTTTGTCGTATTAGTTTACAAATTGTGAAAAACCAAATTAAATTTGAATTTCGCGGGCAGACCCTTGTCATCGACCTTAAGATTTAGCATAAAATATGAAATGAAATAACGTCATGAATCAATTATGAAAAAAATATTAATATTTTATCGTCTTCTACAGATTTTAATAATATAATAAATTTTTGAAAATAATGTTCGCCAATTTAGGAATTATAAGGGCGATGTAGAAAACATTTTAGGGTTGCCAAAAAGAATTTAACGTCATCTTGAAAATATTATTAAGGGTCATTTACAGGACATTTTAGGTTCATGTGCAAAATATTTTAGTGTCACCAGTTAGAAAATTACTAAGAGGTGGGTACATAATAATTATGTAGAAAACATTTTTAGGGTTGCCTTCAAATATTTAAGGGTCATCTATCTATATAGAAAATAGGATTTTCAACATTTTTTTTGGGGACATCTATAAAACATGCTAATGCCAGGGTGAAAAAACATTTTAAGGTTGTCTAAAAATATTGAAGAGTGACCTAAAAATGTTTTAGGATCATCTAGAAAATGTAGGGCCCGGCCCCGGGAAGTAGGTATTTAAATCCAATAAGGGTTACCCAAATAATATTTTGGAACGCTACTTGCTATGAAATATCACAATGGATTATAAGGTACACACAGAAAGCCTAGCGATACAAAGCTAGCTTGTTAAATACATATACTAATTATTATTTCTCTCGCCAATACCTACAAGTACGTATTTTTAATTTTAATTATTACTAGTTATTCATATTGGGATTATTAATTAGTAATTTATAAAAGCATTATAAGAAGGAACTCTTTAAATGGCTTATAACCGTGATATTATGTTAGTACTGAAAAAAATCCGGGCAAGTGCGAGTCGGACTCGCACACGAAGGGTTCCGTACCATTATTAATAAATAATTACCTTTGCTAATGAACCGCAAGACTAACTTTGTTTGTAGAGGTTTATTGTTAATATCAAAAAAACTATGCTAGTTAGAGTATTGGCTATAGTTTTCCTGTAAAATATACGTAAATTCCTATTGACCATAATTATTTCAAATTTTTCGATTGGTAAACTCCGGAGATAAGGGGGGGGGACGGTATTTTTTTAGACATTTTCCCCGATAAATCAAAAACTATCATAACTAAAAATAATTAAAAATCTGTTTTAGAATGTACAAAGCCCTTCATACCCTTTCATATGATACCCCACACAGTACAGTTATCTCACTTTTAAATTTCAACCCTCCGATTTTCCCCCCTTTTTAAATAAGAACAAAAATAATTTCCAATTTTTTTAATTCCAGTGTCTTTGGGCCACTAATATACACAACTATTCCAAATTTCATGTCGATAGCTTCAGTAGTTACTGAAATAATCGAGTGTGACGGACGGACAGACGGACAGACAGACGGAGAAAGTTGCACCATAAGGGTTCCATTTTACCATTTTGGTACGGAACCCTAAAAAGTTCGAGTTTTCGAAAAAATATTAACTTTCCATCTCTAGATGTTAATCAGAATACGTGTCACCGTGATATAATGACTGTAGTGCTAGTATTTATTATACTCTGTCTAATCATTTATTTTACTTTTGGCAGCTCGAGTCAATGATGTTCTAATGCGTTACATACTGATTCGATTTTTTATAACAATCGACTTTCTTAATGAAGAAGTTTTAATCGATTTGACACATTGATATTTATATTTGCTCAACATATTTTATTGTTTTATAAACATATCGAAGCGTTTAAATGATAAGCGTTTAATAAAGTCTTCGAAACCATCCATCACCAAAGATGTGCGGTGCAAGGACAATCAAAAGAGCTTGTGTTGCAGGCTGCAGCTTCGTGACTATTTTGAAAAGGAAATTCGTACTTGTAATTACTAGATGAGTAGGTATACGCGTCACGAAATATCGGATAAAAGGCAACGTCGGCTCACTATTGTAAAAAAATCTGCGTCTATGAAGTATTGCCTTTTTTGTCGATTGTTGCCTGTCAATATTTATGAAACTTCATTGGCGTGCTATGTCAAAAGTAAAATAAATGGTTGGACAGATTATAGTATTTTTTAAGTAAATACACATACTCTGTCTCACGTACTATTATAGGGTACTGGATTATGGATATATCGTTAGTCAGTGTGCGACCGCGGTCGTGACTAGACGTATATCAGTGAGCACATAAATAATTCTAGGCAGAGGGTCGCAACAGGAAAATAGATTTTTCTTATTTTTTAATTATATAAATTCAATAGTAAAGATTAGGTATATTGCTAATTGAAAAAGTAAACTAGTAAAGTATAAAAAGAACAAAGCGGGTTCAATGTAGAATCAGTCAATCGATTGGCCTAAGGGTCCTTACAGACGTGCCACAATCACACCACAGCTGCCAAAAGTGTAGTTCTATTCCCACAATGCAGTGGCTTTCCATTAGTGGCTGACAACGCAACTTCAAATAACTGCTTCTATGGTGTGATTGTGGTGTGGTCCGTTTGAACAGACACTAACATTTTTTATATATAAGGTACATCCAAAATGCAGGCATAATATTAATTTTATTATTATTACTGTAAGAGACGCATTCGAATAATTTTATATACAATTTTATTGAATAGAAATAATTAAATTCCCATATTTACAAACACAATTTATTGTTTAGTACACACGGACCGTTTTCATCATTTATTATTAGTACAGGTGAGTACAAAAATAATATTTTTTTATTATTTGCTTTTTTATATAAATAAAACAAGAAGATGTATCATCTAAATAAATGACAAAACGATCCAAATCGGGCCGCCGTTACAGATCAAACTTGCACAGATCACTTCAGATTAGAGATTTACATTGATCGTATGTATGACCGTTCCATAAACAATTATGACAATGTTGATATAAACAAAATTGTGAAACAAAATGTTTGACCGACAAGTTTGACTTATCACCGGTACCCAAAGCGGTATCACCTTTCCAAAAATACCGGTATCGTCCGTGTGGTGATGAAAGAACGAGAAACGCATACAAGTATGAAAAAAAATGAATCGTTATTGCAACGGGTGGAATCGAGAACTAGCTATTCAAAATTTAATATTTGTATTTATTTTTTAAAACTTGGAGTGCATTAACGAGAAAAGCTTTTAATCTTTACTAAATGTATTTTGAATAAGATTAAAGCGTTTTCAATCCCAGTGAAAAAAAAACCAATTTAAGCCATATTACCACCGAATGTCAAAGTTACAAACCTTACTCTGGAAAAAATATCACTAGCATCATCGAAATCACCCCGGTACACAATAACGGAACGAAAAATAATTTAAACCGGTAGTTACACTACACTAGTGAGGTCCGTTTGTTGCAGGAACGCCGACACACGTAGCGCGTGACGTCATCACTTGCCCAGGTGCCCGTTGCCAAGACTGTCGACCTGTGAATACGAGCCACGTTGAATGCGCACAGCCGTGTGTCGTCGTTCCTAGTGAGGCTAAACGGCGGGCGGGGCGTATAAGGCTGACATCGTATAATTTTATACCGGTATCGGTATGATAGCAATTCACGGTATAATCGTTTCTTTGAAACATCACTATTTTTGAAATTCAAAATTAATTAAAACCTATTAACTGTATTTCTATACTTTGTCCAAAAATATATAAACTGATTTTAGTAGTCATAATTTTTTTACTTGTAAGGGCACTAATTTGACTGAATAAAAGTTACTTTTATATTGTGTTTATTTATTTACCTGAAATTAAAACTTTTTATTCATATATTCGCATGAGCGTCAAACTAAACTTTCTGATTGAAATGAAAGAATTAACCTCACTACCTTCTCCATTTCACGACATGAAAAGTATTTTTCTAAATTATATTTTTAATTTACCAAAAAAAAAAGTACGAATCGAATGTATTATAGATATCAGCCTTAGTGATGCAAAATGTGTCAACTTTTATCACATGCATATTTTTGAAATCAAGACAAATAATCTTTAAAACTTCTTTTACCCACGAGTATATTTATGAAAAGAACAATAGGTATTTAAATTTTAGATTATTTGATTATAGACATAATTAACTCTTGGAGTCACCATCTGTTTTATTTTCTAGATTTCAAATATATGCATGTAAGGGTTAACACATAGTTGCAACAACCATTAGTGTGTTATACGGTTTTACCATAAGGTGAAAATGTACCACCGCCGCGCGTTTCCACTACCAAACAATTAACATTACAAATTAAACTTTATACACAAGAGTAATAAGTTGCAAATTGTAGTGTTGTTTGATAGTAGTTTCATTATAGCTGGGATTGCTTTTAATGTAATTTTTTACATGATTTTTGAATCAATATCAACGTTTTTTAAAGGAAAAATGAGAATTAATTATGCAATCCGAACTATAGTATAAAGCTTCCCATCACCTTAGAAAGCAAAGACCCCAGCGGTTATGTGGTGAAATTTTGCATCCCAGCCTTGATTACCGTTCCAAAACTTTTTTATTTTGAAAAAGTAACCCTTAGCCCCACAGGACACGATATACACAGCTGCGCGCAAGCTATCAATTAGCTGCTATCCAAAAAAAACATAAATAACAGCTAAGTAATAGGAGGAAAAAACTTTAAAAAAAACAGGTGCCATAAAAACCATGTGAATAAAAAAAAGAAATGTGTCAAGCAACAATAATTCACACATGCAAACGACGTTTCTTAAATCTAAAATATTTCATAGAAAAAAATATACAGGTCAATGTAAAAACACCGGCAAGCAATTACGGTTGAATTAAATTTTATAAATAATATTTTTTCTTTGGCCAATCTAACAATTTATTAAATCTTTGACCAATATACATTTACCGATGAATTTGAATGCTGTTTAATTGTATAAATAGTATATAGTTATATAGTATAGGCTATGCCAGTACTTTTAAAAATCAGTAGATAATTAATAATATTCATATAAAATATAATATCATTCTCAGGTTCAGAGTGTAAAGGTACTGATTTTTTCTATTTTTCCATCTTAGACTGCACTACAGTTTATTAAATGGTGTTATAAAAAATAAACTTCATACGATTCACAGTGTGATGTTTAATTTGCAAAAAGAAAACAATTCAAAACTTTTATTATTAATAATAAAAAATATATATAACTAAAGAGTCACACTTACTTCTATTCTGATATTTACACACAATAAACTAAATATAATAATAAATTCAAACAATGTATAATTAAATTCCTTATGTAAGAATAATCTCAATATTTTAAACATTAACAGCTTAGAAATATAAACTAATTTAAAACTAAACATAACTTTTTGATAGTGAATTTATTTAAAAAATTAAGTACTTTTTATTTAAACAACCTAAAATATAAAATACACATCCTTTTCTAGTTCAAAATGGTAACATAAAATGGCACCATGTGACAAAACAACAATAATATTCATTTTAGTCAATTATTTACAAACTTACGTACCAAATCAGCTGTGTTCAAAATGAACTAAATTGACCCAAAAAAATATTTAGTAACTTTCCATAGAGCAAAAATGCTGTAGAAACGGCACTACTTTCTACTCTTGTCAATTTAGTTGTCGTTTTGAGTACAACGCAAGGCTTCCTTTCAGAAACGTTAAATCTGTTTTTTTACCTTTTTTTAGTGTTCTTTTGGAATATTAATATGTTTTAATACTTAAGATTGGCTCAGAGCTAAACTAAGCTCATAAAGGAACACCAATATTTTTAAACACCCTGTATGTATTAATAGATTTTGAGCAAAGCAAACAATAATATAATAATTGTGTACCTACGTAATATACATAAAAAGTAACTATAATTAATATTTTTATCTTACAAAGTAAATTAAACAGGTCCATTCAATTATGCTAATTTAATTAGAAATTAAAATTAATTTAAAGCTGATATGGTAATGTGTTCAAAATAATCCAAAATAAATCAAATAAAAACTAAATAATAATTTTATAACGATTTGAATTCTTCTAACATTGATGCAGAGTTATTAACCGAATTTTATAAATTAAATACATACATCATTTAATTTATTTATTGCGATTTAAATAAACTTCATAATAATATAACTTTCAAGCAAGAAAAAGTAATTCATTTATTATATTTTAAAATAACGAATTATAAATTAAATGAATATAATATTATGTATATAATCATTAGTCAGATTCGACAAAAATATAAAAATATTTTTTGAGATTTGTGTAATATCTAATTCAATAAATAATCATAGATACATTATAAATAAATAACGAAATATAACAATTACTTACATTAGACAATTATTCTATATTAAGTAATGCATGCAGAAAATGGTAAATATTATTATTTCGCTGCTTAAATATTGGAATGTTATATTGATAAAAATAGTTTTATATTTAAATATAATCAAAAAATATTTTACTATATTCGTTGTTCAAAAATATTGTAATATGAAACCTGCTGTATTTATCATCATATTATGACAAAAAAAAGATCCATAGGAAAATATTTAACATCTCATATACTTAAATAATAACAAGGAATTTTTCCTTCAAATAAATCATAAATAATATTATGTATAAATAACCCGATCCAGATGCTATTAAGATAATATAAAAAATTGGCAGTCATAGGGACTACCGATAGAAGAGAAAACTAATATTATTATTTTTTTTCTAATAAAAAAAAGTAATATTTCAAATATAAACTTTAAAACTAAGGCATTAAAGTTTAATTGCGGATGTACTATTTATACTTAAGACCTTTTGTCTTAAGAAGAACGGTGTCGGGCACGCGGTCGGTCTCGCGTATTCCACATTTTTACCCACTAACAAAAAGTACTCAACGCGCCTAAAGAAGTTTCCACTTCAATAGGTTTATCTCTTTTCCTCTTATGATTACAGACCCTCGAGAGAAAAGGATAGAATACTAACTGCTCATCCTAATAGCATCTGGATACGATAGTAACATCTAACAAAGCATCATTCATTTGATTAATCGCTTCAGTGCTTGCTCCCTTGTTGCTGGTTGAGACATATATATTTTTTAAATATTTAAATAGTATTTATTTAGATAATATAAACTGCGGTTTATTTTCAGTCATTAACTTCTTGTATTAATTAACTGTAAAATTTGTCTTGTAAAGAATTTTTAAACTTCTCGTTAGTACTCGTAGTTTGTAACAATACAAGGATATATCAACACCAATAATACATTTTATGTAGAGACAATACACATTTAATTTACCTATAATTATTTAGCCTTTTATATATTTAATTCAAACGACTGTTATTTATATCCACTTATAAGTTTGCGTTGCACATAAATTATAATTATTACTATATATTTTCAATTATTATGTTTCCTAAGGTGAATCCCAACACTACAGGTTTTAACACTATACAATATAGTAAAATTGGTATAGTATTTAAAGGCATATCGAGATATTATTACTCACCATATTAATTCATATATTTTTTAATAACTTTGTGACATATTTATATCAAAAATACCAAAGAAGGTAAAGCATTGTTTATATCAACAGTGAGCATTCACCTTAAAAACGTTGGCATTTGGACTTACATATTGTAAATTTTCTAACAACTTTTTTTCTTTTTTTTAATAACTTTTCGTGCAATAGCAGCGTATAATATAGACAACCATAATAAGCAACAACCATCTAGATAATAATTGTATAATATAAAATTTGTACATAGAATATTATGATATAGAATAAATATGTCAGATTTCAAAGTTTGGGTAAATCTATATATCTCTTAGAAACTAAAATATAGACTATATTAAATAGTTTTAAAAAAATATATACACCATTTCGGTATTTTTTATACTGTCTGAATTTATTTTCGTCTAGGTCCCCTATTAGTAGTAATACCCCCTATACTAGCAATGAAATCATTGAATTTCAATAAAGTCTAACTACGTCTTATGAACTTAATAATATTATATTACAATGGAGTTCGAAGCTTTAATGTGGAAAGTGGCATTAACAGTCAGCCGCAATCTTGTTTTTTTTTTTCAAAAATGCCTGTCACATATTGAAACTTTTATGTTGTTATAGAGAACGTTTTAGACTTATGAGACATTTTTTTTTTTTAATCTTTGTCTTTGTTTTCAGACTAATATTATAATTAATCATGTTATATCTTTATAACCTGTGATTTTACCATAAAAATAAACATCATATTAGAGAGTTTTGATCGTCTATCGAATGAATAAGTTTCAGACTGTGATACCACTTTTGTTGAAAAAAACAAGATGGCGGCCGGACCATAAGCCTTTAATCTTCGAACACCTTTAACATAATGTTCTTTGAGACTGCAAAAGTTTCAACATAACAAGTATAATACTTAAATGCCAATTTAGGCCCCTAATTTTGAAACACTTTGCCAAAGAAATATTCCACAATTGTAAAAATTTTTTTTTTTAATATTTAAAAAAAATATTTATCCCTATTATTATATAAATAGAATGTATTGGAAGTCGTAGCACATGCATTGGTCGCACCAAATATTGTTTTGACCACTTTAGTGACTTTGCACGCGGAGATATTTTCACGCGCAGTAGAAACGCATCAGCCTTAAAGAAAACGCGCTGTGGACGCGATACAATAGGGATGTTACGAACTAATGAAATAAGAAATTTTTAATACGCCAAAACGCGCGCTTCGAATAAGAGCTTGTATGAAATAGGTTCAACGTCGTTTGACAAATACAAAAAATACGTAAACTTTTGACATACATTTTTACTAAGTCAAGTTAGGGCAGATTTTTCCAAAGCCGAGTAACGTTTAAACTACGAATATAATATTAGAAATTTTAATAGAATTCCTTTAAAAAATATGTCAAAACGTTTAATTTACTCACCTTAGCCCTTAGAATGGTTTTCAAAAAAAGTTTATAGAGGACGCAGATTTTACGTATGTCGGACTGAACCTCTATTTAATGAATAATCACCAATAAATAATTAATTTTTGAAATAGGAAACGTCCCTATTGCAGCGTCTGCATACTTTCAAAATTATATTTACAAAACCGATGACATGCGTTCGTAAAACGAGCGTAGACTGCGCGTGTAAATATCTTGCATGTGTAAAGGCCCTAATGTATGCCTCCACAAAAAAGTTAATAAATATTAATCATGAAACATGGTAAAACAAAGTCAATAAATGTTTTCCCTGATCTTAGAAGGTACTGCGAGTAAAAGTTTAGAGCGACCTAAATTTTTGAAGCAAAATTCCTTTAGGCGTTTTTAAAGTAACTCAGACCTTTTAACGAACGGAAGTTCAAATGTCACTACCGCCAAAAAACGACTGTTTGGCTATTAACGCGTTTAAAAAAACGCCGGATGTTTAAAAATATACATCAACTTTTAATTATTTTATCGATAAATACCACCAAATTCTAGCAAGACTAATTTATTTTGAACCAACTTCCAAAAAGAAGGAGAATAATATTTCGCGCGTTTTAAAAAAAATCTGCCACTACGTTTTATTTTTAACCGACTTCCAAAAAAGAGGTTAACAATTCTACGCTATTCCAAAAAAAAAAAATTGCCACAACGTCAAAGAAATTTTACTTCAAACGCACATTTTTTTCCGCATCTACTCCGGAGGCGGCGGCGGAACTGGGGGCGGAGGCATCGCGGGCAAAGGCGGCTGCTGGCGCGGCCGTTGCTGGGGCGGAGGGAACATGCCATAGAAATACCCATCCATCCCCATCCCACCCATACCATAGTAAAGGGGGGGCGGCGGCTGCATCATGAAATAAGGGAAATGGGGCCTGAAAGGCACATTCCAACCTACCTTATTGACGGGAGGGGCTTCGTGACGCGCCATTTTCTGTGGAGGCCCCTGCTCGTTGATTCCGCTTCTCTTTCTCGACGTCTCTAGAACCTCCTTCGATATCTTGATCTTTAACCCAGCGTTTGGCGGAGGGGGTGGTGCCGCCAATCTTTCTTTGGGTATCTTTATCTTTAACCCCGGACTGGAGGATAGTTTATCGCGTGGGATTGTTATTTTTATCCCATCCGTTTCGGGAACCGGTGGAACCGGTTGTTCTTTCTCTTTCTTTTCTTTGTCTTTGTCTTTATCCTTTTTGTGTTTCTTTCTTTCCTCTTTAGATTTGTCGCGGTCTTTATGTTTGTGTTTGTCCTTCTTTTTCTTCTCTTTCTTGGGTTTGTGTTCTGGTTCTTCGTTATGGGATTGGTTTTGATTTTGGGGTGGATTCTGTGTTTGAGGTAGTGGATTCATGTTGGGTGGGGGTTCGAATTGTGGGGGCGGAGCCATTGGGGGTACGACTTGAGGTACTGCTGGTTGAACGGGGGTTTCAACCACTGGCTCCTTTTTGATTTCTATCGGAGACTTTTTCTCTAAAGGTACGGTTATAGGAGCGGGTTTTGCTAAACTCTCTTTGAGTAAATTTGAAACTAGAGTGGGATCAGTTTCGATCCCGTTAATAGGTGGTCTAGAAGATTCAGGTTTCCTGGTTTTGATGGCATTGCCCCTCTGCGAGTCTCGTATCACGTTTTCATATCCGGGAGTTTCGTCTATCTTTTTAACTACAGGTACTAATTCCGCCTCGGAATTCGATGGGAGTCTTTGTCTCTGTTTATTTTCGACCATTTTATTTGGTGGCGATGAGAAGGGGGATAGGATCGCTGGGGGTTGCATGTCTCGTACGACAGCTGTGGGGTCTGGACGTTTTTTGTGCGGACTTGGGGGTTTTTGTTCTGGGATTGAGGTATGTTGGGGTTGGGGAGGGTTTGAGTTTTGAGGTCGTTGTTCGGGCCTTGGTACAGGTCTCTGTTGGGGTGGATTTGAAGGGGGTCGTCTTGGAGCGGACGCGGCCGCGGCGGATGCAGACGGGGTGGACGCGTTTTCGGGGGAGAACAAAGATGGCGGACGCGTCCTTTGGGGTACTTGGGCCACGTTTTGGGGCGCCTCCGCTTGAGGATGGGGGACGCTTGTCGATGGTCCGGGTAGTTGTCTGTGGTGTCTGTGGTCGTGCGGGGGCTTGTGGTGGGGGGGTTTGTGCGGCCAGGGATGGTGCGGTTTGTGGTGTTGGGAGGAAGATGGCCTGTGGTGTGGTGGGGGCTGGTTTGGCCTTGCGTTCGGTTGGGGTACCCCGGGTCTTTGTTGTAAGGCCTGTAAACAAAATAAATAAAATTATTTGCGTATTTCAAAGAAGTGTGCAATTTGTACCTGTAATTTAATTCCCGCGGGAATACTTAATTTTCCGGGATACAACCTATCTCTGTACCAATTGTCATAGAAATCTGTTGAAAAGATGGGCCGTTAAAGCGTAGCAGACACACTTTCGCATCATACTAATATTATAAATGCGAAAGTGTGTATGTTTGTTGGTTTATCCTTCAATCATACCGCAACGGAGCAACGGATCGAGGTGATTTTTGGTTGAGGACCTGGAGGGTGACATAGGCTTTTTATCTCAGAATATTAAGGAGTTCCCGCGGGAATAACAAAAAACTTAATCGACACGGATGAAGTCGCGGGCATCAGCTAGTTAATAATATTGAGTATGGATGGAGTATGGATTTATTACCTGCTGTCTCCTCTCTCCCGACTCTCCCGTTTCTCTCTGTTGCGGTTGCGGTTGGGCAGCGCTCTGCGCGGTTGCCGCGGGATCGAAACCGCTCGCAACCGCTGGGATTTGACGACTTCGCGCGTTCGCACTCTGTGGGATAACACGCTAGTTACTTCGCGGAAGTCCATGATAATTAGTGAACTGATGAATATGAATCACCTCACTCACTAGATATTACTATAGAAACGTGTCAAACATTGATCTAAAATAAGCAGGAACTGGTTCATTGACTCATTCACTTCTCAAGAAGGAAGACAAGTAAGTACAGTTTTTCATAATCTCTTGTACTTGTTTAAATGTGTTTTGTGTATGGTGTGCAATAAAGTATATTTTCATTTCATTCACATGACACAACTGAACCACATCACTTCACACTGTAGAGGTTGAAGTTTACCTTCTACGATGTCGAAACTAGCTCCTTGCATCACGTGTGCTATAATAAGCTAGTTACCAGTTACCATCTCGTTTTTTTTTTTACCCTCATTTGTATAATAATGGCTTTCGCTCTTGTACTTTAATGCTTTACTCTCTTCTGCCTCTCCGGTGCCTCTCTGTGGCTGTTGTGGTTGAATCTTGTTATATTGCGGTTGCCGCGGGATCATAACCGCTCGGACTATGGTATAAGAAACTAATTACCTGCTGTCTTCTCTCTCCTGCCTCTCCGGTTTCTCTCTGTGGCGGTTGCGGTTGTGTTGCAGATTGTGGGGTTGCCGCGGGATCATAACCGCTTGGACCAGGAGGGATTTGTCGGCTTCTCGCATTCGTACTCTGTGGGGTAAGAATCTAGTTAGCTGTTGTAATCTCTCTCTCTCTCTCTCTCTCCTCCCGCCTCTCTTCTCTCTTTCTCTAGTGTGTCGACTCTCCTTATCATTATGCAGTGACGTCGCGCTAAGAATCTGTTATAAGAAGCTAGGTACCTTTTGCTGATTCTCTCCTTAACTCTGTAGAGTAAGTACGTCACTGACGTACATACTGTGATATAACCATCCAGCAGGGACGTTATGGATAATATGAAATTTCGGACTTGGATATGGATATAATATATGAATAATATTTTAACGGTTTCAGATAAGGTTACGGATATGAAATTATTTCGGATTATCCGATAGTTTCAGGTACAGATTAGATTTCAAAGGAATAGGGATGATGACAACTCAATCAAATTAGCAACTCTTTATCAAACTTAAAAACACGCTGCTAGTAAGGAAGTTTGTACGAAATACATAGTTATGTAATCTATATAGTTTAAAATGGCTATCCTTAAAACTAACAGAGGATGTAAATTTGTCTATTTAATAATCAGTAAGGAATATTTTTTTTACATCATCCCTATTACAAAAGGACAATACAAATAAGTAATGATTTGACTTCATTTTGAGGTTATCATTTTGTCCATACAACTACAGAAATCGGCTCGGCCAGGCGTACACCTGTCATTTGAGTCTCATTTATACTCCCTATCCGAAATTTTTATATCAGTTCAGTTACGGTTCTCCATAACATCCCTGCAAAATAGTTACCTGTTGTCTTCTCTCTCCTGTCTCTCCGGTTTCTCTCTGTAACGGTTGCGGTTGCGTCGCAGGTTGTGCGGTTGCCACGGGATCGTAACCGCTTGAACCGGGTGGGATTTGACGACCTCTCGCGTTCGTACTCTGTGGGTTAAAGAACTAGTTAGCTGTCGTTTCTCTCACTCCAGCCGCATTCTCTTCTCTCTCCCTATCTCTCGCGTGAGGTCTCTATCATCTGTGATGAGGTGGATGGTACTCTATGAGTAAAGAACCGTATTGCTAATACCACTTCGCTTCCTATCGCTCTCTTGCCTTCCTCCGCTTTCTCTCTCTCTCCCGCTTTTCTTTGTCGAAGTGACTGACGTCACTTGCTTGTATAATAAATTAATAAGGCATTAGAGTAGTGTATTTGTAGCTTTATATACTAGTTGCTATCTTTTCCTCTCTCCCCCACGTCTGTCACCGTCATATGAATATGTCACCGTTCATATTCTGTGGGATAAGGAACAAGTTACCTGTTGCCGTCTCTCTCTTTCTCCTCCCGCCACTCCCACTCCTCTCTCTCCTGCTTCTCTCTAAACAGGTTGTAGACTAGCGATGACGTCACCGTTCCTACTCTGCGGGATAAGTTACCTGTTGCCGTCTCTCTCTCTCCTCCCGCCGCTCCCTCTCCTCTCTCTCCCGCTTCTCTCTGTACAGGTTGTAGTCAATCTTCTGCGGTTGCGGTGCAGGTTGTGCGGTTGTCGCGGGCACATAACCGCCCGGAACTGGGGGGAGTTGGCGACGTCTTTCTCGCTCGTACTCTGTTGGTTAAGGTTATTATTTACAACATGTAGCTTCATACTTAAAAATTTCATAAGATTTAAGGTAGGCCAAGTACAGTATGGAAAGGCAGACGGCCTCCCTTGATTTTGATAACCTCTCTGGCGCAGTGGTTAGTACTGTGGTTTTACAATCGGAAGGTCCTGGGTTCCATCCCCAGGGTCTAAATTAATTAATAAAATAAGTGCACAAAATATGTCGTTGGATCTAGATAATAAACAATACTGATTATTGATTAAAATGTCAAAAATTAATAAGTATTCCTAGTCATACAGAAATTAAATAATGTCGTAGCTTTTTAATAAAAATGTAAAAATATATTAGAATTTAAAATAAAGATGAAGAGAAAAAAAAGTGTAGCATTTAAAAAAGGGTTACCTTTATCAAATGACTTGTCTATCTCATCGCTGTTCGCAAGTGTGTGTTTCTTGTCAAACGGCGAGTTCGCGACGCCCGAGCCGGACGGGTGTGCGTTGGAGTGCGGTGAACTACCGCCTGTTGACAAAAAAAAACAATTATTTAGTACTAGATGATGGACTAATTTTTTTCAATTCCCGCGGGAACTCCGTAATTTTTCGGAATAAAAAGTAGTCTATATCCTTCCCCAGGATACAAACTATCCATGTACCAAATTTCATCAAAATCCTTTGAACAAGTTGGCAGTGAAAGCGTAGCAGACAGACAGACGGGCAGACAGACAGACAGACACACTTTCGCATTTATAATATTATATACTTTATAGTATATATAGTGTATTTAAACTGCGTCGTTGGTCTAGTGGTTAGCATGTTCGACTGCGGCCGACGAGGTCTCGGGTTCGAGTCCCGGGTCGGGCCATAACTAGTATTGGGTTTTTCTGATACGGTCCTGCGCCTGATCTCTCTCCGGTCGTGTCGGATCTTCAGTCCCATCGGGCTATGAGAGTAAAGGAACAGAGAGTGCACCTGTGTATGCGGTGCACACACTTGTGCACTATAATAGCTCCCGCGAGATTGGCCGCCGTGGCCGAAATTCGGTCGGGAGGACATTATTATTAGTATATATAGTACGGATGAGGTTTGAATTGACCTTAAATCCATGCATCTTACGTCTTTTTATCTAAAAAATTAGATGGATTTTTTTGCGTTTGAGCGGATCTCCACAGAACATCTCGTTTTTGTCTTGCTAATGTGCGGAAGTTGATAGCAGATGCTATTTGCAATGCTGCACTTTCCGGTGCGAGCGGATATAAATGCGTTTATTTGAGGTTTGTCCTACAATGTCTAAATGACAAAGTTGTATGGAAGCAACCGACTTTGGGTCCAGCTCCCCACAGGATAGTATTACTTACACTATTGTATTTTATTTAACTTACATACTTACTTATGTATTGTAATAGATTGTTTTAAAAAAAAAAAGAAAAAAAAAAGAGCAACTGCTGAGTTTCTTGCCGGCTCTTCTTGGCAGAATCTGCTTTCCGGTGGTAGAGTGGTAGAGTCAAAACATGACGTAGCATAGGATACACCTGTATGTCCTACATGTTTGAAATAAATTGAATTGAATGGATCAATGGATCGACGCGGTTTTTTGCACAGACACAGTTAAAGTACTAAAGACTGTAGTCTGCCATGTTTTTTACCCGACCGCGGAGCATACAGGGTTATAGTTTCATCAGAGGATGCCCACAACTTCTTCTGTGTGGATTTAGGTTTTTTAATATTCCAGTGGGATCTCTTTGATTTTTTGGGATAAAAGAAAGTCTAATCATGTATGTACTTAAAAAGAAATTTGACTCACTGTTGGACATAGTCATCATCTTCCGCTTGAGTCTGGACGGACACTTGTCAAAAATGTGCAGGAACTCCGCTGTGAGTCGCTCCAAAAGCTCCGTGGTCACACTTCGGTCCACATACGAGAACCAGTGCCTGCCCTCGTGCGATTGGGGGATCTGGGGCAAACGAAATACACCTTTATTGGAAAGGTTTAGAGTTGATTTTCTACCAAAATTATTACAGTGTTAGGTGTTAGTGGAGCACACTTTCCCTCTCTCTCGCACATTCTTACATTTTCAATGATTGTGAAAGTCTCAGTATACTTTTGACAAATGTGGCCGATCGATTTCTTGACAATAAAATTATGGACATTTTAGACACATTAAAATTATATTATCATAGGTATATTATAATTTTAAAATGCCCAAATAGTACGGCCCGTTAATAGTTTAGAGCTATAACATGGTGACCACATAAGAAAGTTTGACAGAATAAATTTTGGTCAAATGATATGACCACTATAAGCTTTACACTCAGTTGTCAAATGGTGAGATTTACTGCCCAGTACTTCAATACACACACAAAAAAAATGGTCAAAAAGAAAAATGAATATTAATTAATGCCCAGTAACTCCATTTCGAAGATCAATGCATGCAGAAACATATATGACCACTTCTGTAATACACAGTGGTCAATTGTAGATCGACAGGGACCACCGCTGGCCTAAGTCTTGGCCAATAGTTGTCAAATGTTAGTGAAACTTATCACACAATTACTAAATTTTGAATGTATGCACAAAGATAAGACCAATGTGGGCCTATACCTACTGTAGATTGTAGACAAATATGGATGGTCTAGCGTCTGGTAAAATGAAATGGTGACCACTATGGGCCTGTCTAGACAAAATGTGATAAATTAACTAAGTTTAATGTAACTTACCGCCCAGTTACTCCATTTAGAAGCTAAATGTATGCAGAAACACGCGACCACTGTGGGCCTATACTGTAGACACATAGTGGTCAGGTGAAGACTGTTTGACGCCATAAAGTATGATGTCTGCGCCAAGTCTTTGGGGGCTGTTAATAAAATAATAAATAATTAGATTCCGATAAATAAATTAAAAAATATATAATTAAAGGGTGTAAACAGCTAGGGTGAATTACTGGATAGCCTACGTATATTACAGCTATTCAAAATATTTTGTTATTGGAAGCATATTGTATATAAAAATATGTTCATTAATGTTCTATTAGGTCAGTGTGACTAATTTAGGTATAATGATTAAACTATTTTTTTATTAAAAAAAATATTTAACAGTCTGGTTTCAACCAAAATTTTAAACTAAAGGAACTTAAGGGGTTTGCATAAAGAGTCAGTCATGCTTTCCTTAGAAGAAAAATCGTATTTACGCTATAAAATATTCTTTAATATATTAGAGAAGTGAATTTATTTAATTATTTAAAATTAAATTCACTACTTAATGCTTAAAATATTAAGAATTTACTTAATAACTTTTGGATTACCATATGATATACAGTATGTTTAATTAATGTTATAAAAACGATTGGCTTTTTGATAAATTTAATCCATTTTTAAAGATATGGGTTAAAAATTGCTATCTTATGAGCAGAAAATTTGACAGATTTAATACAAAACCTATCAATTACAGAAGCAAAATTTTTCATTAATTCAAAAAATGTTTTATATTCAAATTAACTTTTACATTTTTATAATTTTTTAGCTTTTGAACAGTTAAGTGAATTAACCACTGGTTTGGAATGCTATTCCTAGTGAGATAATAAAATGGTAATCCAAAATTAGGACACAGCACATTTGGTTAAAAATGGATGATGGTTGCGGATGGAAATTACACACACAAAAAACAATAATTGCACATACCTTGTACAGTAGTAGTAGAATAAAGTGATACTTGGCCAGTTGGTTGGTTTCTTTTGGGCACACACAGCTTTGTCTACGCAGATTTATGGGTATGGCTTTGGATTTTCACACGTTTTAACTTTCGTTTTGAATCATGCTGTATATAAATCTGATTATTTATACAACTTTATACATACATGTAATTATAATTTTTTACCATGAAAGGATTTGAGATGGAATCTCAGTATCCGCATATTCCTTCTAAGAGTTATGGAAAATGTTACGACGCTAAAGAATGGGAAATGAGATCTTATATTCTATAATCTATATTTAAGTACCTGAGGTTTTTTGACCGAAAGTTAATTAATTAAAAAACCAATACTTAATAATAGCTCCATAATTACTCTCACATTATAGTCAATGGGACTTAAATTTTAAAAGATTGCCCAGAAAAATCTAGGTCAGAAACGAAAGTCAAAACCTTACATTCGAAATTTAAAAATATTCCAAAGCCAACCCTACCACCATCCACGCAACAAAACGACTCTGCCGTGGCGCTTATGGGTCATTCGAGTTTCAGCCGCGGCGGTAGCATGACCTATCGTACGCGCTCACCTTTTACAAGGTGGCAGGTCCGCACCACATGAGTATGCGGATGGTCGATCGCTACATCGAAACCTAACGTCTGTAGTAGGACATTCTCGTTGAATACAAGATCCTGCGCCTGGAACGATAAGGCTTTTGATAATTTTTGTACAACTTTTTAAATCCTACCACACACTACTGTGTTTTATTTGTTGCTGTAAAATTGCATACAGTAGCGGTTTAAGCTCACATGATCGAAGCTATCAGCCTTTAAAAAATAAAGGGTGGATAAAAAATGGAAAACAGCAGTGCATGCTAGAACTTACACAATAATTAAGATTATTTTAATTACTTGATTAATAATTATTATAATTCCATTAATTGAAAGTATGTGCTCTAGCCTCTGGGGAGCAAGAAACATAATATGGGTTTCGTAATTTTTTCATCTGAAACATAATACACAGTGCTCCCTAGATCGCTAGATTCCTAATTTTTTTCATCACACTTTTTACAGTGTTTTAAAATACTAAGTACTGCTATTTTATTATTTTGTTTTCTTTGATTGACAAAAGTTATACTTAAATAACGAGCACAATTAAATAACGTGCTGGAGGCACATTAATTTTAAATGTATGAATCACACACCTGTTCTTGATACTGTTCCGAGGTAAGTGCGTTAACACCTTCACCTCTGTGGAGGCAGACATGGGCCACTTTTATCACATATTCTAATTTCCGAGGCTGTTCCTCCACCTTAAATAAAAATTAATGAAATATTTAATACTGGCTGCATCATCATTTAAGATCAATCAATCAAATCAAATGTTTTTTTATTCTAATAAATTTTATGAGTGGCCTATTTGCAACAAAGTATATACGTCGATTGTGATTGCTAAGCAATGTTGATCCAAGTCGGTAACTGGATGGGTGACCCAATTTGGAAGTCCGAATTTGACCTTTTCATTTCCTCTGTGCCTTTAGGTCTTTAAGCTATCCATCCCGGCTATTATCAGTAACATCCAATAATAATAGTTAGAAACCTAATAGTTGAAATAGGACTCTTAGCCGAGTCGCATGTGGAAGGATCTGGAAGGGATTATGCCAAGAAAACTCCCCATTCTGTGATTAATGGAAAGAGGTTATAGAAAGTAATATTTAATTTCTTACATCACACACAACTATGAAGATTTTTTTACCTAGCTTTCTTTCTTACCTTATCATTAAGGTTTTCTTACCTTCGCGGCGAGGAACAGCGCCGCAGCAGCGATAGCATTCCTGTGGAACTGTGTGAAGGAATGGAACGCGTAGAAACGGTGCATGTACACAATGGCTGTGTTTATACATAATTGAGATCTGTACAAATACTGGGTTAAGGAAATATCTTGATACTTATTGTGGCTTAAAAATAATTGTAACAGTACAAAAATAACATAATATAAAATGCACAGTCAAGGGGCTGGATGCATGTCCTAGATCAGGGATTCCCAGGGGGTGGATATCGGTTTCCCAGGGGTCGACATACAGGAAAACTGATTTTGCAGGTCGACGAGATGAGGTTTAAAAATCGACCCTTAATAATTACCTACTTAAGTATTTTTACGTAATTTGCATTCATAATTATTATTAATTACACTTGATATTTAACGAATTTTATGTCTATTTATATTGTTAAATTTCAAGTTTACACACCAACTGCAAAGTTTTTTAAATTGGTAAATAGGTATTTTGTATCAATACGAAAAAAATAGAGATAGGATTTTTAAAGTAATTTGGCTATGGGGGTCTGAGGTATCAGTTCATTTTGGAAAAGGGGTCTCTTTAAAAAAGTTTGGTAATCCCTATTTGAGATAATCTATCTATACTAATATTATAAATGCGAAATTTTGAATGGATGGATGGATTATAGTCTGGAATAACTTATAGGCTACTTTTTATTCAGGATAATTATTAAAAAGTTCCTGCGGGAACCATAATACCTCAATTCATGAGGATGAAGTTGCGATCATCAGTTAGTGAACAATAAAAAAGTGACATTGTATCAGTATTGTATTTGTAAGTTTGTAAATTAACTACATTGTAATATAGTTAAATAAGATACCTATTTGTTTGTTTGTCAGTCTGCCTTTGAAACAACAGGAAAACTATTAATGAACTTATACTACAAATAACATGCAAAACAACAATAAAACCTCAAATTCCACAAAATATGTGGTAGAATTTGCCACTGCTATAAAAAAGGCAAATAAACACAGGTGACTCATACAATCGCAGTATCGTACTTGTACAATGAGTCATTGTATAGCTTAATTAGTTCACTTATCTTTGACTTTCATTGGTATTGGTATAACCATAAATAAAATTCATTTCTGAATGTACCTACCGAGGTCATTTTGTACGTTTTATGGCAAGGCTTAGTTGCGACCACTCATATAGATTTTTAAGCAACGTGGACCCAAGTCTGCTACTAGATGGGTGACCAAATTTGGAAATCCGAAATTTGGCCTTTTCATTTCCTCCATGCTTCGGAGAGCACATTAAGCTGTTGGTCCCGGTTATTATCACTAACATCAGATAATAATCATCAATAACCTAAGAGTTGAAAAAGCACTTTTAGTAGTGTTGTATGCAGAAGGACTTTGGAACCCACTGCATTATTATAACAAGAAAACTTCCATTATATAATTAATGGAAAAGCATCACAACCCTCAGCAAAGAGGAATATAACACAGAGAGATGACAAGGCTTCTTAAAAGATTTCATGTGTGTGATGTCACCTGGGCAGTATGTGTTTATGCAGTCTATTAAATTATATCCATACCAATCTCCTCTCAAGATGATAAGATGGACAGTAGGTCAATCATCAGTAGGTCTTAGGTTAGGGACTTAGTGTAGGGACGTTTTGCTTATGTAAGATAAAATACTCAGAGATAAGGAATCTCATACAAAATTTTGTAATTGTTAAAATTTGTTATTTGTCTAGTAAGGATTGATTTTTAGATCATTCCAGGGATGATGACTGATGAATCAGCTCATCATTATGTAAAATCATAAGCAATCCTCATAAATTATTTGCAATTCTAATGCTGCAGCTACATTAAGGTTAATGTCAATGCCCAACAATGCGATAATTTTCGCTGGTAAACTACGCATAGAACTGAGTAGCCACACATACGGTTAATGCCATTTACATTGGCGTAAAATGTCCTTGTGTCTTGTCCCAAGAGCTCACAGTGCACACTGGCGAACGTTGGTGTAGCCTCTTTAATGTGATAATTCTCCCGTTGAACCTCTTTGATCTGCCAAAATTTACCATCACCCACTTAATGCCAAAGTCCACAGCATTGTCAATGCCATTTCCCGTCAATTGTGGCTACACCTACAGTTAACAGCCATATATGCAATGTTCAATGACATTTCCCGTTAATGTGGCCCCTACATAATAGTTAGCATCTAATTTTGGAACTTGTAACAATGTAGCTGCAATTTTCAGTTACTATAATGCAAATACTCTACTCAAACTTGGCCCAGATATTTTATGGCCCAGCCACACATTTTTTAAAGACATCTCTGTTTATTATCTTTTGAAACACCTATTTTGATAAAAATAGTAGCTCAAGGATTTTAACAGAAATAAGTGCTTAGTTATAATAACCTAGTTTTTTTACCATTGCAATATTTGAGGTCACCTATACTTTACATTCTACTCAACCAATCATGATTGAACTTTTTTTATGAGTTTTCAGTCCAAGTATTCCTCAGTTCTGAGGGTGGAGATCCCCATCAATTATATTGATTAAATTTACATTTACAGGTTAGCCCGCTACCATCTTAGACTGCATCATCACTTACCACTAGGTGAGATCGCAGTCAAGGGCTAGCTTGTAGTGGATAGAAAAAAAAAACATTGGATAGAAGCAGTAATTTTGAAGTGACAGCATTTGATAAATAGGGAATTAATGCATGCCTTAAGATTTTGTTATACATAAGTAAATAATACAAAAACAACGACAAATATTGTAATATTATCATATGCTGGTACTGACATACTGTGCATAGCGCTTTTAATTTGTTTTGAATGATATTATTACGTCAAAAACTACATTGTTTCACAACAAATTTCCAGAATCAAGAGGTTATCAACTTATCTATTGAGCTATCTCTTGTTATTTTGTATTTTGATGTGTGCATAATGAGTAATAACACAAAAGCACTTGTTAAAGCCTCTGTACCATCAAAATAACTGTACTCATCAACTGAATGACTCATAACATCTGGTTAACAGTTATTCATTGGAAAATAAGTGCAAAACACTTCAATGTATGTTTACAGTCATTTACCTGGTAGTCTTGCGCGCCTTTTGCCGCGCAAATCGTTCGTGTCGTTTTAAAATAGAACCAGACAGGTCGATCCTACGTCATCGCGCAGGCGTGAGGCGTCCTACACAGCTGTCAAAGTGCGATGACCCAAAAAATAGCACGAACCATGCTACCATAACCTATATGTAACGCTATATACTACTGAAACGCTCGAAAACAATATGTATTACGTGAGCTTACCTTTAGAAATCGAGACTACTCACGGGATTTCCCAGGCGACCGAGCGAAAGTGACCCGACAGACGCCGTCACAAAACACCATGTTTCGTCATACATTTCCACTCGAAACTTGAATTAAACACTTTAGCACTTCACACAAACGCTATTTAGACTGTTTAATCACTATTTTTCATAAATAAAACCACTTTAAATACTTCGTTTGCACGTTTTGGCCACATGACTCGACAAAAACATTGAACTTCGACATTGAAAAAGGATACACTTGAAGCCGCTGGCCCATATCCTGGATAAGGTTCGCGGCCTGCTGCCGATAGGCTAGCTCTTTATCTGCATCTAAACAGCATTTTCGGCTTGGCGAGTTCTGTAGTTGCTCTTTTGTAAAATACCATTTTTCTTGTGCACCAGCCATTGAATGAATGTGCCAGTGCCTGCCCACGGAAAAGCACGACAGAGAGCTGCGCTCTGTCTATGTGCATAGGTGGAAAAGGGACGGCGCTATGACAGCGAGAAACGGATACGAACCACGTTATCATTTGAGAAATTTACAATTTGTTGAATAACATATCGAATTCACAACACCTAAACTATTCACAAAATGAAAACTAAAATAAAAATAAAGTTTTTCCCTATTATCACTTAAAGGAAATGTTATGTAAAAAATTTCATCACTTTTGCATAGCTTCGTAGACACAGTCAAGCGGTCGCCATTGTAGATTTTTGGTGGTTTCACAGTGAGGACTCCCGTGACAGAATGAAGATCTGCAATAAATCCAGGTACATGTCACTATGTTACTATGTTTTATTTTGTTAATTATGTGTTGCGCTTCAGTTTGTTTATATTTTCAAGTGTTTTAGTTAACTTTTCATGCTAGGAAATCGACTTTAAATATACGGACCTAAAGACTCTGTCACGCAGGGCAAATGGCCGACCCACCACTGTTTACAATACACTTTATTAATTATTTCTTGGAAAATCGATATTTAATGAATTAAACCTTGTCAAATTATCTATAATTAAGTAATCATTTTTTGATGCCTGTTGTAGCTATCATAATTACCGATAACTTTGTTCATAGTAATTAGTAAATAAACAAGAAATGATTTGACAATGTTAATGAATTTTCGCGGGTCTCATTGTGATTGTATAATTTTTTATTTTGCATCGTTTTCGTCATGCGTAGTTGGCGATAGTTGGATTGTATGGCGATTATGTGAATTTCCATTTTTCCGCCTTGTCGAGAAATGCGGCTAGTTTAAAAATAAAGTGATAACACATTCAGTTACTTGACATAGAAAACTTTTTATCCGCTACTAAAATAACTAAATATGTATATACATATATTGTCGAAAAACGAAAATGATGAACATCTGCAATCACAATTATTATTCGAATATCCGAACGTAAGTAAAATGCTACTTCACAGTGTTGCCACCTTAGCCCTTTTCGGGCTAGATCTAGCACATTTTACTGTAGGTAAACTCGCTTTTTCATGATTTAGCCCGAAAAGAGCAATCTAGCCCTTTTCAAGCGAGTCGAAGACTTCGCACCGCGATTACCAAGTTATGAAACAATGCGCGTCATGTAGTATAGATTTCGTCAGTTCACACTTTATGATAACTAATTGGGTATATTTTTAGTTTTGCTATGGTAACATTGGTAACCCTACCTACTCTTTCTGCTTCCTTGCTGGGGAATTCCCCAAGTTTGTTTCTACATATAAACCGACTAATTTAGGATGTAGTTACAATTTGTTCATCGTAATCTCTCTGGACTCTAATTTTTAACAATTTCATTACCAACTTAATTATAATTAGATTTTTCTAAATTAATACGTTTCGAATAAACAATTTTTAATCCTTTGCATTGGTATTTATCTTTTTTTCCCTTTCTAGCACCTCTTTTGATTGCATTTGCTAAATCTAGCTCTTTTTAACTTGTCCGACTGCTCTTTTTGAAAAACCAAGGTGGCAACACTGCTACTTCATTTTACTTACGTTCGGATATTTGAATTCGTAAGTGATTACTTAAAAAGTTAAAATGTGGTTCCTAAAAATACTTATTAGATGTCAAGTTATGACTAGGTAAATACAAATAATTATGTACCTACCCACAACTTTTTAAACTGAAAATACCTATAATATTTTACAAAAATCGTACCTAATATAATTAGTTCTATTCAGTTGTGCCAACATTAAATTCTCACAGCGTTATTAGGGTGAATTGGCTGAACCAAAATATCAATACATTTGTGGTTAACCATGGATTTTAATTAGTATCTCAATTAAGAAGATCACCGGCGTAATAATTCATAAGTCGAATACTTACCATCCAAAAACACTAGCAAAATCTGCATTTTTACACAACTGCCCAAAAAGTATAGTCCTTTTTTTTTTCCTTTACCTATAATATTTTCAAGGTTCATGTACTACAAGTGAGTGAGTAAATAAATAAATTATAATACCTGAACAGATTTGGGTGTATGTGGTATCGTTAGAACTTAGAATCCTTACGGCTTACATCATCCCAAGTGACACTGACTATTAATTATTTTTTTTAAATATTTTTTCTCACTATCACTGCTAATTACTTTTTTCTTTTTACTTCTAGTTAATTCATCACCAGAAGTCATAGAAATGTCGCAGCCGCGTAAGATCATCCACTTGCCGAAGGTCAGGATGCTCAGCCACGGATCCAGGTCTTCGTCTATCCGCATCACCAATGTGAAATCCATCAAGCCACCAGACCCTGAACTGGTGAAGAAGCAGGAGGAGGAAAGGCTTAGAGCACAGGTAAAACATGACTTTAGTTCCCTTTTCCTCTCCAGTCATTATTACTACAATGAGGAACGGCGACGTTTCATACCTTTAGTTTTAAAATACCATAGGTATTTAATAGGGATGATGCCTGTATCAAAAATAAATTATTTCTTACTGATTATTAAATAGAGGGTCTTCCAAAAGACCTACAATTCTCATCCTCGGTTTGTTTTAAGTTTGATAACCATTTTAAAATATAGATTAAAGAAAAAAAGTGCGTTGAAATTTATGATGTTCACAACTGTGAATTTCATACAACTTCCATACTAGAAGTAAGTTTTATAAAGAGTTGCTGCAGGGCGACCGCGTATCTTTTGCATCAATCATTGTTACATCGCAATCACCTCTGAATGGTTAACACTCTTCCACTATTGGACAAAATCTATTGACGCAGCAAGAATACCATAAATTCAGCCAATCACAACAATTGATACTGTAACTATGATTGATGCAGAAGATTTATGGCTAGCATTTGTACCAAATGGGTATACACTATATGCGGTCGCCCAGTTGATTTGATTGAGTTGTCATCATCCCTATTGTCACCATCACGTCTCTTATACTTGGTGAACGTGACGTTATACTTTTTAGATATGAATTTTTGAATAAATATAGTTTGAATTTTATGAGCGTCCCTGGCGGATCCATAACCTTTGGCTTTTTCGCATTATTATAATAGTGACAATTTGAAAATTTTGTTGTAGGTACAATCTCTGAACTTAATTGATGGCTAATTTGTGTGCTATCCCTTTCGTAATGCTCCATACGTAATTATCATTTCTTTCTATTTCAGCTGCAAAAAGAAATTGTCTCTCGCTCTCGCACATGCGCCTATAAGACGTACGAATGTGTGCTACCAGTGGTAGGCGGCAGGTTGTATTGCGCGCGGCACATACTGAACGATATCACGGCGCCGTATAAGCAATGCGCGCATGTGACGTCATCCGGCGCGCGGTGTAACGAACCCGCACCCGCTGATAAGGATCCGGGGTAAGTAAGACTTAGTAAGTGGGTGTGTTTTGTTCGACACTTGACACCCGTGTCATGAAAAAAATTCCACGCATTTGACACCCATATCATGAAAAAAATTCCTCGCATTTGACACCCATGTCAAGAAAAATGGGCCCTTCCATTTGACACCCATGTCAAAAACCACACCCGTATCTGATACCAATGCGTGCTACAATTGGTAGGCAGATCGTATTGTCCACGGCACATACTGAACGATATCACGGCTCCGTACAAGTGTGTGCGCACATGTGACGTCATCTGGCGCGCTTTGCAACGAACCCGCGTCCGCTTATATGGATCCCGGGTTAGACTGAGTAGTGGGTGCGTTTCGTTTGACACTGACACCCATGTCAAAATAAATATTTCTCCCGATGGTGTCAAGTCACCTATGTCAAGAAAAATCATCCCCTTATTTGACACTCATGTAAATACAATAACCCGTTTATTTGATACCCACGTGAGTAAAAATAGTACAGCTTGGCATACTTGTGATTGATGCCATTCGTACCTCACTAAACTAAAAAATAGAAAAAAAGACGGCAGTTCTAGGCCTGCCAGTTACTTCTAATCTAAAAGTCCGTGAACAGTTCCTCTTGCTTTAAGGTTGGTCAAACTGAGTGTCCAGGTTGTCCAACAATACAAGTTTATTCTGCAGTTCAAATATTGAACCCATTCTAATTTCTAATAGTAGAAAATTTTATGGGTTCTATTTATGATTGAACACCCAGGTTAGCCAACCTTGTATAGCGAGAGGTAAAATAACTGAACGGACTATTAGTTAACCTCCAATATTAAGTAGGGTTGTCAGTAAACGTAACATTTTTTTTTTACCATTTCAGATTATGTTTCGAGCATGCGCGCGCAGCTTTACACGCGCGACAGCGCAGCGCCGCCCCCCCACCACCCGTCACCACCACCGAAACACTTTTGAACCAGTTACAGCATTACGTGCGGTAAGTTTACACTTTACTGCCGGTACTAGAGAATGATATACTGAGGGCTAGCTCCGATAAGGGTTTGGTACGGCACCGGATTGACATGCGACGAATAGAAATATAACTAGCTGATACCCGAGACTTTGTCTGCGTGGTTTAAGTTTTTTTTAATTCCCGCGGGAACTCTTTCATTTAATTTCAATTCCATTCTCATCCTTTTCAAAATCAAAATCAAATGTTTTTTTATTCAAATAAACTTTTACAAGTACTTTTGAATCGTCAAGTGAATCTACCATTTTATGTTACTGAATGATGCCCGCGACTTTTCTGCGTGGTTTAAGTTTGTATTCTCGGGCGAACCTCTTAATTTCCTGGGATAAAAAGTATCCTATGTCTGTCCCAGTGTTACAACCTACTTTTGTACCAAATTTCATCAAAATCGGTTGAAATAATGGATCGGTAAAGCGAAGCGGACAGACAGACACACTTTCGCATTTTTTTTTTCTAATTTAATCAAATCATTTATTTTTTCAATCATTTTGTTACACTATACAGTATGATCTTGAACAATGATATTAAACTAGCTGATGCCCGCGACTTCGTCCACGTGGGATAAGTTTTTTTCGATTCCCTCGGGAACTCCTTAATTTTCCGGGATAAAGCCTATGTCACTCTCCAGGTTCTCAACTATACCCATGGCAAAAATCACGTCTATCCTATCGTTGTTGGTTTATTGGTTTGTCCTTCAATCACTCCGCAACGGAGCAACGGATCGGCGTGATTTTTGGCATGAGTATAGTTGAGGACCTGGAGGGTGACATAGGCTACTTTTTATCTCGGAATGTTAAGGAGTTTCCGCGGGAATAACAAAAAACTTAATCGACGCGGACGAAGTCGCGGACATGAGCTAGTTAACAATATTAAGCATGGATTTATTACTTGCAGACAGTGTCTCCTCTCTCCCGACTTTTTTTTCACGCACAACGGGCACACTTGCTTAAGTGCGGAAAAGCCCAGTGAGGGAAGAAGAAGGCTACTTTTTATCCCGGAAAATTAAGGAGTTCCCGCGGGAATCGAAAATACTTAAACCACACGGACGAAGTCGCGGGCATCCAGCTAGTTTTGAATAAAGGTGGTTTGAGTTGTGAGTTTGCTCGTTGTGTTTCCAGGCCGGAGCGCACTCGGACCACTTCCTGCGCGTCCTCGGTGTCCGTTGTGAGCGACCCGGCCGACCAAGAGCAAGTCGCCACGCACGCCGTCGACCCGTTTAGTGAGTATGCGCCTGTCTCTTTCTCTTCACAAGAGCAAGTCGCCACGCACGCCGTCGACCCGTTTAGTGAGTATGCGCCTGTCTCTTTCTCTTCACAAGAGCAAGTCGCCACGCACGCCGTCGACCCGTTTAGTGAGTATGCGCCTGTCTCTTTCTCTTCACAAGAGCAAGTCGCCACGCACGCCGTCGACCCGTTTAGTGAGTATGCGCCTGTCTCTTTCTCTTCACAAGAGCAAGTCGCCACGCACGCCGTCGACCCGTTTAGTGAGTATGCGCCTGTCTCTTTCTCTTCACAAGAGCAAGTCGCCACGCACGCCGTCGACCCGTTTAGTGAGTATGCGCCTGTCTCTTTCTCTTCAGCCGTTCCTACTTCCTACCCACCACTGTACCACAGTAACCTCCGTGGCGCAGTGTTGATCGCTGTTGCCTTAACGTGGGAGGTCCCGGGTTCGATCCCCGGCAGGGTTAGTTTGGGAATTTATAATTTCTGAATTTTCATGGCCAACGGCCATGCCCCTAACAGGTTAGCCGGCTACCATGTTAGATTGCATCATCACTTACCATCAGGTGAGATCGCAGTCAAGAGCTTACTTGTAAGTTGTAGTGGATTAAAAAAATATATATTTTTCAGAGGAAATCGACGCGACATCAGTCAACGCGGCGTTCTCAGCGTCAATAATGGAATGCGCAAGCGCAAGCGACAGTGAATGCGACAGTGTCACGCTCGGGTCTGATGGCGACTGTCGCTGGCACGACCACGAAGATACAGAGGACGCGCCGAGCGAGTCGCAGCCTCTATGGTGAGCCTTATTTGTTGCAGCCTTTATGGTGAGCTTTAATTCCAGCGGGAACTCCTTGATTTTCCGGGGTAAAAAGTAGCCACTCTCCAGGTCTTTAACTATACCAGAGGAAAAAAAATTGTGTGTGTCAACTCCGACGCACGACTGGAGTTTACTCTTTACGAACGATTATAAAATATATAGATTTATAAATGAGGGTAAATGAACGCATTTTTTATATTACTGAAAAGCATGCCTTATACATTTACATATTATTTATATTAATTATATAATTTATATTCATCAAAATACATTAATATAATCCACCACCACCACTACAGCCCATTAACGTCCCACTGCTGGGCACAGGCCTCCACTCTCATAGGAGAGCGGGAATTAGAGCTTAGACCCACCACGCTGCTCCATTGCGGGTTGGCGGGCTTTAACGACTATTACAGTCCGATGCAAACTTTATGTCCCGCGGAAGTTAGCCGCGAGTGAAGTTCGCGCTGGTACAGTCAACTAAAGAATGATTTGGCTACTTTTCTTTTTTGAAAGTATGTAATGATAAAAATAGGAAGTTCTATTATATTACTTATTATTTTTATATTTTTTAGGTTTTGGAAAATTCATTTAAAGGCTGAATCGTATGTATGGTCATAGTTTAAACACATGTTTTTTTATAATTATTTCATAATAGTGTTACATGGGGCTAAATTTATATTTTGTACGTCGAGGGCGTTAATTCAATATATTTATTGTCGCCCGAGTAAAATATTTTCGCCCCTCGAAAACAAGCTATGAGTTACTACTACAATAAACACGTACACATTAATTATATTGAAAGTTTAAATAAAACACAAAACTCGTATGTATCAAATTACCGGCCAGATTAGCTTCATCCTATATCATAAAAAACATCGCGTTCGACCTCTTTCGTTAACTAATAATAAACAGTAAATACTAATGAAAACTTCCAATAATTAATAACAATAAAAACTTATTAATGATCAGCAAATTAAGAGAACGACTGTACTTTGAAGGGTTGCGCGCGTGTATTGCAGTATACGGACGTAACTCACACAGACGTTCAAGACGAGTGCGTGTGGAAGGCGGGCGCCGGGGGAACGCGTGGGGTAACGCCCCGCCTCCGCATGCCTCACCGCGTCCCGCTGATACCCAAAATTGTACTTTGCGCATGGACACGCACGATGTTCGCGAGGACATAAAGTTTGAATCGTGCTGTATCATGTTAGTGATAATAACCAGGACCGACGGCTTAACGTGCTCTCCGAGGCACGGGGGTGAAACACCGCCAACTTCCTAACTCCAGGCTAGTACTGAGAAGTTCTAGTCAGAAAAACCCAATACTTAATATGGCCCGACCCGGGACTCGAACCCGGGACCTCATCAGCCGCTGTCTAACATGCTAACCACTAGACCAACGAGGCAGTCAGGCCAAGCAATGCCAAGCAGGCATTGTCATGGAAACATAAACAAGTGTTACAATGGAAACAAAGTCAATAACGTAACGGAGAAAGTTTGAGTTTACTCCCCATAAATTTTCATACCCCGGGCTTTTATATGAAAATCGATTCTAAAGAAGGTAAACTCCAACAAATCGATCCATTGCTCTGATTGGAGAAAACAAACACATTTTCGCATTTATAATATTAGTATGATTTATTTTAGGCGCGCAGGTGTATTCACTGCCGAGGAAGCCGTGAGCGAGGCGAAAAACGTATTGAAATCTCTACAATCCGCGTACATACGACAAATGGGCAGACTGAGGACCTTACTGCAGACTGCCCGGCTTCAGTACGTGAGGTCATTGCGCACTGAAAAGGAACAGTATTGTGAGTAATATTGACTGTATACACTGTTTTTACACTGAATATATTATAATATATATTTTTATAGCATGACCAGGAAAACAAAAACCCGCCATGTTGCAGGCAAAATTGAACTAATATTTATATGGCTATAATTAGTGTGACAATGAAATATTCTGGAAATTTATGTTCGAGAGATAAGATTTGTCCACTTATATTCTGTTATTTTTTAAATATATTGTGTACAAAAAGAATAAAAATAAATAAAGCGAGGCGAAAAACTTATTAAAATCGCTACAATCCGCGTACGTACTACAAATGGGCAGACTGAAGACCTTACTGCAAACATCCTGACCGGCTTCAGTACGTGAGGTCATTGTTTTAGCACTGAATGTATTATTAACTTTTGACGACCTCCATGGCGCAGTGTGTAGCGCTGTTGCCTTAACGTGCGGAGGTCCTGGGTTCGATACCCGGCAGGGTCAATTTGGGAATTTATAATTTCTGAATTTTCCCTGGTCTGGCCTGGTGGGAGGCTTCGGCCGTGGCTAGTTACCACCCTACCGGCAAAGACGTGCCGCCAAGCGATTTAGCGTTCCGGTAAGATGCCGTGTAGAAACCGAAGGGGTATGGGATTAATATAAGTGCCATGCCCCTAACAGGTTAGCCCGCTACCATCTTAGACTGCATCATCACTTACCATCAGGTGAGATCGGAGTCAAGGGCTAGCTTGTAGTGGATAAAAAAAAAAAAAACTTATTCATTATTCACACACATAATATACAGTATACAATAGGGATAATGCCTATATCAAAATTATTTCAACTGATTATTAAATAGAGGGTCTTCTAAATTCACATCCTCGGTTTGTTTTAACCGTTTTAAAATATAGAATAAAGAAAAAAAAGTGTGTTGAAATTTGATGACGTCACTATTGTGAATTTCATACAACTTCCATACTAGAAACGCGTTTTTAACTTTGATAAAGAGTTGCTGATTTGATTGAGTTGTCATCTTCCCTATTAAAAAGATGTTTCAAACTCCAAAGAAACGTGCAAAAGCGGTCTTATTGCTAAAGCAATCTCTTACAGGCAACTTTTGGAAAACGGAGCGCGATATACTTTTCTGTGCAAGGAAGGAAAATGTTCTTAATATTATTGTTAATACTTGTATTGGACTTTGACTTCGCTTTCGCATTTGTAATTTAATTTAATTTGATAAGATTATTTTTATTGTACGAATTATAATTGGGTATTTGACAACTAGTCAAATCAGCAACATTTTTTCAAACGTCTAAACGCGTGCTTAGTATGAGAATTTGTATGAAATGTTGAATTATGACGTCATCAATGATTGACGCATTTTTTTACTAGAATTTAGAATTTTTTGGAGTTTAAAATAAAACACAAAACTAGCAGTGGATATTACGTGGATATTGGGAGATCCTTTATTTAACAATCACAAAAAAAAATATTAGTAGTCGAATACCCAATTGTTGCTCGCTGCGCTCGTACCAATGCATCGCATTTGACTTGCAGGCAGCATAAACTCGCAGGCTCGCAGCGGGCCGCTGACGGTGCGCGAGCGCAGGCAACTGCGCAAGCTGCGCGCGTACGCGGGGTACCATCGTAAGCACGGCGTTGACGCGGTGCTTGCGAGGAAGTTACATCATAAACGGGCTAAGGTAATAGAAATACTCAATGACAATACATACAGGTGTCTCTTATGTCACGCCATGTTTTGACTCCTAACTCCGGTTCGGAAAGCAATTATACTGAGAAGAGCCGGCAAGTATCTCAGCAGGTGCTCTTCTATAAAAAAAAGATAATACAAAAGTTATTCAAAGTCCAAAATTGCCACTTTTTATACAGAGTTTTATGTTACTTTATATTATATTATGTTTGTAGCTGCCTCGTTGGTTTAGTGGTTGGCATGTTCGACTGCGTCGATGAGGTCCCGGGTTCGAGTCCCGGGTCGGGTATGATTAAGTATTAGGGTTTTCTGACTAGAAATTCGCAGTGCCAGTCCGGTCTCTTCCACTTCCACTCTCGGTCAACTTCCAACTTGGTCTCGGTTATTATAACTAACATGATAATAGTAGTTAAAGCCCGTCAACCCGCATTGGAGCAGCGTGGTGGGTCTAAGCTCTAATTCCCACCTATGAGAGTGGAGGCCTATCCCCAGCAGTGGGATGTTAATGGGCTGTAGTGCTGGTGGATACTTAGATGGTGTTCAGAACGAGCTGGCTTAATTTAAAAAAAACTTGTGTTTTTTCCAGGTGAACGAAACTTCAAACCGCCACATTCCGTCGCATCAGGCGCGCTGCACGTTTGTGGAGGAGGGAGTTCGTTGCACCACACACTCTATACCCGCCGCCAAACATTGTATGAAGCACATACTGCAGGACAGACATCAGGTTAGTGCGTCAATTCTATCAATCCACGTCGAACCGCCACATTCCGTCGCATCAGGCGCGCTGCACGTTTGTGGAGGAGGGAGTTCGTTGCACCACACACTATACCCGCCGCCAAACATTGTATGAAGCACATACTGCAGGACAGACATCAGGTTAGTGCATCAATTCTATCAATCCACGTCGAACCGCCACATTCCGGCGCATCAGGCGCGCTGCACGTTTGTGGAGGAGGGAGTTTGTTGCACCACACACACTATACCCGCCGCCAAACATTGTATGAAGCACATACTGCAGGACAGACATCAGGTAAGTGCATCAATTCTATCAATCCACGTCGAACCGCCACATTCCGGCGCATCAGGCGCGCTGCACGTTTGTGGAGGAGGGAGTTTGTTGCACCACACACACTATACCCGCCGCCAAACATTGTATGAAGCACATACTGCAGGACAGACATCAGGTTAGTGCGTCAATTCTATCAATCCACGTCGAACCGCCACATTCCGTCGCATCAGGCGCGCTGCACGTTTGTGGAGGAGGGAGTTCGTTGCACCACACACTATACCCGCCGCCAAACATTGTATGAAGCACATACTGCAGGACAGACATCAGGTTAGTGCATCAATTCTATCAATCCACGTCGAACCGCCACATTCCGGCGCATCAGGCGCGCTGCACGTTTGTGGAGGAGGGAGTTCGTTGCACCACACACACTATACCCGCCGCCAAACATTGTATGAAGCACATACTGCAGGACAGACATCAGGTTAGTGCGTCAATTCTATCAATCCACGTCGAACCGCCACATTCCGTCGCATCAGGCGCGCTGCACGTTTGTGGAGGAGGGAGTTCGTTGCACCACACACTATACCCGCCGCCAAACATTGTATGAAGCACATACTGCAGGACAGACATCAGGTTAGTGCATCAATTCTATCAATCCACGTCGAACCGCCACATTCCGGCGCATCAGGCGCGCTGCACGTTTGTGGAGGAGGGAGTTTGTTGCACCACACACACTATACCCGCCGCCAAACATTGTATGAAGCACATACTGCAGGACAGACATCAGGTAAGTGCATCAATTCTATCAATCCACGTCGAACCGCCACATTCCGGCGCATCAGGCGCGCTGCACGTTTGTGGAGGAGGGAGTTTGTTGCACCACACACACTATACCCGCCGCCAAACATTGTATGAAGCACATACTGCAGGAGAGACATCAGGTTAGTGCATCAATTCTATCAATCCACGTCGAACCGCCACATTCCGGCGCATAAGGCGCGCTGCACGTTTGTGGAGGAGGGAGTTTGTTGCACCACACACACTATACCCGCCGCCAAACATTGTATGAAGCACATACTGCAGGACAGACATCAGGTTAGTGCATCAATTCTATCAATCCACGTCGAACCGCCACATTCCGGCGCATCAGGCGCGCTGCACGTTTGTGGAGGAGGGAGTTTGTTGCACCACACACACTATACCCGCCGCCAAACATTGTATGAAGCACATACTGCAGGACAGACATCAGGTTAGTGCATCAATTCTATCAATCCACGTCGAACCGCCACATTCCGGCGCATCAGGCGCGCTGCACATTTACAGTTATTATATTAACTTTGGTCTCCACACTAAGGAACCTGTATCCCGGAGACCATATTATGATTACCTAAGTTTAGACTTAACCGAGCACTTAATATGAGATGAGTTTCCGCGGGAATGCAAAACCTCAATCCATGCGGACATCCACCACCACCACTACAGCCTATTAACGTCCCACTGCTGGGCACAGGCCTCCACTCTCATAGGAGAGCGGGAATTAGAGCTTAGACCTACCACGCTGCTCCAATGCGGGTTGGCGGGCTTTAACGACTATTATCATGCTAGTGATAATAACCGGGACCGACGGCTTAACGTGCTCTCCGGGGCACGGGGGTGAAACACCGCCAACTTCCAACTCCGGGCTGGCACTGAGAAGTTCTTAAATGAAAAACCCAATACCAATTTTTATGCCCGACCGGGAATCGAACCCAGGACCTCGTGATCCGCAGTCGACTATGCTAACCGCTAGACCAACGAGGCAGTTATGCGGACATCAGCTGGTGCAAAATAAATGACCATGAAATTATGTACTCGATGTGTTGAACACAACGACCTCAATTTACATAGACGGGCCCTGTCAAACAAAAAGTGTGGGCGTATGTCTAGTAACGCCATCTAGTCTGAAAAGCGGGAACGTGCTTGCAACATATGCCCCATCTTGAATGAAAGCCTGAAAACGTATGACTCGGTCATAGATAATATAGGTCATAGCCGTAGGGCCGGTTATTAAAAAAAAGAAATATCACAGTTTGCCGCGGAAATTAAATGATTGCGTAATGGAATGAAATATTAAATAACGTTTTTTTGGAAATGTATAGTTGTGAATTGAAACACTTACATTAAAATAAAAATTATACAGTGCCAAACTAATTAGACTTTAGATGTTAACTTAATAATAACAAATTATCCGCACGACGAGCGACCGTGACAGCGCTACGACGGGGACAAAGAGAGGTGAGGAACGTGTTCAGCAACTCGGACGCCCGGCGTTTTTCTATGAAAGGGCCCATCTAGTGCCTACATATATATATCGATGTAGAATAAGCGTTACATTATTTACAATTGAAATAAAACGATAATAATAATATGTACTCGATGATGTTGAACAGGTGTTGTTCGCGGCTTGCGGAGACTCGCGTGGCCTCACAGCGTGCCGGGAGCCCGTCCCAAAGTTACCCCTCCCGTCCGCCGCGTGCCGCTACCACACCGGACCGCCCGCCTATACCACCTTCACACTAAAGGTAACTTTGAACATCTACAGCCAGGGATCCCCAAACTCTATTTTGGACAAGAGACCCTTTTTCCAAAATGGACCGATACCTTATAGCCAAATTACTTTTAAAAATCTTATCTCTAGTTTTTTTCCTGTTGATACAAAATACTTACCAATTTAAAAACCTATCTCACAATAAAAAAAAAACACTTTAAGCTGGACAATGCATCCAAAAAACGTCTCAAAACCTTGGACGAATCAACCACAGGACGCATACGTATCGGCCACAAATTTCAAACCCCAATTTTTGGTGTTGAATTTTCAATAATCCTTTCTTAACGGATGGCTACATCATCCAATATCATCAATTTCAAATTGCATTTCAATATCACACCAATCCGTCCAGGTGCTGAAGATAGATTTAAGTTACCTACCAATAAATGTATGTTGTATTACAACTATGCCTAATACATGTTTCATCTCCGCAGAAAGAAGAAACGGGCAGCGACTCAGAGTCACCCTCCAGCTCGGACCTGTCTCACGTGGAGGCTGAGGAGCAGTCTCCCGATCCTGAGGAAATGCTCGCGCCGGAGCCAATAGACCAGTGACATACGGCCTACGGCCTGTACGAACACTTGTGGTACATGCAGTGACAGAGTGATACATAGTGATACACGCAGTGACAGAGTGATACACGAGCTGACAGAGTGATACATAGTGATACACACAGTGACATAGTGATACTTGTGTTGCATGCGATGACAGTGCTTTAAACAAGTACAGTAAATGGACAAAGTGAATGATATTACCATAGAACAAGCTGCTGTCATATTTTTCTGGATCTAATTGAATGACGTCATTTTGGCATTTTTAGCACTTTAAAGCCCAAAACACACAGGGAACGAGCGCGGGCCTGCTCCCTGTGTGTTTGTCCTTAAGCTGTTGTAAACTGATAGGAAAGTAAGTTTTTTTATTCTGGCAAACATTTTCAATATTTTAATTTATTCCAGAGCCAACATGTTATATATGTACATATGTAATATTATATATTGGACCTAGTTGAATGTTATTTTGGAGCTTTAAGCCATTTTAAACAGATAGGTATATCCCAGGAAAATGATTTGTTTAGTCTGGCAAACATTTTCAATATTTTAAATAGGTCCAGAGCTCACATGTACATACATAAATAAGTGGGCCATGGAAAAACGTCTGTAGTTTAAGCTGAACCAGGTATAGATTAACTTAAAGATTCAAAAGCACTTGTAATAGTTTATTTGAATAAGCTGTCATTTGTATGAAGACAGCCTGTCCAGTGGTAATAATGCAAATCAGTGTACATAACACACATGATGACACACGTGTAGCCAACTCGCAACTTGGTGGCCCGGGCTACACTGGGAAAGACCGGTAGGGTCCAAACGATGACGATAATTACACTCGAAATAGGCAATAACAATACAATGCACGTACGTACCTTGGACTGCTACTTGCACTCGATGACTTCCACCACGGTCCAGGGATTTTCGATGGGTAGAATCTGGGTTATTTAAGTAGATGATCGCGCGCGATGATTTTCGTGCAACGGTTTTTTCCGAACTTCCGTTGACAGGTGACGGTTGACGTGTGGTGACACTTGCGTTCACTCCAACTTTTTACGAGAACGTCGTGCATGACAGGTGATTTGAGCTGCGTGTTGCCATTGCACTAAACACGAGTGCCAACCATCGTTCATCGGTGGTGCGAGGTTTGAAATTGTATAAAATGACGTTACGGTGACGGAACAACACGCATTACACACATAGTGACATGTACATAACACACAGTGATATGTACATTATACACCCATTCGGGCTGTGTCGTTTCACCATATTATGACAGATATGTAACCAAAGCTTTTACCATGTGAACTAAGTAAATTAACAATAAGAGTAATACTATAGTAAATTAACAGAATATATCAAAATTCTTAAATGTGTTTAATTGTATGATAACTATAGTCCAACTCAAAGTTCTGTGTATTAAATTGTGTGATAACTATAGTCTGACAAACCTCACTAGCGTCACTAGTATCTACGAATAAAATATAATTATACAGGTATAAAAATTAGTTCAAATTTGGCCACTGGGTCAGATAAGTTGTGGGACTATATTTTGTGTGAATCAACTGGCCCTTTAGTGTTATTATGCCCTTGCAAAGTGACATTCTACACTACTTTCCAACCATGTATGAATACTGGTACACAGAAAACTGGTAAATAGACAAAATATGGATGTTGTATATGGAAAGTGTAAAGTTAGTTTTAATTTGATTAGTTCTAATAAATGAAATGTTTCCAAAGATTAGGATGTTTATCAGGTTTGATTATTATTAAAAACAAACAAATATATATGACAAATAATTGCTATTATTTATAAACTCAAACTCAAACTCAAAGAACGTTTATTCAATTTAGGTAGGTATACTACACTTATTGACGTTCGGTTATTTGTAACATAAACATATAGTAATTAGAAATTGTGGTATTTCTATTGTACGCAATCTCTGAACTAAAATTACACTGATATGTATTGCTTTCCTTATATTAGGTATATTGCTTACTGCCGAAAAGGATAGCACAAGATTTAGATTTTAGACCTGTCAGTTTAGTTGAGAGATTGTAACGCCCTTCTGTTTGCATTTGCATTTAACAAAATAAAAGGGTAGTAAGTAGTAAAGGTAGTGTTTATCTATTTGACACAAAATTGTTTATTAAATATTGCTGTATATGTAATAAAGCTTTTACCACCAAATATGTATTTATTGAGTTGTTTGGCATGCCCCCTTCATTCTAGATTAGAGAGTGTAGTGAAATCCATACTAATATTATAAATGCGAAAGTGTGTTTGTTTGTTGGTTTATTGTTTTGTTGGTTTGTCCTTCAATCACGCCGCAACGGAGCAACGGATCGACGTGATTTTTGGCATGGGTATAGTTGAGGACCTGGAGAGTGACATAGGCTACTTTTTATCCTGAAAAGTTAGAGTTCCCACGGGAATCAAAAAAACTTCAACCACGCGGACGAAGTCGCGGGCATCAGCTAGATAATACATAATGGATAACTTGATCCAAAGAATATATTTTGGAGTTATTTATCCATGAGGTAGGTACCCTGCAGTGCAGGCGACCGCGTATCTTTTGCATCAATCAATAAAGGACTACATTTGGACTACATCAATGCCATGGTTTTGGCTATGGAACAGGCTATGGAATATGGATTGTTGAAGGAAGGAGTGTCTAAAGTTGAAAAAGTGTCCAGTGCAGAGACAAGCTTCAGATTGTCTCTGGAGACTTGCTGGAGATAAGTACAACAATAGTTGTAACACGTCATGAGTAACACTTTAACAGTACTAGTTATTATTGTGCTCAGATTAAAAACCTAATCTGAGTTATTGTGCTATAACTGACATTTACAGATTCATGCCAGTGTTGCCAATTCTGGAATATACACTCGCCGGCATATTTAGTGGAAATTAAAAATAGGTTAGATATCAGTATTCAAAGAGTATATAATCACTACGTTATCAGTATTATATAAGGTTGCTGGCTGGTTTATACGTCATTTAATTTAAAAAGAAATATTTTCAAATTAAGAAAACAACTGAACATCACATTTTATGCAATTGTTTTAATTTTATTCAAATACACCTTATCTGGAGCGAACTTCGAGTATTTCTTCCTTCTGAGTTTGATTTAAAATTTCATTGAAATACTGTTTTTTGTTATTTTTTTTAATCGCGTATCTTTCTGGAGTTGATGACTGAATTATGAATGACTTAGCCCCAACGGAGATTGCCAGGGCACTCGAAATGCGAAGAAATGGTCAAACCTACAGAGTGATATCCAGAGATCTTCGTCGACCAGTTTCAACGATCCATCGCAGTATCTAACAGTTCAGGGAGACCGGTACTTATGTGAGAAGAGCAGGACAAGGAAGAAAAAGACGCACTTCGAGTAGGGATGATCGTTTCATACTCTGTGGCGTGAGTTAGGCTCTTCGTGTTCATCGTGCTTCGTGTTCTAGTAATGCCATCTATTGGATTATGTGCGGACTGCGAAGACCGCCACAACCAGTATATTGTACTCTATGTCTATGTTACTTGTCTTTGCCTGAAACTAACTATCAGATCAGAGACAAGTTAACCAGCTAACTATTCCATCTGATTCCATGAACTAACTTCAACATACTATATTCCCGCGCACCAAGTTAAAAGTTTCTTGCAGAGCTTTCTTGTTTCTTTATGTTTAGAGACAAGGTACTCTGTGCAGACTGTGCACCAAGTTGAGGCATTATCTTTTTTTAGTTAATTTACTAAATAAAGCCTATTTATAGTCTATTGCATCAGTAGTTGACTGTTGTATTTTGCCATTCGCTCGAAATGGTTTACCATTTACGCAATAATGTCTGACCCCGTGGACCATGAAATGACACGAGAGTCAAAAGAATATACTTACACAGCTGCAGTTCTTATTAATTTATGCAACCTTCTTCTTAACTTGGGAAGTGGGTACAGTTTAAATGATAACGTTAACATATTCCATCGCGTTAGCTGTCATGTGTCAAGCGCTTGATGACAGATGGCAACCTTCTTTTTCTGGTCGGTGATGGCAACTGGGGCTCGCCGCTCGATCCCATCTCGATCCTGTTACCAGAGAGAATGTAATCACTACGTTTTACCTGTTACTTGTCTCTGGCTCAATCAATTTCATACAAACGGTAGCGGGTAGACGATATCGAAAAGTTAAAATAATATCTCTCACTAGGCCTCATAGATGAATATTTAGAGTGCAGATATAATATATGTACTCTCATACCCACACATGCTCGTGGATTGTAAGGCCCAGGCTCCGCCAGAGCGGAGACGAGACGAGAGGAGAGATATGATTTAAACAACCAATAAAATTTCGTTATTCCCACATCTCGTCTCTGCTCAGCTTCAGTGGATACCACTGAGCGGAGATGTAGGTATCATATTTGTATGGTGCGATCGATGTGAGCTGTGGCTCGAAAGCTGGCGCAGCGCGCATCGGAGACGAGAAGAGATGGGAGCGGCGTCCTGCTCAAATTCAAATAAACTTTTACGAGTAAGTACTTTTGAATCGTCAAGTGAATCTACCACTGGTTCGGAATGTTCCTACCGAGAAGAACCAGAAACTCGGCGGTTGCTCTTTTGAAAAAAAATAGGTAGGTACAATTTCATTAATTTGTAGAATACTTATGTAACGGCTGTGAGCGGCGCCGTCAGTTCCTGCCGCGTCGCAGAACCCGCTACGCCCGGGGCCCGTCGCCACTCGCATTAATTTATTTAAGTAATAGGGAATTTATAATTTCTGAATTTTCCGTGGTCTGGCCATGTGGGAGGCTTCGGCTGTGGCTAGTTACCACCCTACCCGCAAAGACGTGCCGCCAAGCAATTTAGCGTACCGATAGGCATGATGCCGTGTAAAAAACGAAATGGGTATATCTGACTGCCATGCCCCTAACAAGTTATCCCGCTACCATCTTAGACTGCATCATCACTTATCATCGCAGAAAGCAGTCAAGGCCCCAAGGGCTAACTTGTAGTGGATACAAAAACCAGTGTTCATCTCAACATCCAACGCTCGGTGCATGCAGCTCAATCCGGCTCTAGCCACTAGCCAGCATACATCTCCGCTCCTGTCTAGGCAGTACGCATCTCCGCACAGCTTCGGTGGATATGTCACCGTAAGATTGCAAAAACCGTTAGATTATAATATAACGTTTTTTATCTTGATAGATTATAAACTGTCGACAGATTTTGAACCGTAACATACTGCTTACAATTTAACGCGTTATTTTTCGGTAAATTGTAATATATTAGGTATATTAACCCGATAGAACCTAAGTGGGCACTACCTGAATATTCATGTCAAACCCTAACCTAACCTAGCCTACCCCTAGCGTTCGCGCGCGAGTTGAATGCAGAGTAAATGTATGGTGACACTTACATTTTATTCTGCATGCAATCAACTCGCGCGCGAACTGTACAAGAAAGAGACAAGAAAACGTAAAAACAATAAATATTTCATAAATTAATACTCAGAACATTGAACGGTTCACAATCTTACGACAGTTTATAATCTCGCGGGATAGAAACCGTTAGATTATAATCTAACGGATTTTACAATCTTACGGTGACAGATACACCCTAGCCGAAAAACGTCTCTTCTCGTCTCCGCACATGTCCCCTTTGGTGGAGCCCGGGCCTGAGTTCTTACTAAGAACTGCGCGATGCATTGCAGTATTATCGCAATGCATGCAATTGTTGGAAACATACAGTTTGTTGGAAACATTCAGTATGACGTATTCTAATTTCTATTGTCTATTTATTGTTGATACTTGTGATCAAAGATGCCAATTTCACCTTTAGAGAATAATGCAGAGGCGTAAATAAAACAAATCATTTGAAACAGAATCGTCGTTTTATTTTTTTTACAATTTCCGGTTGAAAAAAAAAAGTTACGATCAACAAAAACTACACTGAAATTCTGAACATGACTATTTTTACAAACAATTTACAGCGATTTTTGTTATACACATAAGATTTGCGGGCGTTTAGAACGCCCCCCCGGCTCAACGCCACAGACAACTAAATAAAAATAGTAATTAAAAAAAAGTAATATTTACATCAAAAATAAAGTACAGCGCGCGCGCATATGCCCAAAGATAGCTAAGGGGAGAAATACAACGCCATCTATCGGGTGGCGTTCGAAACGCCCGCGTGACCTAAACTATGAAATCAGAACTTATGAGGTAAACATTTTTCCTAACCACTTTACTAAGCGTATGTTAACAGCCCCAAAAATGAGGCCAATTTTTTTTTACATTTTTTCCCAAATTTGCAGCCTTTTGTACAGTATATGATACTTACTAATTATACATGTATAGACAGACAGTTAAAAACATTACATTTTTTTGGTCGCGTATGCTTTTTTTAAATATTATTATCATGTATTTAAAAAAAGTATTCGCGATTATTTTTTTCAGATTGTAACAACAGGACATAGTTTTGCGTAAAACACGAATGATATAAGTGTCGCATACAGTATAGCTAGGTATATTATTAACACCCCAAATGCGATTAACTTTATAATATGATACATAACCACAATATAATTATTAGTATTAATTACTTTTTCCGTTGAAATTTTCTAATTTACAGAAGTTTACGAATCGAAGTTTATAAAAGTCCGAAAAAGAAACTACACTAACATCGGTGCGCCTTGCATTCGGCTAAAGGTGCGAACATACTACCTACCGCAATGTGACGCGACAATAAGCAGTCAGTCATATACTTTACAAATACTTTTTCCTTAGTATGTGACCTACGACACTGTGTATTTTATATTTTTTTACTTAATCAGCTAAATAAAGCTGATTAAGTAAATTAATTATTCCATTACCCCTAGGTAAGTGACAATAATAACGCGACACTCCACTGAAAATGAGAAACTTATCAACGCGACAACGTAGGACACTTCCAACGTAGGTTAGCCACTGTTTGATACTGTCGCGTCGAGTCAAGTTGTCGCGTTTGTCACTGGCATACGACAGGGCCTTAAGCGTCAGATAAAGAACTTCGCTGACGCGTTTCCAAAAGAAACATTAAAGAAACATTAGTCTATCTTTTATCCCATACTGAGTGTTTATGAAATAAAATTATCTTAATCTTTTAAGTCGGCTTAGGAAATTTTGATTTGAAAGATGTGTTAAATGCTCTGTTGTTTTGCTATATGATCGATCACCGTTTAAGCCGTTGCGACACACCAAGGTAGTCTGTTTGTACCTTTATTTAAGGCGATTTGAATCGCGCAGATTTGACAAACTCGTATTTCCTAGGAAAAAAAGCAAGAATTTAATATTTCGAAAAAAAAACTCGTATTTTCTAGAGAAAAAAAAGCAAGAATTTCATATATCGAAATTAAGAATTTAGACAGAGGCGATAATAATTATTCGCCTTAGTATTTTTAAATCCTACATTCTCTAAGTGTAAGCGCTACCAAACACGTATCTTCCTAAATTCTACACATCAATAATTCAATAGTAATGACATTACAGTCCGTAATACATATCTTGATTAGAATGACAGCTGTCAAACTACACGTGAGAAAGAAAGAGAAAGAAGCACTACATGAGTCAAACAGCAATGACAACTGTCAGTCATTCCAATCAAGATATGGACCATAAATATTTGCAAATTATTTTTTCATTTTCACAATTTTTTTTGTGTTTTACCGACTGCGCCAGACAGAGTTATATTTTTACAATTCACATAACTAACGTTTGTAATATTGGGATAAATAGAAAACAGGTTTCCAAAAATACACAAAAAATCTTGTTACTCTCACTTTGAATGTCTTATGTCAAATATTAGGCTATTAGCACATTAGTGACTTTGTCCACACATACTGCGATATAGAATTCGCTAGTGTGTTAATAGACTTATCGATAGTATCCCTTGTTTAAACAATCTCATTGTTAATTGTAGTTTCTTTGACAGTTGTGTTTTTTATTATTTTTAAAAAGTTTAAGTTATATTCATGCTAATTTTATTCGGTTGTAAACAAATTTGCAAACAGCTAAACTAACGGCAGACCTAGTGCGAGCATATCTGGAATACTTTTATAGTTTTCGAGAGTTTCAAAAGTATACCACTGTATCTACCGATTTCTCAATACAGTTTTCGCTAGGTAGTGGGTGTATTTTTCCGACATAACGCGTGAGTTTAACCGGAGTTATTTACAGTTAAAATGAATATCACTCACGATAATTTAAACGTTAAACATGTATGGAGGACTTGATGTTGAATATTGTTTTGAAATCCATAAAAACTTATACTATAGTGAAAATAATTAGTTTGCCATGTTTTTGTGTACAACCAAACTAGTACCATTTATTTTACACTTTTAATATTAATAACAATACAAATAATTGAATTAGAATCCAGTTTTTATGAGAATAGTTCGATTATAAGTCTAACTTTAATCACACTCAGATTTTACATTCTTATACTATACATATTATAGATAGATAGATAATATATTTATTCGGCTATAGACACTGAACTATTTTGGAAGTAGGTGACTTAAAGTTTGAGTTTTCTAAGATAATTTTCAACGGATAACTATAGAATAATACATGGGCTATGATACAATAAATAATATATACAATACAGAAAAACTTGGTATCACATGAAATAACTAATGCCAGTATATTTGAAGCTTATCCATAGATATTTTTTCACAACTAAATATAGGAGTTGCGTTGTAAATTGTCTTAGGGTTCATGTATGTATGTATGCGAGTTCTTAATTCCACCATAACATCTAAATGCCTGAACAGATTTGAATGTAGGGGGTATCGTTAGAATCCTTGCATCCTCCGGAGCAACAGTGACTATAAACTTTTTTGAAAAAAAATACTTACTTCTTTAAATAATTTTATACACTCGATAGTTCAAATTGCTAAAACAAAACTGTTCAAAACTTAAGACCACAGATGACATAGAATTTACGTTTTTTGGAAGACTAATCAGAAAACATTTTTTCTTTTATTTAGTTTATCCCAATATTCTCTCTGCTGGTTGTCGAATCTGGGAACTCCCTTTTAAGACCTCAGCATTCACCACTGCATCGAGAAGATCAAAAAAATAATTAAGTTTTGTCCCTCTTATATTAAAAGCATTAGTTATTTTATGTATGAGTACTTATGTGTTTAAGGTGACAAGATAATATAGTAATAGTTTGTCTTTATATATGTCCAATAACCTATATTAAGTATACATAATAAGTTAATATAGGTAAATAAACGTGACATACTATTTTTATTATAATAGCTAATTGTATGGTAAAGGTCATATTTATTTTTAACTAGCTGATGCCCGCAACTTTGTCCGCTTGGATTGAGGATTTTTGGTAGCCTATATGCCATTCCAGACTATAATCTATCTCTGTGCCAAATTTCATCCAGATCCGTCCTGCCGTTCGGGCGTGATTGAGTAACAAACATCCATCCATGCATCCATCCAAACTTTCGCATTTTTAATATTTATTTGATATTTGATTTGATTATTTGATAGTGGGCCCGGCAGACGTTGTCTTGACTTGAACCTAGAACCCGATAGCAGCGCCACCTAGCGGATCCAATTGTGAATCTAAAGTCTAAACCATCTCGGAACCCACTCATACACACACGAAAAGTTCATCAAAATCCTTCCAACCATTTTCGAGTTTTTGCGAGACTAACGCACATAACTCACTCGTATATAGACTACAGTCCTTCAAATATAGCATAATTAGAAAATGGCAGCTCTCCAAATAATGAGACTACAGGGCAAGAAAGAGCTGAGGAAGAAAGAGAAAGAAGGAGACATTTCAAAGAGAACATAAAAATAACATAAGTTCCATTTTGAATTGGAAAAATAACGTAAACGCCCGGCGTGAAAAAGCACTTGTCTGAATGTAGGCGAAACTAAAATGACGGCTCTAAATGTAATGCCATCCCATTATACTGCTCTCTGAAGAAGTAAAGTTATTCTTGTGGCACAGAAACCTTTACGCAAGTGCTAGTAACAACTGTTTAAAGTACTCAATGATTGGATGAACGATATACAATAGCATAGAGAACAAACAGCAGGACAGACAAACATATTTTTATTTATAATATGAGCTATAGTCCATTTAGGTTTAGGTTAGGTGGAAAAATACACAAGTACCATACAATTAACCATTATAAAAAGTTACGGTTTAAAAAAAACCCTAAGCAAACATGTGGGGCAAAAATCACTTTTTTTCATTTTCCACTATTCATACGGTTCACTGGTCCGGCCAGTCATCTAATTAAGTAAGTAATAAGATAACGGTGGAGGCATACTAACAACACGCCACGCCAGATCCTACGCAAGTAAGTTGGAGTCAAATTGGCGCTAGATTCACTCGACGATTCAAAAGCACATTCAATAAGTTTATTTGAATAAAAAAATACGAGTTTGAATATGAAATTGTATTTTTTTTAAATTCTACTAAGAGTTAGCCATTGACTACGATCTCACCTGGTGATAAATAATGATGCAGTCTAAAATGGTAACAGGCTAACATGGTAGGGAAATAGCAGTCATATTGAACCCATATACCCCTAATCGGTTTCTAGGTTTTGGTAACTGGTAACTAGCCATGGTCGAAGCCTCCCACCAGACCAGACAATAGACTTTGAAATTGTAAAATCTTTGGGAATTTTCCCCATACCAAAAATCAAACTCATTATGGTAGGTATCTCATACAAAACTGCCACTGCTAATGTGACAGTTTTGTATGAGATAGTCACAAAAAATATTATTATACATATTTAAACACACTAAAATCCACAGCGAAACATTGCATTGCATTTTTGTAGTTAGTTTCTAACTATAGATAACACAAGTATTTGATTCGTTTCAACAGGTGTTTGCATTCCATCAGGTCGCGTCACATGTTGTAAGTATGTACCCACCTTAATAATTATAATATTATGATACACATAAAAACTATATAATACATTCATTACAATGTTGGTTTTTTTATATTACAATTGTTTTTTTCATACATTTATTTACTTTAATTAATAATTATTATTAATTAATTAATTAATATAATACACTCAACGACGATTTATCGCATTTTAATATTTTTTTACATAAAAGGTATAAAGTAGAAACACACCTGTAACACACCACGCACCACCCGATGTTGTCAAAAAAATCAACATGCCCAAACAATAGTACGTATTCCAAAACTTTTCCGAAAGTTAGCAAAATAAAAATGGCTTGGAATCGGGTGGCGCACGATCACGTCTAGTGTTGATATGAGTGATGAGTTTGCTTTGCTAAGTTGCAAGTTATATTTGTCTAATAGTAATTAACCTTTGCCAAGTTGTAAGTTATATTTGTCTAATTGTAATTAACCTTTGCCAAGTTGTAAGTTATCTTTGCCAAATTGCAAATTGTTTCTCATACTACATATAATTTCCATTTCATTTAACATACATACGGTCGGCGTGGCGTGGCGTGTCGCATTTGTGCTTCTGCCATAATTCGCGTGAAAAAATAATAATAATAACTAGTTCAGAATGTTCGCTAAAAAGAAAACCTAAGCGCTTAATGCCAGCCTGAATATATTAAATATTAAAAAGTATACTTTAGAAATATGGTTGAACTAAAGTCGGAATTATAATTCGATTCGACATTTGACATTAGCTACTGTCATTTTGTAAAATATTGATACCACATAAAATAGTGTAGTGATGAACACAAAAATCGATAAACAATCGCGATTTATGTAATCATAATATAGGTGTGCCAATTAAAGACTAAATTATTGATTTTTATTTAAATAAATACATAATTATTCATAATAATTATTTATAGTAACCGCTACTTTATTTAATAAAAAGTTAATATTTTTGTTTTTTATATTAAAAACAAAACTTATAATAAAAGAGCCTAGATAGTTTTCTGTATTGGCAACCCATGCGCGCTCGTGCAGCTATCGCCATTTTGTTTATCTTGTCATTCGGCTTCATTTTCCCAGTCTGACTGCACGAATATCTTGTTTCATTGCGAATCGATATTTTGTTATTTTGTTAGGTTTTTGTTAAAGTTTTGTTACGTTTATAGTTTTTTGTGAACTTTGAGTGAATCTATTTGTTTTGGTTTTCCATCAAAATGGATCCTCAAAGTACATCACAAAAAGACGTGAATGTTTTCTTGTCCCCAAGAAAAAAACGACCACGGACACATTTATAATAAATGTTAAGCGATAGCGATAGCGATGACGGCGACGATTTATAAAATAAAATATTACCATAATAAATCTATTTGTTTTATTTCTCATGTTCCTTCATGATCACATTTTTTTATTTATTTCACACACAATTATTAAAGAAAACTCTCAGATCCTTAATAAAATTAATCGTCATAACTAAATTATTCATTCAGAGATATTTAATTTCCTGATATACTTAGTTTCTATTAAAGTAGTAGTTGTTTAGATATACTACTATAAACGAGAGGAAACGATCTCGGTATCGAATAATTTCGCAACGTCACTATTTAGTACTTGTCATAACGTTGCAACACTGAAATTGTCAAATCTGGAATCGAATTAAAATTCCGAGTATACCTATAGTAACTATTTAGTACAGTGCCTACTACTTTAAATATTTTGTTTCATTGAATTTGCATTACACTTTTTGGAAGAGGTCATTGAGACAAAAATTCTAGATTTTTTTGAGACTATTACACAAGATTACTTTGGGTTTAAGGAATCATATTGTTGTTCATTTAAAAGAAAATAAAAACTCTTTCAAGTTTTTAAAAAATCTCATAATTATCAGGTCAGGATTAGTATCCGCACTATCTTTAAAAAGTCGTAGGTGATTTATAAATACAGAATAACATAAGAAAAATGAATTTGTGTATGTATTGACCCTGCTTTACTTGGGTGGAATTCCCAATAATCCTGAAACTCGTAACAGACCATTTTATCTCAGATTAATACATTTTTGCGTGTGTCACAATGCATAGGACCGCGTAGCATGTCATAAGTATGCATTCGCCCCTAAATGGCATTACTAAATCCCTGACACTACATTTTTATACGACGATATTCCCTCAGGCTGGCATTAGCTTTCTTTTTTAAAAAAAAAAGGTTTTATACATGTATTAACTATGTCACAGCCACTTAAATTATTTTAATGAAGCTTGCTTTTAACACTAAAATGGACCATATTCATCAGGGATTAGATTTTATATTTAAATGTAGTAATATAATTTCACAAGAGACATTATACGAGTTAATTTGCCAAGTCACAAGTTTTCTTAGTCAAGTTGCAAGTAGCCTTTGCCAAGATGCAAAGTTGAACAATTTTCTTTGCAAGATCGCAAGTTGTTCTTTGTCGTAACTAGGTTTCTTTGTCAAATCCGAATAAAGCCATTATTTAATAGAAATTTTCATTTAAAAAAATTAAGAGATATTTAAGAGATTTTAAATATTTATTTAGCGTTTTTAGAATTATGAAGTTTTTAGATTTATCATAATATACTTTTAACTAGGTATAACTAGGAACATATGAAAGGAATCCAAATGAAAATTTCTATAGAATCTAGGCATAACAATAACATTTATAAATTGAGTTTTTTCCCCTATCATATTAATTTGTGATATAGGGTTTAGGGTTTTTTTTGAGAACTTTTTCATCTTGAAATTTTTTTGAGTCTAGTTCTTTAGTCTTGATGCCAAATTTTGTGATACCATTATTAGAAACTGCTAAATCCATCAAAAATCTTATTCTTCTGTATGGTTCTTTGTTATAAGTAAAATCACTAGACACTGCCAATAATTAATTATTCTACACACATGCATGCATATGGTAATGTGGTGGTAAAATTGTCCTTGATGTTGTTGACCCTTTAATCCTTTTATAGTACACAAATGGCTTTTTCTTACCAATTCTTCACAACACCCCTTGAACTTTTTTATAGTACAGAAATTACTGTTTCTTGACATTTTGTTATGAACAAATGACTTTTCTTTTGACAATTTTTTTCGACATCCATTTAACTTGTGTGTGGTACCTCACTTTTGCTCCCCAGTTCTTCTCTATATCCTTCGACTTTTCATGGTATGCAAACATTTTCTTGACAACACTTTTTTGATGGCCAAATCACAAATTTTTGCCAACTTGTATACGGTAAGCAAATCACGTTTGCTCACCAATCCTCCTCGAAATCCCTTGAACTTTTTAATAATATGCAAATCACCTTTTCTCGCAAATTCTTCCGTTAATCCCTTGAACTTTTCTATGGTACGCAAAACACTTTTTTTCACTGATCTATGGGCCACACAGTTTTCAATTAGTGCTAGAACACTACACATCGCACGTGCAACACTACACTTTCCAATGACACTAGGGGCGCTGGGTTCGGTGCCCGGTTGTCACGTGACCTCCATCGGAAGCGTGTCGGTCGGCCGTCTGCGGACACCGTTTGTCGCGCCGTCGTCGCCGTCTGTCGCGCCGTCTGCGCTCATGTTTGCTGCGCTCGACGATGTGGTTGGTGCAGTTGAGGCTTCAACGATTTCGCTGTAAAGAATGAATACCAAAGGTTAGTAAAACGTAAGTATCACAGCTTATGGGCTATAAATGAGCCAAGAGATCTGCAGTATCTAAATGTAAGTCAGTGTATGGATGACGTGGCACGGATGTAACATTGTCAGGAGACGTGGCGCAGTAGTGTCAGTGTATCGATGATTTGGCGCGGGCATGTTTAACCCGTTTTCCTAGGTGAGAGATAGAAGTGACGCCATAGAAAGTGACGTTACGTCTACGTTGTCGCGTAGATACGTCTGTCATTTGCTATGGCGACGCCACGCGACGCGAAGCGATACGACACCAAATACTGTTGCGTCCCGTCGCGTGGCTACGTGTGTCGCCCACCTAGAACAACCGGTGTGTTGTCGCTGTGTGGCGCAGTCGTGACTCACCTGCTAGGCGCCGGCCGCGGCTGAGTCACCAGACGTCCCTGCCTTGCCCTCAGCTGCGCAGTGGTGAACGCTATAGCTTGCACGTTGGCAGATAGAGCCTGCGCACTGCCCGAGATGGCTATCTTCTGCCCGCTTGGCAGTTGGACGTTCTTCTGGAGCAAGTTGGCCATTACCGAACTCGGTATGGACGCGGTTTTCGTCGGCGCGATTGTTATGCTCGTTGAAGGCTCGGACGAGGATCGCGCGATCGGCGCTGAGACTTGTAGGGTGCGGTTTTTTAACTGGAATGGAATAAAAAGCAAAATCAATTTCAACACGATCAAATAATTTCAATACATTGAACTTTTGAGGCGGCCAGTGGCGTGCACACTGCACAGGGTTGAAAGTTGGGGCAGGCAAGTTAGTCAGAATACCTATTTACTGACTGGCATGATGAAAAATGAGCATTGGCGTAATTTCCATTTAAGTAAGCAGTGATTTAATATGCCTCTATGAAGTGCACGCCACTGCTTTTGACCAAGAGCGCGTTAGGTTTGAATATTTTGGCCTAACCACCGTTCCGCCATTTTTATTTATTTCTAGAAATAGCCGCCACGCTGAAAACCTGTATTATTCAATAGCCAGAATTAACATAAGAAAGTATTATATGAGAGTTGAGACTAAACCTTCTAAAGTGTCATATCTGAAGAAAACATAAAAATGGCATAACAGTAGGCAGGCCAGGCTCCATACAAAAATATTCTAACCCCTTTGTCAAGCCATACAATAAAAATCGTAGGCCAAACAGGTTCACCAAATTATTCTTCGACTTACGAGTAAATTGAGAAAATTAAAGAAAGAAAAACAGTTTATTCAACAATGGTGTCACAGACAAAACACAGATTACATATGTAAAAAAAATTTGTCTGTGACACCACCCAGAATGGGTGTACAGCTCAAAGCAGGGCTCTGGTTTTCGGCTGTGATCCGGGTGATGTCACAGTATTAAAAATATTAATATAATAAAACATAAGTAAAGTTTGTTTGAATTAGTCAAAATCATAGGTCCAACGGCTTGACCAACGATCCACTCGTACGAATCACAACATAAAAAATCTACAATTAGTCATAGTTGAGACATTAGTCTTATTATTTAGCTAGATTTACACAATCCAATAGCATCGGACTTACTGAGAGAGCGTGTCGAAGCCGCTACAGAAGTTTCCAATTAAAAAGCGTTGGTCCAAGGACCCAACGCGTTGGACATTTGACCAACGGCGTTGGGTTTTTGCCGTAGGAACTCCCAACATAAAATCTAAAAGTCTCAGTTAAGGTTTTTTTTTTGTTTTTCTCACCTGTATTTGATGCCTAACGTGCGGCGCTCTAACGGCCGGTAAAGCAGCCCGTACTATCTGCCTCCCGTCCACGCTCAGCGACACACGATGGGGCCGGGTAGCGGTCGCCATGTTTCCCTTTAAAGTTCCATCGAAAACGACTTGTCTTTTCTTAGCATCGTTGAACGCTACGTTCGCTTTGACTGGGGGCGGTTGGCGTAGGACGTTGACTAAGTGAGGACCTGCGGAAGAAAGAAAAAAACACATCTATACTAATATTTTAAATGTAAAAGTTTGGACTTTGGATGGATGTTTGTTACTCAATCATGCCAGAACGACGGAACGGATTTGAATGAAATTTGGCACTTAGATTATAGCCTGGAATAGCACATAGGGTACTAAAAGTGTCTTTTCTATTAAAATCTTTTCTTACTATTCTTCTATGAACCCTTCATATTGATTAAAATTCCTTTTAATAAAACACACCATTTTTCCTTGTAGTCTTTTATTTTAGCAGAGCGGAAGTAAGTCACAGTTCATAGATAATATTACATTAACTTTTTAAGCATAGTATTTACCATAGAATCTATGATCACCATAGATGATCACGGAGTACATTCTTAACACAGCCCCTCAATTTATAGAGCTTTATAACATAACTTTAATTATACAGGATTAACAGGAGATTGAATTGAACTTTATATAAAGATCATAAATTGAACATAAAGAATGCTATTACTAATTATTAATATAATGTTAAACATAAGTTCCACTACATTAATACCTATACTCATGTTTTAGCATATTAAATTATAACTAAAAGTAAACATCGTTTTATTTATGCTCTCCCCTCTAGCATAAGTTCTAGTTTGTTCTATTTCGCCCTACAACAAAGTCTTGGGATCAGTTTTAAAATCACTAAATATAGAACATTTAAATATATAAACTGCCAATTAATTTTAAACAATATAACAAGTAACTACTAGCTGACTTATTACTAGGTTATAATAGCATATTACTTAAGTTAAGTTTTTGACAAAAATACATGTGACGGTTAGCTGGTAATGCTTTAGTAAAAATATCAGATATATTTTCATCTGTAGGTATATAAGATATGGATACTTCTTTCTTATTAATTATATCTTTTATGTAATGATATTTTATTGAGATATGTTTCGAAGCTTTAGTATTTATTTTGTTATTAATTAATTTGATAGTGCTCTGATTATCCATGTAAATATGGGCATAAACAGTTTTATCACTGAGTAGCTCAGCAAGTAGGCCCTTCAAGTGTATGAGCTCACTCACCGCATGCGCTCCTGCAATGTACTCGGCCTCAGCTGTTGACAGTGCGACACATGTCTGCCTTCTGGAGAACCAAGTTATTAAATTGTTACCTTGATATACAACACAACCACTTGTGCTTTTTCTATCCATTTTGTCAGCTGCCCAATCTGCATCTGAATAGGCCTGTAGTTTATTATAATCACTTGATCTTGTATACCGCAGCCCCTGTTCCTGAGTTTCTTTTAGATATCGCAGGACTCTTTTACCAGCTGTCCATAACTCTTGGGTTGGCTTATCTAAAAATCTACTTAGATATGATACGGCATATGTGATATCTGGACGTGTATGAGTAGAAATATACAGCAAACAACCTATTAGTTCTTTAAAAGGTACATCTATTACAGTTGATGATGGTATTGCACTAAAATTTGTTTCCATTGGAGTTTTATTTCCTTTACAGTCTTGCATTTGAAATTTTTCTAATAGTTTTCTTATCAATTTTGTTTGTTTTATGTACATTTCATTCCTGTTTCTTGTAACTTCTAATCCTAGATAATTACTTACTTCTCCTAAGTTTTTCAGTTTAAATTCTTTCTCCATTTGTTTTATTATTTCTTTATCATGTCCTAGATATAAGATATCGTCTACATACAGTAACATCCAATTATTTTCTTTTCCATACAAGCAAGAGTCATGTTTTGATTGTGTAAAGCCTTCTCTGGTTATGAACTCATGAAACCTTGTATTCCAGCATCTGGGTGCTTCTTTTAAGCCATACAATGCCTTCTTCAGTTTAAGAACTTTTCCTTCACTAATTTTTAGTCCTTTTGGACATTTTATAAAAACGTTTACATCTAGATTGCCATTTAAAAATGCAGTTGGCACATCAAATTGTTTCAAAGGTAAATCTTTTTGCACTGCTAGACTCATCATTATTCTAACCGTAGAAATTCTGGCAACTGGAGAATAGTTGTTTTCTAAACTAAATTGCTGGAAACCTTTTGCTACAAGTCTCGCCTTTTTTGTACCATCTTGTTTTGTTCTGAAAATCCATTTTGTATCAATAGCTTTCATTCCTTCTGGTAAATCTGCTATCTCCCAAGTTCCTAATTTTTTATGTGAATTTAATTCTTTATTTATTTCATTATTCCATCCTTTGACTATTGCCTCTTCATAATCATTCGGGTCACTTGATAGTAAACAGTAAGCAGTGTAGAGTTCTTGATCATCTTGATATCTACTTGGCTTCTTCACTATTCTTCCTGACCTTGTTATTTTCTCTGGTTCTACTGTTCCTTCTTCAGTATCTTCATAGTCACTTTGATTTTCTATTTCATCATATTTTACTTCATTGTCTTGATTCTTTTGATTACTTTCTTCTGTTTCAGACATTTCCTTTACTTGACCACATTCAGTATTCTTCTTAGTACTTTCTTTTATATCTTCATCATATAGAATATTTTCCTCATCATTAACATTGTTCTTTTCTTTATACTTAATTTGTGTTTCATCAAATCTAACATCTCTAGACACAATTATCTTATTACTCTCAGGATCCCATAATCTGTATCCATTCTGTTGATATCCAACAAATCGCATTTCTTTTGCTCTTTCTAGAAGTTTATCTTGTTTTGGTAGAACATGTACCCATACCTTGGAACCAAATACTCTTAATCTTGAAAGATTTTTATTTCCAATCATTCTCTCTACTGGTGTCTGGAAGTTGATTGCTGACGATGGACATCTATTAATTTGATAGACTGCACAACGAACGGCTTCACCCCACAACATTTTTGGTAAATCTGTATCAATCAATAATGTTCTTGCTCTGTTATAGATGGTTCGATTCATTCTTTCAGCAACACCGTTTGACTGAGGGCTATAAGGAGTTGTATACTGTATCACTATACCCTTTTCCTGACAAAATGTTTGTATTTTCTCATTTTTAAATTCACCACCATTATCTGATCTTATTTTCTTTACTTTGTTTCCTGTCTGTGTTTCTAATCTGTTTATGTATTCAATTAATCTATCAGTAGCTTCACTTTTTCTTTTCAATAAGTACACTTCACAAAAATGTGTAAAATCATCAATTATTGTATGATAATAAATCTCACCTGTTAAAGTTGGCTCCGTCACTGGTCCTGATATATCAGTATGTATTAATTCACCAATACATTTTGAACGTGGTTTTTGCACTGAATTAAAAGGTAATCTTGTTGACTTACCTTTCATGCAGGGTTCACACGGAGTTTCACTATATGGCAGTTGCAGCAGCTTCAGCTGATGCCTATTAGCATGACCTAATCTTTGATGCCACAAGTCATTGGAAATTAAACAAGTTTCTGTTTTAAGTTTCATTTCGATAATATATAATCTACCTTTAAGATTTCCAATAACTTTAGTTTTTGAGTTGCAAATAGATACACTATCATTGTAAAATTGGACTTGCAACCCTTTTTCTAACAATTTCCTTACAGACAATAGATTGTGTGACAACTCTGTAACAATTAACCCTTCAATATCTATTTTTACTTTATCATTATAAACTAATTTAAGTATACCTTTCTTAGCACAGGTTAAGTATTGTCCGTTAGCAACATATATCTTCATTTCCTTATCCAGGTGTACAATGTTTGTCATATGCTTTTCATATTTAGCCATTATTAAATGTTCTGTGGCTCCAGAATCCACTACTAAACGTACACTATCGTTAGCACTTTGACTTGTATCATTTGCACTGAACGCTGTGAAGGTCAACTGAGTTTCATCATCCTCTTCTTGTGTATGTGCTACTCGACCAGACTGCCATGTTGCCCTGTAGTTTCCGCCTCGACCACGACTGTGATTGTCACCTCGGGTATGTATTTGATGTCCTCTTGTAAACCGGCCTCTATGAATACCTCGTACTGGAGCTGACTGTCCCGTTCTGCACTGGAAGGATTTGTGCCCTTTTCTACCACATCTATAGCAAGTCATGAAGCTATATTGCTCATTTTCTACAGCTGTACTTTCTTTGCCTTTAAGTTTAAGTTCTGCATCTAATAATCTTGATTTGACAAAGTCTATTGTTAGTACAGTGTCTATTGTTTCAAGTGTTGTAATTACTGTATCATATTCACTGGGCAAGGTGAGCAATAGATGACACACCTTGTCGTTTTCATTCAATGTTGCGCCTGTTGATTCTAATCTAGCAATGATATTATCAAATTTTAGGAAATGATCCTGCAGTTTTTCACTAGATGTTGCTTTCACCGATAATAGTTGTTTCCTTAGATACAGCTGATTGAACACGCTTTTCCTTTCAAATATTTCTTCTAAATTTTTTATCATTGTTGATGCAGTTTTGCAATTTTTAATAATCTCAATATATTTGTCAGAAATACACTGTGTGATTAAGCTGCGTGCTTTTATATCTGTCTGCTGATCATCTTTAGTTATCGCTTCCTTTATTGCTAGACCTCTCTCTTCTAATAATAGATTCACTCTAAATTTCCACGTTGAAAAATTTTCGCCATCTTGTAGCTTGGGTAAAACGTTTGATGTATTTGTTGAAAATAACGACATCTTGTGTCTTTTAATTGTTATTGTTCTTTTACCTTTTAAATAATAATTGCGCAGTGGAAGCGTATTAAAATCTTTTCTTACTATTCTTCTATGAACCCTTCATATTGATTAAAATTCCTTTTAATAAAACACACCATTTTTCCTTGTAGTCTTTTATTTTAGCAGAGCGGAAGTAAGTCACAGTTCATAGATAATATTACATTAACTTTTTAAGCATAGTATTTACCATAGAATCTATGATCACCATAGATGATCACGGAGTACATTCTTAACATTTTCAATATGAATGAGGTCAGTGACGTCTGGCAACACTCTTAAATACCCAAAACGTGAGTTTTAGTGTTTTAAATATTCATAAAAAAAGCTTTAATGTACGACAACACCGTGTGTCGTGTCGTTGTGTGTGTGTGGGTGTGTGATGTCAGTAGAAAGAAAAAACATTTATTTCTAGTACATACCTTTGCCGAGTTGGCCGCCCTTGATCTCGAAGAACTGCGCCACTGAACCCGGAGCGGCCTTCAACAGGGCCGCGTTAGGCGGCTTCGCATCGCCCAAAGCGGCCAACGACACCACCGCCGGCAGCTGAGCCAACGAGCGGTTCTGAGCCAACAGTTGCGCCCGTTGGCTGTGCGTCAACGGATGCGCGTGCAACACTTTCAGTTTGCTCGGCGTCACGTGGTGCATCTGTGGTGTGACCACTACTGAAGGATGGTGGTGGAGTTGTAAGGGCTTGTGGGCCAACGAAGCTGGCGCCAGTTGGACCAACGGCGCGGACACGCGGCGGGTCGCGTTGGCTATGGAAGCGACGTTGGTCACGTTGGTCGGCTTGCCCGCGCCCGCTGTCACCACGTTGGCCACGCTCGCTACGGTCGTTGACCCTGTGAATTATTACAATAATTATTTTATAGGTATAACACTCTTTAGAATATCTGTTTTCACACAAACTCTCTGTAGGAATTTTAAAGTGGCTACTAATTATGGAATACTAATTATTCAAAATAATATTTTGTTTACAACAAAATCACGGTACAAAGGGCTTTCTGAACCAGTGGTAGATTTACTTGACGATTCCAAGACCCTTGTAAAAGTTTGTTTCAATAAATTTATATTCTTTTGAAAGCCAATCTTTTTTTTAAAAATTATTTAAAGTAAATTGAGAATTCAAAAAGAGAATCTTGTTACGAACGGGTTCTCCCATTTCTGTAAAATAAACACAAAAAAATAGAGGTTTTGATATAACGAGTCGGACACCATTCTAGGGACACCACTAAAAGATGGAATGACATGCCACCACCATTACGATGCCTAAATAATAACATAATTGGAATAATTATGTAGCAGCTATACCCAGCTATTAATTTATTTAATGTTTATACAATATGTGCAAAAAATTCATTGAAACTGTTACGGTTCAAGTGTTATATTATATTTGTATTATCTATTGAATGTTGTTATGTTACCGTGTTTTCAAAAAATAAATAAAATAAAAAATCCCACCCCCCCCCACTATCCCAAGAAAACCCCTACCATTAAGTGATTACTGGAAAGGGGTCACCACCCTCAGCAACGAGGAATACGATGCAGAGAGAGAGAGATTGGTAACTAATAAACACGAATGTACAGGTATAAAGAAGACGGTATCATTCAGCACTCACCAATTTCTCTATGCTGCGCGTTGTGAACGGGTAAAGCGACTGCAGTGAAAGGCCCATTTTGTAGTAAGCCCACCACTGTACCGGCGCTGGAGCAAGCTCCCGTAACGCTCTGGTTTTGCAGGCGAACCTGAAAGGGGCATTTCTACTGAGACAAGTATACAAATTAGTGATAAGTACTTAGATTAGCGATATACCTTCCACTGGGTGGTAAGAAAATAATAGGGATGATGCCTATATCAAAAATTAATTATTTCTTACGGATAAAAATAAATTATTTATTAAATACTAGATGACGCCCGCGACGTCATCCACGTGGTGTTTTTTATTCTCGCGGGAACTTTTCAATTTTCCGGGATAAAAAGTAGCCTATGTCCTTCCCCGGGATGTAAACTATCTCTGTACCAAATTTCATCAAAATCGGTTGAGTAGTTGGGCCGTGAAAGCGTAGCAGACAGACAGACAGACACACTTTCGCATTTATAATATTAGTATAGATAGAGTCTACCAAAAGAACTGAAATTCGCATCCTCAGCTAGTTTTAAGTTTGATAACTATTTCAAACTAAAATTTGATGACGTCACAACTATGTATTTCATACAGGCTTCTATACTAGAGGCGCGTTTTTAAGTTTAATAAAGAATTGCTTATTTTATTGAGTTGTCATCATTCCTATTATGGTCAAGTCACAAGTTGGTCACAAGTTTGTATAATGTCAAGTCAATAGGATATTTATGCATTCCTATTTATTTATTTTGTTATACGTTTTTTAAGTATTCTGATCTCCTTTGTTATAAAAATCTATATTTACTATTATAAATACGAAAGTATGTATGAATGTTTGTTAGTCAATCACGCCAGAACGGCTGAACGGATCTGGATGAAATTTAGCACAGAGATAGATTATAATAATAACATATAGACTATTTTTATCCCGAAAATTAGTTCCCGCGAACCGAAAACCCTCAATCAAAAAAAGAAAATATTTCAACATAAATCTAACAGGTGATTTGGATATTACGACTTTTGGGAGATACTCACTAAAAATATATATTTAATAATCACTAAAAAATAATCTATTTGTCTAGAAATCAATACCCAATTATAGGTGACTATAATATAATAATAGGATGCCCGCGACTTCGCCCGCGTGGATTCATTAGTATTTAGATATCCGCGATGTCCTCCGATCCCTGTACCAAATTTCATCAAAATCGGTTGAACGGTTGGGCCGAGAAAGCGTAATAGACAGACATACAGACAGACACACTTTCGCATTTATAATATTAGTATGGATAGCTGTCGCCACAGGATAGCAGTCACCTTCAAGCTCTCGGAGACGGCGACGGTGACGATCTGCGGTTGCTGCGCGTCTGACGTCACCACCGTGACGTCACCGCCGCGCCTGTGCGCCGCCGACGTGATTATGTGCTTCTTGAGTGGGGAGTGCTTCGTCTGAGGGAATTAAAAAACATAAAAAAATGGTGGTTTTCATCTATAGTATAGTAAATGCGCCCTGGTACATCAGAAATGACGATATTCATCGGGACCTCAATATTGAATACGTCGAACAAATTTTCATTTTCATTTCATTTTTTCATTTTCATTTCATAACCAAATTTGCCAAAGCCCACGACCATCGGCTTCATCACCACGTTAACGTTGAGGCAATCCAGCTGCTCGACGTAACGAAACTAGTGAGAAGACTAAAAAGGACTAAACCTTTCGAGTTAGTGTATAGTGATAAGTGACAGTGTAAAGTGTAGTGCTAAAAGAATACGTGAACAAAGTGTCTAAGTTTATCAAGAAAGACTAAGATATTATGTCAATGGACAATTCGTTAGTAAAGATAAATTATAAGTTTAGGTTAAAACAACTGCTCATTAGCCATTAGTTAGGCTAGATCGTAGTTAAATGAGTACCTCGCTGGTACTCAATAATAGGGAAAAAAAACTATAGTAATACTAGCTTATGCCCGCGACTTCGCCCGCGTGGTTTAAGGTTTTTTGGTTCCTACGGGAACTCTTTGATTTTCCGGGATAAAAAGTAGCCTGTGTTATTTCAGACTATAATCTATCTCTGTGCCAAATTTTATCCAGATCGGTTCAGCAGTTCGGCCATAATTGAGTAACAAACATCCATCCATCCATCCACACATCCATCCAAACTTTCGCATTTATAATATTATATTAGTATAGAGTATTGATACTAATATTATAAATGTCAAAGTGTGTCTGTCTGTCTGCTACGCTTTCACGGCCTAACTACTCAACCGATTTTTATGACATTTAATACAGAGATAGGTTGCATCCCAGGGAAACAAAATATAAATAAATGCATTGACTGTATGTTGGGTGAGAACTAATAACTATATTCAAAATATTTATTATTTGCTATCAAAAAGTATAACTTCTTGCGTTTGTACATAAGTACTTAGTACACACACTTTTTTTTTTAAATCAATCTCACCTGTACAGTTTTGAGTTGCACGCCGCGCGTCAACTGCACCTCTTCTAGCGCCTCCTCGGGCCGTTTCCTCTCGACCCTGATCTGCGGAACTTCGTTGACTTCCTCCACTATGATCTTCGACGTGGGTACGGGGGATTTCACCACCTAAACACACAATAGGGATTATGACAACTCAATCAAATCAACAACTCTTAATCAAACCTTAAAACTCGCTTCTAGTAGGGAAGTTTGAAATGAAATACATAGCCGTGACGTCATCAAAAAGCACACTTTTTTGTTTAATTGATAGTTCAAAATGATTAGCAAACTTAAAACTAACAGAAGATGCGGATTTTAGGTCTTCTAGATGACCCTCTATTTAATAATCATTAAGAAATATTTTATTCATGGCTATGAATTGTCCCAGCGGCTAATTATGTAATAATTGTTATAATTATTCAGGGTTCATTTTAATTTACCAACAACCTCCCACGTATAACTTCTATACATGATACTGAACAACATTTGTTCAACGACTTTTCACATAACTCAATAAATTAACAAAAAAACATTTCTAAGTTTTTGTTGAAAAGTCTGTCAGTTTTTTAACTCTATGGTCAATTTATGTAATGCTGTTCCACACCTGCGTGATGAAGCGTCGACTACTAAACGTGCAACAATTAACGTCCGAAGTTATCGCTTCTCTGTCGTATTTACAAATGCTTTGGACGTAAATTACTAACATCGGGCTGAGCTATCGTCTGCAGGTCAATAATTTCTTCCTACACTACACGTTTGATGTGAACACCAAAAAACTTCTCGCGGCGACAGACGTAAGTGTCGGACAGTCATTAAGTAACTACCATACGCGCACATGATAAGCATTTTGTTTACTTGGCAATTTCCCGCGCTTTTTACAGAAGGGCAAAATTACTACCTATCAATCCCTTATTAGTTAATCACAAACTAATAGGGGATTGATAGGTAGGTACCTAAACCCTCAACAGTCCACACGAACAGGCTACCTAATGCCTCAGATACCTACCAATCTAACCTATCTAACCGCCCGCCGCGCGCCGCCATTCCCTTTATCACGTACCACGTAGAGTTATTAAAATTTTAGAACAGAAAAATCAACATTTTTATTTATGTAAGAAAAAAAAATTTTTTTTTAGGAATTTTAAAAAATCGTGGAACAAAGGTTATTTACTTTGGTGGATAGAACTTGCCTGTAGAAGGTTGTTGGTATTTTACAATTAACCCTGTATTATAGGAGATAGCTGCACTTTTGGTTACTATCGCTAGAAAGGCTGATTTAGTATTTGGTGGGTCCTAGGCTCTCCACTGATGACGATAGTGAAGGACTAGGTCTTTCACTAGATATGGCCGCTCAAAGATGTGATTTATCGTGGTTACCAAAAATTAACCATAACTAGAAAGTATTACTAAGAAGTATTTAAGTATGCGCAGTACCCATGTAAAGAGTATAAAAACTGACGCTATTCATCGGGTCGTTCACTAGATATCACCTCTCAAAGACGTGATAAAATTACAAACTTAAAATAATTATGCTCACCTCTTTGGGCGGTTTAACCTCCCTGGGCGCTTCGCTGGGCGGCGCGGGCACGGTGTCCCGGTACACGGGCTCGGCGCCCGGCGCGCGCACGCGCACCGCGCTCGAGCCGAACGCGTCCGCGCGCCGCCTGCGACCAGAGTCGGCACGCCCGCCCGAACTCTGGCCGTGCAATAAAAAAGGATCCTGACGACAGAAAAAAATTAAATTAAGGACATAGAACATAATACAATGATATACACAAAATTTAGATGGATAGATATTTGCCCACGAAAACAATTTACAATTATTATAGTAGATAGCTGCACTTTTGATAACTATCGCTAGAAACGCTGATTAAGTATTTGGTGGGTCCTAGGCTCTCCACTGATGACGACAATAAAGGTCTGTCCGCATGCTAATGGGCTTTTCACTCGATATGGCCGCTCAAAGACGTGTTATGCAGGTTACCAAAAATGAACCATAACTAGAAAGGCTGATTCTTGTACGGTATTTAAGTATGCGCAGTACTTATGTAAACAGTATAAAAAATGACGTTATTCATCGGGCCGTTCACTAGATAAGTTTTAATAAGTTAATAGTATGCTCTCGACTTGAGCTTCCGTTAAACCAGTGACTTTTAACCTAACCTATGGTCTTTAACCCACAATCCTGATGTAAGACTTTAACCTAGTCTTAATGTAAGGTAACTACACCATAACCTAGATTAGGTCTACCTTTACCTAAACATAGCCTAGAATTCTTGACTAACCTTACTTAAAAACTACGTTCAGCACCAACTACCAGCAGTGGCGTGCACAGGATTTGAACTTTGAAGCGAGGGTAGGCATTAGTTAGTCAGAATAGTTATTTACTGATTGTCATTATAAAAAGTGATTATTGACTTATTTCCATTTGGGTAAGCAGTGCTTTTATGCCTCTATGAACTGCACGCCACTGACTACTAGGCATTTATCACAAAAATGTATAATACCTTAGTATCCACGTCCTTGACTAATTCTTCTAATAGATCATCAGTTATTGCGATCTTCTTATCATCAGTTAAAGCCTTCAAGTCTGTCTCAGATAGTATGCTCTCGACTTGAGCTTCCGTTAATCCGGTGAAGTTTTCCGTTAATAAATCTTCTCCGCTTATGTCCAAGCTTCCACTGTTGTCGATCTGGAATAAAAGAAGTATTTACTGGAGACAAATAACTGACTGAAATCATCGTATAGGTACCAGTGTTAGCTTTGGGTAATTATTGGTAAAAAATAAAGGGCAGTTAGTCCCACAAATTTATCTGACCAGCAGCCCTATTCTCTAACTCAGTGGCTATCAAAAATGAAAATCACTGACATAAATTTTTTATCCATTGAAGGTTTGCTATGAAACAAAAATTAAGTTTTCATAGCAAACCTTCAATGGATAAAAAATATATGTCAGTGGCTTTCACTCTTTGATAGCCACTGAGTTACAGAATAAGGGGGCTGGTGACAGCGTAGTATATATATTATATGAAAAATAAAATAAAAACAAAAACTAAACAGGCATAAAAATTAGTTCCAATTTTGATCACCGTGTCAGATAAGTCGGTGGGACTGGGTTGATAACTTAGGCTACATTAGACTAAGGATAAAGTGACATTAGGTAAGACTTTTCTTAGGTTACTCCATAGTTAGGTTATATTAGGTTAGAGCAAAAATTTATGCAAATAAAATTTAACCCACTCTAGTTAGGTTATATTATAACCAAGTAGGGAGTAACCTAAATTCACACGGGTAGTAAGCTGTGAATGGATGTAGTACTATAAATTACCCACAATTTGGTGTAAATTTGATTTGATATATGTTACAAACTAAGGTCTTATGAGATGAAAAACTGATCTACCGCCAGCTTGTTGATAAACTATGACTAAGTAACACTAGACCGTGGTTAGGTCACACTAGGCCATGGTTAGGTTACACTAGGCCGCGGTTAAGTTACACTAGGCTATGGTTAGTTTACCTCAGGGCTAATATCCCCATACAGGTCTCCGAGAGTGAACTCAGTAGTAGTGAAGGTGTCCAGCGCTCCGGAGGACAACTCCACAGATATGGGCGTGTCCAAAGCGATAGGGAACTGATCGTCCGCTGGCTTGTCGATGTAAGGTGGCGAAGGCGGCGGCGTTTTTGGTCGAAAGTGTAACCTGCAATTAACCACTTTTTGTTAGTGACTATATATTAGCATTTCTGATTGTGCAAAACCAGATGAACCCATAGGTTGATCAAACACTGGCTCCAAGACTTAAAAACAGACCTGTCAAAGTCAAAATATGTTTATTCAAAATTGGTACGTTGACTTACACAGTACACTCGTAAAGTATACAAAGTATAAGACATAATCACCAGTGGCTCGTGCACTACTCTTGCTCAATAATCTGACGCAAAAACATTTAGATCTGGACATTTTTCACACCCCACCGCTCCAACTCATTAAACAAATAAAACCTTTTTTAGAGTTTTTAGAGTATAAATGATTTAGCTGTTAATTTTTATGGTAATGTTAGTGTAATTTTATCTGTAAATATTTAGTAAGTAAACGTTTTTTTTTTTCTGTAAAGATTTAGTTATGTAATTTCCTATATTATTATTATTATGTTTAATTTGTAATTGTTGTAGTTTTAGGTAATTATGTAGCCAGGGGAGACGAATTGGGCAACTGTAAAGTCTTCCCTGGCATGTTTTTATAATAATAAAGAAATAAAGAATAATAATGGTGATAATTAACGATAGACTTTGGGTCTGACAGTTGCAATTCTACTGTACTTAAGGTAATTTAAATCCATACTCATGGAATTACTATGACTTTATGTCTATCTGGTTACCTTTTCACATCCCATCTGTTTAACTAATTTTAATGAAATTAGTTACAGAGAAAACTTCAACCCAGACACTACTTTTATTCCAAAAAAAACTAACAGTTTCTCTCAGGATAAAAAAAAAATAAGCCTAAAAACGCAGGAGTTCTAAGAGAGTTGTTACTTTGGGATTTGGTCTTCTATTGCACAATTTATTGATGTCAGTCATTTTATCAGTTTACCTTTAATATTACTCACCATTTCTTATTAACTTCATTGATAAACTCCTCAAACTGCCTCTCCACAGGCTGCAGGCTTTCATCCGAGTCGTAACTGGTATCGCTGCACTGACTCCAGCTCCTCTTCCTTATCACCCGTTCCAAGTTCCCTCTCACCACACTGTCTATAGTCCGCGCCTTATCACTCGCACTATCACTAACACTAGCTATCACACTATCACTTGATGGTAACACTTTATCAACATCCATTGCTTCTATTTTAACATCACTGTCCAACATTTTCGCGTCGTCGACGTCGAGTTTGATGTCGTCGACGTCGAGTCTGACGTCGTCAACGTCGAGTCTGACGTCGTCAACGTCGAGTTTGAGGTCGTTGACGTCGAGTTTGACATCGTTGACGTCGAATTTGACGTCGAGGTCGAGCCTGAGGTCGTCGGCGTCGGTATTGACGGGATCGGTCCACAGGTGGGGGTTTTTGGACAGGTGCTTTCGGAAAGCGTGCCGCCAGGGGTGTTTCCCGCCCGTGTGGTAATCTCTCGTCATTTCCTTCGGCATCCTGTGTGGTTTTGTTTCTAGTTCAACCTGGGGAAAGATAATATGAGCTTAATATTGTTTTTTTTAATATCAAATTGGTAAGTAAGGGCAATAGTCCATTCATTTTAGATTTTTTCGCGGCAAAATTTATAACACTTTGAAACCACTGTGGTTTTATACCTATGAGTGAGTGACATTAAATAACACAACTCTCCCGCCCCACCCCCCCTCCCCTCTGGTGGCTTCCCCCCTCCCCGCCTTGAAAAGTGTGCCATTTTGCAGATTTCCTAGATTTTCAAGAAAACTATACAAGCTAGGACAAAACTGTCAAAGAAAATATTGTTCCTTAATAAATTACCTACAAATAAGTTTGTAACATATTTTATTGTGATAGGTGTTATACTTTACAATCTATGGTGCGTTAAAGTTGACTAAAATTCGCAGTTCAGTAAAATAAGCCTTAAATTAGTTAAAAACACGTATTCTGTAATTTCTAGAAAACCATTAGAGCTAGGCAAATCTGTCAGAAGTTAAATGACACAATTTAATCACTTATAAAAAAAAATTTAGTTCATAAAGATAGGACTAGGATAGGCTAGGAATGAATGGACTACAAGGGTATTGGTAAGTAAGGGATACTAAGATATTCTAAATCACTAGTGACAGGAATATGATTAAAACAGAACATTTCAAGATTTTGAAATAGTCAAGAACAGATTTTACAGAACAGTCAGTTTGTCATGATTTTTTTGTTTATTGAGATATCAGCTATTAAGAATTTAAAGATACTTTGTGGGATTGTACATAAAGGGATAAACTGCAAACTTATCTGACCCGATGATAGCGTAGCTAGTATATATGAAAAATACAATAAAACAAAAACTTAACAGGCATAAAAATTTGTTCCAATTTTGGCCACCGGGTCATATAAGTTTGTGAAACTATATGTACCACCGTCGGCCATACCCTATCTTGTTAGGTATTATTATATGACTAAAGTAAAACATACCTCTTCATCCCGTCGCGCTCTGTCCTCTGAACTGTTCGGATGTCTGAAGGGGAGGTTGGGCCATAGGTCGTCGAGAGGGGTTGCTATTCGATCCAGAACCACCCTCCCGCCTCTGCCTAGCCTTCTTCGAGCGAATCCTATGCATTTGGGGTAGGGGTGGTTGATTGATGTTAGCGTGAACCTGAGGGTAGAAAAAAAAAATTAATATAATAAATCGCAAGTAGAACTAGAACTAAGTGCTGGAATGATTTGCCAACACCATTACACGATTTGAAATTCTAAGAAAATGTATTATAAAAGCAACTTTTACTATGAGACTAGCTGAAGCCCGCGACTTCGTCCGCGTGGATTAAGGTTTTTTGGGCCCCGGGGGAAATCATTAATTTTCCGGCATAAAAAGTAGCCTATGTGTTAATCTATTGCTGTGCCTAATTTCATCCAGATCCGTTCAGCTGTTCTGGTGTGATTGAGTAACAAACATCCATCCAGCCATCCAAACTTTCGCATTTATAATATTAGTATAGATTCTGGTAGAGATCTTAGCCAAGCGCAAACTCGATGCTAATAAAATATGACTTCCGTACCTTGCCCTCTCATCCATTTCGTGTTCGAACATTCCGTCTTTAGAAGGATTATCCGGGTCCACGGGTTCGCCGTACAGTGTCGACGTGGGCTAAAACAAAATAGTTTCATTTAACTAAAAAGTGCGTGTGTGTGCGTGTGCACCTGACAGTCTAGCACCTACAGCAGCCAAACTGTTTCTCAAGGCAATATGCATGTGTATTTATAATTTTTGTATACAGAGTGGTCCAAATATTGATGTCGAGGAAAAAAAAATATTCCCCGTACCTAGACCTATCAGAAAATACTCCTAGTATGTTCAACGATTTATGGTAGTTTTCGAGATTTTTTTTTAAAAGTTTTATCGTAAGATTTCTGAGGGAGTGATTGTTAAAGGTTACTTCTTTTTATTTAGTTTTTTCCGAGCATTTTTTTTGTGAACATGCTTGCTGTGAAGTGTTCCACTCTTCATAAAATAATTACCATCTTAACACTAACACAAGTCGGAAAAATTTTGGTCGTAAGTGAAAAGTTTACGTTCGACAGAGGTAGAGTCGAATTATCAACATTAAATTAATAAACTTAAGTCACTTCCTACTGATTTTAAAACTTATTATTGTGAGATATCGAACTTCAAAGGTGGTAAGGTAGAAATTTCGGAACTGACAATTTGATTTTATTTACAATAAAGTATATTTAATATACTGTTAAACGGAAATTTAAAATGGATTGCATATGGTATCACTTCTATGGTTTTGTAGAGTGGCAACACTGGTCTGGGACTCTATGATTGATTGTATTAATATGGTGGACGTGTTTCTGTGTGTAAATTACTAATAAAGTATGATTATATGCTTAGTGTTTTCTACTTATTAATACATACCTACATATTATATTCCCACATTTGTGTTTCGTACTCACCAGCTCGTAATAACAGCCAGGTTTCCGTCGGAAGGCGAAGGGCCCATCGTCAGGCGGCGCCGCTTCCTCTTCCGACGATGTGCACACACCGGAATCTGGAATATTGTAACGATATTGGTAATGTTAACACGTTAAGGTAACTTACGAAAGCTTTGGACTAAGGCTGAGATTACACTTCTAAGTTTTTACGTAAGGGATCATCTATAAAGTACGTCTCATGTTCTGGGTCGACGAAGTGTGACATTGTGTGACAAGGGGTGGGAGGGGTCCTAAGTTTGGTGACGTCATATTTCAAAATCTTATACATCTAAGTGTTAAAATGTCAAATTTGGACTATTAACCAAAAACTTAAAATATTTCCAAATATATCTGTATCTGTAAGGTTTGAATTGTTTTGTTGGTGAGTTTTCTACTTTCTGTTATGTTTCTAGATGTAAAATTGCAAGATATGTGACGTCACACTAGGGAGGGGGTTCTCACAAATGTGACCAACTGTGACAAGGACGCGGGTCAAAAGATCCCGAAATTAGTGTGACGTACTTTATGGATGACCCCTAAGTAGAGCGAAAGTAACGTAACATTTGCATTTGCATACGATACGCGACTGACAAGACTGTTTACATATCGTATGTTACTAATATTATTACTCACGCGAGTAAAACTTTTAAATGTAATAGTACCCTGGAGATACAAAGAGCGTTTTTTTATTTCAGTCAGGCTAAAGACAGATTTAGGTCAATGAATATGCGACCGAATACGGGTAATTAACCAAATGTAACTCCGCCATTATATCTGTCATTTATTTAACTTTTGACAGCTCGAGTCAATGATGATCTAATGCGTTACTGATTCGATTTTTGATAACAATCGACTTTCCTTATGAAGAAGTTTTAATCGATTTGAGAAATTGATATTTATTTTTGCTCAACATTTTTTTTATTGTTTCATAAACATACCCAAGCGTTTAAATTACTAATTATATTAATAAAGGTATGTATTAAAATATAATCACTTATATAAAATAAAAGTCAATGTACATGAATCAGGCAGGTCATAGAAACCATCCATCGCGCGCCAAAAATAATATGTGGTACTTAAAAAGGACAATCAAGAGAGCTTGTGTAGCAGTGACTCTTTTGAAAAGGAAATTTGTACTGGTAATTACTAGCTAGCTATGAGCATACCAGTTACGAAATATCGGATATAAAAGGGAACGTCGCTTCACTGTGCTAGAAAAAATCTGCGTCTATGAAGTATTGCATTTTTTGTCGATGGTTGCCTGTCAATAATTATGATACTTCATAGGCGTGTTTATGTCAAAAGTTAAATAAATGGTTGGTTAGTTAAATGAATATAGGCGATTATATAATTTTTCGGCTTATTCGTTTTTTTTTTTTCGTTTTTTGTGGGTAACACTGACCTCTGTGAGGGTGTGCAGTGGGTTGGTGGTGGCGGTGCTTCCGTCTCTTGTACGGACGCTTCTCTCGCTGCAAAACAAAACGCATAACAACTACGGGCAAACAGCGGTACTTACACACTATGGTCTGTTTTCTTTTTTATTTAATAATTTAATGGTGATAATAGCATTTAAAATTGATGCACAGGCGTATAGCAAATTTTTCCCCCATTTTCTTGTTTTATTTTAACTATAATAATGTCAGCAACATGAAAAATATTTGACAAAGAAATTGGACGAGTGACATAATCATATGTTTGATCAAATCTTGTTCGAAGATATCGAACAAAGGAATTTGACGTGTGGCATACCACTCTTAGACAAAAGGTAAACAAGTAGTTTCTTGCTGAGACGCGCTTTGTTCGGACAAGACGTTCTTGAATGAATGAATGATCACATTTATTCAGCAAATGTAGGTACAATTATAAGTGTAATATAAATAATTTTATGAAGACCTTTACATTTTATCAAGACTGATGTCTGAATATTATCTTATTATTATTGAATTAAAAATATGACTTGCGATTAAATTACATTACATACTGGGAACTAACGATAAAATAACTTTAGAAGGTTTTTTATTGTACTCAATCTCTAAACCAAACGAAATTGACAAACAGCACTAAATTTAATGCTGTCCTTATCTGCAGGAAGCATTATAAATGGGTTTGCAATACATTAAACTTAACATTTTAGTTTAGAAATTGCATGCAACTGAATCAGCCACATTGCCAGGGCGTTTTGTGTAAGTATTTCGGAACTACCCGCAATTTTATGGAAAATAAATACATTCAAATAACGACATGAACGTCGTATACGTAAATGTAATATTTCTCACCTGTCTAGGCTGATCGACGGGGGTGGGGGGCGCTCTCGGTGGGTAGTGCTGTACAGTGTAGTCTCGCCGAAAACTCGCCGACGTTAGCGGCACCGCTGTGTACTGAGGACTGTCGAAAAAACATTGCATTTTTAGGGATTTTTTCAATAATGTTATTTATTGGATTATCCTGAACGGCTAGCGACAGAGGGCCTTTGTTAACAGGCAAACGGACGAGGTTGTCGAGACGGTGCAGGATTGAATAATAGTTAAGATTAGGAACTGTAAAATGTCTGAATAAAGGCTTAAATAATGTTATTTGGCAACCCAAAACAGTTGCGAACATGCGTTTGTAAGAAAGTTGGTGAAAGTAAATCTTAACCGCGTAGATGGAAAGTAAAACTTAAATAAATTTGATAGAATTAAGCGTTACTTTGCGGACATCAGGCGTGTCGCAGGGGGACGCTGGATCCAGGCGGTGCGGCGCAAGAGCGCGGCGTGTGGAAATCCTTGCAAGAGGCCTATGTCCAGCAGTGGACGTCTGTCGGTTGATGATGATGATGATGACTTACCGAGGCGGTGGGTCTGGTAGCAGTTGACTAGCGAAGTCCCCGGCCACGTATCGCCTCTCAGCCAGCAAAGCGGTCAGTTTGACCAGCTCCCGCTTCGCCCGTTCCCTTCTCGCGACCAGTTCCAACAGGGTTAGCGCCCGAGCGAGGTCCCTTCTCAGTTTGAGCATCTTCTCGTAGGAGCTTTCATCGTTTTTCCTGAAACGGATAGAATTGAAGTCTGGTTCAAATATAAGGTCACAGATGCAACTTAGCATAACAATTTCTCAAAATAACACAATCAGCATTAACCAATAAATGAATCCCAAGGACGACAAAAAAAAAGTATTGACGTAAACCTTTTATCAGAATAATCAAAAAAGGCTTAAAAATTCAATAGAAAAAATGATTATGGAATACTGTTGAGAGTCCGTAAATGGTCGCAAAAGTCAGTGGGGATTTTTTTTAGCAATCATCAAAATTAAAATCCTCATACTCGTAAAATAAGAAAATCAAAACCTAACATTAATTATTTCAATTTCACACCAATCCACGCGGACAAAGTAGGTACCTACCTACACAGTACACCTGATCGTCACGTTTACAAAGTAAAAGATGTGATGGTGATAATTAGCCACAGTATCTTAAAACTAAAGCTACGAGGGTTCCAAACTCGCCCTGGTCTGAGAAGAGCCCACAAGAAACTCAGGAGGGTCATTTTTGAAGTGAAACTTCTTTAGAATCGTTGTGATTTGAAAATTCGATGAAACGTAAAAGCGACACCAAAACGAGACAAACATATTCTTAATAGGATTTGGCCTGCGAGAGAATGAGATAGAATACAAGTTATATTTATCTCATTTTCTCGTAGGCTACTTTTCTGAAGTAAGACATCTGAATTGCACACAAACACTTTTTTTTATGATCACCATCTCAGATATTGTGAATTTGTGAAAAAAAAAAATGGCAGTAATAGCATTATAGCCGATAGAAGTGAACACGATTTTTTTTCATTTTTTTTTCTGTATTTTATTTAAAATTATAAACCTTAACACTAAAGCATTAAAGTTTAATTTCGAATGTAGTATGTTATATGTATAGTATAATATGTTCGCGAGCATGTCGGCCACGCGAGCATGTCGGTCACGGTTACGCGAATCTACATTTTTACACCCTACCAAAAAGTGCTCAACGCGCCTAAAGGAGTTTTCGCTTCAAAAGAGATGATAGACACCAACCTGTTTTTCCTGGTCTGCATCTTCTCGGTCCGCCGCCGGAACGCGAGGTAGGGGTTGTTGGTCGACTGGCCGGGCCGGCTCTCCGTCTTCACCGACAGTATCAGCGGGTGTTGCTGTAACAACACCACAGCTCATTCTACCTGCTCTGACACATAACTAACAGCGCTATCTTCTGCCTAACTGTTGGGCTGTCTCCTTTATATATATATTGTTTTACACCACTACAAGTTAGCCCTTGACTGCAATCTCACCTGATGGTAAGTGATGATGCAGTCTAAGATGGTAGCGGGCTAACCTGTTAGGAGCATGACAGTTATATTAAACCCATACCCCAATTCGGTTTCTACACGGCATCGTACCGGAACGCTAAATCGCTTGGCGGCACGTCTTTGCCGGTAGGGTGGTAACTAGCCACGGCTGAAGCCACCCACCAGGCCAGACCAGGGAAAATTTAGAAATTATAAATTCCCAAATTGACCCTGCCGGGGATCAAACCCGGGACCTCCGCACGTTAAAACAGCAGCGCTCAACGCTGCGCCACGGAGGTCGTCAAATATATATCAGGACAGATCTATTCTCTCCTGATATTAAGGAGATAGTAGTCTCTCAAGAGTAGGATAGGAGGTTGTATAAATGCGAAAATGCATCTCTGTCCGTCTGCTAAGCTTTCACGGCCCATCATCTAGTACAGAATATTTTTCTGTATCTCTTTAAGACAAAAAAGTTTTATAAGCAGGATTTTAAGCACCTAACCCAATCTATGGCTCGCGTAAATCTATGACTTTAAAAAATGCGCAAACATTTGAGGTCTGCTCGGGAGATTCGGCAATTAATCGTACAAGAGCCAGGAAGCCATTTTTTTAAAATTCGAAGAATACCTTTTGAAATTTAATTATAGTACCACATACTTATCTGACCCGGTGACAACGTCGCTGCTATCACGTTTTGTATCCATATTTTATATTATAAATGCGAAAGTGTGTTTGTCTGTCTGTCTGGTACCCCTTCACGGCCCATCTATTTAATCGATTTTGATGAAATTTGGTACAGAGATAGATTGTATCCCGGGGAAGGACATAGGATTCTTATCCCGGAAAATTCTAGAGTTCTCGCGGGAATCAAAAAACTTAAATCCACGCGGACGAAGTCGCGGGCATCATCTAGTTGCTAATAAATATTTAAAATAAAATAAATACAAGAAATAAACAGAAGTAAAAATTAGTTCCAATTTTGGCCCCCGGGCCAGATAAGCTGGTGGGATACCAGTTAAGACAAAGTATATTGGACAAAGACTCAAAGATCACCATTTCACAATGCCTAGCCAATATACCCAAATTAATGATGTTGCCCCTACAAATTCCAGGTCACTGTAATTACACGCCTATCTAAAACTTCCAGCCAGAATGTCTTTTTCCTCCTTATATGCAGTCTTGGTACAGCTCTGATCACGTTAGATGGAAGTCGGGTTGTAGCATCACTTAAGGTGCTTTCGACTGTCATACTCATGACGGATCAGTACGCATCCAGCAGGGCGATTGGCTAAAACTGACAGCTACAGTGTAACGACCGCAATCATGATTGGTTAAAATTCTTCCACTATTGGCAAAAATCCATTGACGCAGCAAAAATACCATGAATTCACTGCCCTTGCCTTGCCCTTGACTGCAATCTCACCTGATGGTAAGTGACGATGCAGCTTAAGATGGTAGCGGGCTAGCCTGTTAGGGGCATGGCAGCTATATTAAACTCATACCCCTATTCGGTTTCTACACGGCATCGTATCGAAACTCTTAATCGCTTGGCGGCACGTCTTTGCCGGTAGGGTGGTAACTAGCCACGGCAGAAGCTTCCAAACCAGGCCAGACCAGGGAAAACTCAGATTTTATAAATCGAACCCGGGACCCCCGCACGTTAAGACATCGCTCAACACTGCGCCACGGAGGTCGTCAAACTCTATCGAGGATCGTCCATGCAACCTACCGCTCGCTTGTCGAAGACAGCCGCTAGCTTCCTTCGCGGGCCACCGCTCTTGACCGCAACCGTCCCCCCGTACTGTGGATTAGTGAGCACGCAGTCCTTTTGTACCCGAGAGCCCTGGTAATATAGCACTAATTATTTCCGCTTTTTTACACAGCAGCAGCGCTTCGGGTGCTGAAGAAACCCATAAATATCTTTCATGGGTATTTCATTGGGTGTGGTTCCAGAAATACAAAAGCGCTGCAATAGCTTAAATTATACACTTACAATGTTGACACGTTCACTCAGGTACCGATAAAGTCTACCAACGAAGAGAAGCGCCGCATAATTCGAATTTCCATATTACCTTTACCCACCTCCAAAAATAAAGAAAATAAGAAAATTATCACCAACCTATATCAATCGGCAGACTGATGACACCCTTTGATTGCTGTCTTGCGTCGGTTTATTTTTTTCAAGGGTTTTTAATCGTGGCACCTAAACATTAACAGTTCTTTTGCCTTCTTTTTAACCATCTCGTAGCACCTAGCAAATTTATCACCAGCCCTACAACTTTGGCTCCTTGTCTGCAATTTACCATATCCTAATATTAAGACTTGTCAATATTTTTTATCCCATTTTACCAGACCGTAATTCCATTGGATTTTTCTCTGCACTTTTTAATATCCTGGATTAATTAAGATCCAGAAAGGCACCGACTCACCGGATTAACCTGGAGCTTATGTAGTTTTCTGGATCTTGCCGTGCTCTCCTTAACCAGCCCTAAGACACAAAGAGGGATACAGGAGTGGTAGAGAGACTCACAGTGTTGAGGCGCTTGTTCAGCCAGTAGTCGTAGACGGCGATGACGAGGTCGTCGTGCCGCTCCAGCAGCAGCTTGGCCTCGTTCAGCGTCACCACCGTCTGACCCGAGCTCTTTTCCAGCTTGTCCATCATTTGCTCGAACTTTAGCTCTGCAAATAAGGATAGGGAAATATTTAATAGCTACGCCAACATTTCTAAGGACACTACAATATTTACCGCGCAGATTTTGTTTTTATTCATAGACTAGCGCTCGGCTGCAATTAGACTTGGTAGTAGTGATGCAACCTAAGGTGGCTCCGCGCTTGTCTCAAAGATGCCTATTTACTCTTGATTTGAAGATACCAATATTATAAGCGGAGAGAAAAACGGAAGCCGGAAGGGCCTTCCATATCCTAGCCGTTCGAATGCTGATTTCTGTGGAGATTGGCCGCCGTGGCCGAAATTCGGTTAGGAGGATTATTTTATTATTATTAAAATATTTAAGAGGGACGAGTGGCCTAGCTGTAACAACGCATATCAGTCGATTGCGATTGTTAAGCAACGTGAACCCAAGTCTATAACTGGATGGGTGACCGAATTTGGCCTTTTCGTTTCCTCCGTGCCTCGGAGAGCACGTTAAGACCGGTTATTATCACTAACATCTGATAATAATCGTTACAAAAACCAAAAAGTATTATACTCTAGTCTAGTCGTATGCGGAAGGACGTGGGAACCCACCGCATTATCATCCCAAGACAACTCCTACCATTATATGGCCCTCAGTAACGAGGAATACGACACTTAGAGAGAGAATATTCAAACCCCTTGTTTATTATTTATTTATTTAACTCTTTATTTGCACCACACATAAAAAAAATAACACATGAAATAAAATAAAGAAGAAGGATAGGTACAAAAGGCGGCCTTATCGCTAAACAGCGATTTCTTCCAGTCAACCTTAAGATTAGGAAAGCGCTGGGAAACCCGAATGCGGGTGGCTCAAAATTTCTACTAAATTAAATAATACAATATTGTATTTGATGCACTTGTTTGATGCCTGGGTAGAGTTGTAGCGTACAGTGTAAAAGGGCTCACCTGGTGGATGCCTCACCTGTAAGCTCTGGTCGCCGCTGCTGCTTCAGCCACCGCTCGTCCTCTGTGTCAATGTCGTACTCCGGCGTCTCTTGTTCCTCCCACAGCGCTGTAACAAGCAACGCACACTTTGTTATTTATAATTTATAGATATTTCTTAAGGTTCCTTACTTCAAGGAGAAAAAAAGGAACCTTCATAGGATTACTTCGTCATCCGTCCGTCTATGTTCGTCCGTTCGTCATCCGTACTTCACCCTTTTTCTCGGGAACGCGTGGAGGTACCACGTTGAAATTAATATCAAATACTTAGATCTAAATTCCCTTGGAACTGTTAAAAAAGTCAACGCAATCAAAAGAGGCCGTTTATGCCGGATATTTTGACACTCGCCAATAAATTAAAACCTGTACTTCTCGTTAACCTAGAATCATGAAATTTGGTAAGATGCAAGGTCTCATCATCATGCAGCACAAGTATAGGAAAAATCCGAAAATCTTTAATTAGGGTTCTGTAGTCGTAGGGTGTCGAATTGTTTGTCTAATTTTGAATTTGAATTTGGTATAGTTGAGGACCTGGAGAAAGACATTACAGGCTACTTTTAAACCAGAAAAATCAAAGAGTTCCCCCGGAATTTACGTTGACGAAGTCGGGGGCATCATCTAGTCAAAGCATAATATGTTATGATAAGGTATTTTTCCGAATAAACACTTAGGATTACTGAGTCATTGTCTCGTACACCTACATAATATAATCATTATCAGTCATCATGACTAATATACCTCTGCACCAACCTGTTATTTATAACATTATCGTTACGAACTGTTAAATTACCATTTAAGGTCTTTTTACTAGCATTTTTGCGAAATAGTTTTTACAAGATACTATATCCCGATATATACATATATATATATATATATCTCGGGATATACAACAACACACAACAGTGTGTAGGAACGGTGTGTGTCGTTTGTCTCGCTAAAACTTGAGAACGGCTAGAGCGATTTATATGGAATTATTTGTGTGTCTTTGAGTGGGTCTAGGGATGGTTTATATTCATAATTGGACCCGGTAGGGGAATCGGGTTTAAGGTTCAGGGCAGGAGAACGTCTGCCGGACCCACTAGTCCTGAATATATTTAAAAAAATGTGATTTTGCTGAAATAGAATGGAGATAGTTTATGCCCTGAATTAACCCAAAGGCTACATAAGCAGGCGTTACTTTGCGGAAGTCCATAATAAAGAAAGAACTAGAACTTTAATTCTCTATAATCCGCCACAGTAGGTAAATCTATGTGGTACAGTGTGTCTTGCACTTGTATAGCTTACGATATTCACCACACCACCAAAGTCTTCAAAATTATTCTCAACGTAGGTACGTTTCAACCCGACACCGGAGCATCTTCAGGAGATGTTGACTCTACAATGCACGATTGACATAATATTATTCCGGAAAATTAAAGGATTCCCGCAGTAATCAAAAACCTAACGTAGCCTAATCCGAGCGGAAGATGGCGCGGGCATCATCTATAGTGATAGAAGAAAAGGAAGAAAATAAAAAAAATTATTCAATAATTATCGGTGTTACAAACAAACATTTATCATACTGTCGTACCTAATAATATGTTTGTCTGTGACACCACCCAGAATGGGTACAGCTCAGCCTTTTGCCCTGTATCAAACTAATTGCATTTGCAAGTATAATGCAGGCCGCTGATTTTCAGTTGTAACCCGGATGACGTCACATCGGGATAAAATATAGACGACCTGTAGGGCTAGCATGCGCACCACTAGTAAAATTATGTATACCCGTTATCTCTATTTGTCTACCGAACACAGGGAGCGGGCGCGGGTCGGGTGCGCGGCGGGTTGTATTCCTCGTATTTATATGGAAGACATCACACAGCGCCACCCGCCACGCGCCCGACCCGCGCCCGCTCCCTGTGTGTTTGCCCTTTTACTGACGAGTATGTTTTTCTTGTTGATAAAGAGTTGCCGGTTTGATTGAGCTGTCATCATCCCTATTATGGTATAAGTTTAATATAACTCGCATACCCCTGTTAGGGGTTCGCAGCATCAGCACTCACCATCAGGCGAGATCGCACTCAAGGGCTAAGAGGTAATGAAAAAAAATATGACAAAAATTGCAAGGATTTGAATTCTGTACCCGTATCTCCCTCCAAATCCTAAACGAAACTTCGTTCCGATAACCTACCGATACAAAAATAAGCTCAACCCAACTCAATTTATATTCATTCAAAATAGGTACCTACAAAGAACACCTTCTGAACGTCGCGTTTACAAAGTATCTTACTATCTTTCTAATATTATAAATTCGAAAGTTTGGATGGATGTATGGAATAAATGACTTTGAACTTTGGATGTATGGATGTTTGTTACTCAATCACGCACCAACGGCTGAACGGATCTGGCTGAAATTTGGCACAGAGATAGATTATAGTCTGGAATAGCACATAGGCTACTTTTTATCCCGGAAAATTAAAGAGTTAAACCTCAAACCACACAGACGAAGTCGCGGGCATTCGCCGGTAAGACAATAATAATTAATTACGGTATCTTAAAACTAAAGCTACAAGGATTCCAATCGCGCCCTCGCGCGCCTAACGCGTAAATTGAGTTAAAGCTCATAATAATTATAAAAATTCCGCCGCGCGTCGCGTGTGCCCAAGCCCTTACTACAACGGGGCCAATGACAAAACACTTACAAAAGAGTCTCTCGAGACATGTCTTAGTTTATTAGTGGCGAAGCAATAAGCGATATTGCGAGAACGCTAGACCGGTCGGGCAACATTTCAACGAACTAAGAAAAAAATCCATTCTCCACACATGATTGTCCCATCGCTTAAACTTAAAGCAATAATAAATCAAAATGACAGTTTTATGTCACGTACCTTGACGTCCCTGAAATAAGGGTTATAACTCTAAAACACGAACGTCAACAATGTTAAAGTAATACGGCTTGAAGCGATGGTAACATGTCCCCTGGCATGGTATGGCACGAAGTCAGGACTAGCTGTTTTTCAACCAGTTGTATCGATACCTAAGCTGTGCGTTCCAACTGGGAAGAGAATTAATCCATATATAAAAGGAAAAGGTGACTATCTATCAACCACTACAGCCCATTAGCGTCCCACTGCTGGACACAGGCCTCCACTCTCATAGGAGAGGGGAAATTAGAGCTTACGGATTAGAGGGAATGACTGTTATTATGTTAGTGATGATAACCGCGACCGACGCGGCTTAAAACGTGCTCTCCGAGACACGGGGGTGAAACACCGCACCTAACTCCAGACTAGTACTGACAATTTCTAGTTAGAAACACTGAATACTTAATTGAGCCCAACCCGGGACTCGAACCCAGGACCTCGACGGCCGCAGTCGAACATGCTAACCACTAGACCAACGAGGCAGTTCGTAACGCACAACTCAAACCACTGGACGCATCGGGCTGAAATTTGGCATGCAGTTAGCTATTACGACGTAGGCATTCGCTATAAAAGGATTTTTGAAAATTCAACACCTAAGGGGGTAAAATAGGGCTTTGTATCACAATCGAACCGAACGTGAGCGAAGCCGAGGGCAAAAGCTAGTCTACTAATATTATAAAAACGAAAAATGTGTCTATCTGGTTGCTACGCTTTCACGGCCCATCTTTTTAACCGATTTCAAAATCAGCCCAACATAAAGGCGATGCACACGTTATTAAAACATCTGTACACACAATATACTGTTCAACACAATTCAATTGCTGCGAAGTAGTCGGTTAAAAATTAAATATAAAATATAAATATAAACTCAATTAAAAAATCACTGTAGTGAAAAATGTTTTATTTTTCAACAAACGAAAAAGCCTTGTTCTGATATCGTACAAGCCATGCAATTGTCCATGGATCGGGAGCCTAATTAAAAATAAAACTCACTGAGGAAATCCCGCCACCCCTGTTCTAGGGTTGACGACACAATCGAATAGACCAATTATTTTATTAACTCTAGTCCGTATCAAGAAAGAAGTCCCCGCGGAAATTTGTGGAACTAATTCATTTTACATACAAAATGTGCAACTACTTGCGCCGCTCTAGGTGACTATTTTCGTGACGTCACGCGAATCGTAACCTAAATATATAAAAGGAAAATGTGACTGACTGACTGACCGATCTATCAACGCATAGCTCAAACCACTGGACGAATCGGCCTGAAATTTGGCATACAGATAACTATTATGACGTTGGCATCCACTAAGAAAAGATTTTAGAATATTCAACCTCTAAGAGGGTAAAATAGGACTTTGCAATTTGTATGAAAATCGTACCTAATGTAAGCGAAACCGCGGGCAACAACTAGTAATGTATATTTTAATAAAAGTTCCATGCATATCGTCTAGGTTAGCCTTCTTCCAGTTTACACTCCACTATCATCAATTACCACACGTTGAACACGCAGTCGAAACTCGAGGGCATCGAATAAAAACCATACTAGACGCAAAAAAACATATAATAAGATATTCATGTGACAACCCTCAGCCATGGTAAGCTTTTAATAATAAATTTCAACTAAGGGTGGCGATGCGAAACAATTTAATTTCAACTCACGTAAATTGATATAAAGTCTACAATCGTTTGAAATGAAATGTTTTCATAGGTGGAAAATACACACCATTTTAGCTGCTACCTGAATTTTTAGTCACAAAGTGGTAAGAATAAAAATACTCACTTTGTCGGATTTTGTTAAAGTTTAACATAATATATTCTTTCACAAAATAACACCGTATTTCAACATAATGCCAAGTTTTTAATTTATTGCCTTATTGAAAAAAATATCACGCTCATAAAAACTTAACTGATTAAATTTTGATGTAATTTAATTTAGAGTGTATTTGTATTTTGTGTATTGTTACTATTCACGAATCAACCGCTGAACCGATTTTGATGGAAATTAGCACAGACCTAGCTTGAATCGTGGAGACGGACATAATCTACTTTTAATCCCAAAAAAGTCACACTCACTGCCTGTCTGCTATGCTTTAACGGGTCCACCTTTTCAACCGATTTTGATGTTTGGTACAAAGTTAGGATGTATCTTCGGAAAGGACATAGGCCACTTTTTATCCCGAAAAATTTACGAGTTCCCGTTGGGATCAAAAAACATTAATCAATGCGGACAAAGGGCATAATCTAGTTATAGTGTAAATTCTAAATACAGGCGGACGAAGTCGCGAACAAAAGTATTTTGGTGACAACCCTTATTAATATGGTTGGCGTAATATCAATTTGAAATGAAAGAGGGTGGAATCAAAGCGACAATACAATTCCAACTCAAGCACGTTACAACAAAGTTTAGTTTCGTCTAATCGGATTTAATATGAGGAAAATATTGTGTTTAGCCGGTGTCGTGTGTATTTTTAGTGACACAAGTGTTTCTACAACTAGCTGACACCCCCCGGGTTCGTTTGGGTTTTATAATTCTAACAAGTGAAGATTAAGGATATATTATGTATATGTAAACTAAATTATTTCTAACTGATTATTAGATCCATACTAATATTATAAAATGCGAAAGTGTGTCTGTCTGTGCTACGCTTTCACGGCCCATCTGTTCAACCGATTTTGATGAAATTTTGTACAGGGGTAGATGGTATCCCGGGGAAGAACATAGGCTACTTTTTATCCCGGAAAATTAAAGAGTTCCCGCGGGAATCAAAAATCTTAATCCACGCGGACGAAGTCGCGGGAATAATCTAGTAGACTATATAGAGGGTCTTCCAAAAGACCCAAAATTCGCATCCTAGGTTAGTTTTAAGTTTGATAACCATTTTAAACTACTTATAGATTAAAGAAAAATAGCGCGTTTTTAAGTTTGTTATGAGTTGCTGATTTAATTGAGTTTTCATCATCCCTATTAAAAAACACGACTGCTCTGCCATATTTTTTTCTTCAAAATATTTATAGCCAGTTTCACTCGGGATGATGTAAGTATTCTAACGATACTATAACCCTACATCCAAATCTGCTCAGGCATTTAGATGTTATGGTCGAATAAAGAATCTCATATACATAGATATATATGTCAACGTAAGATTGTAAAATCCGTTAGATTATAATCTAACGGTTTCTATCCCGCAAGATTATAAACTGTCGAAAGATTGTGAACCGATCAATGTTCTGAGTATTAATTTATGAAATATTTATTGTTTTTACGTTTTCTTGTCTCTTTCTTGTACAGTTCGCGCGCGAGTTGAATGCAGAGTAAATGTAAGTGTCACCATACATTTACTCTGCATTCAACTCGCGCGCGACCTATAGGTTAGGTTAGGGTTTGACATGAATATACAGGTAGTGCCCGGCCGCAGGCTTAGGTTCTATCGGGTTAATATACCTAATATATTACAATTTACCGAAAAATAACACGTTAAATTGTAAGCAGTACGTTACGGTTCACAATCTGTCGACAGTTTATAATCTATCGAGATAAAAAACGTTATATTATAATCTAACGGTTTTTACAATCTTACGGTGACATATATATGTGAACCCTGAATACATTACACTCTTTATTTTGGAAGTCGTGTAAATATCCTCTTTCTGTAAGCTTCTGCCCTCTACGACATGGAGAATACCTTCGAAAAATTCCCTGGCGCAGTGGTAAGCGCTGCTATATTATAAGCGGGAGGTCCCGGGTTCTATCCCCGGCAGGATCAATTTAGGAATTTATAATTACTTAATTTCTTGGCTTCGGATGGCTAGTTACCATCCTACCGGCAAAGTCATGCCGCCGAGCGATTTCGCGTTCTGGCACGATGCCGTGTAGAAACAGATTAGGGGTATGGGTTTAATATAACTGCGATGCCCCAAACAGATTAGCCTGCTATCATCTTAGACCGCATTGTAACTCTTGACTTATCCTATTTACACACGTTCAAATCATACTATTAATAATATTAATACCGCATGGAGTTGTGTCGACCTGTTTGTCCTTTTGTCTGTCTGCTACGCTATCACGGTCCATCCTTTAACAGATTTTCATTAAATTTGGTACAGAGATAGGTTAAGCCCTGGGTAAGGAGTTAAGGACATATGCTTTTCATCACGGAAAATTAGAGTTCCGCCAGGATTTTTAAACCTAAATCCATGCGAAGTCTCGGGCATCATCTAGTTTATAAGGTATGGTTAGGTAATGTATGTGAAACCACAGCATAATGTGATCTCTTACGAGTATATCAAGAACTGGCAGCTTGCCTACTCTAACATTAGAGAATTTGAGTTTAGCGGAAACCGATACCATCTACTTAAACTAATTGACCGAGCGAAGCGAAGGTCTCTGAGTCTACTTGGGTGAATTGGCACTTGTCCGTCCGTCCGTCCGTCCGTCCGTCTGTCAGAGCATTATAACTTCTGAATTACTGAACGCAATTACTTCAGCTTTAAATATAATATGTAAACCAATGGCCTCCCGCCGAATATGGCTTAAAAAATAATAAAAATCTTTATTTCAGGGGGGCTCTCATAGAAGCGAATGTGAAGTAAAATATTTTTTATAAAGTTACATAGGGTTGCGGTATATCATTTTAAAGATAATTAGGAATAGAGTCCAAAAATATTTTTTTTTTTATTTTTCCCCCAAAATTGACGAAATGGGGGGCTTTCAAAGTGGAGATTTTCTCAAGTCCAAAGTTGACCTCAGAACTCTAAACTTTCTGAAAGACTGAGCCTGAAACTTGATCAATTATTTGAATTATATCCTGTACTTGAACAACAAATACTAAAATTAGATAAATATTATAAGGAAACGAAAGTATTTAATTTTTAATGAGCTATTTTGATCTCGTGTATTGAAAGCGCCTTAAGAATGTTATATGTGTGTCATCGTCACTCCTTATAAATATCCCGGGTTTAATTTCCGGCTCAATTAGTTAATTCTAAATAAACTTCGACGCTTCCGACGAAATTCAGATAATTATTATTAGATTGTACCAAAAACAAGGTCCCATAGGAAACCGCCCTAATCGCCAATAAGAGGGAATCCTTACGACTTACCATGACTACTACTTGTTAACAATGTAAAATATACCTAAAACCCACTTCGATAGAGCCTATATTCTAATAAGTAATTTTATCATAATGATAAGTATTCTACAAGAGGATTTCAATCAAAAATATACCCTAAATACATCGCATTAAAGCCTGTGTCCTTGCAATAAAGGCATCTTATTCATAGAAAATAGAATAGGGATCCAATCTACTATATTCAATCTTATTGCATAAATATACGGTTTATTTCAGAATGGACCGAGTTCCAGCTGTTACAATCAGAATCAGCTGTGTATTGCCACGGTAATATTATGGTATTGCGGCTGGTATAATGAGTTGACTCATACGCATTCTGTATCAATGGAAAACACAAATAAAATTGCATCTTAACGGAAAAGATTAAGAGTCGATATTCGTAAAATTGTTTAAATAAAAGAGTGGCATTCGAATTTATTATACCAGGGTTGTCGGTCATAATGAGACTTTTTTTAAGAGTCATTTGCGGGCTTGTCTTCAAAAAGTTGGCATCATTATTTATTTAATTTATGACGGTGTTATTTGACCTTTCCCTGCTACTACTTGCAACTTGCAAGTACCTACCTGATTTCAGGGGCCATACTGCCAACGTCTAAAGCCATATTTGTTGTTGACTTTCGTGATAAAGAAGTAATCCTTATTTTAGGAACGTCAAGGTACGTGACATCAAACTGTCATTTTAAGTAATATTGCTTAAGTATTGCTTTAAGCGCTAGCAGTATGGCACCAGGGCTGGCAGGGCTGAGAGAAAACCCGTGCTCAGTAATGGGGCGACATCGATGGTTTGAGATGATGATGGTGATGATGATTCAATTAATTTGGTAAGAAAGTATAGTACTTTTTTACCATGAGCACCATAATTTGTCACATTATAAAGCTTTAGTCCGCGACTACGTCCAGGTGGTTTAAGGTTTTTAAAGATCCTATTTCTCAAATCAAATAATAGCTACAATGTAGGGGCTCAATTATTTTAATATTAGTCTATACTAATATTATAAAGAGGTAAAGTTTGTAGGTAGTCTCTGGATCTACTGAGCCGATTTTGAAAATACTGGTACCAATAGAAAGCCACCCCTGGCATACAGGTCACGAACTTAAGCCGCTTGCCAGCTACTTGGTATAGATCGTCCACCTATTAGGGGGTCGTGCCACGCTGCGCTTTTCGTCGCGAAGCCGCCATTCAAGCAAATTGAGCCCGTTGCACACACTTTGGGCACATTGAGAACGCCTTTCGGTTCAACGAACTAAACGTTCTCGTCTACAACCATATTATGTTGGACAAAGCAACGCGATGCACCATTACGATATAGTTCAATAAATCAACCACTGCACAGGTTCAAGGTTCATTTATTCTGTACTAGCTGATGTCCGCGACTTCGTCCGAGTGGACGTTGAGGTTTGAGGTTTTTTGGTTCCCCCGGAATCACTTCAATTTTCCGGGATAAAAATATAGCCTTTGTGTTATTCCAGACTACAAATTACAATCTATCTCTGTGCCAAATTTCATCCGTTCAGCCGTACTGGCGTGAAAGAGTAACAAACATCCATACATCCACACATACAAACCTTCGCGTTTATAATATTAGTAAGGATGTACGGCATATTGTGTACTGTTGGCATTTATAAAAGTAGAAACAAGTTGTTTAGCTTGTATGCCGAAAAGCAATATAATTACACCCCCACATTTGTTAAATACGTCAGAAATTATTCAAAATTATTTAGAAATGTCTGCATACAAGCAAAGTCACTTCATATAAAACAAAAAATTATAAATTCAGATGACAAAATTAAAGCAGTTTGGGAAATAATCGCCGATGAAATTGGGAAACATAAAGTGGACGACAATAAACTGGAGCTAAAAATTAACAACCGTATTATTGACTGCAAAACAGAAATCGCAAACACATTTGAGAATTTTTTTCGAAATATTCCAGTCACCACTACTAGTTTCCTTAACTCCTCGCCAACAGAAGCCCATAAACTTCTCAAGGATAGTGTCACCGAGTGCAGTGTGCTGTTTAAGTTTAGACATGTGACTCCATATGATATTATTAAAGTATTTAAATCTTTGCAACTTAAAAAAACCGGAGACCTATGGGGTATATCCGTAAAAATAATCGGCAATATTATTGATGTTATTGCACCATATCTTGCTCTAGTTTTTAATGAGTCTGTAAATTCAGGATCCTTTCCAAACCTTATGAAATGTGGTAAATTGATTCCACTTTTCAAATCGGGTAGCAAAAGCGATCCAAATAATTACAGACCAATTTCAATTTTACCAACACTCAGCAAGATATTTGAAAAAATTATGCTCAACCAACTGCTTCAGCACTTTAATTCAAATAAACTTCTTCACTCCGAGCAGTATGGTTTTACTAAAGGTCGATCGACAATTGATGCGGGCGCCGTGCTGTTAAAACATATATTCGACGCGTGGGAGAAATCACAGAATGCTATTGGTATTTTCTGTGATTTGTCTAAGGCATTTGATTGCGTTGAGCACGAGACGCTTTTAGTTAAGTTGAGCTACTATGGAGTCAAAGACACTGCGCTTGGCCTCATTGCATCCTACCTCAGTAATCGCATTCAAACAGTATGTGTCAACGATGTGAAGTCATCCGGATCAGCCTCACAAATGGGTGTCCCTCAAGGCTCCATTTTGGGTCCCTTCATGTTCCTAGTGTACATCAATGATTTGCCATATTTTGTCCGTAACACTTGCGATATTGTACTATTTGCTGATGATACGTCCTTGATTTTTAAAGTCGATAGACATAAGGACAACTTTGACGACGTAAATACTGCAATTTCTCAAGTCACGAACTGGTTTACGGTTAACAATCTACTTTTAAACACAAAAAAAACTAAATGTGTCGAGTTCGCATTGCCGAATGCCAGATCCACAAGTGATATAAAACTAATGGTAAATAATGACATGTTGAAAATAGAAGATACTACTGTGTTCCTGGGGGTGACCTTGGACGCAAAGCTTCAATGGGGCACCCATATATCAACACTTGCTGGCAAGCTTAGTTCTGCTGCTTACGCTGTCAGAAAGATTCGACAGTTAACTGACATCGAAACTGCCAGGATCGTATATTTTGCTTATTTCCATAGCATTATGTCTTACGGAATCTTACTGTGGGGTAAAGCGGCAGATATTCAAAAAATTTTTGTACTACAAAAAAGGGCTATACGAGCAATTTATAATTTAAAACCGCGTGATTCACTTAGAGAGAAATTTAAAGAAATTGGTATTCTAACAGTAGCCTCGCAATATATTTACAGTAATATAATTTTTGTAAAACAGCACATCCATAATTATAAAAAAAAATGCGATCTGCACGATAGGCCAACTAGAGGCCGTAATAAGCTCGTGACTCCATCGCTCCGCCTCAAAAAAGTCAGAAGGTCATTCGTGGGAATGGGCATTATTTTCTATAACAAAGTTCCACAACCTATTTTGGACTTGCCAATAAATAAATTTAAGAAATCCATTAAAAGTATGCTCCTGAAAAAAGCTTATTATACTGTTGAAGATTATGTAAATGATAGAGGAGCATGGATTTGATCGCTCCAGCAATGCTGGGGACAGCGGTTACTTATTATAAATTAGTGTTTGAATATTAGTATTCAATTCGATGCTTTGATACGGGTAGACTGAGTATGTCACGCTCTCTTTAAACATTTCTGTGGTGGTGTCGTGTGGTGCGGGTTGTTACGTTCCCTCAAATATGGTCGAGCGAAGCAATGGCTGGATCATGCGTCATGCTCGTGAACGGGTGCCACCGGCGGGAATGGGGCTACTTTCTGTCTGCCCGTCTTTGACATGAATTGAATAAACAAATTTAAGAAATCCATTAAAAGTATGCTCCTGAAAAAAGCTTATTATACTGTTGAAGATTATGTAAATGATAGAGGAGCATGGATTTGATCGCTCCAACAATGCTGGGGACAGCGGTTACTTATGTACACATTGATATAGTAATTGTAAATGAATTATTTAAAAAGAGCAACCACCGAGTTTCTTGCTGGTTCTTCTCGGTAGGAATGGCATTCCGAACCAGTGGTAGATTCACTTGACGATTCAAAAGTACTTGTAAAAGTTTATTTGAATAAAAAAAAAATATTTGATTTGATTTGATTTGACTTACAGAACAATTTTCTATACTTAGTACTTAATATTTCGGAAGTTGTTGAACGGCACGAAGCATGCAATTATTTTTACCACTCATGACGTAAAATTGATGCGTAACCATTCGCGACAACCCTACACAATGTAATTAAAATAATGATAACAACTAAATATCCACTTTAACAATAGAGAAATAAAGTTTAAATTCCTCCAACAAATATTCCGCTATACGGTTGAAAAGATACTGCTATGCTGTTATGTACCTTATTACCGACGATATAAGGGATGTTTAGGTGTTATTTAAGAAACAACGGGACATTGCGATTTCTTATCGTTAACGGTCTCCGGAAATGCAGGAGTCAGGTTCTTTTTTGCAGACGCTTTTATCTTTCAGTTTCGGAGATAATAAGAGGTACGTACTTACTTACAATAATGTATTTTTGTAGTACTTGAAGTGCTTCGAGATTTGGTAACGAAGCGGAATAAGGTGTTCTGTTCCTTTACTTCCATAGCACGATGGGACGGAAAATCCGACACGACCGGAGAGAGATCAGGCACAGGACCGACGGCTTTACGTGCTCTCCGAGGCACGGGGGTGAAACACCGCCAACTTCCTTACTGGTCTAGTACTGAGAATTTCATTTCAGAAAAACCCAATACTTGTTATGGCTCGACCCGGGACTCGAACCCGGGACCTCGTCGGCCGCAGTCGACCATGCTAACCACTAGACCAAGGATTCCCAAAGTGGTCGATATTGGTTTTCCAGGGGTCGACATAAACGAAAACTGATTTTGGGGGTCGACGAGGTCCCCTATTTTAAGTTTTTTTCCAATAAATAATTACTTACTTTTAAGTATTTTACGTAATTTTACATAAATAATTATTAATTACACTTGATATGTACTGAATTTTATGTCTATTTATTTTGTTAAATTTTGATGACAAAATGATGTCAATTTTACTCACTTAACCAACCGCAAAGTTTTAAAAGTGGTAAGTATTTTGTATCAATAGGAAAAAAGCTAGAGATAGGATTTTTAAAGTAATTTGGCTATGGGGGTCTAAGGTATCAGTTCATTTTGGAAAAGGAGTCTCTTGCCCAACATAGTTTGGGAATCACTGCACTAGATCAACGAGGCTGTCAAACAAGTCGAGTTCTCCCTACAAAGTACGCGAGTGACGTAATCGAAACAGGTAAGTATTTATTCGACATTGATTTTACCAACACTGACGTAAACGACAAACATTGTTCAAGATACTGTTTATTATTTACGTGTGACCCTAAACGCGGAGGTCGTTCGTTACCTACGAATAGATTGTATTGATGATTGAAACAGTACTTTTTTTTTTATCCACTACAAGCTTCGATGCGTAATTTCAATTTCAATTTCAATTTCAAATATTTTTTATTCAAATAAACTTTTACAAGTACTTTTGAATCGTCAAGTGAATCTACCACTGGTTCGGAATGCCATTCCTACCGAGAAGAACCAGCAAGAAACTCGGTGGTTGCTCTTTTTAAATAATTCATTTACAATTACTATATCAATGTGTACATAAGTAACCGCTGTCCCTAGCATTGCTGGAGCGATCAAATCCATGCTCCTCTATCATTTACATAATCTTCAACAGTATAATAAGCTTTTTTCAGGAGCATACTTTTAATGGATTTCTTAAATTTGTTTATTCAATTCATGTCAAAGACGGGCAGACAGAAAGTAGCCCCATTCCCGCCGGTGGCACCCGTTCACGAGCATGACGCATGATCCAGCCATTGCTTCGCTCGACCATATTTGAGGGAACGTAACAAAACGGAACGTAAACTTAGTTTATTTTTATCCACTACATGTGAGCCCTTGACTGCGATCTCACCTGATGGTAAGTTATATTAAACCCATACCCCTTCGGTTTCTACACGGCATCATACTATTTATATTAATAATTACAGCTCAGTTATATTAATAATTAAAACCATACCGGGTTTAATTATGAATATAACTGCTGTGCCCCTAACAGGTTAATCCCCTACCATCTTAGACTGCACCATCACTTACCATCAGGTGAGATCGCAGTCAAGGGCTCACATGTAGTGGATAAAAATAAACTAAGTTTACGCATCGAATGTCTAATGCCTGGAGTAGACACAGTACAGTCGGATCGCGTCGAATCGAATGGGAGATTTTTTATTTATATGGAACTAGCTAGCTGATGCCCGCGACTTCGTCCGCGTGGTTTTAGTTTTTTGATTTCCGCGGGAACTCCTTAATTTTCCGGGATAAAAAGTAGCCTATGTCACTCTCCCGGTCCTCAACTATACCCATGCCAAAAATCACGTTACGAAAATTAAGGGAAAATGTTTTTTCTTTTGTTTTATTTTTTCGTAAATTTTCCAATGTTTTTTTAATAGTTTCTGCTATTCGGGACGGAGACAAATACAAAAAAAAACAAAAACCACGAAAATCGGTCTAGGTGTTCCAGAGTTTTATGTGTACGAACAAACCCGGCTTTGTTTTATATATTATAAGATTGTCGAGAGCTTGCCAATTCCAAACAAATCGTAGCTAACGTAGTCGCGATCGAATGGGAAGAAAATCTCCCACTTGGCACTACGTAGGTAATACGTATGCGTAGAGACTCGAGTCGGCGTACTTCGGCAAGCCGCTAATTAATCGAAGCAGTTTCATAGTATAATGGGGCGTCAATTAATCCTGGGCAGTCCTGGTGATACGCGGTGAGGTTTTAGACTAACTCCCCCTTACCTATATTATCTTTAAATACAGTCCCCACGTTATGTGTTCCTCTTTCACACAATCCATCTATCTTTCCTTTGGTCTGCCTCTACTCTTTTTTCCTTCCACATGCATATCTATCATTCTTCTCGTAATATGCCTTTCTACCCTCCGCATTACATGCCCATACCATGCTAGCCTATTGCTCCTCATCTTCTCTATCACTGGCGCGGCGCTACTTTCAAAGTTCCCCTTATAATAAATTTTCATTCCTAATCTTATCCATTCTAGTCACACCACACATCCATCTCAACATTCGCATTTCGGTCGTATGTACTTTTCTTTCACCGCCCAACATTCTGAACCATGCAATGCGACAGGTCTAACGACTGTCTTATAGATTTTCCCTTCAAATACAGATATAATGTACTTTAATTCTGGGAAATTATTAATTAAGTTCTGTGATATAATAATAATTATTACTAAACAACATAAAACAAACAATTACAAAGGACATATAATAGAAGTACTTGAAACAAAAGGTGACCTTATCGCTAAAGTGATCTCTGCCAGGCAACCTAAACTAATGAACCAATTATTACTGTGAGACGGGAAATTGCTCTAATATAAATGTCCAGACAAAGATTGTCGCCGGAAAGTGCGCGTTCTACGGAAAGATAGATACACGTAATATATCTCATTGTGATATTTCATGATTTTTCCGAACCACCTCCCCCCTTTCGAGCCTCACGTGGTTAGCCACGCTAGCCTTAATTTCAGGCTTTAAAGCCTTATTTTTTATTTTAAAGCGAAAGTGTCCCTTCTTTTTTTAAATATATAGGTTAGCGCTTGGCTGCAATCAGACTTGCTTGTAAGTGGTGATGCAGCCTAAGTTGGAGCGCGCTTGCCTAGAAGATACCAGATTCACTCTTGATTTGAAGGTACCTATATTAAAAGAGGAGGGGAAAACGGAAGCCGGAAGGGCATTCCTAAAGGGTTTGAATTAAAAACAAGGAAGCATCCCTGTCTGTCATCTTTTCAACCGATTTTGATGAAATTTGGTATGGAGAAGATCCCGAGGAAGGACATAGTTCTCCTGGGAATTAAAAAATCTGAATTCAAGCGGACAAAGTCGTGGGCATCATCTAGTATATAATATACTAGCTGACGCCCGCGACTTCGTACGCGTGGATCGAGGTTTTGTGGTTCCCGCGGGAACTCTTTAATTTTCCGGGATAAAAAGTAGCCTATGTGTTATTCCAGACTATAATCTATCTCTGTGCCAAATTTCATACAGATCCGTTCAGCCGTTGGGGCGTGATTGAGTAACAAACATCCATCCATACATCCATACATCCATACCGACATCCATACATCCAAACTTTCGCATTTATAATATTAGTAAGAAGTAAGATAAGATTACTTGTACTACAACATAAAAGCAAATAATCCGGCTAAATGAAAACAGATCGCACTCACGCTGCATGTGTATATGCTGTTTGGGCATCTTGTAATCGGGCGGGTAGCACCGCTCGTAGAACTCCACGTCGGACACCTGGCATACTTCCGGCGTTGGAATGATGAGCCCCGTGCCTGATATAGCCCTCTGGAGGTGGTGTTCCTGTCACCAAAGAGAACAGATATGTCAACAAAACGGACAAAAAAAATATCAAAAATAAACCTTAAAACTGAGGCATTAAAGTTTAATTAGGAATGTACTATATATATTGAACACCTTTTGTCTTCGTAATAACGCGAGGTGTCGGTCACGGTTACACAGCAATTATTAATATAAACCTTAAAACTAAAGCATTAAAGTGTAATTACGAATGTACCTACTATATTTATAATTAAGATCTTTTGTCTTAAGAAGAACGGTGTCGGTCTCGCGTGTTCCACATTTTTACCCCTTACCAAAAAGTGTTCAACGCGCCTAAAGAAGTTTTCACTTCAATTTTTTTTGTAATTAATTAAAATAATATAAACCTTAAAACTAAGGCCTTAAAGTTTAATTACGAGTGTAGTATATTTATGACCTTTTGTCTTTGTAACAACGCGGTGACGGTGTCGGTGTCAGTGACGCGAATCCACAAATTTACCCCCTACCAAAAAGTGCTGAACGCGGCTAAAGAAATTTTAACTTCAATTGGCCGATTGACTTTTTTTATAAATTATGGAGCCATTTCCGAGAAAATAGTACATTATCTGCCCAGGCTGAAAATAAAGCAATTCACGGCTGAGTAATATTGGAAGGACGAGGCGAAGCCGAGGACTTCCTAAGTAATTTTTAAGTAAACGAGTCTGTGAATTGCTATTTCGGCCTAGGCTTGTGTATAGAATGGTAAGAGGTCAATAAAATGCTTTGTGTAATTAACTGAACTGGGAATATATTTTCAAAATTCTAAGTGAATGACCTAGTTACAACGGGTGAATAGACATTACAACTTTTTTTTTTTTTTTTTTTTCTCCCTTTTAATCTGCAATCAGTCGGGGGACTATAAGCAGATGCGATGTTTTAGAATTGACATTTGCGAACGAGGGAGCCAGCGCTCGAACGTTCGTCACATATCGAGCACATCAGCTCGTTTTAACCTTTTCACTCTTGAGGCGACCAGTAGTGAGTTGGCAAGTGGGTTTGGGTGATTGACGAGCCGAACTTTGTGTTTTTTCGAGTACTTATTAATTTCATCACAAATAGTTGGCATATTTAGATACTGGTGCGTTTCTTCGTTGCGAGTAAACCAGGGCGCATTAGTTATTATCCTCAGTATATTATTTTGGACTCTCTGAATCCGCATTATGTTCGACTTACAAGTTGTACCCCACAATTGTATTCCATAGAGCCAAATGGGTTTCAGTACTGTGCAGTAAACAAGCACTTTGTTATTAAGGGTCAACGTCGATTGCCGGCCAAGTAACCAAAGCAAGTTTCTGAATCGAGCGTTTAGTTCATTTCTTTTATGGTCTATGTGATATTTCCAGGTCAGACGCCGATCCAGATAAAATCCTAGGTACTTAACGCAAGATGTGGTTGGCAAATCTTCACTACCCAGTTTGACGGGAGGGCAATCGCCTCGTTTTAATGTAAAAGTGATGTGTTGCGATCAAATCGCAACATTACAACTTGATACAATAAATGTTCCTGTTTGACGTGTGAAACGAATGCATAGAATCTGCGTCATTGCTTGCATAAACACAAAGGCGTAGACATGCCCCCGGGCGTTGAAAGCTCTGCTTTCAACCACTTAAACAGTTCTTAATCTTCACTTATCGGGAGTGGACAAATTCGTGCAAATGATCTTTTCACAATGCCGTTGGCCGTTTTGATTTCGGCTACTCGAGCCACATTATCTGGGCCGGGAAAAAGTGCAACAATCCGACCCATTCTCCACTTTAACGGTGGCAGATTATCCTCCTTCAGAAGTACCAAAGAATTCAGCTCCAATGCTTTGGATTGAGTCTGCCACTTAGTGCGTTTCTGAAGCTCCGAAACATACTCCTTGCTCCAACGTGCCCAAAAATGCTGCCGGAGTTGTTCAATCCGCTGATATCTGGAAAGATTTTCCGATTTCCGTTCTTGGTAATTTTCAGTTGGAATGGCGGTGAGCGGACGTCCAATTAAAAAATGGCCGGGGGTCAATGGGGTCAAATCGTCTGGATGCGAAGATAAGGGAGTGAGTGGACGAGAATTTAAAATTGCCTCGATTTGCGTCAAAGTCGTATACAATTCTTCGTACGTTAAGTGACAGTTGCCTAGCACTCTTAACAAATGAAATTTCGTACTTCGGACACCAGCCTCCCAAATTCCACCGAAATGGGCCGAATATGCCGGAATGAAGTGAAAATTTATACCTTCATTTGACAGATCACTAGACAGCGAGTCAGAATTTTGTTTTATGAAGTTGGCTAGCTCATTATACGCTCCAACAAATGACGTTCCATTGTCCGAGTACAGATGACGGGGTTTGCCGCGACGTGCCACGAATCTGCGTAGTGTTTGAATGTAGCTATTGCTCGTCAAATCACCTACCAACTCCAAATGTATAGCTTTTGTAGTAAAGCATATGAAAATGGCTATGTACACTTTTACAATACGGCAGCCACGTCCTTGACGACTAGCGGAGAAAATAGGGCCCGCATAGTCAACTCCGACGGATTCAAATGGGTAACCACCAGGAATGAGACGCTGCCGCGGTAAATCACCCATAATAGGAGCTACAACCCTTCCTTTCATTCGTGTGCACTTAGTGCAATGACGATACGTAGCCCTAGCTAAATTACGGCCACCGATTGGCCAGTAAACTTCTCTTATTGATGCTAATAATAACTGTGGCCCAGCATGCATCAATTTCGTATGTTCAAATTTAAATATCAGTTGAGTAACTCGATGTGTGGACTGTAATAATAACGGATGTTTTTTATCATAAGAAAACTCTGAGTTGTTGAGCCGACCACCAACCCGCATTAATTTGTTCTCATCAAGGAACACGTTGAATTTTAACAAGGCACTCTTCGCAGGCAAGGGTTTCTTTTGTACTAAAATATTATACTCGGTAAATGATTCCTTTTGTGCTGTGCGAATGATGACATTTAGTGACTCATTTAATTCGGTTTCTGAGAGAAAATTGGTTGTGACACGTCGTCCCTTACATCCTTCAATAAAACGTAACAGGTATGCTACTGCACGCCTAAGCCTATTAAAATTTGAAAAACGATCAAACTTAATAAAATCTGAAGGATTTTCAGTTTGAACTAAAACCGATAATTCAGCTCGCGGTTCAGGTACTACTGCGGAAGGCCAATTACTGTTACGTTCCTTTAAAAAACTTGGCCCTGACCACCACATATCGAGAGACTGAATCGCGTCAACGCTAACTCCGCGTGACACATAATCAGCTGGGTTTAGCTCAGTCGGAACGTGTCGCCAAACGCAATCACCGGTTTTTTCCAAAATGTCACCGACACGATTGCGAACGAATGTTTGTAACTTACTAGGCAACATCTTAAGCCAACCTAAAACAATAGTGGAGTCTGTCCAAAAAACAGTACACGCTGCATTAACTCTTAACGAGCTGTTAGCTTTTTCATACAGCTTAGCTGCAACCTGAGCTCCGCATAGCTCAAGCCGAGGGATAGTTGTGGCCTTAATGGGTGCCACCCTACTCTTAGCTAGTAATAACCGCACTAAGATATTGCCACTGCTATCAATACTACGAACGTAAAGGCACGCGCCGTACGCTTTCTCCGAGGCGTCGGAAAAAACATGAAATTCCAAACGCACGAATTTATCTATTAACACGCGGCGAGGTACACGTAGACTGTTCAAAACATGCAGGTTTTTAATTACGTCCTCCCAGGCTTCTTGGATCTCCGGCGTCAGGGGTTCATCCCACGACAAGTTTTTTAACCACAAGCTTTGCAGTATCATTTTAAATTTAATAACGACCGGGGATACAAGACCTAGTGGATCAAATATCTGGGAAATCACAGAAAGTATGTCACGTTTCGAATTTCCCTTAATTTTAATCGAAGTACCGATCGGAAAATACAGCTCATCAGATTCAGGTCGCCATCCTAAACCTAAAGTTTTACTCGGCTCGTTACCGCCTATATTTAAATCGTGCGTGGACTTGGTGGACTCCGACACTAACTGAGGCTCGTTAGACTTCCACTTCCGCAGTGGCAAGCGAGCAGAGGCGAGAGTAGCCGTTACCTTCCTTCGAATGTCCTGCACTACGCTCAAATCATCCCCACCACTCAACAGATCGTCGACGTAAAAATCATGAAGGATGATTTCAGCGATCTGCTTGTCCTTACACTCAAGTCCTAACTGCTTAAGGCATCTGGTAGCAAGGAAAGGAGCACTTGCGGTACCATAGGTAACTGTATTTAATTCAAATGCTTTAAGCGTTTGGGATGAGTCGTCACGCCATATTATACGCTGTAAATACCTATCATCAGGATGCACTGATACCTGCCGGTACATTTTTTCTACGTCGGCTAAAATTACAAACTTGTGTTGCCTAAATCGTAGAAGAATAGACAATAGATCGTCCTGTACTGTTGGACCTACCATCTGAATACTATTCAGGCTTATATTAGTGCTCGTGGTAGAAGAGCTAGCATTGAATACCGCCCTCAACTTGGTAGTTGCGTGGTCCTCACGTAACACGCCATGATGCGGGATAAAATGTGCATTATTATCCGACTTAAGGTCACATTCCGTCATGTGACCTAATGACTGATATTCCGACATAAACTCGCTATACATTTTATACAGTTTCGGTTGTTTCAAAAGCCTGCGTTCTAACGATAAAAAACACTGCTTAGCTCGATTAAAAGAATCACCTAAAACGCTAGGATCTTCCTTAAGTGGGATTCTTACACAGAAACGACCGTCTGCTAAACGAGTAGTATTTTTTACAAAATGTTCTTCACATAACTTCTGTTCCGATGAATAACTAGAAGAAGGAGAATTATTTACTTCTTCTAAATTCCAAAACCGTGCGAGTTGACTCTGTATATCTTGATTTAATATATCAGAAGTCGAATTAACATTAATATAATTACATTGAATAGGGTTGGGCAGATAAGATGTAAACCTGTTACTCATCGGACCCGAAACTATCCATCCTAACCTAGTCTCGCAAAGTGTAGGCTTATTATTACCTAAATTAATTCTTTGCGATCCTACAATGTCCCAAAAAACATCAGCACCTAATATTAAATCCACTGACGCGGGCTTATAAAAATGAGGATCCGCTAAACAAATGTCAGTAGGTATGTTAAGGTTCGAGATGTCGATTGAACGACTAGGTACGTTATCTGTTAACGAAGGCAAAACAAAACAATTTAAATTAGTAGTAAATGTTTCATTTAATGACTTCAAACGCAAGCGACACATTTTATTAATGTGTGTAGTTACATTATTAATACCCAGTACAGATTGATCGATACGATTATGACGCAGATTTAATAGACGAAACATTTGTTCCGTCATTAGGCTGGAAGTGCTACCTGAATCCAATACAGCGCGTCCGATATGTTCGCGATTGTTTGAATCGTATAACTTAACTAGCGCAGTCGATAATAGAACGTCCCCGCGGCGACTGCTTACTTCAAGACTCGCGGACGACACGCTCGCTGATAACGTTAAGTTACTACTTGGATCGGTGGTGGAGGCGCTCGCGCTGATGTTATTATTATCAGTGCGTTCGCTATGCACTGCCGGCTTCTGCTTATCTGTAATGTGTACCAAATCAGAATGCTTACGCTTACAAATTTTACACCCACTTTTCTTACAGGTATTAGAAAAGTGATTTTTGGAAAAACAGTTAAAACAAACCCTAAAAGTAGGTAATAACTGCAGTCGCGCTTCATTACTTAACGCTAAAAACTGAGGACAAGAACTCAGTTTATGCTCGCCACTGCATTTTGGACACGAGTCCTTAGAACTGTTATTACTCGAATTTTTATTATTATGACATTGTGTCGAAACCATAGCCTTTATTTTTGAAGGTGTATTACTATTATTAGTTGAATTAATTTGGTTAGACTGACGTGAAAATTCTATTGTGTCCAGAAGATTGATGCGCATTCTCATGAAATCAAGGAAGTGTTGTAGCTCAATAGGTTTTTCTCCATCCAAGCGACCTTTGTACTCCTCCCATTCACGATAAGTTTTGGTATCTAACTTATGAGTAATAATGTAAATGAGAAGGGTATCCCAATGCTTAGTAGGCTCGCCTAACGATTCTAAAGCACGGAGGTTCTTATTTAATTGATCCAGAATGTGCTTCAAATTAGTAGCAGATTCCCGTGTGACCGATTCGATATTAAATAAAGACGCAACATGATTTTGTATTAATAAACGTTTGTTATCGAATCGATCGCACATTAGTTTCCATGCAACGTTATAATTACTCGACGAGAACTCGATGGAAGAAATTACCACGGCAGCTGTCCCCTCCAATGACGTCCTTAAATAATGAAATTTGTTCACATCATCAATGTCGTCATTGGTATGAATAAGACTAGTGAACGTGTCCCTGAACTCCAGCCAATTGTTATATGAACCACTAAATTTAGGTAGCTGGATGGTAGGTAACTTGACGGGATTCTGTTTACCACTGCGTGAACCGTACTCGGTAGGCAGCGGTACTTGAGATTTTTTATAATCGGACAGAATCTCCTGTCCTTGGCTTAGGGCCTTGTAATACCTACATTCGAACTCGTCACGTTCGGACAGCTGTTGTTCAATATTATCCGAGATGCATTCTAGACGAGTTTGAGTCTCGTCGTATTGAGCATACAACGAGTCTAACTTATTCAAACGCATTTCTAACTCACTGATATCCTTTGAGGTAAGTTGAGTAGACTCCAGTGACTTCAAATGCCCGAAAAATATAGTGATACGACCTTTATAGCTGCTGCGCTTCTTAGTCAATTCCGAAATTTCTCTTAAATTCTCACTTTTTTCCGACATAGTGGGGGATGGTTGCACAATTCTGGAATTTGATACAAAGATGTGTATATAACTAAGTAAATAAGAACTATTTTACACAATATTATAGAACAACAACAATTTATATTTAATTCACAACCAAAACATCTAACATTCAACTAACATTCAAATATGAAATCTTTTTTATTGACAATAATTACTTATTACTTCATAACTTCAATTATCAATTATATTGACTAACATTTATTGATGACAATATGTACTTTAAACTTCAATTATCACTAATATTGATTAGTTTATATCAAAATTAAATGTTTCTAAGTTATAACATAAGAAAACTACAAAACTACAGACTCAATTCTACTAAGTACCTATTTCAACTATTTAGTTTACTAATTAATGTACTATACTAATAAATGTATATAACGTAGATTATAATGTACCTAAATTCATATATATTATACAGAGATATTATTACAATTTAGGTTTAAACTCAATACTTTTACCACAATCTACTTAGTAAAGTACAAGGTAGGTAGTAGGTAATAGGCATAGATAACATTAATGAGCGACAGTTTTCTTTAAAATAATAAACTTCCAAATATATAATTAACTAGAAAAAGGCTAAGGCATAAAAATAAACAAAAATATACAGACTTTATCCCGATTCACTCATGAATTATCCTTTTCCAGAGCAATGACCTCCACCATTGACCTCCACGTTCGTGGCGAATTTTAATCTCCTTATTTATCCATATAGGCACGTAATTCCTTGGTTTTTAATCCAAATCCGGTTCGAAGCTGACCAATGTATAGAATGGTAAGAGGTCAATAAAATGCTTTGTGTAATTAACTGAACTGGGAATATATTTTCAAAATTCTAAGTGAATGACCTAGTTACAACGGGTGAATAGACATTACAACTTGATACAATAAATGTTCCTGTTTGACGTGTGAAACGAATGCATAGAATCTGCGTCATTGCTTGCATAAACACAAAGGCGTAGACAGCTTGTATAGTGCTTTTCTCAAATTTGCGAGGAGGAAGCTTTTTTACATTGGCGATAACTGACGTTGGCTTATCTTAACTCACGCTAAAATCTTGTGCTGTAGGGGCAATGATATGATTTCCTACTTGAACGTCAGAGGCCTGAAAAGCGCCAATGCACACCTTTTGAACTGAATTTTTTTTTAGAACCGTTGTGATTCGAAACGAAAAAGCGATACCAAAACGAGACAAACATATTCATAATAGGATTTAGCCTGCGAGAGAATGAGATACAATACAAGTTAATCTCATTCTCTCGTAGGCTACTTTTCTGAAGTTTCACTTCTGCTGTGTGTGAATTGCACACACACACTTTTTTTTCGTCAGATAAACTGTTTAATAGTGCTTTAGAGGACCTCTTCAAAACGCTGGACTGGAAAGGACGAGGCCTTAATATAAATAGCGAGTAGGCTCACACCTACGGTTCGCCGAGGACGTGGTTATCTTGGCGGAGACTGCAGAAGATCTGGAGCAGATGCTGAGTAGCCTAAGTCGCTCTTCTAGACGATTCGGTCTCGGGATAAACATGGACAAAACCAAGGAGGTTATGTTCAACCAGCATGTTGTCCCGATACCCATAAATGTTGAAAATGTGGGTATCCAAATTGTTTCTGAAACCACAAGAAGGCTGAAAAGGCTTGATCCACAAATTTAAAGTCGCTCAGAGCTATGGAGAGGGCTAAGTTAGGGGTTTCTCTTAAGGACAAGATCCAAAACGAAGATATCCGTAAGAGAACCAGGCCACTGACATAGGCCAAACCATTAGCATGCTAAAGTGGCAGTGGGCAGGCCATGCTTGTCGAAGGAGCGATGGCTGCTGGAGCCGGATTAGAGTGGAGACCACGTATCCATTAAGCGTAGTGCAGGGCGCCCTCCAGCACGATGGAACGACATCAATAGGGTGGCGGGAAGTGGCTGGATAAGGAAGGCTGAGTTTGGGAAAGGCCTATGTTCAGCAGTGGACGTCCGCAGGCTGAGAAGATGATGATGAAAATTTTCCCATATAACAAGTTTTAGTATGTACATAACATAATATACAGTGATAACAAAAAAAACCCGTTTTACATAAGACAACATTCCACCGCATCCTCCCACGATAAAATAATCCGCACTTACGTCGTTACGTCACTCTCTCGCGATTATATATCGATATATCGCTTATCAAACGTGACAGGGAAGTCACAGATATGCCCCTCCTATTAACTTTGATGCATCATGCAATGCTATTATGTATCTGAATCCTTTCCATTTGCATATTACATACTAGCTTTTGCCCGCGGCATGAAAATGTAACCTTACATGAGCGTCCATGTAAGGTTATATTTTCATACAAATTTCAAACCCATAGGAGTTGAAATTTCAAAAACCTTTTCTTAGCGGATGCCTACGCCATAATAAGTCTCTGCATGCCAAATTTCAGCCCGAACCGTGCAGTGGTTTGAGCTGTGCGTTGATAGATCAGTCAGTCACCTTATAATAAGTTTTAAATCCATACTAAATATTATAAATGCGAAAGTGAGTCGGTCTACTACGCTTTAACGGCTCATATTTTCAACCAATTTTGATGAAATTTGGTATAGAGATAGGTTTCACCCCTGGGAAGGACATAGGCAACATTAACCCGGAAAAGGAGTTCCCACGGGAATCAAAAACAATTAATCCACGCGGACGAAGTAGCAGGCATTATCTAGTTATTGATATTCAAATATCTTTATATATATATATATTACATTGTCGGAATATATATCAAACTAGATGATGCCCGCGACTTTGCATCCGCGTGGATTAAGGTTTTTTGTTTCCCGCGGGAACTCTAGAATTTTCCGGGATAAAAAGTAGCCTATGTCCTTCCCCGGGATACAATCTATCCCTGTACCAAATTTCAACAAAATCGGTTGAACAGATGGGCCGTGAAAGCGTAGCAGACGGACAGACAGACAGATAGGACAGACAGACAGACACACTTTCGCATTTATAATATTAGTATGGAAAAGTATGGAAATATTAGTATGGATATATTCCGACAGTATAATGAAGGCTAACTTGTGTATTTTATACTAATTTGGTTAACCACCGATTCGGAAAACAATAACTCCACCCGATCGAACTGCGATTACGGGGCGGGTCAGCCATTCACAGAATTAAAAAAAACGAAACCCTCGAACATTTTTAAAAGCTAAATGGCACGGAACCGCTCCCAAGTGAAATGTTAGTCCGCTATCAATGTTATCGGGGCCCCGGATCGGCCATCGATAACATCACTCTCACACTCACATTTATAATTCATATATTTTCATATTTTATTCATAATAAAGCTACAAAAATAATGACAAATAAACCACAAACACAAATAACAATAGCATAAACTAAAACATGAAAGTTGAACTTACATCATAATTTGGCCATTTGCGTGGGTGGTAGGTCTGACTCCTAACTAGATATCTGTGTTTAGGATATCATTCCATAATACCGCGGGGCTCAAGGCTTATGAAGAACAACCTGTTTGGTTTATATATCACGTTATTACACAATATTTTTAAAATCCTTTCAGCACAACAACTCACAGATCTCCAATTTGAACAAAAATATCAATGTATTTTGTGTGCCTACCCTTTATTGGTGCGGTCAGTAAGCGGCGCGTAAACATTATGCGGTCGATACATAGATCTATGCGCATCCCGCAAGAAGAGACACGAGCATTGCATATTGAGCGTAGTTGGTATTAGGCAGTATAATCAAAGTATATTTTTGTTTTTATAAGTACCATAGAGGATAGCTTGGATTTTATTTGAATAATTATCATTATAGTAGGCTTAGATACGCATAATTGAGGTTAATTAGGATCTTTATTTTGTAATTTATTTTATTAGTGTGGTAGAAATTTATGTTAGTTAAGTACTTATAATATGTTAGTTACATAAATGAATCTAAATAAATAATGTTATTTTTTATATATAAGTATCCTTTGGGTTTAGGAACGTAAAATTTATAATTTAGGAACTAAGTACTTTATTTGATGGTTTAAGTTATTTTATTATTGTGATAGTTCGGTTAGTTAAGTATAATTAAATTTAAATAAGTTCTAGTTACTTTTGTGGTTTAAGTATATGCTTTATTTAATAAGTTAGGAACGTAAAATTTAATTTAAACTATGTACCTACTTTATAATTTAAGCGATTGTTTTATTAGAGTGGCGTTTAGGTTTAGGTAAGTACAATTACATTTAAATAAGTGCTGTTATAATTTGTAGTTTATAATATGGTTTAATTTTATAGGAGGTTTAGGTTAAGGTACTTAGAATTAATATAAGTGAGTACTTTATTTTGAGGTTTATGTGTAAATAGATCATAACTAGTGAAAAACATTTGTTTTTGATCTTTTTGAGCACCAACAGAGAAGATTTAGTAATCATCCTGGTAATATTAGATTATTCTTATTTTCTAAAATAATAATCCAAATAAATATAACAATGTACATACATTTCTTTTTTTTTTTTTTTTTTTTTTTTTTTTTTTTTTTTTTTTTTTTTTTTTTTCTATTTCAGTTTTGTATGCTGGTTTATAACGATATTATATATGAAAAGTTGACGGACGGTTAATAGCTTACAGTCTCGGTACAGTTGAACCGTTGGGTAACGATAAGGTTTGAATTGTGATACCTTCAATATCGCACGTTGTGCTCTCTCAAGTTTCATCATGTTTGTTTTACCCGCTCCGCCCCAGACTGAAATACAATATGCAAGTACAGATTGCACTAAGGTAAAGTATATTTGTTTAACTAAAGGTTTATCAGCAATATAGCGCATATGTTTAAATATGTATATTAGTTTTCTTAAACGCGGTGCGAGGTTATTTATATGATTTTTCCAGGTAAGGTGCTGATCTAGTTGGACTCCTAAGTACTTGATTTCTTCTGTCTGGTATAGTTGAGGACAGTTGCATAAATAGTCAACAGCAGGCATGTTTGTAGTTGTGCATGAGTGTATTTTCAACTGAATTTTTCCCGCATTTGGCTGGGAAAGTTGTGAAGGTGAAAATGTCATAAATTTAGTTTTCTGTACATTTAGAGTTAAAAGGTTGTTATTCAGCCATGTTTGAACCTGTTTAAGGCCATTTTCTGCATCTACTGTAACACTCGACCATGAACTATTAGTAAACAGAATTGCGGTATCATCAGCAAATGTGAAAATCTTGGCTCTTTGGATATTCATATTGCAGAGGTCATTAATATATATTAAAAATAAAGTGGGACCTAACACACTACCTTGCGGTACTCCAAAAGTTACTTGTTCTTCGTTACTGATAAAATCTAGTATTTTGACTGATTGTGTTCGATTGGACAGGTAACTTTCAAATAGTTTCAGTGGTAGACCCCGAATACCACATGCTTCCAATTTTGCTAAAAGAATAGGGATAGAGACCGTATCAAAGGCCTTTGCTAAATCGAGGAACACTCCTAGGCATTTTTGGCCTTTGTCCAAGTTAATTGATATATCATCAATAATTGCAGTCACCGCATCTTCTGTCGATTTCTTTGAACGAAATCCAAATTGATTATGTGAGAGTATATTATTCTGTTCTAGAAAGGATGTTAAGCGTAAGTTGATGACTTTTTCTATTATCTTGGACAAAGCTGGCAAAAGCGATATAGGGCGATAATTTGTAATGAGATCTCTATCCCCACTCTTATAGATCGGACAAATAATTGACCTTTTTAGAGGCCTAGGGAAGATTCCGTTTGTAATACACAAATTGCAAATGTGAGCGATAGGATAGCATAGATTATTTTTAGCCATCTTTATTACTTTTGTTGGGATGTTATCCCATCCAGCTGCCACATTTTCGTCAAGAGATGTTATTATTTTATTTATTTCGTATTCATCAGTGAGTGAAAGAGCTAAAGAATGGTATGTATTTGTTTGACTTTGTATGTTTTTTGATAATGTACTGTGTTCAAGGCTATTTTTTGTTAAAATTTCAGTAGCTAAATCTGGCCCAACTTTTGAGAAATAAGCATTAACATCATTAACCGAGTCTTGCGGGAGCTTTTTTATAGAAAGAAGTGCTGAAGATTCCTCTTTTTTATCTGCAAATTGACAGATGTCTTTAATTGTGATCCAAGTATGTCTAAGATTATTGTGGTATTTATTTAAGAGTCCTCGGTAGTATTTACGTTTTAATGTTTTAAGCAGACTATTGCACGTATTTCTGTAGTTTTTATATGTTTTTTGTAATTCCTCATCATTCGGATGTTTTCTCAACTTAATATGTAGTTTGTTACGTTTCTTTATACACTTGATAATTCCGTACGAGATCCAAGGTTTTAAATTTCTTTGCCTCCGAGATCTAGTAAAATAAGTTGTGAACTCATGCATTGTGGTTTTAACTATATTTATGAATAAGTTAGTCGAGTCTTCAGGATCTGTTAGGTCGGTTACAATTTTCCAATCGATACTGTTTAATTTCGTGAAAACACCTTCATAATTAATCTTTTTATAAGTTTTTTCATAACTATTTTGTGCCATATTTTTATCTAATTTTAATTTAAGAATAACAGTGTCATGATCTGTGACGTCAGTTTTACAGACTATAAGTAACGCCTTTGATCTAGAGTCCGTTTTGAGTAGTATATGATCTAAGCAAGTGTCGGATCTAGTAGGGTATGTGTGAGCAGGAAGTAAACCATGAGAAGCAGCTATGTTAAGATAGTCAATCGATGAGCTTGTATCTTTTGGAGGAATAATATTAATGTTGATGTCACCAGCGACAATTAGACTACTTTGGTCTTTGAATTCTTTTAGTAAAAGGTCGAAGGAGTTAACAAAATTCTCAACTTTTTTAAAAGCACACGGTCGATATATCCCAATTAATGTGAGATTAGGAAATAACTGAATGGCTAAACAATTTGCTTCTTGGACTAAAGGTTCATAAACACGAATAGGATTAATAATATCATTAACATATATCACCACTCCATCATTCTGGTTGAAATTTGTTTTTGTGTAGTATTTTTGGTATCCGGATAAATTAGGAATATTTGATCCATCACTATCTTTTGGTAACCAACATTCTGTCATCACAAGAATATCAATGCTTGATTTTGCCAATCTCGCAAGTAGAGCACAAAAATCATCCATGTTTTAAGACACACATCGACGGTGACGTCACAGATCCTAGCGATTGATTGTCAACAGATGACGTAACGATGCGGAATTTCCACGGAGCCGCCGTGAATGAATTATTTTTATCAAAAGAGCAACCACCTAGTTTCTGCTCGGTAGGAATGGCATTCCGAACCAGTGGTAGATTCACTCGACGATTCAAAAGCACTTGTAAAAGTTTATTTGAATAAAAAACATTTGAATTTTGAATTGAGCCAAACAAATCAGTTACTGGAGTTGCAATTGGAGTTTGGAATTAGTTGGAGTTTGCCTGGTGGGAGACTTTGGCCGTGGCTACTGGCTAGTTACCCTACTGGCAAAGACGTGCCGCCAAGCGATTTAGCGTTCCGGTATGATGCCGTGTAGAAACCGAATATGGGTTTAATATAACTGCCATGCCTCTAGCAGGTTAGCCCACTACCATCTTACACTGCATCATCATCTACCATCAGGTGAGATCGCAGTCAAGGGCTAACTTGTAGTGGATAAAAAATATAATACTACTGACCCGACCGAATTTCGGCCACGGAGGCCAATCTCCCGATGTGACGGAAGATCTGACACGCCCGGAGAGAGATCAGGCGTAGGATAGGCGGTTTTACGTGCTTTCCGAGGAACAAGGGTGAAACAACGCCAAATTCCTAACTTTTTTTTTATCCACTACAAGCTAGCCCTTGACTGCGATCTCACCTGATGGTAAGTGATGATGCAGTCTAAGATGGTAGCGGGCTAACCTGTTAGAGGCATGGCAGTTATATTAAACCCATACCCCTTCGGTTTATACTCCGGGCTAGTATTGAGAATTTATTGTCATAAAAGCCCAATACTTAATTATGGGTCGAACCGGGACTCGAACAGGGAACCTCGTTAGCCTCAGTCGAACATGATAACCACTAAACCAACGAGGAAGTTGCAATATAGAAAGTGAACGGGTTAACTCAGGCAGAACACTGACAGCTCAAGAAGTCTAGACCGTAACCACAATTTCTAGTCCCAGTCTGGCTAAAAAGTTAATGGCGTTTTCTGTCTAAAAATTATCAATAGCAACACGGAGTTAGGTTTATCATTATATTGACCTTCAATAAAATAGTGACTTGATGATTATCTTTGGCATTTTTATTTGATTCGATTCCCGGCTTCCGTAAGCTTTTTAATGAATGCAAAACTTAATGGTTTTTGATTTGTTGTATTTGTCTCCGTCCCGAATAACTAATATTAAAAACATTGGAAAATTGAAGAAAAAATTAAAATAAAAACATTTTCCTTTGATTTTCCTATATAGGTACCTATAATGTTCATGGGTTTCGTAACTGTCGAACATTAAATGTTCATCTCGTCGATACGGTAAAGTTGTGAACTCTCCTCTCAATTAATCAAAGAAAAAATTAAACTACGCGGACGAAGTCGCGGGCATCAGCTAGTATTTAAATAAATAAAATAAGTAGTTTTTATTCTCTATATATTAATATTTAAAAATTATTTCCAAAAAACCGACTTCCAAAGCCACTGTAAAGCCACGTCAACTTTGCCTATCTTTGTATACTCGCCCCCGACTTCAACATAGTGTGTAGAAATCAAAATTATTTTTTTACTTTACAGTGGCTTTGGAAGTCGGTTTTTTGGAAAGAATTTTTATTTTTAACTTTTTAGTGTACTCTAAATCCCGAATGCAGTACCCTGCAGCATCAGAGTTGAGGAGTTGGGACTTGAGTTTAAGTGTGAAGTCGTTGCTTGACACCTATAATATGACTTCACCACAAAAAAATCCTAAATCGCTACTTTTAAGGAGTTCTGTACCCTGCAGCATCAGGGTTGAGGAGTTGGGACTCAGTTGAATCGTATATACGTCACTTGATACCTACTATACGAATTCACCATCAAAATTTCCTAACTCCCTAGTTTTGAGGATTTCATGTAGTACGGTACACCTACAGCATCAGGATTGAGGATTTGGAGTCAGATTTTTTTATGGGACCACCTCGGGGAGCTTCCTCTAACCACTGAAAAGAAAATTTTTCAAATCGATTTAGAAACCACGGAGATATGCACCGACATACATTTTAAAAAAAAGATACGCGCCGAATTGAGAACCTCCTCCTTTTTTGGAAGTCGGTTAAAAATTTAAAATAAGTAGTTGTTACTAAACATAAGTACCTACTCAGCATTATCTATGTGTCCCTATTCTCACATTCTAGGGCTGCTGGAAGAAATCTCTTCAAGAGATAAGTTGTCCTTGTGCGTGTCCTTAGGTATGTTTAGTTTTTTAACCGACTTCAAAAAAAGGAGGAGGTTCTCAATTCGTCGGAATCTTTTTTTATTTTTTTTTTATTTTTTATGTATGTTCCCCGATTACTCGAAGACGCCTGGACCGATTTTGAAAATTCTTTTTTTGTTTGAAAGGGAATACTTCAAAGGTGGTCCCATATAAATTTGGTGAAGATCTGATGAAGATCTTCGAAGACAGATGTTCCCCGAGATCTTCGAAGACAGATGTTCCCCGATTACTCGAAGACGCCTGGACCGATTTGGAAAATTCTTTTTTTTGAAAGGGTATACTTTCCTGGTTGTCCCATGGTCATTAGGTCTGATTATGGAATCCTGGGGAAATCAAAGGAACTTAAATTTTATAAGGACACGAACCCAGATAGTTATTAGGTACAGGTCTGTTTACCTTTCGAGAACCAATTTTTTTTTTTTTTATATTTACAGCACTAAAAAGCAAACAATATAATTATTTTTAAATAAAAAAAAACCGCCTTCAAAAACTAAAAAGCAAAAAATAATTGGATATATTTACATATTATTATTTCTACCCACTATGTTGAAGTCGGGCGGGTATAACAAGGATAAGCAAAGTTGACGCATCAGGCTCGCCCGACTTCTACATAGCGGGTAGAAATAATAATATGTAAATATATCCAATTATTTTTTGCTTTTTAGTATTTGAAGGCGGTTTTTTTTATTTAAAAATAATTTTAAGTTTTGTACTGTTTGACTGAACATTGATATGTCAATTCTATGGTTTTACTAAGTTACTACCTCTACGGCTCTTGACAGTGACAGCGCTATAGGGAGCGCTTGGCGGGAGATCGGGGCATAATGTCTAAATAGCCACTGTGTTTGTAGCAATAAATAATAATTAATGACCAGTGTTTGGATTTAATAGTACTAAATAAATAAAATAAATAAATATTTCCTTTGAGTGAAATTTCATACCTTAGCAAGTAGTAGTAGAAATAGTTACGGAGGAAAAGTATAATATCTTCAAAATACTGTTGCTCCGTGGCCCATTGCTGATTTTATCCACCGTGTGTATTATGTCACCGTAAGATTGCAAAAACTGTTAGATTGTAATCGAACTAGAGTAAACTGTCGACACATTACAATTTAACGCATTATTTTTCGGTAGATTGTAATCTGTTAGGTATATGTATTAACCAGATAAAACCTAACCTACAACTACCTGATTAATTATGTCGAACTATAAACTAACCTACAAGAAAAAGACAATAAAACGTAAATACAATGAATATTTCAAAAATTGACACTCAGAACATGAACGGTTCACAATCTATCTGTCGACAGTTTACAATTTCGCTGGTTAGATTACAATCTAACGGTTTTTGCAATCTTACGGTGACATTTATATAACGCAAAGGTAAAAATGTTATTACATAAACAGAGTTCTAGTAAACAAGCTAGGTGGGACGTGGAGACGCGTGAGTTCTCTACAAAGTACCAACACCCAATAAATCTTCCATAAGCCCTGAGAGATGCGAAGCTTTGTGTGACTGAACTGAACCAAATATTTGTACGATCCAGCGTGGTACTAATACTGGTGGTTCATACTAGCTGATGCCACCGTTTTCGTCCGCGTCGTTTAAGCTTTTTTTTAATCCTTGCTTTTTTATCCACTACAAGATCCAGTCGAACATTCTAACCACAAGACCAACGAGGCAGTTAATTTACCTTATAGTTTACCAAATAATGTAAACTGACTTAATGAACAGTCTACTTAAAATTGCCACTTGGATCATGGATGTCTAAAGTACCTTTATTTAGACATTATACAGCTCCCGCCTCCCACTTGAAAAAACAAGGACTCGAAAGAAGCTCAAGTGGTAAAATTGATGAGCAAAAAACCCTCTTTTAAAGTGGAGTATGTACCTAATTATTATTTATTGCATTTTGCCCGCGACTCCGTCCGCATGGATTGAGTTTTTTTTATTTCTGCAGGAAGACTTTAATTTTTCGGGATAAAATGTGTGACATAATGCTACTTTTTAACCGGAAAATTAAGGAGTTCCCGCAGTAATTTAAAAAAATATAACTACGCGGACGAAGTCAGGGGCCATACTGCCTACGCCTAAAACAATACATAGGCAATATTACTCAAAATGTCAGTTTGATGTCACGTACCTTGACGTTCTTAAAATAAGGAATGTCAACAATAATGAAATCATGTCCCCAGGTATTTCCAAATAACTAAAGATTTATTTATTTATAGATGTGTGAGGAAAGTGAACGATCCAAATTGCGATGAAGAGGCGTAGCGGAATTATGCTTATTGCATGATAGCGTATAGTCACTAGTGGCACAGTAGTGGTTTAGACCTTTGACGTCGACCGTACCTTTTTTTAAATTCTACATTATAAATAACATTATTTTAATTTTGTATGACTACGTGTACGTACTTATAAATAATTTTAACTTATATATAAATGTTTATGTACTATGTTCAATGTTTTATTGTACTATCTATACCGATCTGACTTTCGTAAGCGCTTTTTAAAAGTCTAAGCCAAGAATAAATATAAATATACAAATATAAAAATAGACACCCATTTACTTATTCGGCTGGTCACGGGTTCGATCCCCGGTTGCACTCCTCTAACTATTCAAAGATATTATGTGCGAATTGCTTGAAGGAAAACAATATTTCCGAACCCGAGAGTTATGGTCTAAATTCGCACATGTCCAGCGTGGTGGACTACGGCCTAACCTTGCTCAGTCTGATAAGAGACTCGTACTCATCACATAAATTTTGTATGAAATATAACTAAGGTATGCTCCATAACATTTATTGGCACGCTCGTGTCGAAAAAAATTCCATTCTCTTCAATCGATAGACACAGTTGTATTAAAATATAAACTTTATGTCAATAGATATAGAAATGATTTCAGGTTGATGTATTCAAGGACCTGAGACCCGAGCTTCTCTGTACTTATTGGTTCTCAGAAACGTGGCTTATAGGAAAAATTCCATTCTCAATAAGGGCTTTAATAATTATTTGTAAAAACATGAAGACCAATCAAGACCGTTCTACTAGATGATGGCTACAATTTTGTTTTTTTTTTAGGATTGAGTATGCCGAGTAGGCCAGGCCCTACACACAAATTCAGTACAACCGATTTTACATACCGAATGTATACTCGAAATTAAACTCTAACTCCATCATGAGTATCCATTCCATACGTTTAGGTATGTACGATACCCTAAACGGATGAGAATGGATACATGAAATTGAGCTCTAATTCAATGATGTTATGGTTTATTTTACTTTGACGCCGAACTTTGACGATTTGATCGGCAACTTTTAGACAATCGGGGGGCTGGTCGCTACAGCGTGTACGATAGGTTGGGCGAGCGCTAGGCGACGCCGAAAATGAGCCTAGGGCTCGAAGGCATCGTGGGGGGCAACGTCTTTCTAAGGGCGCCTCCTGTGAGGCTCAGACCTCAGCTTAGGATGACGTTGGGACGGGTGGGAGGTCCGTTGGACTCACAGACTACACAACCACTTGACTGAGCAAAGAAGGACCCCTCACCAGCCAAACAGATGACCTATAAGGTCAGCTGCTAGTTGCTACGTTTTATGTCTTCAGTCGCCCTCAGTCCGCATTCGACAGTATCGATATATCTTTCGTCGCGCAACGGGTAGCCCAAGTGCCGCGGTAACATATACTTTGTACTTATAACTGTGTATAGTTGACCTTGAGCCAGCCAATCATTTACTTAGCCAATAAGAAATGCTATTATTACTTCGTCCCCCGCCTGAAAGTGGTGAGATGTGTTTCCAAGCGAAAATGAGGCTATTAGCTCTCAATAGGTTTACTACTCGGTGGTTGGACTAGACTATTATAGTCCGTAACGTTCACGTCCGGGTGATGCGGACGTAAAAAATCGGGGACCTCGTCGCTGTGCTTGGTTATTGTGTTAACTTTGTTTGCGTGGATTTATGGTTTTTATAACGTAGTTCTTTTTGGCACGATAAAATGCGAAGATCTGGCCTCTAAAAATTTTTTTTATTGCGAGATTAGCTTTCGCTTGACGATAATTTTGCTTAGTGCAAACTGAAAAGCCATGATGAGGTCTACGTTGGAACGCGCTTGCTTAGAAGATGCCGATTCACTCTTGCCTTAAAGGGACCTAAGTATTACGTGGAAGGAAACACGTGCGCTGGAAGGGTGTTCCCCACCGTAGCGGTTCGGATCAGAAACGTCAAGCAAAAACGTCTCGTGCGAGCAGATTGGACGTTAACCACAGGATGCAAACGCTGACGCCAAATCGTACGTGACATCGATTTGGCGCTGTCTCTCTCCCTCTAGTATAGATGAATATAATCAGAACCCATAACCGAATAGCCTTGTATCAGAGATAGATATAAATAAGAGCAAATTTGGAAACAGCCATAACATCCCTCTGACCTAATTGGATTAATTATATCGGCGAGGTAAGCCCATTTCACGCCCGAAGGGGCTCCGATAATGTCCATGGCATTTGCATACGCTGGAAATGGGGATAGGTACGTAGTTATGTCATTTTTGGCCACCAAAAATTATTAAGAAAGAAGAAAGAAAGAAAGAAAAATCATTAATTCATCTTGTGCCTCGTACATAAAATCAAACTTTAAATTAAGCTATGGCTTTTCCACCCACATGGCACAAGATGAATGATATTAAGTAAGTACCTAGTTATAATTAATTAGCATAGGTTGCCTTGAAGAGGTAAAAAGTTGTAAATTTTCTCACGATTCATATTACCTCTGTTCTGTTATTTGTTTGTGTGTAATAAATTAATAGCGTTTTTACTTACGTACATAACAGAAAAATCTGAAAAAAAAATACTGCTCCTTGGAAGTTTTATATTATTTTGCAACCATTGGGCCGTGAATGCCATTAATATAATTTGAGTTAATAGATGTGTCCGAGAAAGCAGCGTCTTGTTTATATTAAACTAAATGATGCCCGCGACTTCGTCCGCGTGCTTTAAGGCGAGTTAAGTGCAAACTGGTTTGCTAGATCAAATTTTTTCGGTATTTACTATTAAATAACGGTCTTACAAAAAATATCCGATACACTTAAAGATATTGTCTAAAGAATGTGCTAATTTGTTACACGATAGGATGTACTTTACTCGATCAAAAAAAATCTTGAAACAGGCTAAATTAAAGTTTAAAACGAATTTTTATTAATAAAATTTTTGACTTTGTTCATCATTTTTATATGGATAAATTCCTCTTGAAGTATTAATGAGAACCTGCTAAAATTTATTTCAAACTGAAGCCCTATATCTATTTAATTCAAATTAATCCCAGAACTTGAACGTTGCCAAGCGCTTTCAGAATATACCGCGCTGCCCGCTTTCCCGCCAGTCTCTACGAGAAATGTACCGCGAGACGCGCGGGCGGCACCCCACACCTCACCTCCTAATATCTTGCAGATGACTCGCCTTAAGTTTTTTAGCGGGAACTTCTTGATTTTTCGGGATAAAAAGTAGCCTATATGTCCTTCCTCGGTACACAAACTATCCCTGTACCAAATTTCATCAAAATCAATTTAACAGATGGGCAGTTAAAGCGTAGCAGACAGACAGACACACTTTCGCATTTATGGTCTGAGTACTTTTCAAATAATTGAGATAGTAAAGGTCAATGTGCACTTTTCCGGTCGAACATTTTATAAGAATCGCATACGAGTTGTGACGTCAGACGTGTGTACAACTGTAGACGATACACACACACGTAAACTTCGTATGTAATAAACTTTTGTACCGAGATGGTACCGAGTAATTTAATTATGTGATGTAAATGTGTGAAACAATGACAGAAGATTAAGACACCTGTGATCTTCGACATTAGCTGAGTTTCTAGTAATCTTGCTGCAGCAGCAACTGGAGATGTTCGGCTCTAGCTAGCCAATAGTATTCAGGGTCTAATTCACATGCAACTATAGGTGGACACGTTTTTCTCAAGAACCCTTAAATCAGAGGCCCAATTGTCTAAGCAAATCGTAATCATTTGAGAGCTTAAAACGTATTACTCGAACTGTTTAAGGAGTTCATACATGCTTTTTGACGTGCATGCATCTATGAACTCCTTAAACACGAGCGTTGGCACCCTTATGTGGTTGACGTCCAATTTGCTCGCACAAAGCGTTTTTGCTCGACGTTTCTGATACGAACCGCTAGGGTGTGGAACACCCTCCCAGCGCACGTGTTTCCTGCCACTTATAACTTGAGTACCTTCAAGGCAAGAGTCAATAGGCATCTTCTAGGCAAGCGCGTCCCAACCTAGACCTCATCATTGCTTTGCACTAAGCATGATTGTCCTCAAGCGCAAGCCTATCACGCAATAAAAAAAAAACAGGTCGAATTATACGTTACGATTACGATTTCCTTGCACAATCCTTTGGGGACTAGGGTCTGTTCTGAATCTGAGAGATGGTGACAAGTTTAGCTCGCAGTAAAAGGCAAGGTTCGCGCGTTCTTTTCGGTCAGTGGCCTGATAAAGAGGCCTCGATCGACATCTCAAGAGTGCCTCGCTGTCGGTTCGAGGGCCAGATATAGGAGGCCGTGTTGCTTAAGAGAGTAAGTAAAGAGGTCACTCACCCTTCACTGCACGTTAATTGGGTATTTGACGACTAGTCAAATCAGCAACTTTTTTTCAAACTTCAAAACGCGTGCTTTGTATGGGATTTTACATGGAATATTGAATAGTGAGGTCATCAAAGTTCGACGTACTTTTTTACTTTAATCGATAGTTTAAAATACAACATAAAACTAACAGGGGACGTGGATATTGCGACTTTTGGGAGATCCTCTATTTAATCATCAGTCATCACTACAAAATAATTTATTTGAATTGTTATCAAATACCCAATTGTATATCTTTTATTTTTTTTTAAATAAGACAACAATATAAGAATTAAGTTAAAAAAATACATAAACAGTTCTTGCAGAAAAAAATCAAGCAGGGCCTCTCTCTTCTCGCAGGAAAGAAGTTTAAAAATTATTTTATTTATTTTTCACATTTGACTTTTGATTGATCTGATTTCAGTTGTTCTTGAGTGTATCTGATTTAAGTATTTGAAGTAATAATGTGAACTAAAATAACAACAGAAATTTATATTTTTTGATGTGTTTTCCGAACCGGTGGTAGAGTCAAAGCATAAGAGACACCTGTATGTCATATTATCTTAACTAATATTTTAAAGAGAAAAGATTTGATTATTAGTCTGTATGAAATAAACAAATTGAGTATTGCGTAAATAACCACCCTGCGTTCTAATGAAAATAAATATCGTTTGCTTCGATTGAAGTACGTTTAAATGGAATGGAAATAACTACCTATCCCTTTTGCATCAGTTTCTTTGATTCATTAAGTATAGGAAACTTTCTATCTTTTTATAAAACTAGCTCTCTAGTTTAATTAAAAATACTTCTTTTTCTCTGTTAACTATCTTTTTATAAAATCACATCCCTAGCGAGCTTTTAAGTAAAGTGCAGTGAAGCTCGTATCAATTCAGTTCCCGGAATGCAGTTAAGGGCCTCCGTCCACGTCAGACTTTTTGTAAGTCCGATAATTTCAACGACTTCTATACACCGATTTTTTGGTCGACTCAACGCACACGTCCGTCATTTTGCCAGCGGCTATCTTGGGAAGTGCACGCCATGAATTCACCGACTGTCGATGTAGTAGTATATAAAATGCTAAAAAACGTTAGCGCATACATTTTCAAACGTTTAATTTTTCACCGACACTCGTATCGGAAATCGATTTCGATTTAGATGGACTTTTAGTAGGACGCGTGCGTTTCAATATTTGCAATCTGTATGTAAAAACTCGACTGAGTTTACTGTGGGCTCTTCTCAGAGCAGGGCGCGTTTGGAACCCTTGTAGCTTTAGTTTTAAGATACCGTCTTTTATTTATTAAACTGTAGCAGATAAGGTGTATTCGTAAGTATAAATTTTGAATAAATATACTTTGAGTTTGTTTCATTTTTGCCGACAAAAAATCGATCACAGACTGCCTGACGTGGGCGGAGCGCCTAACGGTCGTGGCCCGTGGGTAATTTTCCCTACACGTGTCGGAAATCTGTTTACGCTTTCACTTCAAGCCTCTATATTTCAAAGGAAAAACATGAAAAGCACAGGTCATTATTTAAAAAAACATAAGCTTATATTTTGGTTTGGTGCAATTAGACCTGAGTATAGTTCTACTATAATAAACTAGCTGATGCCCGCGACTTCAACCTCGTGGTTAGTTTTTTTAGCCTATGTCACTCTTCAAATCCTCAATTATATGCCAAAATTCACGTCGATCCGTTGCTCTGTTGCGGCGCGATTGAAGGACAAACCAACAAACAAACACACTTTCGCATTTATATTAGTATGATGTGAAAGTTTGGATGTTTGTTACTCCTTCAAGCCACAATGACTGAACCGATTTGGCTGAAATTTAGAATGGAGATAGCTTATAACCTGAACTTAATTTTCAACATGTAGGTTCTAGGCATAAAATCAAATCCCTAGCGGACTTTTAATCGCGAAGCTCCTGATTAAGTTCCCGGAACGCAGTTACCGCGCCTGGCGTTTAAGAGCAATGCGAATGAACGGGCAAAGTTGAGAGTAGGTATTCAGGTAGGTATATTGCCGTCGCGCTGCTCCGGGAGAAGACCGAACGCTTATTCAATGCGCATGTATGCGTACGCACGCCGCTCGCTCGAACGAGTTCCTAAATAAAATTAAAATATGTGTTTGAGCTACTCGCAGTCGGCAAAATGATATACCTATAAGTTTTGTGTTTCGTATATTTTTTGCTATCTAATAACTCTGACCCTGGACTTATTTGACTTATTTGTCTGTTTTTGATTCCTTTTTTACCCTCGACGAAACGGAGACGGTATATGTGTTTGCCCTAAGAGGTTGTGTGTTTGTTTGTTTGTATGTTTGTTTGTTTGTTTGTTTGTGCCCTTTTTTGTTACCGTTTTTCTGGAAAACTACTGGACCGATTAATATGCGGTTTTTTGCATTAGATATGTATAGCTTGTGAGAAGGTTCTTAGATATATTTTAGGTCCATAGACAACCAAGCTGAGCTGTAGTATATGATTTTAATTTTTCAATATGTTACCATTTTTCTCAAAAAGTACTGGGCCGATTGAGATGCGGTTTTTTGCATTGGATATGTATAGCTTGTGAGAAGGTTCTTAGATATATTTTAGGACCATAGACAACCAAGCTGAGCTGTAGTCTATGATTTTAATTTTTCAATATGTTACAATTTTTCTCAAAAAGTACTGAGCCGATTAAGATGCAGTTTTTTGCATTAGATATGTATAGCTTGTGAGAAGGTACTTAGATATATTTTAGGACCATAGAAAACCAAGCTGAGCTGTAGTCTATGATTTTAATTTTTCAATATGTTACCATTTTTCTCAAAAAGTACTGGGCCGATTGAGATGCGGTTTTTTGCATTGGATATGTATAGCTTGTGAGAAGGTTCTTAGATATATTTTAGGACCATAGACAAACAAGCTGAGCTGTAGTCTATGATTTTAATTTTTCAATATGTTACCATTTTTCTCAAAAAGTACTGGGCCGATTGAGATGAGGTTTTTTGCAATAGATATGTATAGCTTGTGAGAAGGTTCCAGGTTTTAGGACCATAGACAATGCTGCAATCGTGATTTGGTAAGTGGTCATAGGAACTCCTTAAGTTCTCATCGTAAACCCGTCGTGTTTAAACTTTATTGATTTGTCTTGACTAGCATTTTGTACCTAGATGCTGCCCATGGTCTCATGATGGAGCCAGGAGGTGGCCATAGGAACTCCTTAATTTATTATCGTAAACACGTCGTGTTTGGACTCTTTTGATTTGTCTTGACTAGCGCTTTGTACCTAGATGCTGCCCAGAGTCTCATGATGGAGCCAGAAGGTGGTCATGGGAACTCCTTAAGTTCTCATCGTTAATCCTCCGTATTTGGACTCTTGATTTGTCTTGACAAGCACTTTAAACCTAGATGTTGCCCAGGGTCTCGTGATGGAGCCAGGAAGTGGTCACAGGAACTCCTTAAGTGATCACATTTTTTTTAACAATTTTTAGCAAAATATTAAAATTTAACACTATTTGACACCTCTACTCATTACTAACCACAAGTTTTATCTCGGAATGAGAAGGGTTTGGTCATAGTCCACCACGCTGGTCAAAAAAACTACTGAGCCGGCAAATATGCAGTTTTGTGTTTTAGATATTATTTTATATTTTGCTAAGTTCTAATTGTTGTTTCAATGGAGCTCTGCAATTCGTCGTGGGTTTTTTAAAATTTTTAATTTTATAACTTGTTAATGTTTTTAATGCACTAACAGTTACCTAGCCTTAGAGTGCGATCTTAGCTGACGGTAAGTGATGATGCAGTCTAAGGTGGTATCGGACTAACCTGTCAGGCATAAAGCAGTTAGTAACATTAAAGCCCTAAGTAGCCTTCATCGGTTAGTTGCTACCGGAACGCCTAATCGTTCGGCAGTACGTCTTTGCCGTTAGGGTGGTAACTACCGAAGCCTGCCACAAGACCAGAACTGAGAAAATTCAGATATATAAACTTCCAAATTGAACCTGCCGGGAATTGAACCCGTGACCTTGCGCTTACATGACAGCACACCTCACACCACTGCGCCAGGGAGGTCATCTACTCAGTTGGGAACTATTTTATATGTTTTTTTTATTCTACTACAAGTTAGCTCTTGACTGCGATCTTACCTGATGTTAGACAAAGTCAAAGTCAAAAAACGTTTATTCAATATAAACTACACTTATTGACGTCAGGTTATTTATAACATATAACATAATATAATGGTGATAATCAGTACGACATCTTAAACTAAAGTTACGAGGGTTCCAAAGTCCAAACGCGCCCTGGTCTGAGAAGAGCCCACAACAAACTCAGCCAGGATTTTTTTTTCACTATCACCATTTCACAATCATCTTAACTAAGGAACTATCAGAGCCATTATAGAGAACGATGATACAGTCTAAGATGGTAGCAGGCTAACTCGTTAGGGTTAGTTATATTAAACCCATACCCCTAACGGTTTCTACACGGCATGACGTATCTACACGCATCTACCGTAACGCTAAATCGCTTGGAGGTACGTCTTTGTCGGTAGGGTGGTTACTAGCCACGGCTGAACCCTCCTACCAGATCAGAACACAGAAAATTTAAAAATGATAAATTCCCAAGTGGACCATGTTGGGAATCGTACCCGGGGCCGGAACCTCCCACAATATGACCACAGCGTTTCAGGATTGCTATAATGTCCTCTCAACCGAATTTCGGCCACGGCGGCCTATCTCCAAAGAGCCATCTGCGCAGGAGATAATTATAGTGCACAAGTGTGGGCGCATACACTGGAGCACTCTCTGTTCCTTTACTCTCATAGCCCGATAGGACGGAAAATCCGACAGGACCGGAGAGAGATCAGGCGCAGGACCGATGGCTTTACATGCTCTTGGAGGCACGGGGGTAAAACACCGCCATCTTCCTTACTCCGGGCTAGTACTGAGAATTTCTTGTCAGAAAAACCCAATACTTGTTATGGCCCGACCCGGGAATCGAACCCTCGTCGGCCGCAGTCGAATATGTTATCCACTAGACCAACGAGGCAGTCAAGAAATAAATTAACGCGCAATAGAAATAGGGGGCGGCCGGCAGTGCGGAGATATCGCAGTGTTAATATAACTGCCATGCCCCTAACAGGTTAGCCCGCTATCATCTTAGACTGCATCATCACCTACCATCAGGTGAGATCGCAGTCAAGAGCTAACTTGTAGTGGATAAAAAAAAACCTGACATGTGCTGCCCACTGCCGACTGGCAATTATTGGGTATGGATTATATGCTCACAGAATAAGTAAAAAGTTAAATATCGATGTCGATAAACAACACTAGATTATCGATAATATAATTATATCGACTACGCTTGAACTCACTAACTATGTACATATGTGTGTGTGTATACGTATTTAACCTCCCCGAATAGAGGCCGATACAACCCGATAGGGACAACTGCAGCTTGGACCGATTATACCTATGAAAAACAGTAGAATTCTCACTCTCGTATTTTTCTGTTTCCACCTTCAAAACTGAACCGATTTTAATTCTGTTTTTACGAATAATTTAACAAGGGCTCAGGCTATGTCGGTATGTTTTTCTTTTTTTTATTATATCCGTCAAATTTATTTGCGGGATGTCTGATGATGGCACGAAAACTGGGCCATTTTTTGCAGGTTGTGAAGGTTCCATGTTCTTAAAATTATTAATTTATCGAAAAAAGGAAAACATAGGGGCATGGCACGGATACATGTGGATTTTATGGTGCAAGAATATTTTCAATATTGTAATTATCCACAGAGGAAACAGACAAATGTTTTTGTATGGAGAAATCTCCGGGAGAATTCCTCTTAACGTGAAAGGTCACAGGTTAGGGACTCTATTTAGTTAAGCTCTTATAATCTTTATTTATACTTGCTATTAACTTTTATGTTCACTAAATTACTGGCTACTGGCGTGGCTAGTTACCACTGGTGGGAGGCTTCGGCCGTGGCTTGTTACCACCGTACCGGCAAAGACGTGCCGCCAAGCGATTTAGCGTTCCGGTGCGATGCCGTGTAGAAACCGATATGGGTCCATGCCCCTAATAGGTTAGCCGTCTACCATCTTAGACTGCATCATCACTTACCATCACGACGAACTGACACAGTTTCACAGTTATTTAGTTAAAGAAAAAACATATAACAACGTATTCTTTCTTCTCCCATTCACTATCAAGTTCGCCTACGTTTAAAAATTCTCATTTATCTATGACTCAGCAGGAAACTTTAATACCTACCAGAATGATATGGCAGGATTTTTAATACTAATTCTAGGAAATGGCACGCAATATTGCCTGAACTTTAACCTTTTCAAATATTTTATTTTATCAAACGTCCAGTCAATAAGAACTCAACTGACGAACTCCCTGGCGCTTTTCCTTGGCTATTTTTCCTTAAATAAAAAGTAGCCCATGTACTTCCCTGGGATACAACCTGTCTCTACGCTTTTATAACATGGTTCAAAAAGAGTTTCTAGATTTGCCATTACATAAATCTAAAGACTGTGTTAAACAGCATTTGTTAAGTCGAGGTTATTACACTATCGATGATTTTCTGAATGACAAAGTTGCATGGAAGCAACCGGCCTCGCATCCAGTGACCCACAAGTCGGTGTAAATAGTAACGTATCGTATGTGTTTTGTTAAATTTGTGTGACCTCTTTCTTTTTTAAGAAAAGAGCAACTGGTGAGTTTCTTGCCAGCTCTGCTCAGTAGAATCAATTTTCCGAACCGCTGGTAGAGTCTTAACGTATCATAAGTGGCACAAGTTGTCCTACGTGAAATAAATAAATCATTTATCTATCAAATTTTATCAAAATCGGTCATCAAAAAAGTTAGTTAAAGCGTAGCAGACAGTCACGTGGTCGGGGGTTCTATCCCCGGGCATGCACGTTTTGCTTTTCGGAGTATCTGTGTTTTAAGCGATTAAATATCACTTGCTTAACGGTGAGGGAAAATTAAAATTAATAACATTACATACCAACGAACATTGTATATTTAGCTTGATTAACATTATGCCGTACGAAGACTTGCGGGGGAGTGCGCGAAAACCGTCTTCGATAACAGTGCGATAGTAAAACGTGGATATATACCAAAAAATATTCATTATATTCCTGGCAGACCTCTTGCTTCGCTGGGGTGTTTCTAAAAATTTCTTAGTGTAGGTCTTTACTGAAGGAGAGAACTTAGAATGTATTATTCACTAGATGATGCTCGCGACTTCATCCGTGTGGATTAAGTTTTTTAAAATTTTCATCTTCCGTTGTAGGCCAAAACTCGCTGTCGCAGCAAAAATAACTACTTACTATAAAATCATCCAACAATTGTTATTATAACAATGATTGACACAATACAATGGTTTTATATAATTAGAGCTGAAGACTACAGCAATTTATTATTTAAATGTAGGTAAACACTCGTGTGACTAGTCTGTCTATGTCTAGTAAATTTTGGCTTGCTTCGTATTTTTATTGACTTCCCAGCTTTATTTAGGGGAAAACTGTGGTTTATGCGCTCTGTGAACCCGAATTGGATCACTGCATGAGGCAGTTTTCCTTCTATGAGCGAGGAAAAGGAAATCTTTGCCAAACTGCACAAAATAATATGTATATCGTGCATTATTTATTTAACGTTACAACTGCCGAGTTTCTTGGCAATGTTCCTTCTTGAAAGGAAAGCATGTACCTAACTTACTTGTGCCGAAGGTTCTCTTATTTGAAATGCATAGCCAGTAACTATCTAGTAGTAAAAGTTATCACTCCAAAGTGAGTTCAACCACGTAAGGCTGCACTAAAAATATTGCAAGAGATTGCAGATGGCTGTAACCTGTACTATACTGCATGACAAGCTCTACTTTTTAATTAGGCAAAAAGAAAGTTTATTTCTAACACTGTACTGCCACAGAATATAAAGTACGACCACCATCATGTCACCATACCATTCTAACTTCAGAGTGTATTGAGCAAATCATTTTTTATACGACTGCCTGAAAAAAGGAGTATATGGTTTTCAGGGTTCATGTATATATGTATGTATGTGAGTTTGTATATTCCACTATAACTTCTATACGCCTGAACCGATTTTGATAAATGAGGTATCGTTAGAATCCCTAGCTTATTCCGGGTGACATAGGCTAGTAAAATTTAAAAAAAATCGATGGGGTGACCATGGTCCCGCATTTAAGACTAAAGTTTAAAAAAAAAATTCGAAAACAAGATTAACTATATAATCATCATCTAGAAGATTATGAGTAGATTCCAAAAATATATAACACTATGGTTGAATATCCAGTGATTCACAAAAAAAATATCGTTTAATAAAAATGTGAATAAGATTCCAAAGGTTAATTATACGGGCTACGGCAGGGCAGTCGTATTTTTTAATAATTTTAATTATATTCACTTGTTTTCCATAACTATTCATAAATAAAGCAGCTCTCTCTGGGGTAATAAGAGTTAAAAGTGAATTTCGCTTTAGAATTTTGTTTAATCCTGATCGAAGTTTAATCCACACTAATCTTACGGCGACCTCGGTCGTTGACCCCGTTGCGTAATCCGAAATTAAGTATTGCCAGATGGGAGCGCGCGGGCTTCCCTCCCCAGGTTAGGAAAAATTATGCGGCTTAGTGATTCTTAGTGGAAAGTTCACCACAAAATATTTTATTGTGGTTTCTACATATATATCAGCACATTACATAATACCAACACGTGGCGGAAAGAGACTAAAGGCCGGATGCACACTAGACATTTTACCTGCCAGATAAATATTTTTTTAAAAACTTTATTACAACAAAGAATTAAACACGCGTTTTTTATCTGAGTCTTGCAGACTGCACCCGACTTTATCCACGTAGATTTTTTTTATCCGTAATTTTCCGGGATAAAAAGTAGCGTACGTCACTCTCCAGGTCCTCAACTATACCGATGTAAAAATCACGTCGGCCCGTTGCTCTGTTTTCGCATTTATATTATACTAGTTGATGCCACACTTCGTCCGCGTGAATTGAGGGTTTTCGGGAACTCTTAAATTTTTCGGGATAAAAATCTCCTCCTGTACCTACCAATTTTCATCAAACTCGGTTGAACGAATGAGCCGTGAAAGCATAGCAGACAGACAGACACACTTTCGCATTTATAATATTAGTATGGATAAGTATAATGAAATATAGCCCATGTAACTTCTCCAGGTCCTCTACCATACCCATGCAAAGAATCACGTTGACCCGTTGCTCTGTTGCAACGTGATTGAATGACATCCAAAAACAATTTGCAATATTGAACTTCCGAAGTATGGCCAAGTGCAAGTAATGGCGGTTATTGTAACAAGCAACTCTTTGGTGAAAAGAACCCCTCAAAGGTTTGAACTTTGAACTTATCAACAAAGGTCCCTTTATTAAACTCACGTGTTAAAAAAATTGTGTGTGTCAGCTCCGACGCACGACAGGAGTTTACTCTTTACGAACGATTATAAAATATATACATAGATTAGTAAATGAGGGTAAATTAACGCATTTTTTATATTACTGAAAGCATGCTTGATCAATACATTTATTTATATTAATTATACATTATATATTCATCAAAATACATTGCATAGTCACGGAAACATAAACAAATGGTACCATGGACACATACAGTCAATAACGTAACGGAGAAAGTTTGGTTTTACTCCCCATACATTTTCATACCCCGGGCTTACATATGACAATCGATTCCAAAGGAGGTAAACTCCAAAAACAAATTTGGAAATCTCGCGTTCAACACCGGCACATGATCGACGATCAAAGTCTTAACTGCCGCAATCACAGTCGCTTATCATTACTTAATGAACTCCTTAGTAATTTAATGATGTATTGAAATCTGCTAAGGAGCCTTAATTAGTAATGACTAGCTGGTGCCCGCGACTTTCATCTGCGTGGAATAAGTTCTTTTAATTCCCTCCTCCTCCTCCGGAAAATTAAGGAAACTCCTTAATTTTCCGGGATAAAAAGTACACCTATGTCACTCTCCAGGCCCTTAACTATACCCATGCAATAAATCACGTCAATCCGTTGCTTTATTGCGGCGTGATTGAAGAAACCAACAAACAAACACACTTTCGCATTTATAATTTAAGTATGATTAACTCCTTAAAATAGGAGCTTTCTTAGGATAGAGGAACTCCTTAGTAATATGTTTTTTATTTAAATCTATACTAAGGAGCCTTAAGTAATGATTATGACATAAGACACTCTGAGTGCGGCAGTAAAATATCGGTCCTGCTTTAAGGGGCTTACCAGCAAAATACGTGGTAATTCCAAACAGAGATTGACAAAACATTGCCGTCTCGCGACTTCGTTAGCGTGGATTCAGGAGATTTTCCAATTTCCGGAATGAAATGGCCTTTCCCGGGATGCAACTTATATCTACTATGTTAATTACATAACTGGTAAGACTGGTAATCTAAACTAATATTATAAAGAGTAAAGATTTGTTTGAGTGTTTGATGTTTGTTTGTAATGGATAGAAAAACTATTGAACCGCTTTTAAAAATTATTTCACCTATAGACAGCTAACATTATCAGCGAGTAACATAGGCTATAATTTATTTAAAAAAAACAGAGATCCTTACGAATATAGCAGTAATGTGAATTAAGTCGAAAAAATAGTCTCATCTGAAAACGTCCGTGGCGTGCGCTGCGTAAGTAGTTCTAAAAAAGAAACTCCGCGATACCATAATATCTATCTTTTAAGGTTGACTCAAAATAACCATTTTCATGATGTTCAAATTTGGTCTAAAACAATGCTTCACTTGCGAAGGTGTTTTTTTACCGACATAGCCTTATTAATCCTTAGCAAAATAAATATGTAATTTATTACAAGTATTTCAAATTTCCCTTCACACTATTTAAAAAAGATGAACATCTAATGAGATATCATAGAAATAAACTAATGTGCAACAGAAATTGGCGTGGCAGGTGGAGTAAGGGCGGGGCGTACTCTTACAATACAATTTGCTGCCCACTGCCCACTGGCTATATTGGGTATGGACTATTATGATTATTATTAGTGCTACCTGTACGAAGCCGGGGTGGGTTGCTAGTTTATATATGTCACCGTAAGATTGCAAAAACCGATAGATTGTAATATAACTAGTAAACTGTCGACAGATTACAATTTAATGCATTATTTTTCGGTAGATTGTAATCTGTTAGCTGTATATTAACCTGATAAAACCTAAGTGCCCTACCTGATTATTTATGTCGAACCCTAACCTAACCTACAGAAAAGAGACAAGAAAACGTAAATACAATGAATGTTTCAAAAATTGACACTCAGAACATTGAACGGTTCACAAATCACAATCTGTCGATAGTTTACAATTTCGCTAGTTAGATTACAATCTAACGGTTTTTGCAATCTTACGGTGACATATACAATTTCACTAGGATGGCCTATGTTCAGCATTGGACGGTTGCAAGTTGATATGATAATGATGATGAATATTCTAACAAAGTCAAACTAGCTAAGTCAACTCATAATCTCAGCTGATAAAAAGTAAGCAAGAAATCTTCAAGTTTTTCACCGTGTCAAGAGCGTCATCTTAACACGTACATTAAGCTAGCAGACCATGGTCGCGACGCGCACATCTAACCTACTGGGTATTTAGTTGCTAATTAGTTGCTAATTAGTTACACTATTCCCGATTTAGTTGCTCAATACCTGTGAAAGATGCAAGCGATCTGCTAGATTAAGTCTTAACCTAGCAGACCACAATACTGTATCTTCGGTTCTCGTAAAGATATCGAAGTTCTGCAATCGGCATATTTAGTTGCTAATTAGTTGCTGAAGGACAGCATTATTTGTATTACCCCCCCATCATCCCTTAACTGCCGCACCAACCCCCACACTACCCCCGAAATACGATAAAGTCAAAAATAGGCGTATTTTGTTGATAATTAGTTGCTGCACAATAGCACTGTTTATAATATCCCAATATCAACCCTTAACTCCAGATCATCCCTGCTACCACCCCCAGAATAGGACAAAATCGAAAAATTCTCGTAGGTGGAAAAAAACGCGGGATATTTAGTTGCTAATTAGTTGCTCGCCAAAAACGTAGTTAAAAATATTATACAACCATCCCCTAACCCCAGATCCAGCCCCTCTACTCACTTCAAAATAGTAAATGGTCGGAATTCGCACGCAGCTGTTTAAAACTGCTGGATATTTAGTTGCTAATTAGTTGCTGCACAATAGCACTGTTTATAATATCCCATTATCAACCCTTAACTCCAGATCATCCCTGCTACCACCCCCAGAATAGGACAAAATCGAAAAATTCTCGTAGGTGGAAAAAAAACGCGGGATATTTAGTTGCTAATTAGTTGCTCGCCAAAAACGTAGTTAAAAATATTATACAACCACCCCCTAACCCCAGATCCACCCCCTCTACTCACTTCAAAATAGTAAATGGTCGGAATTCGCACGCAGCTGTTTAAAACTGCTGGATCTTTAGTTGCTAATTAGTTGCTGCACAATAGCACTGTTTATAATATCCCAATATCAACCCTTAACTCCAGATCATCCCTGCTACCACCCCCAGAATAGGACAAAATCGAAAAATTCTCGTAGGTGGAAAAAAAGGCGGGATATTTAGTTGCTAATTAGTTGCTCGCCAAAAACGTAGTTAAAAATATTATACAACTATCCCCTAACCCCAGATCCACCCCCTCTACTCACTTCAAAATAGTAAATGGTCGGAATTTTTTTCCACATACGAGAATTTTTCGATTTTGTCCTATTCTGGCGGTGGTAGCAGGGATGATCTGGAGTTAAGGGTTGATAATGGGATATTATAAATAGTGCTATTGTGCAGCAACTAATTAGCAACTAAATATCCAGCAGTTTTAAACAGCTGCGTGCGAATTCCGACCATTTACTATTTTGAAGTGAATAGAGGGGGTGGATCTGGGGTTAGGGGGTGGTTGTATAATATTTTTAACTACGTTTTTGGCGAGCAACTAATTAGCAACTAAATATCCCGTGTTTTTTTCCACCTACGAGAATTTTTCGATTTTGTCCTATTCTGGGGGTGGTAGCAGGGATGATCTGGAGTTAAGGGTTGATAATGGGATATTATAAACAGTACTATTGTGCAGCAACTAATTAGCAACTAAATATCCAGCAGTTTTAAACAGCTGCGTGCGAATTCCGACCATTTACTATTTTGAAGTGAGTAGAGGGGGTGAATCTGGGGTTAGGGGATGGTTGTATAATATTTTTAACTACGTTTTTGGCGAGCAACTAATTAGCAACTAAATATCCCGCGTTTTTTTTCTACCTACGAGAATTTTTCGATTTTGTCCAATTCTGGGGGTGGTAGCAGGGATCATCTGGAGTTAAGGGTTGATATTGGGATATTATAAACAGTGCTATTGTGCAGCAACTAATTAGCAACTAAAGATCCAGCAGTTTTAAACAGCTGCGTGCGAATTCCGACCATTTACTATTTTGAAGTGAGTAGAGGGGGTAGATCTGGGGTTAGGGGGTGGTTGTATAATATTTTTAACTACGTTTTTGGCGAGCAACTAATTAGCAACTAAATATCCCGCGTTTTTTTTCCACCTACGAGAATTTTTCGATTTTGTCCTATTCTGGGGGTGGTAGCAGGGATGATCTGGAGTTAAGGGTTGATAATGGGATATTATAAACAGTGCTATTGTGCAGCAACTAATTAGCAACTAAATATCCAGCAGTTTTAAACAGCTGCGTGCGAATTCCGACCATTTACTATTTTGAAGTGAGTAGAGGGGCTGGATCTGGGGTTAGGGGATGGTTGTATAATATTTTTAACTACGTTTTTGGCGAGCAACTAATTAGCAACTAAATATCCCGCGTTTTTTTCCACCTACGAGAATTTTTCGATTTTGTCCTATTCTGGGGGTGGTAGCAGGGATGATCTGGAGTTAAGGGTTGATAATGGGATATTATAAACAGTGCTATTGTGCAGCAACTAATTAGCAACTAAATATCCAGCAGTTTTAAACAGCTGCGTGCGAATTCCGACCATTTACTATTTTGAAGTGAGTAGAGGGGGTGAATCTGGGGTTAGGGGATGGTTGTATAATATTTTTAACTACGTTTTTGGCGAGCAACTAATTAGCAACTAAATATCCCGCGTTTTTTTTCTACCTACGAGAATTTTTCGATTTTGTCCTATTCTGGGGGTGGTAGCAGGGATGATCTGGAGTTAAGGGTTGATATTGGGATATTATAAACAGTGCTATTGTGCAGCAACTAATTAGCAACTAAAGATCCAGCAGTTTTAAACAGCTGCGTGCGAATTCCGACCATTTACTATTTTGAAGTGAGTAGAGGGGGTAGATCTGGGGTTAGGGGGTGGTTGTATAATATTTTTAACTACGTTTTTGGCGAGCAACTAATTAGCAACTAAATATCCCGCGTTTTTTTTCCACCTACGAGAATTTTTCGATTTTGTCCTATTCTGGGGGTGGTAGCAGGGATGATCTGGAGTTAAGGGTTGATAATGGGATATTATAAACAGTGCTATTGTGCAGCAACTAATTAGCAACTAAATATCCAGCAGTTTTAAACAGCTGCGTGCGAATTCCGACCATTTACTATTATGAAGTGAGTAGAGGGGCTGGATCTGGGGTTAGGGGATGGTTGTATAATATTTTTAACTACGTTTTTGGCGAGCAACTAATTAGCAACTAAATATCCCGCGTTTTTTTTCCACCTACGAGAATTTTTCGATTTTGTCCTATTCTGGGGGTGGTAGCAGGGATGATCTGGAGTTAAGGGTTGATATTGGGATATTATAAACAGTGCTATTGTGCAGCAACTAATTATCAACAAAATACGCCTATTTTTGACTTTATCGTATTTCGGGGGTAGTGTGGGGGTTGGTGCGGCAGTTAAGGGATGATGGGGGGGTAATACAAATAATGCTGTCCTTCAGCAACTAATTAGCAACTAAATATGCCGATTGCAGAACTTCGATATCTTTACGAGAACCGAAGATACAGTATTGTGGTCTGCTAGGTTAAGACTTAATCTAGCAGATCGCTTGCATCTTTCACAGGTATTGAGCAACTAAATCGGGAATAGTGTAACTAATTAGCAACTAATTAGCAACTAAATACCCAGTAGGTTAGATGTGCGCGTCGCGACCATGGTCTGCTAGCTTAATGTACGTCATCTTAACAACCGATGTGCACGCGTCTCTCCACTCGTGTTTTTTTAAAGATAACCTTAATTTGTTATTCTTCAAACGCTCGACTGTTAAGGCATGCACGAAAATCCGCATGCCTTACACGAGGATACCTACGTGTTATATGTCTTGGATAACATCTTTGGGCAAACTTTATCGAACTTAGTATAGTAACTTGTATCTAAGTTGCTTTCCCGCCGAATTTCAGCCACGGCGGTCTATCTCCAGAGAGATTAGCCATCTGCGCGGGAGATAGTATAGTGCACAAGTGTATGAGCATACACAGGTGCACTCTCTGTTTCGACGCAGGATCGACGACTTTTCGTGCTCTCCGAGGCAAGGGGGTGCAGCACCGCCAACAACAATGTAAGTTAAGTTGTAACAGCTAGCTCCCCCCCCCCCGGCTTCGCCAATGTTCTTCCAAAAAGGAACCATAGTTTCGCCATGATTTAAGCTGTAATTTGGCATACATTTTGACAAAGTGGTAATATCACATTTAAAAAAGAAGCGGAGATGATTTTTTCTTGTGTATCCCATGGTGTGGTTACTGGTGTGGTATAGGTCGTTCAAAAGTATTGTGAGTGTGGGTGAACACCATTTTTCAATTCAGGGATCCGTTTCCAAAATATTTAGCTTAAGTGCAAATTCGACTTTCTTTCGGTCGAGATGACCCTCAAGACCAATACTCTCTACCACCGATTCGGAAAGCAGTTTCATCAATATAACTTTAAAAATTATATATTGGATAGAAACAGGCGTTACTTAGCGGATGTCCATGACCATGAAGGAACCAGAAGTTTAATTCGCTGTAATCCGCGACAATATTCAAATTCAAAATATTTTTATTCAAAAAAAAACTTTTACAAGTACCTACTTTTGAATCGTCAAGTGAATCTACCACTGGTTCGGAATGCCATTCCTACCGAGAAAAACCAGCAAGAAACTCGGCGGTTGCTCTTTTAAAAAAATAATAATTTACAATTTCATTAATTTGTAGAATACATAAGTAACAGCTGTCCTTAGCATTGCTGGAGCGAGTCAAATCCATGCTCCTTTGTCATTTACGTAATCTTCAACAGTATAATAAGCCTTTTTCAGGAGCATACTTTTAATGGACTTCTTAAACTTGTGTAAAGGCAAGTTTAAGATAGGTTGTGGAATTTTGTTATAAAATAGAATGCTCATTCCCACGAACGACCTTCGGACCTTCTTGAGGCGGAGCGATGGAGTCACGAGTTTATGGCGGCCTCTAGTTTGCCTATCATGCAGATCGCATATTTTTAATAGGTAAGTAAATCTATGTGGTACAGTGTGTACATTAAAAATTATAAGCTTACCGAAATTAGCGGAACCTACATAAATTCATGGTACTAATATACGAAATTGAATTCTCAAAAAGACTGAGTGGCATTCATTGTCTTCAATTAAGACATTCCAACACGTTCGCCCGGACCATGCCTACTTATATTCAAATTCACATGAAATTGCATAACGATGAGGTGAATTTTTTAAACTGTACCAATGGTATAGTTACATTTATATTTTAGGTATCATTATATTTAATTGAACTGTAACTAAACGATTCAGCTGTACATTAAATAATTTTTGAAAATTTTAATTGGAGGAAATTTAGTATAGATACAGAGCCCAAATTTTTTTTTTCGGATTATTTTTACGTCGTCCGTCCGTCTGTTTGTCTGTTACGGCATTAATAAGCGGCTGAAACTACTAGACAGATTTGAATGCAAATTAGCATACTTATAGCAAATACACTGGGTCACCATGTAGGAGATTTTATTTATAGAGATGTGCTTCCTTGTCCACTATGTATCTGTTTTTCTTCATATTTTATAACTTTTTGGTACGAAATAAATTATTCATAAAAAAGAGATTTTTTAACTCATAGATTGTACTATTAAAATCGACAAAACTTCCCTACGCTATCCCAAACTAACCCTATTGTTTTTCGGGGATAAAAATATTACCTATTATGTATTAACATTATGTATAAACGAAGGATAAAAGAACACCAAATAAAATTTCGCATTTATAATATAGGTACTTAGTATACCTAGGAGTAGCAGGCTAGGCATAAACTTTAATTTAATTTTTACTTTTTAAGGATTTTGAAGTGAAACAAACTTCTTTAATTCTAAAGAAACAAGGATTCCCTTGTGATTTGAAAATTCGATGAAACGAAAAAGCTTCACCAAAATGAGACATATTCATAATAGGGTTTAGCCAGCGAGAGAATGAGATAGAATACAAGTTATATTTATCTCATTCTCTCGTAGGCTACTTTTCTGAAGTTTCATTTCTGCCGTGTGTGAATTGCACACACACACTTTTATGGAAGTGAAAACTTCCTTAGCCGCGTTGAGCACTTCTTGGTAGTGTTTAAACTTGTGGATTCGCGTGACCGTCACCGACATGCTCGCGTTTTTACGAAGACAAAAATTCTTTTATGTAAATATACTACATTTATAATTAAACTTGAATGCCTTAGTTTTAAGGTTTATATTTTAATTTTTTTTAATAAAAAAAAATAATTAAATATTCGTTTTCACTCCTATCGGCAGTCCCTCCTATGACTGCCATTTAAAAAAAAATATTAATGGAGTAACCGTACCCTATCCCGAACGAATCCAATAGTTTTTCGGGCTAAAAACCTGAAGTTTTATGTAAATGAAGGACAAAAGAAAACCAAACACACTTTCGCATCTATTATTTTACTTTTTAAAGCCATTTATGTAACAACCTGTATAACAAGCATTGGCGTGGTCGCCATTTACGAGTAGGTACGCTTACTAAGCTAATTAATTGAATTCACTAATTCAATCCGAGTTGAGTCACACGCTAACGCTTGTCTGTCCGTCTGTCGCCATTGAACGTGAGAATTGGACCTATTTAATATCGTTAGTGGTTACTGTCACTGTTTGACGACCCCCGTGGCGCAGTGTGTAGCGCTGTTGCCTTAACGTGCGGAGGTCCTGGGTTCGATCCCCGGCAGGGTCAATTTGGGAATTTAAAATTTCTGAATTTTCCCTGGTCTGGCCTGGTGGGAGGCTTCGGTCGTGGCTAGTTACCACCCTACCGGCAAAGACGTGCCGCCAAGCGATTTAGCGTTCCGGTACGATGCCGTGTAGAAACCGAAGGGGTATGGGTTTAATATAACTACCATGCCCCTAACAGGTTAGCCCGCTACCATCTTAGACCGCATCATCACTTACCATCAGGTGAGATCGCAGTCAAGGGCTAGCTTGTAGTGGATAAAAAAAAATTATGTATACTGCTACCACTACCACTACAGCCCATTAACGTCCCACGGCTGGGCACAGGCCTTCACTCTCATAGGAGAGTGGGAATTAGATCTCAGACCCACCACGCTGCTCCAAAGCGGGTTGGCGGGCTTTAACGACTATTATCATGTTAGTGATAATAACCGGGACCGACGGCTTAACGTGCTCTCCGAGGCACGGGGGTGAAACACCGCCAACTTCTAACTCCGGGCTGGTACTGAGAATTTATAGTCTGAGAAACCCAATACATAATTATGGCCCGATCCGGGACTCGAACCCGGGACCTCGTCAGCCGCAGTCGAACATGCTTACCACTAGACCAACGAGGCAGCTTCTCCTATATATAAATATAATTATTAGGATACTGAGCGTTCTATATATGTATATTAAGCTGATGCCCGCGACTTTGTCCGCGGGGACTGAGGTTTTTTTGGTATCCGCGGGAACTCTTTAATTTTCCGGGATAAAAAGTAGCCTATGTGCTATTCCAGACTATGATCTATCCCTGTGCAAAATTTTATCCAGATCCGTTCAGCCCTTGGGGCGTGATTGAGTAACAAACATCCATACATCCATCCAAACTTTCGCATTTATAATATTAGTTAGATTAGTATAGAATTATAGATGTAGGTATTCAGTGTCATACCACGCAGTCTTCGTTCTAAGCCCGTATCAAGAATCTAGACTAATCTAGCATAGTTATTCTTGACCGATAGGTACCTACTTAACAACCTGTTCTTAGTTAATGTCGGTTTATTAACAAGGTTTCAGTGACACAGCACTTGACGCTACATTACTTTATGATGGCGGTACCGTTTAGAAAGCTTCGGACACTTTTTTTTTCCGCACCACGTTTTTTTAGGCCCTACTGGCCGTTACAGCGTCACCGGGGGTTGGGCGAGCGGTAGGCGTCGCCGAGAAATGAGCCCTGGTGCTCGAAGATATCGGGGGCGCAACGTCTTCCTAAGCCGCGGGATATATTCGAAAGGTGCGGCGACAGCGCGGCGGAGATGTGGCGGTTTGGCCTTGGAAGTATGAAAGGCGGCGAGGCGCGGGCGCCGCTTGGACGCCGCTCTGTATACCTGGCGCCCCGACGCTTGCATACATTTTGTATGAAATATGATAGAACAGGCGGCGCACCCGCGCCGCGCCTGCATCTCGGCCGCGCACTTCGCCTCTTATGTATAACCCACGCCTAAGGGCGCCTTCTGTGAGGCTCGGACCTCGGCTTAAGTTGACGTTGACATATTTCCGCCCCACGATTTGTTCAACCAAGCTTTTATCCCCCCCTCCTCCCCATGTTTATGCACTCCAATATTCCTGTCCGTTGACGCATCCGCCTGTACCTACTCCGAGGCAATCGTAAACATATGCGTTTAGCCGTTTTAAGAAGCTTTTTGCGGTTTTTAACGGGTGTAATTTAAATTCATCCATTAATTTTGTGAGCACATTTATTTTTGAAGTTAACGAAACTTGGCAAACACGCGTATGTGTGTACAAAGAATTTGACTTAAAAACAATTATTTATAATTAAAATAAAAGGTGCTGATTTTACGCGGTGCTCCGTGCTACTATAGAAGTCATAGGCATCCGCTGGATCCAGCAGGCTTACCATGTACACAATGAGATATCCCGCGACGAGAAAGAGAGAGAGAGGTTTCGTTTACCCTAACATGCCTAAAATGCGGTATATTACTTACAACAAAAAAATAGTCGGCATGTACTTAAGGGTTCGTAGAGAAAAATACCACAGACAAGAAATATTACTTTTAACGTAACGAGACAAGTAACAAATTATAGAGATAACCGGTAGATATAATTTTACTCGTTGTGCGCATGCTAGCCCTTTGATAAAGTGGTTTCGTGGAGGTCCCTAGAAGAGACCTATATTCAGTAGTGAATGTTTTGTCTCAGTAGTGAACGCTTGACAACGACCAAAGAAGTACAAATCAAACACGCGGACGCGTTATGTTCGTCCAAGCCTTTATCTACTCGCCCCATGTTTATACCACTCCGGTATTCCCGGCCGTTGACGCATCCGCCTAAACTGCAAGCACTCGTAAACACGCGTTTAGACGATTTTTTAAAAGCTTTTTGCGGCTTTTAGCAGTTTGTTGTTTTTTGGTCAATCCTGTAAAGAAATGTACACCAACCAAAACAAAGATTGACCAAAAAAAAGGAGTGCAATGTTTTCAAGGTATGTATGAGTACATGTACGTGATTTTCCACCATAACTTCTAAATGCCTGAACAGATTTGGATGTAGCTATGGGGTATCATTAGAGTCCTTACATCCTCCCGAGTGACAGTGGCTGGCTGAAAGTGACAATTTTAATTTTTATGTTCACTTGTTTTGATGTATTTTTTTTTAAATAGTTTGGTCAACTTCTGTTCTCTCTTATCTCAACTTAAAGCAAGTGATATATTATTTACTTAATTGCTTAAAAATAATACGTTTAAAGGTAGCTAATTCTGAACTTTTAAGAGTAGTGGTCGGTCCGGGATCCAAACTCCAGACCCCCCGAGTACGAGGCCAAAGCCTACCGACCACCACTACACATATAATTTTATCACTGCTTTCTCATTTCACCGATCTTGTTAAGACTTAGGATATAATTAATGTCTCAAATCTTAAAACTATAACTATCGATATAATTAATAGAAACGAATGACGTCATCTGTTCTAGGCAGCTGATTTTCCATTTGAACAGGAAATAGAGATAAGTTCTCTGTGTATATTAATCTGTACAAATTACGCCACCCAGAGCGTGCGTCTGGAGCTAGACAGTTTATGCCAGCTAGCAGCTGTGTTTTATATTACGACTAGCTGATGCCCGCGACTTCGTCCGCGTGGATTGAGATGTTTTTTGAGATGGAACTCTTCAATGTTCCGCGATAAAAAGTAGCCTATGTGTTATTCCAGACTAGTAACCTATCTTTCTGCCAAATTTCAAATATCCATCCAAACTTTCGCATTTATTAGTTTAAGTTTAAGTATTATTATTAAATCTTTATTGCACACAAAATTACGGAAAAATAAAAAGACATTAAAACTACGATATTAGTATATTAGTTTAGAAGGACAGCCATACATTACACACAGATATCTTGAAGCAGTCATGGTGACGATTGCGATCTGCACGATAGGCCAACTAGAGGCCGTAATATGCTCGTGACTCCATCGCTCCGCCTCAAAGAAGTCAGAAGGTCATTCGTGGGAATGGGCATTATTTTCTATAACAAAGTTCAACAACCTATTTTGGACTTGCCTATAAACAAATTTAAGAAATCCATTAAAAGTATGCTCGTGAAAAAAGCTTATTATACTGTTGAAGATTATGTAAATGATAGAGGAGCATGGATTTGATCGCTCCAGCAATGCTGGGGACAGCGGTTACTTATGTACACATTGATATAGTAATTGTAAATGAATTATTTAAAAAGAGCAACCACCGAGTTTCTTGCTGGTTCTTCTCGGTAGGAATGTCATTCCGAACCAGTGGTAGATTCACTTGACGATTCAAAAGTACTTGTAAAAGTTTATTTGAATAAAAAATATTTGATTTGATTTGATTCGGACGTAGAACGTCCCACTAAAAAAGTTCCGTCATCATAAGCTCCAAATTCAAATCATTTGTTCAATATAGTGTGAAAAAGAATAATAATACAACTTCCTTTATGTCAATACAAACTTTTATTCCCCTTCAAACAACTATATCGACACGTTTCAGATCAACAACCTTTCGATTCTAACGCTAAATTCGAACTGCCCGCAAAACAAGTCGTTAGTCGGCTCTCGAGTCTCGGCAGCTTCGAACATCATGACTCTCACTCACATTCGTTAACAATTCAATACAGTTGCAAGAAGAATCTGTTTTGATTCCAACGATAAATCGTTGATGTCCAATCACACATCCCAAATTTAAAAATCCAAACAATTTCTTATTAATAATTTAAAATCATGACATTGTACACTGTATTTACACTTATTGTACATGATGGTGATAATCGATAACGATATCTTAAAACTAAAGCTACGAGGGTTCCAAACGCGCCCTGGTCTGAGAAGAGCCCACAAAAAACTCAGCCGGGTTTTTTTTTAATTTTTTTTTATTATCATTCCCATTCTGAAAATGTCCCATTTTGTAAACGTCCTATCTTACATTAAGACTTTGGTGTTTTTCTTTATTAATTATAGGCTTACGCTTGACCACAATCACACCTGCCTCCCGATTGTGTAAGAAAATTGTAATCGTAATCGTTTCTTGAACGTATAATTCGACCTGTTTGAGGAGTTCATAGATATATATATTAGGTTAGTTATAGGAGTTCATAGTTCATACATACTGCACGTACTGCACGTCAAGAAACACCATAAACAGATCGAGTAATACGTTTTAAGCTATCAAATGATTACGACAATTAATTAATTATTCTTCTATTTATAAACTCGGATCACGCGAATCACTTCGTGTAAAATTTAAAGACATTGGTATACTTACGGTGCCTTCACAATACATTTACAATAACATAGTCTTTGTCAGGCGGAACATTAATCTTTATAAGCAAATAATGTGATACTCACAATCGATTTACTAGAAACCGCCATATGCTTGTTACAGCGTCATATCGTGTGCGCAAGGTGCAGAAATCCTTTGTGGGGTCGAGTGTACGCTTTTATAACATGGTTCCCAAAGAGTTTCTGGACTTGCCATTACATAAATTTAAAGACTGTTAAAAAGCATTTGTTAAGTCGAGGTTATTACACTATCGATGATTTTCTGAATGACAAAGTTGCATGGAAGCAACCGGGCTCGCATCCAGTGTATGTGTTGTATTGTTACTTATTGTAACCTTTTTCTTTTTTAAGAAAAGAGCAACTGCTGAGTTTCTTGCCGGCTCTTAGTAGAATCATCTTTCCGAACCGGTGGTACAGTCTTGACGTATCATAAGTGTCACAAGTTGTCCTACATGAAATAAATAAATCATCATTTCATTTCAATTGGGCCTCTAAAAGGCAAAACACACAGGGAAAGGGCGCGGGTCGGGCGCGTGGCGGGTGACGCTCTGTGATGTCGTCCATATAAATACAAGGAATTCAACCCACCGCGCACCCGAGCCGGGCCGCGCCCGCTCCCTGTGCTTGCCTAGAAGATGCCTATTTGATAAATAATTATTGATTTCACGAAGGACAACATGTACCACTTATGATACGACTCTGCCAGAAGACTCTCGTCTCTTACTAAGAGCCGACAAGATGCAACAACAACCCAGCATTTGCTCTTTTCATTTCATTTGGCTTGTATTCTAAACAGTAAACACGTACTTGAATATTATATTTTTTGTTTTTTCCTGTTATTCTGAACCGTACCAGTTAATAAATAATACATTATTGATTGGCCTTTACTTTCAGGAAAAACAAAAATAACTACTTTAGTATATTTTGGAATTTTTTAGGCATACTTATGTAATTATACCTAAACACACGTTATTTTTCCTTAAAGAATATTTTATAGGTAATTTGCACACAGGTATTTGGTAGGAGCGCCTGATCTAACGTCTAGCTACTCGTATCTAAGCCCTGACAATCAAGCGCTTCTTTTGGCGGGTTTGACACTTAGCAACGTAGCAGCGTAGCAGTTAGCACATCTGTGGTGGACAAACAAACAAACAAACAAACCCACTTTCGCATCATACTAATTTTATAAATGCGAAACTGTGTTTATTTATTGGTTTGTCCATCAATCACGTCGCCACGTAGCAACGGATCGACGTGATTTTTTTCCATGAGTATTATTAATGACCTAGAGCACTCCCCAAGTCCTTAAGGCTACTATTTATATCCCAGAAAATGAAGGAGTTCCCGTGGGAATTAAAAAACTTACTACACGCAGACGAAGTCATCAGTTAGTTTATAATATTAGTATGACATGATTACTAAGTAATTTATGTCTAACAAAAAGATACAAAGTCACAAACATAGCATAAAGATAACAGCGTACCACACCACCAATAAACAGAATCTATGATAAAATTCTACATAGTAATAAATACTCGCCCTGACTGACTGACTGACTGGCGAGTCAAAGGCCAATGCATAGCCTAAACCGGTGTTAGAATTTTGTAATTTGAAATTTGGACAGTAGGTTTCATTTTATGAGAGTTTTATGACACGTCAGTGGCAATTACTTTCATATACCTACTTAATTATGAAAATTACAATAAATCATGAAAATTGGGTAAAAATGAAATTGGACTTTGACTTTTGGTTAAAAATGGAGAAATTGGTGTTGAACGATTTTTGGAAATTCCATTCCCCAAGTGGGATAACTAGAGGATCCAAATCCGTCATTTCTGTAAGTTACATAGGTAATAGGTATCCATGAAAATTGGTATAAATTAGGCTTTCAGTTTAAAAATTACGAAAAACTAATTTTGCGTGAATCCGGGGCGAGTTATGTATGATAAAAAAATACTACGGTTGTACTCGGCGTATTGTCGCTATAACGTGAATGAGTCACCCCCATACGCGCAGACCGCAGTCACGCGGCTAGTGGCGTGGTGGACAGTGGTACAGAGTACCTACTGAACGGTGCAAATTATACAAAAAGTAATATAAAATAAATATTATAAATACGAAAGTCTCTCTGTCGTCTGCTATGCTTTCTCGGCCCATCTGTTCGACGGATTGCGATGTATAGAGATGGGTTGCAAGTTGCAACACATGCTACCTACTTTACATCCCGCAAAAAATGTTTATCAGGCTCCGAGTCTGACGAGTGACGCACGAGTGGAGTTTACTGTTTACGAACGATTATAAAATAGGCATATATATTAGTAAATGAGGGTAAATGAATGCATTTTTTTATGTTACTGAAAGCATGCTTGATAATATATTTATTTATATTAATTTAAATATAATTTATATTCATCAAAATACATTACATAGTCATGGAAACAAAGTCATAATGTCACGGAGAAATTTTACTCCCCACAAATTTTCATACCCATGGCTTTATATATGTCACCGTAAAATTGGAAAACCGTCAGATTGCAATCTAACGCTTTTTGTCTCGATAGATTGTAAACTTTCGACAGATTGTGAACCGTTCAATGTTCTGAGTGTCAATTTACAATACAAGTACAATTTACCGAAAAATAATGCGTTAAATTATAATCTTTCGACAGTTTACAATTTCGCTAGATAGATTACAATCTAACGGTTTTCACAATCTTACGGTGACATATATGAAAATCGATTCTAAAGGAGGTTAACTCAAAAAAAAAGTTGCCGTGGGAATCAAATATCTTAATCCACGCGGACGAAGTCTCTGTGGAGATTTGGTGCCGCAGCCCGCAGCCGAAATTCGGTCGGGAGGAAATTACTAATTATGTACCCATCGTGGATAGGTATATAACTTTATAAGCTCAAAGTCTCTGTTTATTTAACATCTACGCCCGGTATCGGACCGAACGAAATTCCGTAGTAAGTATTGCTTTGTTTAAATAATTCTATGATAACTATACAAGGTCATTTAGTAAATTGTACGACGAATATATACTTTATTATACTGTGGCATAGAGTTGAAAATCAGTTGTATATGCGTGGCTTGTTTTTTCCGATTATATTTTCATGTAAAAAAATGTCGGATAACTCGAGAAAGGGTTGACTTTATAGTGTAATTTACAATATTTATTGCGTACTAAAAAATTTAATATACCTATTTATTTTATATGATAACCCTTTTCTGTTCTGCTATAGCTAATTTTCTGTCCTGCGAGATGCGAATTGCTAGGTATTTCATTTCCATTTGGTTAAGTTTTGGGTAAGCCTTACCCGGTAAGGCATAAGTAATCCGACCAAACACTTGTCAAAGTCTACTTGGATAATAAAAGTTTTGTATTTGTATTTATTCTTATCGCGCTAGTATGCGCGCGGCAGTTTCGCGCGTATTTTTTTCATTTCAGGTTTCTAGTACAAGTTAAGTTTTCGATCTAAAAGTGATTAAAGTAAGTATTTAGCTATAATTATATGAATAGTTATGTTATGGTAACTGTTACTTGCTGTTAGTTGTAACAGTCACAACGCCCACCCCCTTCCTTTCCAGATAACAACAACAAAGAATTTTTTACAAGGCTTTTAAAAGCTAAAAACGGCTATTAAAGAACACCCGTAAATAGCCAAGCCCAGACAACCTGGTTAGGGACGAAAAGCGGGAACTACCTTCTAGTCGGGGAGAAGTTATACGCTCCAGTCAACACCCCACGCAAAGTACAAGACCACAGGGACATTAGAATGTATGGAAGTGACAACGGACATTGCGAATTGCGTTAACAAATTAGCATAGATATTAAAAACGCTTTTATAAGATGCCTTGGTGCTTAAGTTTATTAGTTCATGTATTGCAATTAAGTTTATCAAAAAATCCATACTAATATTATAAATGCGAAAGTGTTTCTGTCTGTCTGTCTGTCTGTCTGTCTGTCTGTCTGCTACGCTTTCCCGGCCCATCTTTTCAACCGATTTTGCTGAAATTTGGTACAGGGGTAGATGGTATCCCGGGGAAGGACATAGGCTACTTTTTATCCCGGAAAATTAAAGAGTTCCCGCGGGAATCAAAAATCTTAATCCACGCGGACGAAGTCGCGGGAATCATCTAGTTCATTATAAAATATACTCCACAATATTTTAGATTCATAAGTCTTCATATACACCACACCAGTCTAATAATTACAGGTCAATGGACACAATCACAGAATACTTAATAAGTAGTACATACCTTTGATACAAGCTTAGATTTATAGGTGCAAGATTGTGCGAGCTTAATGCGATTTCTATGCAGTCCAGTTGCATAACAAGCGGTCTTAGTTACGTTACGGTTACGGTTAAATACTAATAATCAATAAAAGGAGAAGTGGTACAAGGCAGTAGAATTATACATAGAATGATTTAGGTTAAGTAAATGTACATTGTACAATTATGATCCAATGTTAAACCCAGACTTATTCTGCAAACAATGGGTTGCACAAGTCTGTGTTTAACATTAGGCCAACATTTAGTGGCTTTTAAGATTGACGGCGTAAGCTAAGTGTTGCATTTTCCTGCCCGTTAAGCAACTGGGCCTAAGTTCCTGTCAAATCCATCTACTGTAAACGGAAAAACTTTTGGTACCAGACCAGATCGCTAGGTCTACTCTCATACGTGTTGGTCTATGGGTTAGGGGAGTTTTCGGATACAATGTAATTTTGGTTCTTCCTGTACGCGCATATACCGAACCCTTTCCCTTTTGACGGCGGCGGTGGAGTGTTGTATAATTTAATTGCATAATATCAACCCCTGTACAGAGGGTAGGTACGTCTGTCTGTGTCACAGGTACACAGGTTGTCTGTGTAAAGTAAGGGCAGGTACTTTTAACGATAGGAGTGCTTTTAATGATAGTGACATAGGGATTATGCCTGTCATAAATAAATTATTTCTTACAGATTATTAAGTAAATAGACGGACTTCCAAAAGACCTAAAATTAATTAGTAGTGGTACCTAATTAGTTAGTTTTAAATTTAAACTACAGACAAAAGAAAAAAAGTGTTGAAATTTGATGACGTCACAACGACTACATATTTCATACAAACTTCTATGCTGGAAGCGCGTTTTTTAAGTCATCGTCTCTATTTCACGCAATTACTTACGCAAAGCCGTGATAGCCTAGTTAATCACTATTGGTTTAGACGCCCCGCTTCTTATTTGGGTAGTAAGGGTTTTGATCCCCGAGCACTCACCATTTAGTCTGTGGGCCTAACAACAACCTCCATGATAATATAACCGCCAACGCATACCGACAGAATGGAAAACAAATGCTGAGTTTATCATAAATACTCGATCTGTTACCACTTTACCCCTGTGTTTTTATACACTGGCCCTTACAATACAATCAATTAAATGCCAGTTTTTTTAACAGTTCTCGAGAGACAAGCTGACTGCACGCGGATGATATAAGCCAAATGGCCGTGTACACATTAGCCAAGGGCACTGGGCCAATGTTTAAAAGCTTCATGAAACTAGGCAGGCAGTTCGTCTGGAGTTCTGAACGAACACCAAAAAAAATCTAAATATATAAAAGGAAAAGGTAACTGACTGAGTAACTCATCTATCAACGCACAGCACAAACCACAGGACGGATCGGACTGAAAATTCTTGAAAATTCAACCCCTTACGGGGTAAAATAAGGCTTAGAAATGTGTACGAAAATCGAACCTAACGTGAGCGAAGCAACGGGCAAAAGCTAGTAAAATTTAAAAAGGTAGATAAAACTAGGTATCGTACTGGAACACGATATCTATGCGGTTGCTTGGGAGCCGGCCCGGTAACCAGAGAGCTTGCCGCAATATCATCCGAACACGATCCTCGCTCCCAAGTTCGCAGCTCGAAAGGAATTTATAAAGCCCTGGTTAAACTAAACGTGCCAAGGGACTAGGGATTGTAATATTCGTCCATTTTTAACAAACTTCAAAAAAAGGAGGAGGTTCTCAATTCAGGGCGTATTTTTTTTCCCTTCGTGGTTTCTGAACCGATTTGAATTTTTTTTCTATCAGTCTTTCTGCTCTCGACTGTCTCGAGGTGGTCCCATAAAAAATTCTGGCTCCAAATCCTCAACCCTGACACTAAAAAGTTAAAAATAAAAATTCTTTCCAAAAAACCGCCTTTCGAGTTTTCCGAGTGCTCGAGTGGGTAGAAATAAAAATTATTTATTACTATACAGTAGCGTTGGAAGTCGGTTTTTTTGGAAATAATTGTTTTAGTATCCAGATATTGCAGAATACTTCGGATACTGTTGTAAGGACCATCTCAGAAACAAGCACCGGTTAATCCCCCCTTAATAATTTTGTACTCTAATTCAAAACCACAGGAGTAATTTGCTACAACTCGAAAGGCCTTGATTCAATAAATTAATACCAGGGCCTAATCGCTGTCGCGACTACCAAAATCGAATTACATCCCAAACACCAAAATAATGAATGATGATGAAATGCCATAGGAATCTTAAAACATTTGTTTTAAAAGGAATTACCCCCGTACTAATTTAATGAAACGTCATGAAACAAGTCAAATTGATAGCTTTCGAAATACCTAACAAACCTAACACTATGAATATTCCGAATACTCTAAGGATAGAGACTATAATAACGTTTACTTTGGCTTAACGCCCTCTTACAAAAGCGACCCGAATGAATACAATAATTCTAGCAGCAATATTAAAAACTACCTGAGGTCAATACACATAGGTAATACATGGAGAGGTTTCTCTGGCCGCAGCCATACTATTACCTATTTGGTGCCGCAGCTAAACCTGCCTCGCATATTACACATAACACAGTAGTAGAGACATGCACATTTTAGTTTATTGTAACTTTTTGATAAATTTATTGTAGTATTCGAAATATCCGGATATTGTGGGATATTTTGCTGTGCTCTTATTAAGGCGCAGTCCTGGGTTTTTTCTGTGGCAGGGGCAATGAATGAATGAAATATTCTTTATTGTACACCAAAATACAGCAGAAGTAAATTTTTTTGAACAATTTGGAAATTAATGAGCTTAAGCTGCCCCATTAATATTTTGGAGGGAGATCAATACTTGTATTCATTGGATGTTATATCCATACTTATATTATTAATGCGAAAGTGTGTCTGCCTATCTGTCTGCTACAAAATTTCGCACACAGATATGTTGCATCCTTAAGAAGGACATTAACTAGTTTTTAGTCTGGAAAATTAAACCATAATCCACACAGTTGCTAGCAACATCTAGTAGTAAATCATGCGGCAACAGAGCCATGGATCAACATGATTTTTTGCACAGATATAGCTGACGACCTGGAGAGTGACATAGACATAGGCAGGAATTTAAAAAAACTTATAACAAAGTCACGGACATCAGCTAGTATCCTAGTAAGATAGATAATGTTAGCGCTACTTACTTACTATGCTACTAAAAGAGGTTTTTGTACACAGCTGACAATGATAGCCTCAATCACACAGTAGCTAATGGCCAGAGTTAGGAATAAAAGCAAGAGCGCCATTACAGTGAAATTATTACTACAGGGTTACAATCCCTATCACTCCCGATTGGCTAACAAAATGCACCTAAATTTATTGTTGCAGGCAGAGTACTATAAGTTCACATCAATTGAGATTATAACAATGGCTGATGCAGCTTTTGCTGAATAAGGCCACTGAAAACAGACCTATTTAATTTTTGACTTATGGTTTAGTTGGTCCAGAAATTCATAACACGACTTACTTATATGTACTTTTAAATGCTTGGAATAAATAGCTCTAATATTTATAAATAGATGATGGCTGAGACTTCTTCCGCGTGGATTAAGATTTTTTGATTCCTGCAGGAACCCTTTAATTGTCCGGGATAAAAATAGTTTATGTACTTCCCCGGGATTCAAACTATCCTCATACAAAATCGGTTGAACAGATGGGCCGTAAAAGCATAGCAGACAGACAGATGGAGAGACAGATAGAGACACTTTCGCATTTATAATATTAAGTATTAATAATAATTATCACTCAAGTAAATTAAATCCAAATTCACTTGCTTAATAAAGAATTTTCCTCAAGAGTTATTTATAAAATTAGGTAAGTAAATAAATGAGGAAATAATTATTTATAACTACATGATATTAGTCACATAAACCTTATTAGTCACTAAAACCTAAATTCAAACTTACATGAAATCAATATTTACCTACCCACTTACTATAAAAAGTTCCAAGCTTATCCATACTTATAATATTATAAATGCAAAAGTGTGTCCGTCTGTCTGTCCGCATTCATTGCCCATCTGTTCAACCAATTTTGTTGAACGTTGGTACAGGGGAAGGTTGTATAGCAGGGAAGGTCCTAGACTGGTTCCTGCGGGAATCAAAAACCTTAACTAAGGCAGATGAAGTTGCAGGCATCATCTAGTTAAAATATGAAATCTAAATAGGAAGTAACGAAAGAAATTTTTGTGAATTAAAAAGCTATTAATTGACAAAGTTTTGGCTATATTCACAGGTAAAGCTGTTTTTGATTATTATAAGGTGAAGAAAATAATACCCTGATCTTTCAAATCTTGACTGTTACTTAAATTGGAAAATCATATCATTATGATAAATAATTAGAAAACTAATCAATTTCTCAATACTTCTATCGCAATGAGACTGGAACACTGATAGTCTTCTTTGCAATAAATGATAGGAAAATAAAATAAAGAAAATTCGCCATATCAAATTAATAGAAAATACCATGATAAAAATAGGAAATATAAATCATGTCATCTTAGCTTATCGGTGTCTCGAGTAAATATTATTATCGTTTATTAATAATAAATAGTACAAATTTGTCAATCACCGCGTACCGGCGAAAGTATGTTTGTAAACAAATAACATATGATCGGATAGCCGGCGAAACTCAATTATTTTTTTCCAAAATTCCATATGAAATCCGGCAGCAAATACTGGAAAAACAGCGCTGTACGTCGCGTATCCTTCGAGAAAACATCGTTTGAGTGAACCATGGGGCCTCTAAAGCACAGGGAAAATACCATGTGCGTATATATCGCGCCAAATTTTGACACATTAAAACTTACACTTATGATAGTCGGGGTATTGTTTTTTGGAATAAACAAACCATTTACCGTCGAATATACCGAACGAAACACGAGTAAATAGCGCAGTAATAAATATATTCGCAAAAACCCTATAATCCGAATAATTATACCGCCCCTAGCGGTAGGAATATGAAACAGCTTAACATAATGGCCGACATACAGTAGTTTTGATGACTTAATACCTAAATGCGCAAAATACTCACACTTTCCTCCTCTTTTTCCATACCAGAGGGCATCTGAGGTACAGCACGATTAATCGCCGAGTAGTCCGGTAAATCCGGAAGCTCCTCGGCGAGATATATGGGCATTGGTTTCGATGCATCCAGGGCCCTCGCCCTAAACGAGAGCTTCGACATTTTGTTGACAGAACAAAACACGCTAGCGTCGACACACAAATGCACATAAAAAACACTTTATAGCTCCTCCAGGAGGTCCTAAAGGACCCTAAACTGCACTTTGCACACTCTAGTTCGTTCCCATGGTTAATTTTTGCACGCACTCAGTCACAATTAATGAAAAACATAAACGAAACTTTACATATTGAGCGTACTTTACAGAAAGCCATCATGGCGGCTTTCCGTTTGGCGGACGACCATGACCAACTTCCACCTAGCCAGACGTGCGCGGGAAGGAAACACGCGGAACAAATTCGACATTTTTGTAACTTATTTAATTTTTTTAATAAAATATGCCTTCAAATTCACTTGTTAGAAATGATTATAAAAAAATAAAATTTATTAAATATATTTCTCTACTAAATAATTTATTATTTCAAAATAAATAAAATTAAAAATATTTTAATGACGTCGAACGTAGGCTGTCAAGCCATAGACAATATAACGTTCCATTTAACAAAATCAAGGATTATTTTTAATTTATCATAATATTATATTATTAATTTATTATATTATTACGTTAGCCGGAGGGATAATTATTGCACATGTTGTTTCACGATTAAAATGTTGAGTAAGGTTTTTGTAAGCTTAAAATTACATTATTTTGGTTTGGAAGGATTGTGAGGAAAGCCATCGGAAAATGGAAAGCACCGACCAGATGGAAATTTTTTTTTTTTTTATTTAACTGGTTTAACGGCTCTGGATTCCAGTCCTTCTGAGCCTAAAGTTCACAGAACAATATTACCCTAGGCGGGCTGAAGTTACAATAACAAATAACAATTAACAAGTCTCACTATCACTCTATCTTTTAGCTTTGGTCACTAAAAGTCAAAAATTACAAAATAAGTTTGAAAAGTTTACATCGGTTCACTGTTTGTTGTTTTCATTGTTTTTATATATCTTGAGCACCAGAAATAAAGGAATATAATGGCCGGAAGAACTTTTTATCAGCTAATAAACTTTGAAGAGTATCAGGAACTTTGCCATCGTTAATATCTTGAATGGAGCTAATGAGTAGTAATCTATTTAGACCAAATTGACGACATTGAAAAACAAGATGATTTAAGTCGCCATTCGTTTCGCCACAATATTCACAATCGGCATTTTCTTTCATTCCCAAGCGATGTAGGTGGGTGGCCACTCTGCTATGTCCAAATCTCATTCGGTTTATAGTCGTAATGAATTTTCTATTATTAATCCCTTTTTTATTATACCAAGGAGTGGCTGGCGGGCTTTTTTGTATTTCATAGTACCAAATTCCTTTGGACTTGCTTATTTCTTCCCAATATGACTTCCATAAAGATTTCAAATCATTGCTTAACAAGGCATATATATCTGTGAATGGTATTTCCAGCATTGAGGAGTGATCTGAACATGTTGATGAGTGTACATCTCTAGTAGCAACATCTGCTACCTCATTCCCAGTTATCCCAGAGTGTGAAGGGACCCACATAAAGGTAACAATCTTCTTTCTTTTATTAAGATTGTATAGCATATTTCTTATATTATATATAATGTAATTTTTTTTGTAATCTATTTTATTAGATTCAATAGCTAGTATAACACTTTTCGAATCAGTTACAATGAGAAACTGTGAATTCACAATATTATTAATGTACAAGAGAGATAAGTATATTGCATAACATTCTGCTGTAAAAATAGAACATAAATTATGAATTTTAAAAGTTTTAGATATTTTCTTTTGTGAGTCATAAAAAGCTGAAGAAGTATGCTCTTCAGATTTTGAACCATCTGTATAAATTGTATAAAAGTGATTTTCAGCTAAATAACTTAACATTTCCACTTGAGAATTCACTTTTTCTTGACATATAGTAACATTGACATTCATTAAAGCATCATATTCTAATTTATATAAAGGCCATGGTTTGCTTTTATACATATTTTTGGTTTGGGTCTGTGAGTATAAAACAATCCTTAGAATGTCTGGTAATCGACCAGATAAAAGCATATTTACATCAATGTAGCTATCATCAAAGTTAGCAACTTCATAGGGAAGTATTTTTCCTAAAACTAAACTATTTTTTGAACTTATTAATTTAACACAAAATCGTTCAGCAATTTCAAGTCTTCTTATTAAAAGTGGAGGAATACAACTTTCTACTTCCATTACATGAATTGGTGTAGAGCACATAGCCCCAGTTATTATACGCAAGGCTTTATTCTGAATTATGTCTAATTTCTTTAAAACCAATTTATTAGCATTTAAATATGCTAATGTGCTGTAATCAAAATGACTTCTAACTATACTTTTATAAAGCATTGATAACAACTTTGGGTCAGCTCCCCAATGCACACCTGCTAACGATTTCAAAACATTGAGACCCCTAAAGGCATTTTTACATAGATTATTTACATGTTCTTGGAAAGTTAACTTCTGATCAAGCAATATTCCTAAAAATTTTTTTTCCAATAACCAAGGTAATCTTGTGTTATTATATTTTACAAAGTTATCACATGAATTATTTTTTTTGGAGAAAATTAGAGCTCCACTTTTACTAGGACTGATGTTTAATTTTAACTTATTTGAATAATAATCATGGACTTGTTCCAATGCTAAATTTAAATTATTTACAGCTATATTTACATCTTTATTTACAGTATATACAAGGAGATCATCAGCGAATTGCAGAAAGTTTATATTTCTATCTGTAATGTATTTACTTATTAAACATGTATATATATTATATAGCAAGGGAGATATAGTAGCACCCTGCATAGTGCCTTTGTATACATTTCTAGGACCATGTATAATGTTATTAAATTTAACATACATAGTTCGGTCATATAGAAAATTAAAAATCCATTTACATACTTTTCCAGGAATACCAATCTCACACAGAATATTGACCAGTATGGAAGGATCTACATTATCAAATGCACCTTGTATATCAAGAAATGCACAAACTGTGGTTGCATGACTGGTAAATGAATGATTTATATCTGAAATCAAAGAGGCAAAACTGTCTGCTGCACTTTTTCCTTTCCGGAAACCAAATTGCTGTTCAGGTAAAATATTATTTGCTTCTATGTAATAGTCTAATCTGTTTTTTAACATGTATTCAAATAATTTCCCTACACAAGAAGAAAGTGAAATTGGTCTGTAGGAGTTAAAGTCATGTTCTGATTTATCAGGTTTCAAAATAGGTATCACACATTGCGTTTTCCAAGACTTTGGAATACATTGATTGTCCCAAAGCAAATTGAAGATTTTTAAGAGAGTTTTTTGTCCATTAACATGCATGTTGCTAATAAGTTTGTATGGAATATCATCTAACCCCGGAGTGGAATCTCTCCTTGATTGGATGGCTGCAGTAAATTCATGCCAAGTAAATGCTTTTAATAGAAAAGAACTACTGTCACTACCTATATGATTAAATATTGAATTTAAATTTATAATATTGCTTTCTTTTTCAGATGGTACTACTGTGGGTGCATATTTATCTAAGAACGAAGGAATCCAATCATCATTTTTTGATGGCTTATGTACAGGTATCCTCTTAAATCTCCTAATATAATTCCAGATATAACTTATTGGAGTATATCTATTAAATGAATCACAAATTCGTCTCCAACTTGCTTTCTTTTTTTCACTGATTAATCTCTTTTTAAAGGCATCAATTTTTTTATATTCTATGTAACTTTCTATTGTCGGGTTTAATTTATAAAATCTTAAAGCATTTTTACTTTTCTTTACAGCTTCCAAACAGTCTGTGTCCCACCAAGGAACTGGTTTTCTCATAACAAACATATTAGGTTTGGTAATTAAAGGTACACAATCTCTCCTTATTTCTAGAAGTAAAGTGCAAAAGTTTTCATAAGTAGCCAACAGATTAGATGTATCAATTGTGAAGTTTTCAAACGTTTTTTTTGTTTCAGTCTGGAACTTTGACCAGTCTGCTTTTTTATAATTAAAATGTTCACACGGTTCTCCTACATCATACTTTTCAACACAGGTATATAGGTCGACTATGGTTGGGTAGTGATAACTACCCATAGGATCATCATATACATGCCAATCACATAAAGGAACTAAAGAAGGACTAACACATGAAACATCAATAGAAGATTGATTAAAATTAATACTTCCTACTGTAGTTGGAGATCCGTTATTTAATATACAAAGATCGCATTCATCCAACATGTTATAAATATCAGTGCCTCTAGTTTTTGTTGTGAGACATCCAAAAGCAATATGATGAGCATTTAAGTCACCCGAAAGAAGAAGTGGCTTAGGTAAACTGTTTATAATTTGTTTTAATCTTCGGACCTTAAAGCGACCCCCACTGGGTGGAGCATAAACACATAAAATGGACATATTGCCTAGGCTTGTAGTAAGGGTTATAGCTACTGACTGCATATAATCATAGAACCGTGTAGGGACAACAAAATATTTGAAACTATTTTTAATTAAAATTGCTACTCCACCACGTCCATTTTTTCCATTCTGATTAATGAAATTGTAGTTAGGAATGTTGATAGCTCTATTTTCTCGCAGCCATGTTTCATTTAACAAGCAAATATCTATATCGTTCTTAACTAGGTAATTAATAAGCAAAGGTTTTTTATTATTAATAGATTGTATATTAAATTGTGAAATTCTAATAAATTGTTTATCCATTGTTTTTAAGATTATTAATAAGCATTTCTTTTACAACTGATGTAGTAAGTTTACGGCCTGAGTTACCCATGGCCACCAATGCTCCAATAAGTGCTTTCAAGATAGTATCATTTGTTATAATTTGTTCAATAAGAGTTTCATTATTATTAGTTGTGGTATTAGTTTGGGCAGTTTCTGTCTTTGATTTCTGTACTTTAGGAGTGTTATTAGGTTTAACTTGTGATTTATCTACTGTAACTGTATCTACTTTTGTTTGTTTATTCATTACGGGGAAGTTTTCATTATAGTTATTAAATAAATTTTGTATTTGTTTTGTTTGTAAAACTTTTGAATAAGAAGATTTATTATACTTTTCCTCCATTTTTTGTTTTTTTATTGGACAGTCCTTAGATATTGCAACGTGAGAGCCACCACAATTTATGCATTTAATTACCGCATTTTCCTCACATTCAGTGTAGCGATGCTCCTCTGCACATATAGAACACCGCTGCACGGATTTACAGATTCTTGCTCCGTGATTAAATTTGAAGCATTTATAACATTGTAAGAGCGGGGCAACATACTGATGCACCCTATATTGGAACAAGTCCAGATGTACATATTCAGGTAAGTTGGTTGATAGGAAAGTTATACTTACTGAACTAAACGGTTTAATTTGTCCATTAACTTTCTTGGTGAAGCGACGCACAGCGACAACCTCATATTTTGATGATAGTTTTTTGAATAATTCCTCGTTACTTATACTTATGGGAACATATCTGAGTACCCCAATCGTTTCCACCGCACTTGCTGGTATGAATGCCTTATATTCGTATTTATCCAGGAAATTTTCATTTTTTAAAAAATCATTGGCGTTGATTGCTCGCGCGAACACCACCCCAACTTTAGATGCGTTTATTCGTCTTATATTAATTACTCCTTTAATTTCATTTTTAAAAACTCCCGCCAACATTAAGGGATTGGTATTGCCTAGTTTGACTCCTTCTTTACGACTCTCAATAAAAACCGTGTATTCAGCCATTCCTACTGATTCAGGGAAAACTCTTTTATAATTTAACTTGTGGTATGGCTTGTAAAAATCGACATTTTCCTGCTGCTGGTCTTGACTACGCCTCGGCGGTTTCCTTTTCCCGCCCGCGTCGTTATCCATGCCTGTGTTCAAACCGTCACTATCGGACGGCATTTTTCTTTATTTTTTAATGAAAATTAGTTAATTTTCCTGCACAAGTCGAAAACAAAATAAGTATTTTAAAATTTCAATTTAAAATACGCGCTTCTTGTTTCCCGCCAAAAACAAGCTCTTCCCTCACCAGATGGAAAGCGTCTACCATTACCATGGAACTAATAAGTACTACATACAACTGGAATGCGTACTACAAACTTATTTAACTTATTTTTAATCAAATTTAATCCTTATGTCACGGACATAAGGACCACTACGCACGCAGTATAAAAATGAATCCGAGTGAGACATCCACAACATACCGCGGTGTCCCTTTCTAACAGTGGTCTTTGTGTTGCTATTTCACATTATTTAGAAAATTAGTACGTCAATAATTCACTTGTTTTCGTGTTGAAGGCGGCAATCGTAGTAGTAATAAAAATAAAAACGTTGCAACCATGGAATTATTATGTACTATGATGGTTGCAACACAAACGGCCATTTTGATGAATCTTACGATAGACGAAATTTCGGGTGACATAAATTTAGGTACCAAGTATACGGGACAAGTATCGTAAACTATAAAACACGAATTATAACAGGATAGATATTTTTTTCATATTTCAGATTACCAAAAAATGATACATTGCGTGAAAAGTGGTTAAGCATTATACCTGGTGGTAACAGAAAAGTGACCCAAAAATTCTGTAATATGCAGCAAACATTTCATGCCAGAGGATTATATTCCTAATTTATCACGGCCCGTTTTAAAAGAAAATGCTCTTCCCTCACGATTCCTCGTGGTAAGCAAGATCAATTTTATTTTTATCTTGAATAGGTACGTTTACAGATAACGATAAAAATCCAGCCCGTAACTGTTCCACTACTGGGCAAGGGCCTCTTCTCACTAGGAGAATGCATGAGCATTAATCACCACGCTTGCTCACTGCAGGTTGGTGATTTCAGACTGTCAAGTCCAGGTTTCCTTACGATGTTTCCTTCACCGTATGTGCTGTATCACCGATCATTATAAAACAACATTATCAATTAAAAACATTTTCAAACATGGAGACTGGCATAGTGATGAGATGAGTTCAGGAGCGACAAATAGTTAAAAATATTTTTTGTATGAAAAATTTGAGCATGTTGATAATTTTATATACCCAGTATGTTCGAAAAGTCAAATATGTATGGCTCGAAAAGCCAAATATGTATGGTTCGAGAAGTCAATTTATGTTTCGCTTTACAGCAATACCAGTTTTATTTAACCGACTTAAAAACAAAAATTTTTTTGTTAAACCATCACCGATAATTATCTGTTTTTACCTAAATGCTTCGTAATTATCGATCCTAAATGGATCGCTGGATCCAGGCGGTGCAAGACCGTGGCTTGTGGAGGACCCTACAGGAGACCTATGTCCAGCAGTGGACGTCCATCGGTTGACGACGACCTAAATGCTTACTTGTGTAAGAGACTTATTAAGAGGCAATAGGCACTACATATAAAATATCAACATCATTATAAATATAAATATTTTAAAATTATTTGCTGATTTTTATTTCTTCATAGAGGTATATTTATATCCCGTATATTGAAGTATCCCAAAATTCAAAAATAGTGTGGTCACTCTTGTGGAAAAGGGACACAACTGTCAGTATGGTATCTCTCACTCGGCACACTTTATTAACAAGAGCTCATTCCGGTTGTACGTAGTACTTATTAGTTCCATGACCATTACATATTTTATAAAGAGGAGGTTCTTCATGGAATGCACTTCTGGTCGGTGATGCACATGTACAAATACCACAAGTATATGGGTAACATTGGTATAATATTGACAGTTAGTTAATCTATGATCGGGGGTTTTACAATGTTTTTCTAATAGGATGTTTATTTTATGAAAAAGTGATCTATAAAGTTTGTAATTGGATGGATAGATGTATGGATGGATGTTTGTTACTCAATCACGCCCGAACTGATCTGGATGTTATTTGACACAAAGATAGATATAGTCTGGAATAACACATAGGCTACTTTTTATCCCGAAAAATTAAGTCGTTCCCACGGGAACCAAAAAACCTCAATCAACGTGGACCTTTGTGGACGAAGTCGCGGGCATGAGCTGGTCATAAATAAATAAAAGCCCTAGATTTTTATCGAAAATTTGTGTATGTTACTTCGCTAGTCGCTATTGAGGGTAACTTTGACTAATTCGATATTCCAAATCGGAATTCTGTGGGCCGGCCATTTACCACAGATTAGTAATAGTATAGAATACGTAGGGAAATTGAGGTGGGTCCACGGCGGGTCAGCGTATTGGTCAGCGTGTACAACAGAGACAAGTAACTTAAAGTGTACAATTCCAAATTCCGGTCACCGAGAACACAGCGTTTTATCCGATTTCGCTTCTGCCCAACGAGCCCTTGCACAAATCACTAGGCGAACAGAACGTGGCGAAGCTTTTTATTTTGTACCTCAGATTAAAATAAAAATTTAATATTAAAAAATTAAAATAAAATTAAAATAAAATAAGATAAAAAGGTTTTTAATCTGAGTTTTGTATTGTCTCATAGAAATTAGTTCGCGCGCGATTTGAATGCAGAGTAAATGTATGTTCAACTCGCGCGCCTATAGCTTCGATTTCTCATTTTTATTTGCTTCGCCTTAGTTTAGCAAGGGCTATAACAAAGACCTAGAGAGACAAAACTAGCTAGAGAAACAAATAATTCGGGGACAAACAGGAATTAATTTTCCTGTTTGTTCCCAAGTGCGGACGGAATGTGGTGACAGTCAGAAAACACCCAACGATACAATAAAACGAAAACTACAGTTAAACAATAATTTATTCAAATTCGTTATCAATTTTAAACAATGATATTTTATTATTATTAGTGTAAAATAAAAGACTTAAAATTCCATAAATTCAGTGTATGTAATAATATGTATAAGTAAATCAAATAACATTATATTTTTGATTTTTCAATGACCACAATTCATTCTGAGTAATTCGTTATTTCAAAAATATTTAAAATTATATACATAAAGCTGTAGAATTAAGATTAGGACAAACCGCAATATTGTAGTGTCATTTCATCTTATATTTTGTATGTATATGTATGTGTTTACTTTTAAATATTTTCCTAACAATCAGGGGCCTTATTACCTAAAAATGATTGCTATGGTCGGTTACGATCGCAATCACATTTTAGTGGGTCTTTCTCTATTGGCCGAAATACATTGTAACATAAATACTGTTAGATGGAAAATTAAAAACGATTTATATGTGGTATCACTGCTATGGTTTTGTAGAGTGGCAACACTGGTCTGGGTACTCTATGAATTATTGTATATTAAGGTGCATGACAAGGGTCTGCCCGCGAAATTCAAATTTAATTTGGTTTTTCACAATTTGTAAACTAATACGACAAAGTAGGCTTATGGCATTCAAATTGCGAGCATAGGAATATCATCTTCACAGGTTTATATAAAAATCTTTACTTGAAAGTGCCCAGTTTAAGAAATTAGTCAAATTAATGACTAATTTGTGAGTAACTCACGTCAAACTCATTATTTTGACTAATTTCTTAAACTGGACACTTTCAAGTAAAGATTTTTATATAAACCTGTGAAGATGATATTCGTAGGCTCGCAATTTGAATGCCATAAGCCTACTTTGTCGTATTAGTTTACAAATTGTGAAAAACCAAATTAAATTTGAATTTCGCGGGCAGACCCTTGTCATGCACCTTAAGTTGGACGTGTTTCTGTGTGTAAGTTGCTAATAAAGTATGAATAAGTGGTTAACGAATGTTTCGCCTTATAATACTTACCATAAAATCGGCCAAATCGCAAACATTGGGATGTTGATTAAGTCAAAAATTAATTCTTTTTAGAGGACCTACCACGTCTCCTGTTAATTTTATGTATGATAACCATTTAATCGATTAAAGTATTATAGATTGATACATTGAGAAAATGAGATTGTGAAAATGAATGATTCAACTTTTACGTAATAAAATAAACTTCAAATAAATTGGTCGTCCTATTCTTAGTAGCCAGAACGCATAAGAAAGCCTTAATTACAAGTTAATTTCTAATAGTTTCTTATTAGTGTATTTTATATTTGGATGCATCAATATTAATAATTAAAAATTGACAAAATTCAATAAAATTATTGTTAAAAGTGTAAAATATCAGTCAATATGTATTATAATCACAATCAAATAGCAAAGCAACGGACCAGCCTTTTGTATAATAAAATAATTCATTGTTGTCATTAAAAAATCAAATCATTATCACTTTTTTATGTCGAATTATCTACAGTTTTCTTACAACCTTTTCACATTTCGAGTGTATATTTCGTAACGCAGTCGCAATCATATAAGGCCAGAAACAAACTTAACGCTCGAAGGCGATTATGATTGCAACTGATTTACGTAATTTACTCTTTAGTCTGGACCGTATTTGAATACAACCTGTATTAAAGATCATCGCATACCGTCTACCTTTTCAGTACTAAAATGCAACATCACACTCATCTTCTCTTGTTTATGTATGCGATCATCTTTAATCTTTTTTATAGGATAAAAGACATGACATCATACTTTATAACTAACATTTCACATTAAAAAATGAATTCAACATGCCAATTAATAACATACATATTTCAAATTAAAAAAAACCTACAAATTACATAATATTATTACTTCGTAAACGCTCATAAATATTAAATAATTTCGATTATATTCTTTTTAAATCTGGCAACATTATTTTATTATTGTGATAGTTTTTTTATCCAATACCGCAACTAGCAACACTAATTCGTTATTTTTTTAAATACTAACGACTAAAAGGACTTGCGTCTAGAGCCGTTGTAAGAATATTAAAAAATAATTTAACGTCAAGCAATATTGAACTAACGAGCCTGAATATTAGGCATAGTTCACACCAAACGGATAATTAAGTAGATGTTATAGTTACTGCATGCAGATAAAGGTCACACAGTGCTATGAAAATATACGTACATCGTGAGTCGTGACTTAAGCAAGTTTAAACCAATTATTGCACAGTTTATACAAATAACTCATGTCGTGCAATAATGGAATACAATTAAGTCACACGTATCGTACATGTACTATTAGACGAGAGTGCTATATAACTAAGTGGTACGCCTCAGACAACACAAATCCGAGCGGAAATTTCGCTTCAGTTCTGCAATATTGGTAAAGAAGAAAGAGCATTGCAATGATAGTTGCCGCAATTCCGCATGGAAAAGTGCATGATAGCGTTTTTCCGCGCTTATAAATGACGCGTTCCTTTAATATTTTAATACGACGCATTGCAGCGAAATTCCACTAGCGTTTTTTGCCCTAGCATGTAGTAACTAAAATCGTCAGGTGTGGACGATGCCTTAGAGATCATATTCCATTGTCATGTCGTTATTATACATTATACAATAATTATTAAAGCACTTACATTATAAGAAACTTTATATATTTTTTATTATAGCATGGTTAACTTCTATACAAAAAACAACTCTCTTGCGTCTCTCGTAAGGTGCAATTTTAGTAAAATGGTAAGCTATACCCGAACACTGAAATACTTAATACCAGGATTGATTCAGTAGTTAAAAAATCACCTTGTACTTGCGCGGTAGGCGATTGATCAATCATTTAAAATTTATAGTTTTATTTCAGTACTCAGAACTAATTATATACATTTTAATACTATACATTATCTTTTCGTAGTTTGGTGCATTATACTTTTTAGCTAACTTAAAAATGATAAAATTCAGGCAGTTACTATAGATATAGACTAAGAGACGGCGATCGAAACACTTGTGTCATTTGAACATGAAAAACAATTTTTTAGTTTCAATAAGTTCTTATATTCTGAAACTTTATTGGTATTTTATTTATTAATGCGTTTCAAACTTACAGCAAGACTGAAAAACAAACAATTAGACTGACTTTCCGCCATAAAATATTGGTATTTAATAAAATATATTATGGAATGAAAATGGCAGTGGCCAACCTGATAAGGGTTATATTAAACCCTAATCGGTTACTAAACGGCATCATACCGGAACGCTAAAGCACTTGGCAGAATGTCTTTACCGGTAGGGTGGTAACTAGCCACGGCCGAATACTCCCACCAGCCACTTTGCAATCTTCTCTTTTAATTTAAAAATTAAACTATTATTATTGAATTTAAATAATTTTAAAGTGTAAGAAACTGTGTGAGACTTACCGCCGGCTCTTATTCTACAAAATCATAAATATTTATTTATACAGTATAATATGCCGATATAAGGCCTTGTCATTTGAATAGTAATTATTTGAATATTGCTACCCTGATTATTATAGACAAAGGGCTATAATTTTGGAATGAGATGCAATTTTTGATTTCGAAACGGTAAAAATGAAATTTAAACATGTTAAAACTGTAAAAATTTGCCTAGTTTGACAGTTGTATGAAAATCTGTCTACTTTGACAGTTTTTTTTTAAGAAAAGAGGAAAACATTTAAAAGTACAAGGCATAAATGGCTTATCAATTTGTTTACGTACCATATCTTTTAGTGTAGTTGCAGATATCTTTCTCTTTTATCTTTATCTATTTGATTTTTTCCGAAATCAAAAATTACGCCGTATACATATATTTATATTTTTAATGGACACAAATTCAACAAAGATATAAAGATCTAAACACTAACATCAAGTTTGAGCAGTCAACCATCACTGTTTGGAGCAGTTGAACATGACTGCTCAAGCAGTTGGCTATCACTGTAAGAGCAGTTGACAACAGACTGTTCGAGCAGTTAACAATGGACTGTGACAACAGGCTGCTGACCACTACTTGAGCAGTCAAAAACAACTGCTTAAGCTGACAGTATGTGGTTTTTCAGAGGGTACCTTGAAGATTTTACTCATTATTTTTGGGTATTTGTGTTGATATAAGCTGAAATTCCATAAAAGTTTAATTGACCACTAATTGAGCAGTCATATTCAACTGCTTATGTTAAATGTTTATTGCCTCTTATAGGGTACCTTGAAAATTTTACTCATTATTTTGGATTATTTGTGTTGATATAAGCTTGTATTGCGTAAAGATAAGTTTGTATGTTATAGTAGTTTGTTGAATCAGCTCTGTTGGTCCGGTGGGCAGTCGCCTTGCGGAACGGATACCTTTGCGCTCTTGCCCACGAAGATTTCCACCTCCTGAAAACAGAAAAATGAAATAATAATATATTAAATTAACTCATAGCACAAGTACCACTAAACTGCTCTTGTTTTTATTTTTAGTCCACTACAAGTCAGCCCTTGACTGCGATCTCACCTGATGGTAAGTGATGATGCAGTCAAAGGTGGTTGCGAGCTAACCTGTTGGGCAGTTATATTAAAACCTATACCCGTAGTCGGTGTCTAGTCTTAACGTATCATAAGTTGTCCTACGTGGAATAAACAAATCCATTCATTTAAATCAATGTTCAGTTACCTGGCTGCCCTCAATAGCCATCTCGTTTTCATTCTCGTGGCTGGAGGCGGGGGTCGCACGCGCGGCCAACTGACGCTCGCGCGCCACGCGTCTGTTAACAAAAAAAAAAATTATACAAATACTAGCTGATGCTCGCGACTTCGTCCGCGTGGTTCAAGTTTTTTTGATTCTCAAGGTCTTCAAGGTCCTCAACTATAACCTTTTTTTTTTAATCCACTACAAGCTAGCCCTTAACTACGATCTCACCTGATGGTAAGTGATGATGCAGTCTAAGATTGTAGCGGGCTAACCTATTAGGGGCATGGCAGTTATATTAAACCCTTCGGTTTCTACATGGCATCGTACCGGAACGCTAAATCGCTCGGCGGCACGTCTTTGCCGGCAGGGTGGTAACTAGCCACGGCCGAAGCCTCCAACGAGGCAAAAAATCACGTCGATCCGTTGCGGCTTGATTGTAGGACAAACCAACAAACAAACTGATTTTCGCATTTATAATATTAGTATGAATTGATATCATTAGTATTCTCTGTCCAATCATTTATTGAAGTGAAAATATTATTACTATGGATGTTTGACAATGAGTATCTCTCTAACTATGCATTACTCACGCATGAACAAATGTATATTATTGAAGTGAAAAGTTCTTTAGCCGCGTTGAGCACTTTTTAGTAGGGGGTAAACTTGTGGATTCGCGTCAACAACATGCACGCATTGTAAGTTGAAACGAAGACAGGTCTTAAATAAATTGTAAAAAATAAATTGTAATTCTATAGTAAGAGTATGAACAAGCCTATTGTCGGCGGCACTGTGGTGTTCGGTAAAATTCGTATGAATTTATGATAACACCACATCAAAATGTAAACAACTACTGATAATATGTAAGATTTATTAAAAAAATAAAAAAATAAAAAATATAAATACACTACATTCGTAATTAAACTATTTAAAGCCTTAGTTTGAAGGTTTATACTTTGATTATTTTTTGTCATATTATTTTTTTTAAATTTTAATACTTAAATTCTTAGTTTTAAGTTTCCACTTCTATCAGCATTCCCTATGACTGCCAATTTTTACTTCTGCAGCTCGAGTCAATGATGTTCTAATGCGTTACTGATTTCTGGTAACTATCGACTTTCTTTATGAAGAAGTTTTAATCAATTTGACACATTGATATTCGTTCTTGTTTTATAATTAATATACCCAAGCGTTTAAATGACAAAGTATATTTATATATTATTAATAATTAGATTAATAAGCCGCTGTAACAATTCATTCCCATTAGTTTTTATCACATACTAGCAGATGCCCGAGACTTCGACTTCGTCCGCGTGAAATACGTCCATCGTTCACGCGGACGAAGTCACGGGCATTTTAAATTCCCGCGGGAACTCCCTAATTTTTCAGGTTAATATATAGCCTATGACACACAAATAATGTTCTATTGGTACCAGAATTTTCAAAATCGGTTCAGTAGATCCTCTTTATAATATTAGCATAGATATATCAATATGCAGGTAAGTTATTTTACCTGCGGTGTTCCAGCATGGCTTTTCTGTCCTGCTCTCTCTTCTCGGCGGCCAATCGCGCCTTCTCGTTCTTGACCACGGGAGTACGCGCGGTGCGACCTCGCGCCGGGGCCGACTGTACTGGTTTCGATACTGGGGCGGCGATCTGGAAATTAATATAAATGATCCATTAAAAATTATAAGTGATGCTTCAATTTTTTTTAATCTGCTACAAATTTTAAATTAGCCTTTGACTGCGATCTCACCTGATGGTAAGTGATGATGCAGTCTAAGATGGTAGCGGGCTAACCTGTTAAGTTAGTTATATTAAACCCATACCCCTTGCCCCTTATCGGTTTCTACACGGCATCGTACGGGAACGCTAAATCGCTTGGTGGTACGTCTTTAACTAGCCACTGTCGAATCCTCCCACCAGACCATACCAGAGAAAATTCAGAAATTATAAATTCCCAAATTGACCCTGCCGGAAATCGAACCCGGGACCTCCCACGTTAAGGCAACAGCGCTCAACACTGTGCTCAACTGGAGGTTGAGGTAGGCCGAAGCCGGCCAGACTACCGGCTAGACAACCAGGCCAGGCCAGACCAGGCCAGACTAGGGAAGTGGTATTTCGCTTTTATATATACTTATAATATATAATAAATATATAAACAAAAATAATAATAAAGAATAATGAAAATAATTTATTTTCGACACAGGCATCATCCCTATTAATCTGAAATACTAAAAATATCTTGCATATTTATTATAAGTGTAAAAGTGTGTTAGTTTTTTGTCTAAGTGCGGTAAATAATACCAGGATACGAAGAAGAGAAGTGTGTTACTTTTATATCCATGCGGACAAATGGCGGTTAGGAACGGCCGAAGCCTCCCACAGGCCAGATTAGGGAAAATTCAGAAATTATAAATTCCTAAACTGACCCGGGACCTGCGCAAGTTAAGACACAGCACTAAACATTACTGATTGTGACTAGTTTCATAATCATGATGATGATGATGATGTCCTCCTTGGCGTATCCGCCAACGGCGACATCTTGACTTTGCTTATTTTCTGGAGTGTGCGCGGATGTGGCTCGCATAGCCAAACTTGGTCAGAAAAGTCCGCCGGCACGACTCACAATAAAGTTGACCACTGCTATTGTACACATATATGTACGTCTGCTTCGGCCGAACTCTTTGTAGGTGGCGTTTTGCGTCAAGCTGTTGTAGACGCAACTCTTCAAATTTTGCACCTGTCGTTTATCATTTTACGCCATTTAGGCCTCTGGAGCGCAAACTGTTCCCAGCTGTCTGACGGAACATTACAAGACGAAAGATTCCTTTTAAGGACATCCTTGAAACGCAGGTATTGACCACCAGGCTTACGTTTACCAGTACTAAGCTCCGAGTAAAAAACAGCTCTAGGTAGCCTGGCGTCATCCATGCGGACCAAGTGCCCACTCCATCTAAGTTGCCCTTTCAAAGTTAGTGCCTCAATGCCATCTATGTTTGATCTCCTTAAAACTTCCGAGTTTGGAACTTTGTCCTGCCATTTAACGCGCAAAATTGCTCTTAAACATTTGAGATGAAAGGAGTCTAAACGTTTGATATCTGTTTTATACAGACAGCAAACTTCAGAAGCATACAAAAGTATTGGTTGGACGATGGCTTTATAAACCATTAGCTTTGTTTTGAGCTGCAAATCGTGTGACTTCCAAACTCTTCCATTCAACTTGCCGAAAGCTGCAGCAGCCTTTGCAATACGCGAGCCGATTTCGGAGCTTAACCGGTTATCACTGCGAATAACACTCCCCAGATAACGAAAAGATGTCACCTCACCCACGCACGAACCGCTTAACGTGACGGTGGTATTATTTGCAGAGTTACCCCTCGCAGGTTGCTTTAATATCTGTGTTTTTGAAATACTTATTACCAAACCAAACTTTCGACAAGATGCATCAAGATGGTCGAGATATTGCTGTAGGTTTTCAACTGAGTCAGCCATAAGGCAAACATCGTCAGCATAGAGAATCTCCAGAATAGGTAGGGATTGCACCTTGCTCTTAGCCCTGAACCGCGACAAGTCAAAGACACTCTTGTCGGACCTAACATTTAGTGTTATTTGACCACTGCAATTCTGAAGCGCGTCATTCATAACAGTTGCGAAATAAATAGCAAATAAAGTGGGAGCATTACACAGCCCTGCTTCACACCACATGTTACCGGGAACTGGTCTGAGAAGGTATTATCACCCTGCACACTTGCCATCATACCATTGTGAAATTGGCGCACTATTCGTACCAGCTTCTCAGAGCATCCAACCTTTTCAAGAACCATCCACAGCGCATCCCTGGGTACTCGATCAAATGCTTTCTCTAAATCGACGAAACACATATAGAGGTCACGATGTTGCTCAAGGCTTTTTTCTTGGAGCTGCTTGACTACAAAAATTGCATCGATCGTACCTCTCCTGGGACGAAAACCACATTGACTTTCAGGCAGGATATGTTCCGCCAGCGAACTTAGGCGTCTATTGATTATATGAGCTAGAACCTTGCCAGCTGCACACAATAGAGATATGCCTCTGTAAGAGCTGCATTCAGAAAGAACACCTTTCCCCTTGTAGAGCTTGCAAATGGATGCGTCCTTCCAATCCTAAGGTACTTCAGCAGTTTCCCAAACTCTAGATATTAAATCAAAAAGTTTACTATTTATGTTCGCACCGCCGTATTTAAATATTTCCGAGGGCAGATTATCAGAACCCGGTGCCTTTCCATTTTGCATTTCCATTCCATTCCATTCCATTTTTTTCCATTTTCCATGGGGTGTAGTTTCATAATATAGCATGTTCGGGACCCCCTTATTTATTTGTTGCTAGCTGATACCCGCGACTACGTCCGCGTGGTTTAAGTTTTTTTAAATCCCGCGGGAATTCCTTAATTTTCCGGGATAAAAAGTAGCATATGTCACTCTCCACGTCCTCAGCTGTATCCATGCAAAAAATCACGTCGATCCGTTCCTCAATAGCCGCGTGATTAAAGGACAAACCAACAACAAACACACTAATATTAGTGTAATGTATGTGTGTAAATGTGGGTAGTCTAAGTATAGTTGTCATATTTTTTGTATCGGTGAGTTGTCGGAAATTATAGATGGTGCATTGAATACGTGGTATTATTTACTCCAAATATTTCAGTGGCGACGAGTGTCTTTTTAAAGAATTTCACGCGTGTGTTTGTTTAGAATACTGTGGTCGAACATGTCGATTGGTAAAATCGCCGAGTTTAAAGTGGAAAGTGACAATTGGCGATTGTACGTTGAGCGCCTCGAACAGTACTTCGTTGTGAATAAGATTCCACGCGAATTGCAAGTGCCAACGTTAATAACGGTTGTGGGGGCGAATTGCTATGAGTTATTAGTGAACTTGTGTACACCGGACAAACCTATCACCAAGTCGTTTAAAGAGTTAACGGACATTCTCGGTAACCATTTACAACCGAAACCGAGTGTATTAGCCGAAAGATTTAAATTTCGCCGTCGGGTACAACAAACAGGAGAAAGCATATCGCAATACGTCGCAGACTTAAAAAAAATGTCGAAAACTTGCGAGTTTGGGGCCTGGTTAGAAGAAAGTCTTCGCGACCAGTTAGTTTGCGGCCTATCAAGCGAGACCATAAGGCAACGGTTGTTCGCGGAACTGGAGTTAGATTTTGCCAAAGCGTATCAGCTGGCGAGCAGTATGGAGGCTGCTGAGAAGGATGCCGCGCTGGTGGAGAACCGACCGAATACACCAGCTGCACCAGGCGGGAGTGGAAGTGTCTCAGCGGATTGCCAGGCCATGGCGGGAGCATGGCGGGGCAAGGGCACCGGCAGTCAAGTCAGGATAACAAACAACCGGGGGCGCGGTCAGAGGCGGAGCTCCAGTAACAGCGATGCGCAGGCATCGGCACGGATGGCGGCTTCGGTGGCGGCTGGCCGGGGGCTGCAGTGCGGTGCGTGCGGAAGTAATGCGCACGGGACAGCTGGGTGCCGCTATGGCCGATATTTCTGCAGGGTGTGTAACCGGCAGGGTCATTTAGCCCGGGTTTGTTCGTATTCGACCCACTACAACACGACCGCGAGGGAGGTAATGGACGATATGGAACCGTACAGCGACGGAAGTGAAGAGGTAATTGTGAATATTAATCAGATATCGATAGAACGTTGCAAACCTATTTTAATTACAGTTAATGTTAACGATCACATACTAAAGATGGAATGCGATACGGGCAGTGCCGTTTCATGTGTTAGTCACGAGCTATATTTACGCAAGTTTGGAAATTTAAAATTAAACAAGTGTAGTTTAGCTTTAAGGTATTATACGGGCGAGGTGGTATATCCCGTGGGGGTAATACGTCCGTTAGTGAAGTATCGGGATAAGAGTAAACCGCTAGATCTGTATGTCATTAAGAACGGGAAAACTATGTTATTGGGTAGACAGTGGATTATGGAACTAGCAATTCAATTGCCTGTGTATAATTGTAATAGTATCGAAGGTTGTGAGTTTAATTTTGCGGAATTCAGTTCCAGATACTGTGATGTGTTCGCGGACGGACTGGGCAGGTTCACTGGCGGTGCGGTGAGCATCCACTTGCGGCCGGACGCAGCGCCCGTGTTCATGCGCGCGCGGCCGCTGGCGTACGCGCTGCGCGAGCCGGTGGAGCGCGCGCTGCAACAGCTGACGCGCGACGGCATCCTCACGCCCGTGGAGCGGTCCGACTGGGCCACGCCGATCGTGCCCGTCGTCAAAAAGGACGGTAACATTAGGATATGCGCTGATTATAAGTTGACGCTGAATAAAGTTATCGAGGTTGACCGTTACCCTTTACCGCGAGTAGAAGACCTGCTGACCCGTCTGCATGGTGGGGAACGTTTCAGTAAGATAGATTTATCCCAGGCGTACGCACAGTTCGAGCTAGACGAACGATCAAAACAATTCACGGTTATAAATACGCATAAGGGTTTATTCAGGTACAATAGATTGGTGTTCGGGCTATCGTCGAGTCCGGGTATATTTCAAAAAAAATTAGAGTCGTTATTCGCCGATTTGCCGCACGTAGGTGTCTTCTTAGACGACATCATAATCACGGGATCGAATAACAGGCAGCATATAAGTAATCTACATAAAGTTTTTGACCGGCTACAGTCAAACGGGTTACGTGTGAAAAAGGAAAAATGTAGTTTCTTTGCAGAATCGATAGATTATTTAGGACACGTCATTAGCCGAGCGGGCGTGCATACCTGCCCGAATAAGGTCAAGGCCATCGTTGAAACTCCCGCGCCGACTAACGTATCGGAACTAAGAGCTTTCATCGGAATGATCATGTACTATTCCAAGTTCATAAAGAATGTAAGCACCATTTTAGCACCTCTTTATAACCTGTTGAGGGTTGGTGTCGCGTTTACATGGAGTAAAGAATGTCAGAATGCTTTTGCTGTAATTAAGAATAAATTAATTTCAAGCGAGGTGCTAGTGCACTATTCCGTCGAACTGCCGCTAATCCTGACGACTGACGCGAGTAGTGTCGGAGTGGGGGCAGTCATTTCCCAAGTCACGGCGGAGGGGGAGAGGCCCGTCGCGTACGCGTCGCGCTCCTTGTCGGCCGCGGAGCGGGCGTACTCGCAGATAGATAGGGAGGCACTCGCCATAGTGTTCGGAGTAAGGAAATTTCACCAATACTTATACGGTAGGAAGTTTACACTTAGAACGGATCACAAGCCATTAACGTACATTTTTGGAAACAAAGTAGGCATTCCAGTTATGGCGGCTTCGCGGTTACAGAGATGGGCGGTTCTGTTAGCCGGTTATAGCTATGATATAGAATATATTGCGTCCGGAAAAAACTGTGCGGATGCTTTGTCCCGACTACCGTCACAAAGGGATGATAACCGCCTACCTGTGAAGGAAATCACTTACGTGAATTTCGTAGAAGATTTTTTACCTATCACTCATGACGACGTTAGGAAAAATACTTTGAAAGACAGAGTGCTTAGTAGAGTAATGGCGTATTTACAATCGGGTTGGCCTGCTAGTTGTTCGGATGAAGAGATGAAGCCCTATTACTTACGGCGTAATGAATTATATTGTGAGCGGGGTTGTATCATGTGGGGGTACCGGTTGGTCGTTCCTCAGCATTTACAAGAAGGAATTCTGAAGCAATTGCATGTCGGCCATATGGGCATTGTAAAAACAAAAGCGATAGCGCGCAGTTATGTTTGGTGGCCTAATATAGATGCACAAGTAGAAGCCGCTTGTAAGAGATGCGAAACGTGCTCAACGGAGGCGGCAGCGCCGCCGCGGGCCCCTCCACAACCCTGGCCTTATCATGTGCAACCGTGGTCGAGGTTGCACATTGACTTTTTAGGCCCTTTAAACGGTAAAATATTTCTAATTATTATAGATTCTACCTCGAAATGGCTTGAAATTTTCGAAATGTCTAGGACGAATGCATCAAACGTTATAAAAGTACTCAGGCAAACGTTTGCGAGATTCGGTCTACCCTTGGAAGTGGCCTCAGACCGAGGTCCGCCTTTTTCTAGCGTTGAATTTAGAGAGTTTTTGGCAAATAATGGAATACGCCAGTCGTTTTCACCAGTGTATCACCCGGCGTCCAACGGGGCTGCTGAAAACGCAGTCAAGTTATGCAAACGCGCGATAAAGAAGGCTCAAAGAGATAAGGTTGACCTGGACGCAGCGTTGCAGGCGTTCTTGATGGCATATAGGAACAGCGTCCATTGCACTACAGGTGAAAGTCCAGCCAACGTGCTACAACGCCGTTCATTGCGTTCGCGTTTAGACTTGCTGCGTAGTGATCGCGCGCGGGAGGAGCAGGTGCGTAACGTTCAGGAACGTCAGGCAGATTTAGCAGGCGGAAAATTGCGAGTTTTAACACCCGGTGAATCGGTTTGGGCGCGCGAATATGGTGCACATGAAAAATGGTCAAAGGGTACGGTAACCACGAGTGAAGGCTCGCGGCGATACGTCGTGGCTACGGATAACGATCGTGTTCTACGTAGACACATAGATCAAATTAGGCGCAGATCACGCATGTCCGATGTGCCTTGTCCAGAACCCAGTGACAAGCGAGACGAGTCTCGAAGTGAGGATGTCGGCGCGCCCTCGGTAGCCGCGCGTAGTGAAGCCTCGGTTGAGCAGCCAAGTCCCCACACGTCAGGTGCGGTAATGGTAGGGGAGGTAGATAGGAGTGACTGCCAAGATACGGGCGAAATTAGTGCTTCCTCACCCGAGGTTTTCGCAACACCACCATCAGTGAACCCGTCTAAACGAATTAGGAAACCGGTGGTCCGGTTTCAACCTTAGCGATAAGTAATTATTTGTAAAATTAGTATTAGTCGTAGATTTAGGAATGTGAGTGTGCGGTAGTTAAGATTTAAATTAATTAGATTTAGTATTTTACATAAGCTAGTAATTTAGTTGGGAGGTGTAATGTATGTGTGTAAATGTGGGTAGTCTAAGTATAGTTGTCATATTTTTTGTGTCGGTGAGTTGTCGGAAATTATAGATGGTGCATTGAATACGTGGTATTATTTACTCCAAATATTTCAATTAGTATGATGGTAACATAATATGAGGGTTATACTCACTTCTTGTCAGTTATTTCTCTTCCAGGTTGTCTATTTGTTCATACAGTATGTCCACGTTTCTGCCTTACACACACCATATCCCAGAAATCCCATAAGACTTCCAGCATGATTGGGACCCCCTTATTTATTTGTTATAGTAGTATATAAGGGTTATACTCACTTCTTGCCAGTTATTTCTCTTCAGGTTGTCTATCTGTTCATACAGAGCCTCCACGTTTCTGACTTGCAGACACACCATGTCCCAGAAACCCTGTAAGTCTTCGAGCGTGGTCGGGAAAGGCTCATCGCCGCGTTCGTTTATGTTGTTGTAACAGAGGCCTGGAATTAAATTTAAAACAGTATTTAATTCTGCAAAACCAACTTTTTTATAGTCTGTAACAAAATATGTTTGTCTATGTTGTTGGTATTATGTACGGAAATAAAAAAGTTATCCTATATTTATCTAGATTTTAATTTTCAATCGGAAAGTTTCCGTTCCTCTTGTTTATATATTCATAGTTATAAAGGAATAAGACTATTTTTTTAATTTCCATGTGAGCGAAGATGCCCGAGTTTGCTAGTAACTAATATCTTTAAAAAAAAAATTGCAGTAATAGGGACTGACGATAGAAGTGAAAACGAATATTTTTTCTTAAATTATTGCTTAATTATGAATATATCAATATAATATATATATAAAATTATATATAATAAAAATATTTAAAAAACTTAAAATATAAACCTTGAACCTAATGGATTAAAGTTTAATTACGAATGTACTATATTTATGACCTTTTGTCTTCGTAACAACGCGAGGTGTCAGTCAAGTCCCGCGTACCACATTTTTACCCCCTACCAAAAAGTGCTCAACGCGCTTAAAGAAGTTTTCACTTCAAAAATAGTGTTTTACCTTCAAATTGCTGCATCTTCTGCGTGGCCAGTAGCCGTGCCTTGCCCGAGGCGGCGCGCAGGAAGCCTAGCACTTCCTCGCTTATGTTGTCTTGATTCTGAAATCAGTACAATATCACATAATTCACAAAAATGCTCTCTCATATCTGGAATCTTAAAAAAAAGAAGAAGTTTGTAGAAGACTTAAAATCTCAAACATCAAAATGAGTGCTTAGTATAGGATTTTGTATGAAATACTGAATTGTGACATCATCAAAAGTCTACACACTTTTTTACGTTAATAAATAGTTTATAATGGTAATTCAACATAAAACTAACAGGGGACTTGGATATTACGACTTTTGGGAGATCCTCTAATCTAATAATTCAATCTAATCTAATCTAATAACTCACTAACAAATAATTTATTTCACTAGTAGTCAAATACCCAATTACATAATATGGGTACTGTCTCTCTCCATCTATACTAGAGGTAGAATTTAAGGCTTTTTATTTTAACCCTCACAGCTGCCGGGTCCTATTTGGAACATCATCTGTTCAACGGATTCTGACGAAATTTGCTAACTGAGGAAATCAAAAAACATTATTTGATGCGGATGAAGTCATGGGCATCACCTTGTAATTGATAAATACCTGTAAACTCTCCAGCTCCTTCTCAGCTCCAACCGCCATTGCGATTAACCTTTCAGTCTCCTTCTTCTCCAAATCCAAGAAGTAATATGCATCTTTCACTTGTGCATCGCCATTCACTTTGCTTACACCATTGCTGTTAACACAGTTCACTTTGTTTTCACTTTCACTCACAGAGTCATCTAAATTTATCACAGATACACCATTCGTCACTTCACTAGTTTGGGTTTCAGTCTTAATTTGTACGGGAATGTCAGCTTTTTCCGGAGAAAGATCGGATTTTAAACTCTTTCTTGGTGACAGAATTGGTAATTGAGCTCTGAATTCTGGCCTTAAATGCCTTAAAACTGGTAAAACAGAAGGGTCTTCATTGGTTGGACTACAATTTTCATCGAAGCTGTCATTAGATTTTCGCGGAGACAAAAATATTTCGCTGGAGCAGTTCAAAGATTTTTCGGTTAACACTTTTGGATCGTCATCTTCGCTTGAGCTTTTTAGTTTATGCCTTTTCTGGTTGAAAAATCCTTGGGCTAACGCTCCTGGGCCGTATAACCTTTCTACACGTTGTTGGATAAAGCTTTTCATAGGGCTGGTCAACTTTTCTCCATTTTCCTTTGTAATTTCAACATGTTTCGACACACCATTAGATGATATAGTATAAGATTCAGATGTAAACCTACTGTCTTTTCCATTACTCGTCACAGTTTGTCTAAAATTGGTTTCTGAATAGCTAGACTTGAAAGTGATTCCTTTCGCATTATCAACTTCATCTTGGTGGAGCATAGATGCCGCGAAATTTTTGTTTTCACTGGATATGTATGGACGAGTGGTGGTCGTCATGTTGGGGCCGAGAAAATCGTTTTTCAACTGTTTATTTTCTGCAGCCATGAAGGCATGTGAGGGTGAAGATATTTGGGGGTCAGTGTGCGCCTTGGGAGGCGCCTTCGCTGTCAAATTTGTTCTAGTATCATGGGGACCGAACGTCGGTACCAACAGCTTATTAGCACTAACTGGGACAGGTACTAATAAGGAATTACTTTCACTTTTATACTGATACGTATGCGTTATAGGTCTTATGGGTGACGCTTCACGACTTTTATTAATGTCTTGGCGTAATTTTGAGTCATATGTAGTCAAATTTGTATAGCCGTTGACCGAGCAAGCGAGGTTTAAGTAACTAGGTTTTTTCTGAGGAAGTTCGTCACGTTTTTTCAAATGACTTCGTGATCTGTGACTTGAGGTGTCTATGAAAATTTTTGGGGGTGGTTTCAGAAGGTTGTCTGTCCGTTTTGGGGTTGGGGTGGTATCATCAGAGGTTCTGGCTGGTGAAATCGCTCGAGGGGTCAAATTAGGTTGAAGGTTGGATGCCCTTTCTTGTATTCGAGATGTGAAATCTCTTATCCTACTAGTCGTTGACGATGGTGTTAGGAGATTCAAGCTTCCGGATGTGGTATCTGTAACAATAAACAAGAATTCTCAGTATTCATATGTTTGTTTGATTTTAAATCCAGAGTGTAACAAATAAACATGGAAAGGATACACAATTGAGTGAGTAGGTATGAATTGACACGTTATGTAATGTTGTTTACTGGTGCCTACACTTAAAGCAACATAAGTAATATTACTTAAAATGACAGTCTGATGTCACGTGCCTTGTCGTTCCTAAAATAAGGATTATAATTCTAAAGCTCCAAAGGCAACTATAATGAAACAATATGTCTTGCATTGGCAGTATGGTCCCAGATTTAAATTATTTTCTTGCAAAAACATAAACCAAATGTTGTCATGATGTGGACCGTTTTGAAATTGCATGTCATAGTGAAAAATATGCTTGACTAGTAATTATTAGCAACAGTTACAATGATGCTAGGTAACTTGAAAACTAGAGGTAATGGGAAATCCTTATAATGTGAATGCAGAAAGAAACAACAAGAAATTTATAATAAGTTAAGGTGCAACAGATCTTTAATAACAGGTATTATATTAGTGATAATAACTGGGATCGACGACTTAACTCAAATGAATACTTTTTTTATTCAAATAAACTTAAAGTGCCTTCAAATTGTTGAGAGAGGAAGGAGGATGGGTGACCGACTTTGGACCTTTAAATTCAGTCAACCATTCAGTAACTGACTTGGGTCAACATTGCTTAAATTTCACAATCAACTGATATGCTTATAATATACTCATTCCTCAATAATAATTAATATTAAAGTTAGTAAACGTTTCACTCACAAATAAATATTAAAAAATAATCACACATTATGAAATCAAAGGTTGCATAGCATGAAGGTTACATAATCACATTTTATTATTTAATTGAACACTTAAGTAACCGAAGGTGACTTTTGCTTACTAATATGGGTGAGAAATAACAAAAAAAATTAAGCAACTGTTAACAAATAACCATATCTGACTGATTAACGTTATCGCGTCAAGGTTTTAGCTGTGATTATGTTGGTCAGCGCAAATTACGTTATCCTAGATTAGACCGGCGGCTTAGGCCGGCGATACACGGACAGCAGCTTGAAGCAGTCAAAAATGACTGCTTCAAGCTGCGACTGCATAGTGAACTACAGTCTTTAGTGTCTTTTGTATTGTATGCATAATTTTGTACCTATGTTTTAAGATGCAATAAAGGCTTATACTACTACTACAGTCTTCTACGTACGTCTATGTACGTTGGAACTGCTCGAGTAGTAGCAACTGCTTTGGGCAGTTGGCAGCAGTTATCAATGGTAGCTTGAAGCTGTTGACTATGTCAAGCAGTCAGTGTATGGCTGGCCTTATTAGTAAATACTACTGCTGAAGCCACTTACACACTACACAAAATTGTTGCATTGTATACATAAATAAGGCAATATACACAGAAACTGTAATCAATTTGAAAGAAGAGTTCATGACCAAGAAAAAACCATTAGAAGAAATTAAGCTAATTGATATAAGTCACTAACAGTTCAGGGGCCATACTGCCTATGCTTAAAGCAATACTTAAGCACTTTGACATTCCTACAATAAGGATTATAATTCTAAAACACAAAAGTCAATACAATAATGAAACAATATAGCTTTATGCATATGCATAAAAGCAGCAGAATGGAACGGAACTTTGCGGAAGTCCATGATAATGAAAAAACTAGAACTTTAATTCGCTATAATCCACCACAGTATACAAATCAATGTGGTATCATAATATGTATCTTGCACTTGTAGCTTGCGATTTTCTCCTCCCAGTAAGCCAGCAATTTGCACCGGCACTTCATGGCTTTAAGCGTTGGCAGTATGGCCCTACTTCGGTATCACTAGTCGCTAATAGCTTCTGCAAGTTTTCATAACTTAAACTTGGTTAAATTGACTAGCTTAGTGTTTACACAGTGCACAGTTGTATTTATGGACTTCATACTTAATATTATAAATGCCAAAGTGTGTCTGTCTGCCTGTCTGCTACACTTTCAAGGCCAACCTGTTGAACCGATTTTGATGAAATTTGGTAGTCTGTATCCCGGAACATTAAGGAGTTCCCGCAGGAATTAAAAAAAACTTAATCCACATGAACGAAGTTGTGGGCATCATCATCTAGTATAAAATAAAAATACTTCCAAAATAAGCATAATTTTATATATGGTTTATTTCAGACTTTTACACTTATGTATATGCAAACTATTTTACTAATCAGAGTAAACTAAAAGAGGGTTAAACCAACCTATTCAATCGCTGACCGCGGCTCGTGTGACACTGGTTCCATTATAAGGAAATTAGCACCAGAGCAGGCATATGGCCTTGACCTTGCGCAAGTGGATCATATTAATATGAAAGACTTGATGACATCTTTCTGTATATTATATTGTACTCATTTTACAAGGTCAATGATATCACAATCCCATAAACAGGGTCCTATTACAGTAAAATGATTGCTTAAGAGTCCCAATGAAATGAAAATGATTTATTTCACTTAGGACACCTGTGTATAATATGACAATTTCTTGTATCCATTCTCATATGTTTAGGTATGTACGATACCCTAAGCGTATGAGACTGCATACACAAAATTGAGCTTTAATTCAGTGCAGTTATGGTTCATTTTACTTTGAAGCCAAACTTTGAAGATTTGATCAACAATTCTTACATAATCACACCTCTGATTGATGGATGGGACCTACACTGTGCATTAAAATGCACTTTGAGACTGCATTATGGTTATTGTGAATATGAATAGGTCGTTTGATACCATTTGACCCCCCTTCAACCTATATAGTGACTTTTCTCAGTTATTAATTACTAGATGTTGCCCACAACTTTGTCTGCCTGGATTAAGGTTTTTATTGCAGGAGTTCAGAATAAAATGTAGCCTTTGTATTAATTCAGACTATAAGCTATCTCCATTCCAAATTACAGTTAAATTGGTTCAATCATTACGGTGTGAAGGAGCAATGCAGGAATGCACAAAAGTCCAAAACTTTTACATTAATTGTAATCCTATGTGGGGTTGAGTATACACTTTTATAACATGACTTTCTGATGCCTGCTAACTTAGTATGCTTGATTTTATTTTGAAATCCTGTGGCAACCCTTTAATTTTCCAGGATAAAAATAGCATATACCACTCACCTAGATCTTTAAATATTATATCCAATTATTAATCCTTAAAATTACTCTATTGGGGCATGATTGAAGGACAAAATACACACAACTTTCACATTTTTAACATAAGTGATTTTGAAAGAATTGTCTGATTTTCTGTTGCATAAATTGAATTTGTTAATGCTGTAACCATCTGGCATTTCAATAAAAGAACTACTGAGTACTCTAGCATGATGGACAGATGATATGAGGTAGGCGAGAGGAGGATGCTAGAAGGGGCAGAAGGAGAAAGACTGAGGACAGGTCCACAGGATGTAGTGTCACTCAGGGGGGATACTCCTAAGCCCAACTGTGGACTTCTAGAGGCTGATATGGTTGGGCTATAGTATACTGACGGTGGCGGAGGGGGATGGGGAGGGGGGAGGGGGAATTAAATAAATAAATTCTGAAATGGATTACCACGATCACTTACCACTGCAATTTCACTAACTTGTTTTAATAAGTGAACCAAGATTAAAGGCACGTAGACATAAAATCACGGACGTAGCTCCATAACAATGAGAATGAGATCTTACGTACGCTAAAGGAATTGCATTACTCATCTATAATGGAATCGAAGACTAAATAAAGTTATACGCGGTCAATGATTAACGCAAAACTTGTAATAAAACTTCGCCCATGTCGGGTTGGAAAACCCTTAACCATTTACGTAATTTTAGAAAATACTTATCAACTTACCAAGTCAAAACGTATTAAAACAATGAGAGAACTAAACTCCAAAACATTTGAGTACAACACAACGAATATTTTTACAATTTTTCTCCACTTTTAGAACCACTTTCGACGAAACAATTTGACAAAAAATTAATATGACATCACAAATGTCAAACTCATACGGTCGTTATTTTTTTTCGAAACGTCACCTTGGGACTCACCGCTCGCGGCCGGTCCGGTTTTCCGTTCCGTTTCACGGTCGGTGACCGTGATTTTAATAGTTTACTTTGAAAAAATAACTCATTCATGTAACAGTTGCATATAACGTTATAATATAGTATTTATATGAATAATTATACACAAACTGGTTAATTAATGAGAATTATGACGCATACGAGCGTATCCGCCAAGTGTTTGGACGACAATGACCGATCTACTAACTAGTGATGTGCGTAGGCGTTATCGAGGCCGGTGTCTTAATTTAAGCGAACTTTTGTTTGTATGTGCAATTCAAGGCATGCGATTTTTATACACATATGACCCACTTTTAATATACTGTCATTTTTCAATTTTAAATGCACACATAATATATTTATACATAGCTTGGCAAACATGTCTTATGAAATATGAATGATACAAAGAAAACCTTGGATGCATTTCAAATTCGATACAATAAAGTGGCATGTTTAGCAATACGTTACCAAAATATTACCATGAGAATTGGCATTTTAGAATAAGATACGATGATTCACGCATTTACATATTTAAAATAGGAGATAAAGGTTATAAGAAATCTATAAACTTGATACATGACATGTCACGAAATTGACTAGGTAAATCACTAAGTGGACGATTTATTCGCGAAATCGTTATTTGGATTTTTGTTACTTTTTATTTTATATTAAGTGTCTACATCGAAAATAAAATTATTGCCCTGGTTTGGACGCGAACGCAACTAATCCCGAGTAGTTTAATGCAGACAATAATTGTAACTAAGACCTAGACTCTAGGACTCAAGGCTCTATTTTGAAAATAAAATTAAAAACAAAAGTACAATACAAGAAACGTGATTTTTAAGCGACTCTTGTTTCTTTTACGAAAGTATTGGAAAGTAGTAAAATCTTGTATGATGATACGGAACCTCTCGTGTCATATCAGTTCCGGGGAAGGACATACGCCTCATTTTATCCCGGAAAAGGAGTTAAATGAAATTATTTCAACTTGACAACCTATGCCACTTATAATAAATCTACAAGACTCTAGCACCGGCTCGGAAAACTGGTCTACTGAGAGCCGGCAATAAATCCCGGGGAAATAAAAAAAAGTGCAATTCACACACAGCAAAATTGGAAGTTCAGAAAAGTAGCCTACGAGAGAATGAGATAAATATAACTTATATTCTATCTCATTCTCTCGCAGGCTAAATCCTATTATGTGTTTGTCGCTTTTTTGTTTCATTTTCAAATCACAACGATTCTGTGGAAGTTTCACTTCAAAAAAACCTTTACCCATGTGGAGCTTCTATAAAAAATTCTATAGTAAATCTATCCTTTTCTTTTTTGTTATGGCCTCTTAAGCAAATCGTGATCCCGTATTGCGTCATGTGTCGCATCAGTTGATGCGACACCCACTTTCTATGAATTTATGCTATTAATGGGTTAATTGAAACTTGAAGAGCATTTCTAGTTAAAGAGTCTGGACGTCTGGTATCAAATTACATTAAAGAGGCCATAGAGTTTTTTTTTAGATGCAGCCTAAGAAGTTAGAAGATGCCTATTCACTCTTGATTTGAAGATACCTGCAATAAAAGAGGAGGGGAAAACGGAAGCCGGAAGGGCATTCCATATACTTGCGGTTCGAATTAGGAACGAGGAAGCAAATCGTTTTGGAAAATAGTGGAAGAGTGTTAACCAATAGGGGGTGATTGCGATTGTTACACTGTAGCTGTCATTTTTAGACAACGACCTCAATTTACATAGACGGGCCCTGTCAAACAAAGAATGTGGACCTATTTTACGAACGCCATCTAGCCTGAAAAGCGGGACAGCGCTATGGCGGGGACAAGGACAGGGCTATACAGGCTAGGAGCGTGCTCTAAAGGTTGGACGCCCAATTTTTTTTCTATAAAAGGGCCCATCTAGTACCTAAAAGAGTTGCAAGAATCACGTCGGCCGCCATCTTGTTTTTCCGAAATGTCATAATTTTTCCCTACTCGACTCGCGCACCCGAACACATCTCCCGTACATCGTTATATCGTTTTCTGTCTCTTTCTAGGAGAACAATTATGTCAATGAGTCAGTCAGTGAGTCAGTGGTAATCGAGCTATATATAGTATAACTAGTGTTTCGCCCTGTGCGCGAGCTGCTAAAGCAGCTCACGGGTTGTGGTTTGACTTACAAGTAGTACAGACTTATTATGATTATAGCAAAATTATTAAAAATGGCGTTGATTTTTTTAAACTTTGGTATGAGTTTCCTGTTTTGTGATCAGAGGGAGCCCAGAATATCGATTTTGAACGAAATCGGTCCATTAACAAAGAATTTAAAAATGGCGCTGATTTTTTAATACTTTGGTTTCAGTTTCCTGTTTTGTAACTCCAGGGAGTCTTAAATATCGATTTTGATCGAAATCGGTCAATTAACAAAGAATTTCAAAATGGCGCTGATTTTTTTAAATTTTAGTACCAGTTTCCTGCTTTGTAATCGCAGGGAGCCCCGTCGTGGGTAAAACGGAACCGTATCAAAATCTTGCATAGTTCTACACAGTCGTAGTATTCTTCAATATTGGCCATATATTTTCTGTGGAAAAATAAATTTTGCCATCTTGAATTTTTTTCCTGTTCATCAAGTAGACCTTCAGGTCCTGATCATCTTTTGTCAAGAAACCACTCTTCCATCTTTTATACTTTCTGAGATAGACACCAAACAAATTTGTATGGCAGCCATCTTAAATCCGCCATTTTGAATTTTTTTTTTTGCTCTTTGTCAATTGGATGAGGTTCCGAGTGACATTAGTTCGAGGACCCCCCACCTATCTTCAATACCTTGGCCGTGCCCTTTACCCGTCTCCGAAATCCTCAATCATCAGCTGTCTCCATATTTTTGTTAAAGTTATATTTCCTGATTTCTACACGAAGCCATCAGTGAAAAAAAAAAATTTCATACAAAATTTTACAGGAGGTCATTTTTGGGGAAAATCTCGAAAACTACCCATAATGTGGCAACACTGTTTAGATATCTCGATACTGCCGGTCGAGCTACACAATCGATCCATACATGTCAACTTTCCCAAATGTTGCCAACTGCCTCAAAATCATGATTGAAATTTTCAAAAACACAAAAATAATACAAAATGGCCGCCACCTCGTTTCACAGAAACATTTGACATAGTTTCATAATTTTCCCATAAACTACAGGATATACCGCTCCTGATGACGTTTCAATTTTTCATCTCGCTCGCACCCAGCCGAAATGATAGCTCCTGAAAAGAGACCATGTCGAAAATCACATTTACTTTGATAAATTCCAGTGTTGCCAGACCTCGGCGACGGAAATACCCAAACATCATTCGTACAAGTGGGACACGTGGTCGCTCGTACTCGAACTTTGCCAAAAATACGTATTTCGATTTTTTAATTTTTGGGGAAAATCTTGAAAATTTCCCGATAAATGGGGTAAATTTTTTTCCCCAATCCATTCTTCGAGTCGGTACACACAATCGCCCCATAGAAGTCGAAACGCTCCGACGTTGCCAACTGTGAGAAAATTGAATTTTAAAATTGCGTTTTTTCGTACCTCAGACCAAACGGCCGCCGCGACAGCCGCCATCTTGAATTTTTAAAAACCACTCCCATGCTGTCAAAATACAGGATAATTGTAGGCGAAAAGAGAAAAAAATATCATGCTCGACCACGCCGTTTCGGATCTGTGGCGCCGCGGTTCGGGGTCGAAAAATCAAAAATTTCAAAACACTACAGCTCGGCCGCCATCTTGTTTTTCCAATTTTTTCCACTTTTTCTATAAATCGTTTCCTAGTTTCTTCAATCGTTGCGAGTTGTAACGAAATCGGTTGGAAAACAAAAGAGCTGCAAGAATCACGTCGGCCGCCATCTTGTTTTTCCGAAATGTCATAATTTTTCCCTACTCGACTCCCGCACCCGAACACATCTCCCGTACATCATTATATCGTTTTCTGTCTCTTTCTAGGAGAACAATTATGTCAATGAGTCAGTGAGTCAGTGGTAATTGAGCTATATATAGTATAATAATCGATGTTTTTAGACAATCGCCCTGCTGGTGACTTACGCTATTTTTCGCGGAAAATAGTTCCTCACTCTGGTATTTGGAAAATACCTATTTGAAATTCACGCGGACGATATTGCAGGTGTCAAGTAGTTGAATAAATCATAGGACTAAGGACCTAGTGTACGAGCACCTTTACGTAAATAGTTTATCAAAAATGTTTAGAATGGAGTGAAGTGATGCGAAACAGATAACGTGAATCGGAACGTGAATATTACGCGTGGGCGGCTTGGTGGGCGGCAAATACGGCAATTTAATAAACATTGTAGAAGTTATATTTTATTGGTTTAACTTTTTCTTTAAAAAGATAGGTATCCATACTAATATTATAAATGCGAAAGTGTGTCTGTCTTGTCTGTCTGCTACGCTTTCACAGCCCACCTGTTCAACCACCTGTTTATTTTGATCAAATTTGGTACGGGCTACTTTTTGTCCCGGAAAACTAAGGAGTTCCAGTGGGAATCGAAGTCGCGGGCATCATCTATTAAGACAATAAAAAAACATATAGGTAAAATAACGTTACGAACAAAAAAAATAACGTTATGCTAACGTATTGTTAGGCTTATTACGTTAATTTTCGCGCCGGTAACGTGACAATTAAGTAGCAAGGTAGTTCGTGGTAGTACGCTCTGGTTGATCTCAAAGCGTGCGTTTAACGCTTACGCAATTGCAATTCATCATTACGGTACGCTGCATCGCTGTACCGTACAACAAATTGCGTTCAAGCACCGTACCGTAAACATAACGCTTACTTGTAAAGAACGGTCCTATTGATCGATTGTTTTTTAATTTATTATTCAAGACATAAAAATAAATTGGTATTAATAATATTTCTAGTTCGTACCTTTCCGCGACGCAAAATGAAATCACGATTTGATAGTCAATACTATTATTTTTATTCAAGACATTATAAATTATTTGGAACACCAATATTCCATGATAAAAAGTAGCCTATGTGTTATTCCAGACTATAATCTATCTCTGTGCAAAATTTTATCCAAAATCCAGATCCGTTCAGCCGTTCTGGTGTGATTTAGTAGACTGATTAAATAATGTCTGATGCGTGTGATAAATAAGATTTTAAGTATATATATATATTATATATATGATATTTTTTTAATTATGTTAAAACGAAAATCCTAACCAGTTTGGGATTCACATATCTATAGCCCATAGGTAATTTGTTGTTGGTTTTTTAATAATGATTGAATTTAAAATTTAATTTAAGTAAATGAAATTACTAACGTAGCAAACATCAAATTACGCAAGAATAATATAATAGATATAAACGTCAAGCAATCACATCCACGATACGAAAGAGGAAAAAAGAAAACACAAGAAAGAAAAATATGAAAATTACGTTTTATTTAATAATAGTACTTAAATGAAAATTAATTTAAAATATAATATGAATCTACTTAATAAAAAATATCTATTTAAAGAAAGATGAATATAGTAGCTTATGGCTAATATTATGGGACGCGCCAAATTTCTAGTACGTTATCAACACAGCTATTGTTAACCAATTTGCGAAATTCAGCGAACTAGAAGTTTGGCACGACCATAAAATGAAACATACAAAATACAGTATACGGAACATGCTGTATCAAACACGACACTCAACTAATCACTCAATTTACCTGAAAAATCCGTACTGGCGTCGACATCTAGTGAGCAACTTCCGATCGAGTCCACCGATTTATCCATCACTTTTACCACTAATTTCTTAGAACACTCTTTCAACAGATCCGACTCCTTCACTTCTATTTCATAGGCTCCTATACTGTCTAGATCATTTTCTAAGCATCTTACATCATTTGATTTAGGGGAAACTGTTGAACTAGGTAGTTTTATATCAGTCTCCTCAGTATTAATAGTTAAAACAGATCCAGGTTTTAAAGTTCCATCTCCAGGATTACTTTTATCTAAAATTAAGGTGCTTTGGCTTGTGAAGTTACTTCGGATTGGTTCAATATATTCAACGTCATCATCATAAACAAATAGGTGGTTGGGATGGCCACTCGGTCCTTCAGTCGTCGCATCTGCTGGGACCGCGTCTATGACTGCTCTAGTCTTATTCAAGCTTTTATAATAATGGTTTTCTAATTTCTCTAACTGGCGTTTAGTGTCCGATTGCTTTTTACGAACAGAATCTATGATAACGGGTAGATTTAATAGATCAGGCGTCTTCTCTTTACTCAAATCTCGTCTGAAAAGTGGAGAATCATCACTTTCTAATTCGAAACGCTTATATTTAGAAGAGCAATAGTCATCAATGGATGATGTATCCGATTTCTTAGTATCAAAAAAAGTGTCCAACGAAAAAAAAGATTTTCGTTTTTTCTTAGGCTGGTTGGCCTTGTCAAAATTTTGCGGAAGGAATGGATCCCCCGACTTGTATTGCTGGACGCAAATGTTGCTCGTATTTACTAGTGATTTAGGTCGAGTATCCTGTGGAAGACTTAGCACTCTATTCGTCTCAATCTTACGTGAATCCAAGCTTAATGTTTTACGAAATCTTTCATTTAGGTTAGAAAGTAAAAAATGTCTTCTTTCAGTCGATTTTGGGGTTACGTTGTATGAATACTGTTTACTGCTAGATGGTTGGACATCTGGAATGTGTTCTGTATATTTAAATTCAATTTCGTTTTCAGAATGATCCCTTTGCTCAGCCTTCCCGTAAGGTTCTGATGGGCATAAAGAAGACTGTCTATTTTCAGGTCTGTGAAAAGAAAATGACCCTCGATTCGACGAGGACTTATTCCTGTCACATACGCAGTTTCTCATACAACTCAATTTAATACAAGGTTCTTTAGACTCTGATTCTATTGAGACTTCATGTTTATTATTTGGAATGTACGTATCCGCTTTATGTTTATGCACCAGTAAATCTTGTCTGATTTTCTCAAGCCTTTCATCTCCATTGAGACCTCTGGTATATTTGGACTTTGGTGGTCGGAAGAATCTAATGGAGCCGGAAGCGTGAGGGTCTGTGACTCTTCTACGTAGAAAAAATGGAGAGTCGGAAATCTTATTTACACCTAAGAGCAGGACGGGTGACTTCTTGTCTTCTTCATCCGGGAGATCGCTGTAAAAATAAAAGAACGGTGACTATTGGTAACGGTATGCGTTAAACTTTAAAGGTAGGAACGTTATAATGTTTTTTTTTCTATTCCATTACTAATATTTTGGACAAACTTGAAAATGTAGGTAAAATATTTTCTTTACTATTCATATTTTTAAATATAGGTACTTTAAAATGTCAACATCTCTTCGACTTAAAAATAAAACAAAAAATAGGTACCATGTAGATAAATTTTGGGTTAAAATACAACACGTTTAAAATATGTTAATACCATCTGTTAGTACAGTAAAGATTAAACGATAGACAAAACAAATGAAAAAAAAAACTGTTAAAAACAAAAGCAAAACAACAACAGGTTAATTAATATAGGTAGTAACTAATACTTACACAAACCAAAAAATTTATGTTATTTCCATAAAATTTGGATCTCACGCTAATTGCTAAACATTGGTATAGCATTTTATGACGAAAACTTATTAGGACCGTGAGAAAAACACGCAGTTACATAATCTTCTCAAAAGGTAGTTATTTAAATAATTAACGACTTAGAAGTTTAAAAAACTGGTTTCACACGTCACAGGTTTTTTGTCTAAGTAAATCATAATCATTTGACAGCATCAAACGTATTACTCGAACTGTATAAGGAGTTCATACACGCTTCTTGACGTGCATGCATCTATGAACTCCATAAACAGAGGAGCAATCATGTGAGGATTGCCGATGAAATCGTTAAAGCTCGGCTTCAAAGTAAAATAAACCATAACACCATTAAATTAGAGCTCAATTTCGTGTATCCATTCTCATACGTTTAGGTACTAAGTACATACCTAATGGTTTATTTTACTTTCAAGCCGAGCTATAACGATTTCATCGGCAATCCTTACATGATTGCACCTCTGGTCGAATTATCCGTTTGACAAACAATCACGATTTCCTTACACAATCGGAGGGCAGATCCCCGATTGATCCTGCCAAAAGAGCTATGTTCAAAAAATAAACATAAATATTTTTCTAAGAACAAGAAGTTCCTACAACTTTAGAACAAGTTGCACAAGTTAGCTGTAAAGGAATACTAAAATATTCTAATTGCGACCGGTTTTAGATTTCTCGATACAAGATCTAGACATAAAATAGTATAATTACTCGGTATTAATCTAGGTGATATGTGACTGTATGTAACGTTAAACATGCTCACTATTCAGAAAAAAATTACGTAAAGTTATTGTTTCCTCCGGTTTTCACTTGACATGACAAAATATGACATTTATAATTTTTCGAAGTGTAGGTATACATTGTAGGTAAATCATGTTTTTAATTTAGTTTTTAATTTATTTATTAGTTTTTATTAAAATATATACCTAGCCTTAGTTTCTTGTAAAATGCAAATAAAAACAATTCTAAGTAGGTGTGTTAAAAAAAAAGTAAATCATACTAATTTTATGAATGCGAAAGTGTATTTGTTTGTTGGTTTGTCCTACAATCATGCCGCAACTGAGCAACGGATCGACGTGATTTTTGGCATGGGTATAGTTGAGGACCTGGAGAGTGACAAAGGCTACTTTTTATCCCGGAAAATTAAGGAGTTCCCGCGGGAATCATAAAAACTTAAACCAAGCGGACGAAGTCGTGGGCATCAGCTAGTAAATAATAAATAGTGAAGGAAAACATCGAGGAAACTTGCATGCCTGACATTTCTACATAGTAACCCTCAAGGGCGTGAGAAGTCTGCCATTCGACGTTTGGCCAGCGTGGTGGGCTATAACCGAACCCTACTAATTTTTAGACAAGAATCAGTAGAAAGCCGGCCATGTGTTGATGATAATTGCTCAAAATTCAAAATTCTTTATTTGCAGAAACATTTTTTACAGTTATTTGTTAACTGTTGATGACTGTTTCCTGCCTTCCTCGCACCATACGCAAACGAGAACCGATCCCGGGACTTGCAAGACAATGGCATATTTTAAATTAAATTCAGCGTAAAAAGCAAGTTTTCTCTAGATCCAGTAATTTTTCAACATTTATTTACAGATATTTTTCTAAATGTTGAAAAAAGTGAAAGTTGGTTTAGGCAATTTTACGCAAGCGGTCTGAACTACTTCTGATTAGCCAAATAGGGACGTCTAGACCGGAAAGGAGCCTCGGAAACTAGTTTGAAATGGTTTGAAGGCGTATCCGACATATAAATCATAATATTGCCAATAGTTGAATTTACGAATTTCTTAGTGACAAAGTTGTATGGAAGCAATCTACTTTGCTTTCAGCGCCCCACAGGATAGTATAATATGTAACTTACATTACTGTATATTAAATTATACTGACTTAATGTAATTAGCTTTTTAAAAAGAGCATCTGCTGAGTTTCGAAGAATCGGGTGGTAGAGTCAAAAGATGACGTAGCATAAGCGACACCTGTATGTCCTACATGAAAAAAAATCGAGTATTGAGTATACGGACAGGACAAAAATCCCGCGCCGTGTGGAAAACACGTTTCGTTGTGTCGAGATAGTCTGTGCAGCTTCATATAAAAGTGCACGCGCGAATTTTCGTCAGACAATATTTTTTTCTTTATTCCACTACAAGTTAATAGCCCTAGATTGCGAGCTTACCTGGTGTAAAAGATTATGCAGTCTAAGATGGTAACGGGCTAACCGGTCAAGGGTATGGCGGTTATATTAAATGGTTGGTAATGGTTTTATGCCATACCCCTAATCGGTTTCTACACGGCATCGTACCAGAACGCTAAATCTCTTGACGGTATATCTTGGTAGGGTGGTAACTAGCCACAGCATATACTTCCCACCCCAGATATAATTATTCAGAAATTAGGCATAAGTTCCCCCGTCGGGGATCGAACCCAAGACCTCCCACTTACAAGACCAGAAGTACATACTCGTAGGCATATTATAAACACTAGATGATGCCCACGACTCCTCGACGAATCGTCCGCGTGGATTAAGTTTTTTTGATTCCCGCGGGAACTCTTTAATTCCGGAATAAAAAGTAGCCTATGTCCTTCCCCGGATAACAAACTATCTACTATTGTACCAAATTTCATCAAAATCTGTTGAACAGATGAGCCGTGAAAGCGTAACAGACAGATAGACACACTTTCGCATTTTTATAATTTATAAGTATGGATTCAGGGGGTTACTACCATCGCGTGAAGCAGTATTATCTACTTCAAAATGATACCTACCTTGACGTGTTTAAAATAAGGATTTTAATTCTAAAACACGAACGTCAACAATATTAAAACGATACGGCTTTAAATGGTAGTATTTGCCCCCAGGTGTTCTTATCATTACATTTTTAATTATTCACTCGATTTGCATACAATAAGTGAAAGGTGGGTATTACGTGTGTGATCACGTAACTAACTTAAATTCACACCTAATTTGATTAATTATCTGGCAACACAGGGAACTATTTAATGCAATTAACTACTATTTTTTATCGGTTGTAATAAACATTAATAGATCAATTCCAATTAATTGTTTTGGGTTAACTCTTCGTGGCCATTGAGGAAAGGTGGTTTATTACAGACAGACACGCAAACTTTGATACAAAATTTTATTTCTTCGATTCTTTTTTAGGGTTCCGTACCTTAAGAGGAAAAAAGGAACCCTTATAGCATCACTTCGTTGTCCGTCTATCAACATCCTTTTTCTCGGGATTTTTTTTCGTTGGTTATATTATATAGTATATAAATATAATAGTAGATTATACACCAAGTGGATAAAGCACTGTTTTATGTCACGGGCGCTACATTGAATCCTGAACGTAACGAAGGACTCCAAATGTAACTCCCGAGCGCAGCGAGGGTGTTATAAGTTAATTCCCGAGCAAAGCGAGGGAATTAAGATTGAGTCCTGAGTGCAGTGAGGGATTCAAGCGCCCAAGAAAAAAACAGTTTTATCCCGGTGGTGTATACTCTACTTTTCTCACTTCATGCGAGACAATAAAAAACCAGGCTTAGTAGATAGTGTTTTTTTTTTATCCACTACAAGCTAGCCCTTGACTACGATCTCACCTGATGGTAAGTGATGATGCAGTCTAAGATGGTAGCGGGCTAACCTGTTAGGGGCATGGCAGTTATATTCAACCCATACCCCTTCGGTTTCTACACGGCATCGTACCGGAACGCTAAATCGCTTAGCGGCACGTCTTTGCCGGTAGGGTGGTAACTAGCCACGGCCGAAGCCTCCCACCAGGCCAGACCAGGGAAAATTCAGAAATTATAAATTCCCAAATTGACCCTGCCGGGTATCGAACCCAGGACCTCCGCAAGTTAAGGCAACAGCGCTACACACTGCACCACGGAGGTCGTTATTACAGAAAATTAAAAGTGAAAATTGATATTGGAGACATTAGTCCAATTATGGAAAGATAACGTTATATTTAATAGCTTCTGGAGTCAAAATACTCATCACATCACTCATAAATATACATCACTCGACATTTTTGAAATATTTTTTTAAATATTTATAGAATCTTCTAAAGGTACCTACTACTAGCTACGGCTATAGCAACTTCTTTCAGCTGGCGTGGCCTACTCGATTTGATTATAAATGCGAAAGTTTAGATGGATGGATGGATGTATGTTACTCAATCACGCCAGAACGGCTGAACGAATCTGGATGAAATTTGGCACAGAGATAGATTATAGTCTGGAATAACACATAGAGCTTCTTTTTATCCCGGAAAATTAAAGAATGAACTTAAACAATTTGAGTAACACGTTTTAAGCTGTCAAATGATTACGATTTTTTGACAAGTAGTCAAATCAGCAACTTTTTTCAAACTTCAAAACGCGTGTTTAGTATGGGAGTATGTATGAAATTTTGAATTGTGACGTCATCAAATTTCGACGCACTTTTTTAATTTAATCGATAGTTTTAAATGGTTATTCAACACAAAACTAACAGGAGCCGTGGATATTAGGACTTTTGGGAGAGCCTTATTTTATTTAATAATCACTAAAAAATAATTTATTTGAGTACTAGATGATGCCCGCGACTTCGTCCGCGTGGATTAAGGTTTTTTGATTCCCGCGGGAACTCCTTAATTTTTCGGGATAAATAGCCTATGTCCTTCCCCGGAAAGGACATAGGCTATACCAAATACCCATATACCCACTTCTATACTTACCAAATTTCAGAAAAATCGGTTGAAAAGATGGGCCGGGAAAGCGTAGCATACAGACAGACAGACACACTTTCGCATTTATAATATTAGTATAGATGTAGTAGTCAAATACCCAATTGGGCCTCCTGAAGGATCGAAATCATGAAATGCCAACTATCCGAACAGAAAGCGCGACGTCTGTACCACTAAGCTATCACCGCTTTTCGGTTTTACTATTAATAACTACTAATCCATTATCCATACCTCTGATCCAATCATCAAGTCTACTGGGGCCTTTGAAATCATATCGAACGATTCTCTACACTAAAATTTTACAAAACATAATATAGACCTAAAGTTTCGAGTCACACAGTCAAAATTCGCTTGAACCATGGCTAAATAAAGCGTTCAAAATAAATCACCTGCTAGTCACGAACGCTATTTTACGGGTTCAACGACATCTCATAACGTGAAGCTATTTTTTACATAGATTTCATAAAAAAGTTAAAAGACGTAAGTACTTAGGTTTTTATATCAATGTCTGGGTTGGTTTATAGAAGGCTATCCTCACTCTACAATACCTATCAAACCAAAAACATTTTTGACGACCTCCGAGGTGCTGTTGTCTTAATGTGCGGAGGTCTGGGGTTCGATCCCCGGCAGAGTCAATTTGGGGATTTAAAATTTCTGAATTTTCCCTGGTCTGGCCAAGTGGGAGGCTTCGGCCGTGTGCCAATATGTACTTAAAAAGCCATATTGTTCCATTATTGTAGACTTTCGTGTTTTAGATTTATAATCCTTACTTTAGGAACGTCAAGGTACGTGACATCAAACTGTCATTTAGACTAATCTGCCTCGTTGGTCTAGTGGTTAGCATGTTTGACTGCGGCTGAGAGGTCCCGAGTTCGAGTCCCGGGTCGGGCCATAATAAATGTTGGGTTTTTCTGACCAGAAATTCTCAGTACTAGCCCGGAGTTAGGAAGTTGGCGGTGTTTCACCCCCGTGCCTCGGAGAGCACGTTAAGCCGTCGGTCCCGGATTATCACTAACATGACAATAGTCGTTAAAGACCGGCAACCCGCATTGGAGCAGCGTGGTGGGTCTAAGCTTTAATTCCCTCCTATGAGAGTGGAGGCCTGTACCCAGCAGTGGGACCTTAATGGTCTGTAGTGGTGGTGGTGGCTTAAGTATTGCTTTCAGCGTTCGCAGCATGGCCCCTGATTACAAAGTTGCAAGCTAACAAGTGAAATTAAATTAAAAGCTTGCTTGTAAAAACGTGTGTTACGTGTAAAGTGCTACACTTTCTAAGATATCGAAAGTTCCCGAGCAGCAACTAATGAAACACAAGATGGAATTGTTCTCCGTGAGAACACTTTCTAACGGTTTTATGTTACAGTTTAATATTATTGACGTGATCCGTCTCTATTACTTTTATGGTTCGTGAAAAATTGATTTCTTAAGGGGACTCGAGCCTTTATACGAAAAAAACGAGTGTGCTTTAGACCACACGACTGAAGTAAAACTTCTTTAGCTCCATCTTATGGTATGAGAAATGAGATACATAGAACTGAAACATACATATACGAAACGTAACTGGCTATGAGAGAAAGAAAATGTGTGCTCGCACCTCTCTTTCTTGCCCCTACAGTAACGAAACGTAACTCCATCGTAACTCTCTCTCTTTCTATTTTCGCTAACCTATATCTCCCTCTCAACTTCTGTTCGCCTCGCCCGATCACACTTTTAATAACGCTCTCGTCACGCATTCACCAGCTTACTCCCCAAGTCAAGCGTGCGCCTTTGACGCAGACACTCCGGGTCTCAGGTAGGTAAACAAAAAATCGCTAATCCTGATTATCCTAGTAGGGATAACGGGTCAAACTGTTTAAAATATTGAATTGTCATCGGTCCTTAATAAGTATGCCAAATTTCGAGTTAATCCGACGTTTTAAAGGGGGTCAAAATCATAAAGATTGCGTTACATACTAACATACATACGTCTGAAGCTAATAAAAAAAAAAGTGTAAAAAAGAAGAATTTGTTTCATGATGTTCTAAATTTTAATATAATATTTCCACCCCAGTGGGGCATTTTCCACGTGTTTTTGCGCACGTTTGGAAAACAAATCGCATAAAACTCGGAGAAATAGCCATACCTACGCATAAAGGCGTTCTAAATATTGGATAGAATCAGGCGTTACTTTGCGGAAGTCCATGTCCAAAGTTGAAATTTAATTCGCTCTAATTCGCCACAGTAGGTAAATCTATGTGGTACAGTGTGTCTTGCAATATTTACCACACCACACAAATCTTCCAAATTATTCTCAACGTACGTTTCACTTCGACACCGGAGCATCTTTAGGAGATGTTGACTCGACAATGCACGATTGTAAAGACAATACAATAATTATTGTACCACATACATTTACCTACTGTGGCGACTGGCGGATTTAATTAAATTTCAAGTTTCTTCATTGGCTTTCTATATGTTTATTTTTTCAATAATTATATCACGGTTTCAATCCAAAATATTTTTAAACAATGTAAGTTATTATTAAGGTTATTTCGTAATCAACAAGCTGACATTCAAAATGAACTCGTAATTGAGGGTCACCCTTGACTCTCAGCACAATTGACACAAGACGTCGAAGAACCACTAATTCGATTCCGCTTGTTTCGACAACAGACACGATTTTACTTTTTACAATGGACCTGACGAGCTAATTTATTTTTTATAGGTATTACAATTATCTAGATTCTAGAAAATATTGCAAGTAAATCTGTTTTTATTAACGCTCTACAGCTTTGGCTTAGGTTTTCTATATAGTTATACAAGTTAGGTTAACTAATTAGGCTCAACTCGTGTCTCCCCTCCCCTGTAATTGCTCCCCTCGGCCTAATTTTTCAGGCCGGGGAGATATCAAAACTTACTTTTAAAATAATGTTTTGAGTACTCGTGTGTCAAGCATTCCATCTAAACCATAGAAAATAAAAACAAACCATGAAGACAAATAAATTGAATTGAATTAAAACCCTTTTAACTGCTTAGATAAATTAAATTCGTAAGCGAGTCACGTGAGGCATTTAACTCCACCACTCCACCACTCCTTTATAAACGATTGCCTTTCCGTTCTTCTAAATGGACATACAAGTTACAACGCCAGACCACTTTCTTAATTGAACCATGTATTGTTTTACGTGACCAACATCTACCTATCTGTGTGTTTATAATTTTTTTGATTTTAATTTCAAAATCCAAATCAAATATTTATTATTCAAGTAAACTTTTTATAAGTGCTTTTGAATAGTCGAATGAATCTACCACTGGTTCGGAATGAGAATGTATCATTTCTGTACTTATTTAATTTTTTGTATGAAAAGTATTAATTCTTATAGCAGTATATATATTCTTATTTAAGAACTAGAAGTTTTTTTTATTCCCACGGACACTCCCTAATTTTCCAGGATAAAGCCTATAGTTTAGCCTATGTCTTTCCCCGGGATACAACCAATCCCTGTACCAAATTTCATCAAAATCGGTTGAACAGATGGGCCGTGAAAGCGTAGCGGACAGACAGACAGTAGATTTGTCTTCTGTGGCGGATAATAGCAAATTAAACTTGTAGTTTTTTCATTAGATTTAAAGCTGTCATTTTAGTTTAGTTTAGACTTTACAAACTATAACGGTTCCTTGTGGACTAGGGAACCCTAAAATAGTCGTTTGTTTACCAAAAACACTACGAATAGAGACACACAACACGCGTTACACCGTTATAGGTAGTTACTCGTTAGTCGTTACATCAGGAAGTGAACTGTCCGAACTGCTATAGAAGCACCGTTGGTTTTAGTATCATACGTACACTAACGAGACTATAATACGAGTAGTTTTACATGCCTAAACAACGAATCAAGTTTGTATTTCTCAGCATTCATTTCATTGCCAGCAAAAAGCCGTTGTATTTAAAATCCTCATCTATATACTAATATTATAAATGCGAAAGTTTTGATGGATGGATGGATTGATGTTTGTTACTCAATCACGCCAGAACGGCTGAAAGGATCTGGATGAAAAGCACAGAGATATATTATAGTCTGGAATGACACAGGATTTTTTATCCCGGTAAATTAAAGAGTTCTCGCGGTAACCAAAAAAGCTAAATCCACGCGGACGAAGTCGCGGGTATCAGCTAGTAACCCTTATTTTAGGAACGTCAAGGTACGTTACATCAAACTGTAATTTTGAGTAATCAAATATGTTTTTCAAGTCAGTAAAAAGCGTTGGCAGTGCCCTGTGCATGGAGATCTATGCGGGTTACTTTCGTCTAGCAGTAGACGACTGGACGTCCATCAGATCGACGATCAAAATGGTTGGTCTTTTTGCTTTAAATTCACTACTAAATCACGTCAACCTTTTGCTCTGTTGCAGCGCGATTGAAGAACAAACCAACGAACAAACGCACAAACTATAACTATAACACGAGCAGCGGTAGTGATCTGACTAGGTACTGAGTAATTTGATGATAATAAATCTACCTACCACGTAATACAAAGCTAAGACCACAGAGCTAAGACAGAGCAACTGTGCAACAGTAATTTGACGAACAACGAACTCGAATAATAACGGAGCCGGCAATTTATCCAATCCAGTTCAAGATGATGAACTGCGCTTCAAATCTTACGATTGTTATAGCTGGGGATTTTGCTAGTATGCAACTGTGTTATTATTTTGCAATCGTTCACGCGCGAGTTGAATGCAGAGTAACAGAGAGTGCAGAATTTTGCCTGGTGGTTGGTGGGAGGCTTCGGCCGTGGCTAGTTACCACCCTACCGAGAAATGCCGTGTAGAAACCGAATAGGGGTATGGGTTTAATATAATTGCCATGCCCCTAACAGGTTAGCCCGCTACCATTAGACTGCATCATCACTTACCATCAGGTGAGATCGCAGTCAAGGGCTAAACTGTAGTGGATAAAAAAAAACCTTTACCTACGTACAACTTAAGTACTGTAAGACTGAAGATTGCCATATCGAATCCATGGTCTCACTGGTTACTACCTCTACGGCTCTCGGGAATGCAGGCGCTTGAAGGGAGATCCGAGAGGAATGCCAAGATGGCTAGTGTTTCTGTGTGATTAACTAAGGAATAAATAATAATTGAGTGCATAACCAGTGTTTCCTCTTAATAGGACCTTCAAGGCAAGAGTGAAAAGACATCTTCTAGGCAAGCGCGCTCCAACATAGACCTCAACAATGCTTTTTATACATGCAAGCATAATATGATTGTCTAAACTGCGCCAAGCGCAAGTCTGTGATAGCTGATAACGTGAATGATGGAGTACGAGGCCTAGACCCCATCGATATATACATAATTATATGTAGGTACTAGATGGGCCCTTTCATAAAAAAAATGGCGTAAAACCTTTAGAGCACGCTCCTAACCTGTCCTTGTCCCCGCCATAGCGCTGTCCCGCTTTTCAGACTAGATGGCGTTAGTAAAATAGGTCTACATTCTTTGTTTGACAGGGCCCGTCTATGTAAATTGAGGTCGTTGCTAGACACGCATTATGTTAAGTGCATTTGTTTTAACAGTGAAGGAAACATCGTAATGCATGCCCAAAATTCTCCATAATTTTCTCAAAGTCCTCATCTGTCATGGTCAACGTGGCACGTCGCAGGGAAACGCTGGATAATAGAAAACTATCATTTGGCGTTGACGATGTCGAAAATAACGTCAAACAACTAAGCATCCGCTAAGATGATGTATTTATACTCAATTTTTATAGTCAGTTATTCATTTAATCATAGGGACTAAATACACCATTGTTTGTAGATTCCTATAATCAGTTACTGATAAAATTCTTTGAGATAAACTCGTTTCGTTCACTATGCTAGTAAAGTCTTTATTACGTGACGATAAGACCGGATTAAAGGAATTGATTAATCTAGATAAGGAATACAGAGTTCATAACGTGATGTTATCCAATAAGATACACTATGATTATGTAATAAATATTTTGGGCTGTGGCCCTAAATCCAATCGATTGGATGTACGAGTATGTATGTATTTATTAAAATCGGGATAGATTAGATATCTTCTTTATTATTCGATAGATTACCGACATTGTACTATTACAACTCGATCAAGGTCTTCGAGATAATCAACCATCGTCATGTTTTGGTAGGTACCTTCTATTGTTTCAACCATGTTTCAACCATGTTTCAACTAATTTATGTTCTCATTTTGTTTATCATCCTACTGTCAGAATTACGTTTAAAATTGAATTGAATTTTTAGACAAGATAAAATATTGTTAATTTATTTATTGATGAAGATATAATTATTTGACCCAATCGATATATTTCACTCAGTCAGTTGGATACCTACGCAATATTAGAATTTACTTGTATAAATACGAATATTTTGACGTTTGAAATACAGTCTGCTTCAGGCAGACTCAGCGATTATTGAATACTTATGTCACCTTATGTGTTTAGATCGCATTTAAAGATTTTATTTATTTATTTATTTAATTTGATTTAGAGCTTAACAATAGCAATCGTGGCCGAGTCAAATAATTATTGTCTTAAGTTTGGCCGAGTTTTTATAATTAACTAATTACATTAAATCACTCGTGGAATCTCTACACGTTTAACCATTTACTCATGCAAGTTTTAAAGAGAGTACAAATATAATATTATAAATAATTTAATTTTTCGCCCACTTCAGGAATTATGCTTACACTACATGTAATAATTCGGAGAAGGTTCTTTATTCACTTCACATAATCTTACTAATATTATAAATGCGAAAGTTTGGATGGATGTATGGATATATGGATGTATGGATGTATGAATGTTTATTACTCAATCACGCTCCAACGGCTCAACGGATCTGGTGTTTTTATGGTGTTCATAAACTTTGTTTAAATGCAATAGGTAATTGCACAGTTTTTTTCTAGCGACTATTATTTAAAACGTTTAAAGCTGTGTTTTTGTTTAAAATAGCTTCCAATATTTTTTTTCATCTCACAAAATAACCATTCAATCAAAATCAATTAAGTAATCTTTTTGTAAAAACTATGATTTTTGTAATGACTACATAATATTAAATTTAATGGATTTCTTCTATGATTTGCTTTCAAAATTGTATTTCTCGAAACCATCAGTCATCACTCATCAGCATCACACAAAAAATAATGCATAAATTTGATTTTGGGTACAGGTATAGGAAAGGAAAACGTGATTTTATGGTTTAATTCGAATCCAACTCTATTACTATAAACATAAAATACATTTTCAATCAGCTATCGATCGACCTACTTCCTTTTTTCACACAGTTAAGTCATTTGTTTGATATTATATTCATTGTACTTTTCAAAACAACCTATACAGCTCTTCTCTGGTTATAAATAACAAAAACTTTAATACTTACACATCTCATGCATTTTGGCTCCAAAAACTGGTCTTTAAATCATTTTCTCGAATACTTTTAATACATTAAGTTCTTAATTAAAAGTTATTTTATCCTTATTTAAAATACAATGACTGACAAACTAATTAGCAATTCAAAATATTTCATTCATAACTAACAAACACAAATTTCTACGAACGTACACGTAATTTTCACTTCTTATAGTTCATTGACACTTCATAGCAGTCATATGATTTGTTAAATACGGGTTAGCAAGAACTTTGGCACTATAGTACTTCCTTGCGTAACACCTTATTGAAGAAAACACTATAATCTCCTTAAAAAACGCACGCGCACGTCCTTTAGCCCGTGGGCGGAACAACAGTATGACGTGTTCGGCTTACGATCGGTACTAACGATCAAATAAAACGTTTCACTACAGTAACTATCACTTTGTACACGATACACCCAATCCAATGCTTTTTTGAATCCACTCCTTTTAACTTGGGCTATACTAAGCCTTCAATGAACGTGTTGTACGAAAGATTTACTGTACATTGGAAAGGAAAAGTGGGCGAAGTAGGAGGTGAAAAAGGGGGGACCCGGCCCAGACGCATTGACTGTACTAACTACTACAGCATATTTTACCGTATAAACACACAACGGACGTTTTGTTTTGAAACTATTTTGTCTTGTCAATTTCCTTTACATTTCCGGGACGTTTGAAGCGGTGATAACTGATAACCCAGTGGTTAAGACTTCGGCTTCTTATTCAGTGGTCTGAAGTTCGAATCCCGCGTACGCACCTCTAACCTTTTTAGGAGCTATGTGTTAAACTTTAGAGCTATGTGCTTAACTTTTTACTTTTGTGTTCGACTTTTAAGCAATCGAATATGAATTCCTTTAACGGTGAAGGAAAACACCTAGAGGTAACCTGTACGCCTGATGGTTCTTCATAATGTTCTCAAAAGTGTGTGAATACTGACAAACGCACTTGTAAAGCGTGGTGGATTATAGTCTTTAACCTTCTCATGCTAAGATGAGACCCGTGATTAGCCAGCAATGGTTGTCCTTGTTCAGTAGTTGGCCAACAATGGGATGAGAATGAGATAATGATGTTGATGATGCATTATAGGAACAACTTTTTGTCGAAAGACAATAAAACCGTTAATATGTTTTATTTCACGCTAACCGTACTTGTTTATGTTGGCACGTGCTCCCAATGAAGTGTTGATTTGTTTAAAGCAGATGCTACTTTTTTGGTGTTAAATGGTCTACTTGGTCTATTTTCAGTCGTGTTTTTTCTGTTGACGATACAAGTTTATTGTTGGGATCGAGTGATTACTTTGGACTTTTAACATTTTTTAAATTTCTCCGTAATCAAAACATGGAGGACATAAAACTTATAAAACTACAGCTATGGTGGTCGTCAAAAATGACCCAACTCAGCTTATTCCAAGAGACTTGCGCGTATGCTCAGTAGTGTTGGACTCGGTGTATCAATAGTAAGAGGGATTATTTTTTAATCTACGGCCTTGCATGGTCGACGGTGACAACACTGATCTGTCGACTCTATGATTTATCTTTTTGAACCTTCTTCTAGCGACCGTGAACCTGTGTGATTAATTGGGTATTAAATAATACTTAAATAATGTTATAATAATTATTATTTAAGTATTTAATCCAAAGAACACATTGAAGCTGATTCTGTAGTGCACAATCTCTAAACTAAACTAAAATTAGAGCATTACAAATATTGCTAACCCTTACATAATACTTCCTACGGAAAGGGACAGAACTAGATTTAAAGCTGCCATTTTAGTTTAGTTCAGAGTTTGTGTTAAACAGAATCAGCCCCAGTGTCTCATAATAAAATCTAGCGTAAACTAAGATAAGTCAATGGACCAATTCTTAGATATAATTTTAAAGTATAAGTTTAGGTTTAATAATGTTACTCATTAGCTTTATTTACTCATACATAGGGTCTTACTGTTGTCAGTAGGTACTTTATGATATATATAAAAAAAAGAAAAAAAAAAAATTTTTAATTAAATTACATTGCAAGTTATAAGCTTGTAAAATTTTTGTAGTACATGGCGAAAACGAGAGTCACCTAGCTTCATATTTTGTTGATGATGCAAAAGATGATACTAATCTAACCCTCGGATTCTGTCGGTATAAAGCAGTAACGTTGCTCAATGGCCGGAAATGTTACAATAGCAAATTACAGGGTTATGTCATACATTATTGTTTCGCTCTTAATGATCTGGATCATCCGAATAGTCGGGAAACAGGAAATGTGGGAATTAAGATGCTTAAAATCCTAATCTATTCAATTATAACGCCCTCCCAAAGTCCCAACCGAATTTCGGCCACGGCGGCTTATCTCCATAGCAGTGGCGTGGAGTTTATAAGTATAAAAAATTCTTTCCAAAAAACCGACTTCCAATGCCACTGTAAAGTAAAAAATAATTTTGATTTCTACCCACTATGTTGAAGTCGGGCGGGTTACAAGGATAAGCAAAGTTGACGCATCAGGCTTTACAGTGGCGTTGGAAGTCGGTTTTTGGAAATAGTTTTTATTTTTAACTTTTTAGTGTCAGGGTTGAGGATTTGGAGCAGAATTTTTCATGGGACCACCTCGAGAGCTTCCTCTAACGACTGGAAACAAACATTTTTCAAATCGGCTTAGAAACCACGGATGTATGCATACATACATTTAAAAAAAAATACGCGCCGAATTGAGAACCTCCTCCTTTTTTGGAAGTCGGTTAAAAATGGCACTGCCTATCTGTACGACATTTTAAACGGCTGTTGGTACTTAAGTTATAATCTGTTGAAAGTTGAGACCTCATGAGACTATGAAAGGGAAAGAGAGAGAGAGGGGAAATTGCGTACTTGCGTACCTTTTTGCGTACACACTATCCTTACTAATCAAATCAAATAAATATTATAAATGCGAAAGTTTGGATGGATGTATGGATGTTTGTCACTCAATCACGTCCCAACGGCTCATCCGATTTGGCTGAAATTTGGCACAGAGAGAGATTATAGTCTGGAATAGGCTAGCATGCTACTTTTTATCCCGGAAAATTAAAGAGTACCCGCGGGAACCGAAAAACCTCAATCCACGCGGACGAAGTCGCGGGCATTAGCGAGTAGTCTACAATATCTTGCGCGCATATCTCTTAAAGATGGCCACTGTGGCCAAAATTCAGTCGGGAGGACCGAAATTTCGGCCTCAAACCGCAAAAAGTTCTCGGGTAAACGTGTCAAGCTACTTTTAGCACGGAGTTAAGAAATAAGTGTGAAATTCGGTTCTAGGGTTCCGTACTAAAAGGCTAGCAACCACTAGGTGCGACTGTCCAGTATCCACTGGGTAGTATAATAGGGTTATTATTTTAAGAGTCAAGACAATTTTTGATGTTTAGTGAAACACACATACATGCACATCAATTGTTTATTACATCCGTTAAAATCATCACAAAATCAAACGAAAGTTATGTACAATAAAAAAGTAAAGATTATCTGTTAAACACATTCTCAAACCACAAATTAAAAAAAATAAAATATACCTTCGTATCCAGCGAAAGAACCTATTCGCACCTTTCTTCCCATTAGGTTTCTTCTTCTTCCCCATTTCGTTCAGAAACCATAGAACACTAGAAACTTAAAAAAGCTAAACCATTGTCTATGTCCTCAGAGTTTGAATATTATGGAACATGACACGTTCCAACACTTCACTTGGTTCTTAATTTAAATATGGACTAGCAGCACTGAGTTTAATTTTGGAACGCTGTCTCTGGCCGATACAGGACTCTATGCTTAGCTCTATAACAGATATCAAAACATTTTCTTACTTACTCTAATGTCTAGTAGCTAAATTATTCGTTTAAAATTCGTAAACTTAAAAGACGCACTATATTTAAAGTTTAAAATTACATATTTACAAGTTAATCACAAGCAAGCGGGGTAGAACATCAAAATCAAACCAAAATTAATATTTATTAATCGCCGTAAATTAACTCTATTAATCTCTATCTCTATATTTTTTAAATATTTACCAACAAAAAAGTCCAAACGTTTCACTCTAACAACAAAAATATTAAGAAAAAAGTCTGTATTTTTTTTAAAATATTGGTTGGACCGAAAAATTCCGCACTGTGCCCATATACCAAAAAAAGAAAAGAAACTAGGATTTAATTTAAAAAAGTTAACCGTTCGGTTCAGAAATGCGCAACGCGATGCGCACGCGTCGAGACTGGCGCGTGGCCACATTCAAATTTAGAATTCGAAAATAAAAAACACTGCATTGAAATGCAGCGGGTGTTGGTGTATTTATTTTCGTTTTGTGTCTACGAAATGAAAATACATGTGTGATTATTTATGTGGAGACATTTGTGAAACGTAATTTCAATGTTTATAACTAAATTATTTATGATAATAACTTCACTTAATCCATAACGTGGTATGTTATTAAAGTTATATTTCATCCTATGAACTCTTTTTTCTCTAGAGTGGGTCAATAAGTGTAATAATAAAATTATGATTGCCTGTACTCTGCTCCTACCAGAAATCCGAATTTATAGGTTCCATAAAATATGTGAAAGTACTCACTTGGATAATAGTTGTATTTTAGTTCAATAATTTTGCTAACCAAGTTTATTTTTGATTCGATCAGCTATTCTGAAGATTCATTCGTTTTTTAACCCTCTATAAACTAAACGACAGCTACGCGGTTTACATTAAAAGTTTAACAAAAATAAATAATGACCACGTCACGAACTGTGATGCAATCGCTGAAGTCACCTGGCCATGTGCCAGCAAGTAACCACGACATTTTGGCAAAAGCTTGTACATATATACATTTTGGCTTATTCGACTTATGGCGCTGAAACGTAAACAGTTGACACCAAGCGGTCTGATCGACTAGTTCAAAGTCGCTCAGCAAGCTATGGAGAGGGCTATATGTTAGGCGTTTCCCTGAAGGATCCCAAACCATTAGCAAGCTGAAGTGGCAATGGGCAGGTCATGCTTGTCTTAGGGGAGAAAGTTCTAGAATAGAGACCGCGTATCTGTACTCTACAACTAAAATGAAATCAATAATGAATATTCCATGTTTGATTCACATTCCCGCAAACAAACGATGAAAATACAGATAAAAATCAGCAATAAAAATCCATAGAGAACTACAAACGTTGACAATTCGAGGCTCCCATTCTTCAAGCACTTTATTTCGCTGACGCAACAGCCAAAATCGATTGGCAATCCGCCAAGACAGCCACGCAATCAACAAGACGCGACATTTTTAGGAATGAGGAAATACAAAAATACATGCTACCCTTATAATTGGGCTGGTATTATCTGTGATCTTCGTGAAATATGGCCGCCATTAATAACGGTCGACTTTATACCATAGATTAAAAATGGCGGATCACCTGTGATCTTATGTCACACCGTAAATGAATTGGTGAAACATTAATTTTATTAATTAATTAATGGCAATAAAGGTTTGACTTAATTTACTTAACTGGTTAGGTAGTGATTTTCAAATGATACATATGTATTCTGTCTCTAAAAACAAAAATTAAGTAACGAGGTATGAAAAAATTATGCCAGGAAGTCACTTAAAAATATAATCTAAATTTCCAAACAAATCGATTCGGTAATAGACAAAAACCAATTACATGGATCACGACGTTTTTGTAGTATAAAAAAATGATTTATTTAAGTACCGAGTTTCTTGCTGGTTCTTCTCGGTAGGAATGGCATTCCGAACCAGTGGTAGATTCACTTGACGATTCAAAAGTACTTGTAAAAGTTTATTTGAATAAAGAATATTTTGATTTGATTTGATTTGATTTAAATTAATAATTTAGTTCATACGTAGTAAGATAGTTATCTGTGTTAAATTATTGACGTTTTCGGGTTATAATTACCCGTCGGTATAGATACGGTATACATTTATGAAGAAAAGTAACTGACTAACTAACTTATAAAACTTGAAAGACGAGAGGAAAGGTAAAAATAAAAGCAGAACCTTTGAATCACGTTGTTTGTTTTGAGGATTGTAAAGGGATGTTGAATCATCGTTTAGCAGCTGTTTTAAACTTTGCTACGTGTTCCACTCATGCTTTTAACTTTTTTTAGCCTAAGAGATACATAAAGTATAACTTGTGCAGCTGTGTGAATATTCTTTGTTTTAAAAAGCTTAACTTTAACCGACATACAGATACTGCCTTATAAGCAATTTTAAATAAAGGTTCTTATTTAAAATTGCTTATAAGGCATTGCTTATATGATGCCTATACTTTATAGGCTATTTTTGTCCAGAAAACTATTACGGATTTTTACAAATTTAATCCACGCCGTAGTCGCGAGCATTAATAAGCACAGTATAAAATTGCGAGTCTCTGTGAAAAATGGTACGAAACCCTAAATATGATTTTTATAATACACTTTTGAATACTTATATTGTGTACTCGGACTTTAGATAAGCTGACGTTTCAAAATGTCATTTCACCCATACATTTAGGATTGGAGCGCAGCGGAGACCAATCCTAAATCTACGATTGTCGCGACAATCGTCGCGAATCTGTAAATTGTAATATAAATGTAAATAATAATCACTAATCTAAATCACTTAAACATAAACTTTGGCAACATCACGTATCTCAAAGCCGGAACTCAGAGCCCGACGCTTATAAATCTATGGTGAGTTTACTGTGATCATTACCTTTACCACAGACCAGTTAACCATTTTACATCTCTTATGCGTAGTCGATTGTCTGTGGTACCTCAAATTTTCTCATATGGGATTCCCGCGGTTGGCACCATTTTTTACTCGTGCGTCTGGGCAAGTAGCGTCATACCGTGCTGGTTTGCTACCTCTCGCTGTATTCCTCAAGTAAGTGGCATAGTCTTTAAGATTACCCATCATGGGAATACATTGGGAATGTTTCCATCCTACCTCACAGTTGGTGGGTTACCCACCAGTTCACAGGCTCACGAGCACGCGACTCCGTGGGGAGTCGCTTCACAGTTGATCAAATTGGGATCCATTCACAGGCTCAAGAGTTAGCTATTCCAAGGGGAATAGCATCACAGTTGATCCGACAGGATCCATTCACAGTTGGTCTTTAGGACCCAATAAACTAGCGATGGAACCATTCCTGCTCTAACGTACGTAATATCTGTGTTCACTGCTTGGTTGCCCTGGTGGGTCTCGTCTGGCGACGAGACCTGCCCGTTGCCACTTGCATTACAGAAAGCACGAAGTATTGGGGAACGACAGCGGCCACCACGAAGGGAGCCGGTCCTTGCGGTGGACCCAATCGTGATAAGTTCGATAAGCAAACGGTTCGTGACACACGGACAATCAGACTACGCTAGGAGGACCAGGGTAAGTGTATAATCAAACATTCACAACACATTTCGAGACGTCTCTCTCTGCAACTCCCTTTTGTACCTAGGCAGTCATTTTACCAATTGGGCAGAGCAATGCAGAACGAGGGGAGGCGTCCCGACATGGTGGAGATGCCGGGGATTTGATCAATTGATAAATCAACTTTCATTAAGATACCTAAAATCATGAAATAAAAGAAAGGGGGTGTTATGTAAAAAAAAAGTTGTGAATGTTATTATGCATTGGCCCAAGTCAGACATGTCTCGACATGTTAGTACCCATACATTATCAAAGTACCTATGTAATAGTGCAGAGTGCATATTACCATTTAATATAATAGAAAAGGTAATAATATGAAGAAGTAAGTGAGGGTACCGTATACCTACATAGTCTATAAATAGAATACTTACCTACATTTTCTTCTTTTCTTTTCAAAAGTTTATAAAACTCATTAACCTATAGTGCTATCAACAATGTTGTGAGTCATTATAGTAATATATGATAAAATGGGATAAATTTTGAATTTCTTTGTTGAATAATTATTATGACTCCGCTGATTTAAGTATGACTAAATTAATTGAATCAAAAGTTTGAGTTCATATGAACATTCTAACAGATTAAAGCTTTAATAGACATGTTGTGCTTTGTTTATTAAACTTAGTGTTGAATATGGCTCAATTTTAAAAGTGTCTTAGGGTTCAGTATCTATGAAGAAAGAAATTTGAATTTAAAAGTGTTAACTTCTTACACCTACCGCTATATTTATTATTTTTGTAGTGTTTTACCTATACCAATCAGAATTATTTTTTGTATGACAGTTATGAAGGGTATCCGTGCATAAGGTGAACTTACATTTAACAGGTATATGAATGAAATAGTGAAGTAACATAAATATTAGCCATGATCAATACCCAGAGTATTAGGTACAGGTGATTGCAAGAGTACAATAGAGTCACTGACCTTTACTAAAGCAAGTATGTTGGACCTGCCATCATGGTTAAATATCCTGACTTGAAAATGCAACTTTAACATTAAGCATTTTGTCGTTGAGTGTTCGTACCGGTCGGTTACAACGTGAGTGTGTTCCCATACGCTCTACAATCAGAATGACTGAATATTAGAGCTGAGATAATATTTAATAAAGTGAATTATATAGGAGAAATAGATGTTAGTACGGTGTATAAAGAACGGGAAGTGTTTGTAAAAGTTTATTTGAATAGAAATATTCTATTCTATTACAAATTATGTGTCTTATCGGAAGGATAGACATGACCTTTCTAGCATGCTAGTGTACAGTGGTGTACAGATCATAGAGGCATAAAAGCACTGTCTAGCCTCAGTGAAATAACACAATAATCACTTTACAATATTACTAGTGGTTGTTATGTATAGATATATTTACTAGTGGTTTTGCGCAGATCATAGAGGCATAAAAGCACTGTCTAGCCTCGGTAAAGCAACACAATGATCACTTTACAATGTTACTAGTGGTTATTCAAATTCAAAAGTTTTTTATTCAAATGGACTTTTTACAAGTGCTTATGAATAGTCGAATGAATCTACCATTATATATAGTTATTAATAGTGGTATTGCGCAAGTCATAGAGACATAAAAGAGAAATTAATGCCTACCTTGGCTTAAGACCCTATGCAAGAACAATTATTAGTAAAGTCATTGAAACACTAAGAGAACAGGGTCGGACTATGAAATTGATTCATTGACTAACTAACTTTATTTGTGAGGTCAATAAAAGTATGTAAATAAATAATGAATGAATTAAATTTAGAAAACGAGGGTTACCATAGATAGTTAAACCATATAACCTTAATGTGGCACATCCATCAGATATAGCGAAGCCTAAAATAAATAAATAAATAAATTTCTGTTTTTTATTATTAAACTGAAATTAAAAGAAGGTCTTGGTCACCAATTCATCATATTAATCTATGAACAGTTCAGTTGATGTACTTACTAAATAAAAGTAAATAAAAATGGAGAATAATGGAAAAGGAAGGATTTGTTTATTTCCCTTCAATTCAAATTGAAATTTTCCATTTTCTTTCTTTTTCTTTCTCTCTTCTAAGCGACTGCTGTTTATTTATAGAGGGACGAGCCCGCGAGTTCCTGATCACACCGAAGACAACGACTAAACCTAAATAAAAATTTAAATAACTAACCTTTCTAAAGAACTTTGTTCAATTGTTGTGTGATCAAAATGGATCAAAGTCTCTTAACAATATTACATTCGATGAAAACAAAATTACAAAATTTGGTAACTAATGCCTCCCATGTAATAGAAACTCTCGAGGATGTAACTAATCAATCTCCAACGGTCGTACAAGAAGCAGAAATTATTTCCTCAAAATTAGAAACTCTATTAACCAGGTTGAGTACGGAATTAACAAATTATTTTCGTCTGAGCAAGAACCCTGCACCTGACGATATATCAGAGATATCCACAGTGCAATTGGAAGCCGAGGATATACTGTGCGAACTTAAAGTAAAGATCAAAGACAGAATTAAAATAATCGAACGAGAAGCTCATGTCGCTAAGGATGCGAACTCGAGTCTAAGCAGTAGGTTGCCGAAACTGAGTTTACCTGAATTTGATGGCGATGTCCTCCAATGGTCGACGTTTTGGGATCAATTTAGTTCAAATATCGACAAGCGAAACCTAACGGACGTTGATAAGTTACTATACTTAAAGGCATCATTAAAAGGCGAAGCGAATAAAGTCATAGAAGGGCTCGAGACAACAAACAAAAATTACGATATAGCTTTGACGACATTAAAAAACAGATATGGGAAGGAGAATCATATAATCGATGCACACTACTCAGCGCTATATCGAGTGAAAGCTTCGACAGCGATGAACATCGCAGAAGTGAGACATACTCTCAACGAAATTGAACGACACCTGAGAGTGCTCAAGTCGCTAGGCGAGGATATAAACCATAACCATCTACGTTTCCTGATTATGGAGAAATTCCCGAAGGAAATTATTTACGAAATGAAAATGAAAATAAGTACCGAATCCATCGAGGAGATACGCAAATGCTTAGAGATTATTGTTACTGCTAGAGAGGATGCCGATAGGGTTGTTCAAGGAAAAGTGGAAGAAAGTTATACTACACAAGCATTACAGGTGAATGCGTACGATAACAATAGGAAAGGGAAGGCAAAGAAGCCAACACAGAATCATAAAGGAAATTTTACAAAGAAACCAGGAAGGAGATTCCTGAATAAGGAACGAGAATTACCTCAAGGTCATGAAGTGGATTTTAAGAAACGATTCAAAAGGAAATCAACAGATCAAAGTAGAATCGAAGAAAGGCAAAATCCCAAGAGTAGGAAACTTCAATGCATTTTCTGTCAAGAGAATCACTTTAATGATCAATGCAAAAACTTTAAAACATTAAAGGAAAGAAGGAACAGATTGGGTAGCCGATGTTACGGATGCTTTCGCAAGGGGCACACCATAAAGGTTTGTAGAGGAAAATTAAGTTGTTTTCACTGCAAGGAGAGTGGCTCACACAATCGAGCGCTCTGTCCTAAAACTTTCTCAGAGGAAATTGAACAAACTAATGCAATGATGCAACTAAACGCACGGGCTACTACTATACTTCAGACGGCGATTGTTAACGCCCGGAATGTAGGAGATAACCGCGTAGAAGTAAAATGTCGAGCATTACTGGACTCTGGAAGTCAACGTACTTACATAACCCAATCAGTGGCGAAACGATTGAACCTTCCAGTTGAGGAAGAAAGTAGGCTCTCTATATTTACCTTTGGTTCAAGAACTCCTCAGATAATAGATAGCCCTATAGTGAAATTAGAGCTCCGCACTAGGACCAATAAAACATTACTACTTTACGCTAATGTCGTGCCTCACATCTCGCAATGCGTACCATATCCTGACGTAGAATTAGGACATTGGAAGAATAAAGGTATTTTAGCCGATGATGGATCATTATCATCGAAGGTTGATATTTTAATTGGAAACGACTACTACCATAATATAATGAATATGGAGAAAATAAAGATCAGAGAAAATTTGTACATAGTAGATTCTAATCTAGGATGGATACTATCAGGAGAGACCAATTCAGAACCAGTGGACGAATTATCTGTAATTACTTACTTTCTATCTTGTGGAGAGACGAAACTGAATAAGCCAGATTTACCTTTAGATCACGGGAACATAAGATCACTGTGGGACTTGGAATCCATAGGTATCACTGACTCACCTAGGATTAGTGCCGATGAAGAAGCAGTTAAAACTTTTAATGAAACTACTGAAGTTGTCGACAATAGATATACTGTATCCTGGCCGTGGATAGAATATCCTCCATCTTTATCGACCAACTTTGGATTGTCCTTTGGCAGATTAGTCTCATTACTTAACCGTCTAGATTCAGATACTTTAGTCGAATATGATAAAATTTTAAGGGAACAAATTAGTAAAGGAGTAATAGAGCTAGTATCGAAACATACCAATAACGAAAAACATCCAATTCATTACTTACCCCATCATTGTGTTCATCAAAGAGATAAGGCTATTAGAATAGTGTATGACGCCTCGGCTAAAACAAAAGCTGATGACAAAAGTCTGAACGAATGTTTGTATTGTGGTCCAATGATGTTAGAAGATTTAACGGGATTGTTAGTAAAATTTAGATATCACCAAATCGCATTGTCAGCCGACGTAGAAAAAGCTTTTTTACAAATCGCACTTCATGATAATGATCGAGATGTAACTCGATTCTTGTGGATTAAGGATATTAATAAACCACCAACTGAAGACAACATCGTTTACATGAGATTCTGTCGTGTGCCATTCGGAATTATTAGCAGCCCATTTTTATTAAACGCCACGATTAAACTTCATCTATCAAATAATGACAAACCAAGTGTTAGAGATCTTGCCAATAATATATATGTGGATAACCTAGTCACCGGTAGTACATCTGTAACAGAAGCTTTAGAATTATATCAGGACTCCAAAGAAGCATTCGGACAGATGTCTATGAACCTAAGAGAGTGGAGTTCGAATTCTGACGAGTTTATGTCACAAATTTCAGACACATCAAATTCCGAACGTGTTAAGATATTGGGTCTCGAATGGGACTTGAAAGATGATATACTTCAACTGAGATATAAAGTCGATTCTAATGCGGACACCAAACGAGGAGTATTAAAAGTAATTGCCTCAATTTATGATCCGTGTGGATTTGTTGCACCATATATACTACCCGCTAAATTATTTTTACAAGAACTATGGAGAAGCAAAGTTAAATGGGACACTGTATTTTCAGAACCAATGAAGGAAGAGTGGTCTAAAATACGTAGACAGTTAGACGAAATCAAGGAAATATCGATACCTAGATGTTATATGACGGCTGCACAAGATAACACCGTTCAACTACATTGCTTTACAGATGCCTCTCTTCGAGCTTATGCCGCTGCAGTATACATAGTAAACGAGGGCAAAATTAGTTTCATCATTGGAAAATCACGACTTATCCCTATAAAGGATCAAGACAGTTTAAAGATTCCCCGGTTAGAACTACTTGGAGTACTGATTGGGAGTCGTCTTATGAGATTCATCCGCAATTTCATTCCCGCAACGGTGACAAATCAATTTCTTTGGACCGATAGTCGGATTGTAATAGAGTGGTGCAAATCTTCAAAACTCCTACCACCATTCGTAGCAAGGAGAGTTCAGGAAATTAAACGGAATAAGGAATTGGTTATAAGATATATTCCCACAGAGCTAAACCCAGCAGACGTAGCAACAAGACCGTCCAGCACTCGTGAAGACAGAGCAAAATGGTTAGCTGGACCTCAATACTTGTTGCAAACATCTCATACATGGATGCAAGAAACGACAAATGTCAATTCCCTTTTGGCGGGGGAGGATCTTCCGAACGAAGTAGAAGATAATGAAGTTGAAATGGATGAAATAAGTTTTGCAAGTCATGATAGAAGATCGGATAAAATTAATAATCAAAATAAAATAAATGAAAATGAAAAGGAACACCTAGAAGAGACTCATTTAGATGAAATAAAGAAATTACAAGAGGAGCACTTCAGGAATGAAATACAAGGGATAGAAACGAACTTGAGCCGAAACTTAGGATTATTTCTCGATATCGATGGCATACTAAGATGTAAAGGAAGGATGAGAAATACAGACTGGTCTTTCGATAAGAGATATCCTATTTTATTACCTAAAGATTCTGAGTTAACTAATAGAATAATCACAGAGACACATAACAAAAATTATCACGTAGGCGTCAATCATACGTTGAGTATTATACGCGAAACATACTGGATTTTACAAGGCAAACGTCAGGTACAAAAATTGTTAAAGAAATGTTCGACGTGTGTCAAACATGGCGGAGGACCGTACAAGTTACCACCTACACCCGCATTACCACCTGAAAGAGTGAATTACAGCTCACCTTTTACCTTCACAGGAATTGATTATCTCGGACCAGTTTTGGTTAGCAATGGAAATGGGTTAGAGAAAAGATGGATCTGCTTGTTCACGTGTCTAGCGACAAGAGCCATACATTTAGAAGTCGTGCGAGACCTTTCAGCTGGAGAAAGCCTTCACGCCTTGAGAAGAATGGCAGCTACCAGGGGGTTACCGACGCTCATTACGTCAGATAATGCGTCACAATTTAAATTACTGTCAGAAGTCTTAGCACAGCCGTATTGCATCGAAAACAAAGTTCGCTGGAGATTTATTCCCGCACTGGCACCATGGTTTGGCGGTTTTTATGAGCGACTAATAGGTATCGTGAAGAACTGTATGAAGAGGACATTACAGAAACACTGTCTTAGAGACAGTGAACTATCTACAGTCATGAAGGAAATTGAAGCCGTGGTAAACACGCGTCCACTCACTTGCATAGACTCTGAAGTGGATCATATATTGAGACCGGCGGATTTCTTAACTGTGGGAAGGTGTATAGCAACTGAAGCTACTCGGGAAGAACCTTCAATACAAGGTACAGTCACGAAGAGGGAGTTAGTTAAAGCTTGGAAAAGAGCTCTTAAGATCCAAGACGAATTTAAAGAAATGTTCTCGAATCGCTACCTTCTCAGCCTTCGAGAGAGATATCAACACTCACATAAGGAGCCGAGAGTTACTTCGAAGCTCGAACCCCGAGAAGGACAAATAGTCCAAATAAAAGGAGATCATCATAATCGGGAAAGCTGGCGAGTTGGGAAAATAACAAAACTTATAAAAGGAAAAGATGGATTTAGTAGAACAGCTAGAGTAAAGGTGGGAGATACCGAATTCGTTAGATCCATTTCTCATCTGTATCCTCTGGAGATGGATGGACAAGAAACCAATGTTTTAGCTGACAAGCCTAGACCGGATTACTATCATATACCTTCTGCTTACGTAATTGATGAAGTCCAGGAAAGGACCTCTAGAGAAGTCAGTGAGACTCCTGGCAGTGGAACTGACACACATGACGAAGAGAGTAATCACGCTGTACAACCAAACAATGAAACGATACCAGAAAATCAACCTCTATTGGAGGAGATTCCTCATGAGAGTGGAAAGGACCTTCCTTCCGAGGAGCCAAGGCCTAAGAGAGAAGCGGCTGTTAGAGCTCTCGAGAAGATTAGGGAGTGGACACAAAACCTTATCGTCTTGTTGTAACTTCCGTTGTTGGGGAGTGTCGCGACAATCGTCGCGAATCTGTAAATTGTAATATAAATGTAAATAATAATCACTAATCTAAATCACTTAAACATAAACTTTGGCAACATCACGTATCTCAAAGCCGGAACTCAGAGCCCGACGCTTATAAATCTATGGTGAGTTTACTGTGATCATTACCTTTACCACAGACCAGTTAACCATTTTACATCTCTTATGCGTAGTCGATTGTCTGTGGTACCTCAAATTTTCTCATATGGGATTCCCGCGGTTGGCACCATTTTTTACTCGTGCGTCTGGGCAAGTAGCGTCATACCGTGCTGGTTTGCTACCTCTCGCTGTATTCCTCAAGTAAGTGGCATAGTCTTTAAGATTACCCATCATGGGAATACATTGGGAATGTTTCCATCCTACCTCACAGTTGGTGGGTTACCCACCAGTTCACAGGCTCACGAGCACGCGACTCCGTGGGGAGTCGCTTCACAGTTGATCAAATTGGGATCCATTCACAGGCTCAAGAGTTAGCTATTCCAAGGGGAATAGCATCACAGTTGATCCGACAGGATCCATTCACAGTTGGTCTTTAGGACCCAATAAACTAGCGATGGAACCATTCCTGCTCTAACGTACGTAATATCTGTGTTCACTGCTTGGTTGCCCTGGTGGGTCTCGTCTGGCGACGAGACCTGCCCGTTGCCACTTGCATTACAGAAAGCACGAAGTATTGGGGAACGACAGCGGCCACCACGAAGGGAGCCGGTCCTTGCGGTGGACCCAATCGTGATAAGTTCGATAAGCAAACGGTTCGTGACACACGGACAATCAGACTACGCTAGGAGGACCAGGGTAAGTGTATAATCAAACATTCACAACACATTTCGAGACGTCTCTCTCTGCAACTCCCTTTTGTACCTAGGCAGTCATTTTACCAATTGGGCAGAGCAATGCAGAACGAGGGGAGGCGTCCCGACAACGATTTCACCTGAGGATTTGGATTTCACCCATAAAGATTTCAAACTTTATCAGGTGCAATTATGGTGCAATGACATTTAAACGTCAGTTTAATGCATCTTATTTGACCACAAACTTATTTGACCCGGTGGGCAAAATTGAAATAAATTTTTATGCCAGTTTTTGTTTTTATTTTATTTTTCGTAGATACTAGCGACGCTGTTAACTTGTCAGATAAGTTTGTCGAACTGTAAAAGTCTGATTATAGGAGCCACAGCCTAAATAATATTATAAACACACCGTATGTCAATCAAGCGTTAGTATTAGAGTCCCGTAACGGCAAGCGTGATCCGTTATCACTTCAACCGGTAACTGACCTGGAGGTATGAAAACACAGACTTTCGGGAACGTATGTTATTATTTATAGAAATAATTCGATTGTACATGCGAAAATTTAGATAATAACTGCCCAATTCATACAATACGTAGCTTACCCTCGGCATACGTTGCTATTTGACTAGGGAGTAGCCACCTATTGCTCGTTGATACTAAAGTATAGTTCGCGCGCGAGTTGAATGCAGAGTAAATGTATGGTGACACATATACCTATCACCAGTATATCAGTACATAAATATACCAGTATGCCTTCATCACGGATGAAGGTATACTGGTATATGTATGTACTGGTATACTGGTTCGAATGCTTGTTACTCAATCACGCCCCAACGGCTGAACGGATCTGGATTAAATTTAGCACAGAGAAAGGTTATAGTCTGGAATAGCACACAGGCTACTTTTTATCCCAGAAAACTAAGGAGTTCCCGTGGGAACCTTAAAACCTCAATCCACGCGGACGTAGTCATCGGGCATCAGCTAGTAATAATTAAATATGACCATAGGAGACCATAATAAATATTGTTGCAAAAAAATCTTTTATCGGTGGATTTCACACATACTAAGCGATGATTCAAAGATGTCGCCGTCTCTTTCCGTAGAAGTTGGCAGTGCTTTATGAAACGCATTAATTCTGTTGAGTGACGAGATGCGAGGACGCAAATGTTAAATCTTGTTTCAGGATACAACATCTGTTATCTACTACCTAATGGATTTATCTCTGAGTTTTATCCCTCACTGGCTGATGCTCGCGACTTCGTCCGCGTGGGTTGAGGTTTTTTTAGTTCCCGCGGGAGCTCTTTAATTTTCCGGGAGGAAAAGTGGCCTACGTATGTGTTATTCCAGACTATAATCTATCTCTGTGCCTTTCATCCAGATCCGTTCAGCCGTTCTGGCGTAATTCAGTAACAAACATCCATCGATCCGTCCATTCAAACTTTCGTATTTATAATATTAGTTAAGATTATAAATGTGAAAGTTTCAATATCGGATGTTCCCGTGCGAAGCAAAAAACCTCAAGCCACGCGAACGAAGTCGCGGGCATCAGCTATTATGCAATTATTTTCATTAGATATTTACCAATAAATAGCTGAAGTATGTCACGGTAGATTTTTTCGCAATCAATTCAGAGATAAATAGAACAATCGCACTATAAATCTTTAGGGTTAAAGCAAAACTCTGATTAACTGGAATTTTGTGAATAGGTACATCTCACAACCACTCCGCTATATTCGTCCAAAAATAACCGCATCCAAGCGAGATGTTAGTTTTATTGTAGCATAAATTAAGTGGAAGGAAATCTCTAAGTCAGTTTCACTTTGTTTTGAGCCCGGGTACAGAAATAATTCCAGTTTACAGCATGTAGAGTTTATTTTTAATTGTTTCTACTGACAGTGTAGGTAGTACTGCTGACTCCAACTTTTAAAACTGTTATCTAAAGTTTAAAAACTAGGTACGTGTAGTTTCTGAATATTTTACCGACTTCCAAAAAAGGAGGAGGTTCTCAATTCGGCGCGTATTTTTTTAAAATGTAAGTATGTCGGTCTCTGTGGTTTCTGAACCGATTTGGAAAAAAAAAACAGTCGTTAGAGGAAGCTCTCGAGGTGGTCCCATAAAAAATTCTGACTCCAAATCCTCAACCCTGACACTAAAAAGTTAAAAATAAAAATTATTTCCAAAAAATCGACTTCCAGCGCCACTGTAAATTAAAAAAACATACGCGCCGAATTGAGAACCTCCTCCTTTTTTGGAAGTCGGTTAAAAAATAATTTTGATTTCTAGCCACTATGTTGAAGTCGGGCGGCCGCGGATATAACAAGGATAAGCAAAGTTGACGCATCAGGCTGGTAGTGTGGTACCAGTGTTACCACTATTAAACCTTGGTTATCCACATAAAATAAACTTTAATTTAGCAATTCACAACACAAAAATGGCAGCCTGATTGATGACAATCATCGAGTCCCCAGCCCAATGTTGCTAGTCTCTAGCACCATACAGGCAAACCAGGTGATCCCATGTACAGCTCGCTTTAAATTTCCTCCTAACACCACTTATCAACCTTAGCGATTTAACGTTCCGGTACAATGCCGCATAGAGACCGATTGGGGAAGAAAAGGTTCTTGGGGATAAGATTTAATAAAACTACCCTACCCCTACCAACCATGTTAGATCCTATGGTACGGAGGCTACTAGATACTATTATATCTCAGAACGCATTGTCACTTACTGTCAGGTGAAATCGCTGTCAAGGGCTAAATTGCAGAGGAATAACAATATAAAAAGTGTAACGTTTACGGTTTATCTAAAAAGTTATATTTTGAGTTATTCTCAACTTCTCAAGTCATCCCAAAAGGAGTTTTCCTTAGAGAAACATGTTGTTTTTTTAAATTTAAACTAAAATCAAAATATTTTAATTAATATTTTAGACATATTGGTACCTAACTAGCCGATGCCTGCGACTTCGTCCACGTGGTTTAAGTTTTATTGATTCCCGCGGGAACTTATTAATTTTCCGAGATAAAATGTAGCCTATGTCACTCTCCAGGTTCTCAACTATACCCATGGCAAAAATCACGTCGATCCGTTGTTCCGTTACGGCGTGATTGAAGGACAAACCAACAAACCAGCAAACAAACACACTTTCGCATTCTAATATTAACATACTATCTAATTGTGTTAAAAAACAGACACAATTTTATTCAATTACTTTAAAGTAACAGTCAAAAATACTAAAAAAAAATTTTTACGCTGGTTTTTTTTGTTTTGAAAAGTATATTAATTTTAAGAATTATTTCAATAGGCTATCTATATTCCGTGGTCCTTTTTATAAATCCCCTACGGCCTACCATTCCCTCCTATTTGATTAATGGAAAAGATCACAACAGTAGATGACAAAAAAAAACATATTGACTATTGAGGTTTTAGATTCCCGTTTTCTACGCGTTGGTAACACCTGCAATGCACCAAGCATCTAAGATTGCCTAAAAAAAGAGATAGGTCATTAAACCCAGCCTGGCTGAAGTTCAAATCCGCGATGCAGTCTAGGCAGTCTTTATTGATGTATAAAAAATAAGATAAGTCACAGACAAACACAGAGACACGGTAATATTATGTATTTTTTATTAACTTAGAACTCAGATCGAGTAAAATATTATTCGTAAATTAAATTTCCATGAAAAAATAAGATAAAGATTCACTATTTTCATAAGATAAGCCAGCTCTTTTTTTTTCAATTTATTTCATTTAGGTCATTGAACCCAGCCTGGCTGAAGTCCAAATCCGCGATGCAGTCTAGGCAGTCTTTATTGATGTATAGAAAATAAGACAAGTCACAGACAAAAACAGAGATGATCATAGCAACTGTATTTGATAGTAACTTCTGTTGGTTATTACTCTGTACAATTATTTTTTTAACTTAGAACTCAGATCGAGTAAAATATTATTCGTAAATTAAATTTCCTTGAAAAAATAAGATAAAGATTCACTATTTTCATAAGAGAAGCCAGCTCTTTTTTTTCAATTTATTTCATTTTAAAACGAAACTATAAATTTATTCAGAGAGTCCGCGTATCACAAACATTAGCCCGAAACAGAAACTATTTTAAAATTCGAACGCGAACTCACGCGCGCCGTGCCGCATTTCGCGCCATAGACTGTCAAAGTTATGGCGGGAAACTGTCGAAACCACGATAGGTGCAGTCTGCTTTGAGAATTATTATATCACACTAATCATACTAATATTATAAATGTGAAAGTGTTTGTTTGTTGGTTTGTCTTTCAATCACGCCGCAACAGAGCAACGGATCGACGGATATAGTTGAAGACCTGCAGGCTTAGCATACGCACAACGAGATATCTCGCGACGACAGAGAGAGATGTTGTCGTTGCCGGCTAATTATTACCCTAACATCATAACATGCACAAAATCTGATAAGTTACGAGAAAAAAATAGAAGGCACGTATACAGAAAAATAGAAATACCACAGAAAGAAAAAATACTTTTATCTCTACTTTAAACATAACGAGTTATATGTGTAACCATGTTAACTTCCGTAGATAAATAGAAATAACGCGAGAAAATGGGTTGTGCTAATGCTAGCCCTGCGAGTGACATAGGCTTTTATCCCGGAAAATTAAAGAGTTCCCGTGGGAATTAAAAAACTCATTCCAAGCCGCTGAAGTCCTGGGCATCATCTAGTTACTAGTATTACAATGTTTTACAATTCAATATACCTAGCTGTAGACAAATTCAGGAAGCAGAACTAACAATTGATAATAATCATAGCTAAATAGTTACTTACCTGTAATGGGATTCTTGGCACGTCCTAGACTACCTACCAAATAAGTATATCTAACGCCGGAATTTATAAGGCTTGCTATATAGGCCATTGTGGAGTCATAAATAATTATTAGGCTCTCGTAACTTATGTTATGACCCATAACAATTGAGTTATGGAGCCAACCAGCTTTTACCTCCGGTTTTTTATGATTTTGGTAAATAAAATACGGGTAACCAATTGAAAATCAGTAAAAATGCCACAAGATGTAAACCTGCCTATAATATTATTCCAAATCCATAGGCCATAGTTAAGTGGACAACAATTCGTAGAAGTGTTCTCAATCACAAGTCAGGACTGAGTTTCTGGGATGAGTAAGAATTCTATATACATATGTGTTATAATACTATATGGAAGGTAAGTACATACTATTTCTATGGTTCCCATCATAATGATGATAGGAATATATAAATTGTTTAAAAAAATGGCAGTCATAGATAGGGACTGCCGATAGAAGAAAAAACGTATAATTAAAAGAAAATTACTAATTAAACTTGAATGCCTCAAAACTAAGGTTTGGAATTAATGAATGTACTATATATTTTATACCTTTTTTTCTTCGTAACAATGCGAGGTGTCGGTCTCCTTTCCATAGCACTTGTTAATATAAACCTTAAAACTAAGGCATTAAAGTTTAATTACGAATGTACTATTTATACTTAAGACCTGATGTCTTAAGAAGAACGGCTTGGGCTTTCGTATTCCACATTTTACCCCCTACCAAACAATGCTCAGTGCGCCTGAAGAAGTTTTCACTTCAAAAATTTTGGGGGCAAATGGCAGAAATTGAAAAATACATATGTGTTGTTTGTAAGTCAATGACAAATTTAGGGCCGATAGATACTAGCAATATTTTCGCCTGCTTGTTAAAATGAATGCAATGACCTAAAAAGATTAGAGGTCAAAAATCAAAGTGTCTTTACTCTACACCCATTATTTAACTTTAGCCCAAAATGCACATAACTTTAAAGATAGGATTGGAATGACAATTAAAGTCACAGATAATGATGCATTTTTGTTTTTATCGCCTTTTAAGTATGGGAATGATAACATGTTTTTAAGACACTTTCGGCCCATTTAGGTTTTGTTTTTTTCCACAAGTAAGCCCTGAACACAGAATACTGACTATAAAAACTGATCTCACTTAAGTGATGATGTCGTCATAGATGGTGTCAGGGTAACCTGTTAGGGGTTTGGCAGATAAAACTAATAAACCCATACCGCTATTCAGTTTGTATGCAGCATCACACCAGAAATCTCTTGGCGACGTCCTTACCCGTAGGGTTATTAACCTCGGCGTAAGCCTCGCATCATCTACCAGACCAAACTATAGAAAATTCAAATTCTCAAATGCCAGGGATCAAACCTGGGACCTGCCACTTGTATGGGACTCTAACAGTGGGTTACCACTGTTGGCGCAGACGCCAAGGAGCTAAGATAGCCTTTTTTTTTTTTTTACGTTGGGAAATGCGTTTAGGCATCCCGCCCATGAAAAGGGGCGGGTATGTGGGACTCATTGGCACTTGCCAAAATACCCACTAAAACCCAACGGATCCGGCCGCGCTTAAGTGGGAAGCCACAGGTTCACCAGTGGCATTTCTACTGTGGCCCTCCAAGCGTTTATCCTCCTTTGACCCATCCTTTCATTTACGGCGCGGGAGGGAGCAGGCGCGCATATTGGCGCCTTCGTCGCTCAGCTCGTCTCCTGCGGAGTGTAGCCTAACGTAACCTAACCTTACATTAAATGATATAAACAACTGATCTTCTTTGTATCCTGGGATTATTTTCCGCACTTGGAATTAGGCGTCCGCTGTGCCTGAAAACCACTGGTGCGACAACAACTGATGTTTGGAGGAAGAATATCTAGATTACTCACTCATGATTTGAAAGAATTGATAGACAAGATAAACAAGTGAACCCACACGGCACACATATAAGCTATTCAAAAATTATGTGGGCCCATTGTCAAATAGTTATAGCTGCCTGGGCCAAAACATTATGTAATACTAGCTGACGCCCGCGACTCTGTCCGCGTGGATTAAGGTTTTTTGGTTCCCGCGTGAACTCCTTAATTTTCCGGGATAAAATACTTTTTATAGTATCTGGCTTATAGTCATCTAGACTATAAGCTATCTCTGTGCCAAATTTCATCCAGATCTGTTTAGCCTTTGGGGCGTGATTGAGTAACAAACATCCATCCATACATCCATACATCTAAACTTTCGCATTTATAATATTAGTATAGATTTTTGTAAAGTGGGTTTATTTGTTGTATTATATTTGTTGAGTTTTTGATGACCTCCCTAGCGCAATGATGAGCACTGTTATCTTAACGTGAGAGGTCCCGGGTTCGACCCCCGGCAGGGTCAATTTGGGAGTTTATAATATCTGAATTTTCTCGGGTCTGGCTGGAGGCTTCGGCCGTGGCTAGTTACCACCCTACCGGCAGAGATGTGCCGCCAAGCAATTTAGCTTCCCGGTACTATGCCGTGTAGAAACTGATTAGGGGCATGGGTTTAATATAACTGCCATACCCCTAACAGGCTAGCCTGCTCATAGACTGCATCCCTTACCATTAGGTGAGATAGCAGTCACAGGCTAAAAAATAGTCACAACTTTTGCTAGATACTGAACTGAAAATATGTTTTAAATCTGCCACAGTTGAATAAGCAGATTGCAAAAGATATCAACTGTCACGCATTACTTGGCATGTGGCAACGTTATGCTGTGGTATGTGATTAATCAATATACATGCTGAGTATTTGCATACTTATCTATATTGTTTTTTTTTAATTCAATAAATGGTTAGGTATTGAATTATAAAAAAGAACAATGATCTTAATGGAGAAGTTTCATGATGTTGTGAATATCATATTTAACACAATGGAAGTAAAATATATATTAAAACTAATAAATCAGTGGTTTTTTTTACAATCCATCAATAAATGACGATTTAAAAGTTTAATTATTTAATGTACACCGATTACTGTATCTTACTCGAGTGAGAAATTTTGTGAGTGAGTTTTAATACCTAGCCGAGATTTAATACTTCAAAATTATCTTCACACACAAATTAAGTGCTTTTGTCCATAGAAAATATAATGGTGATAATCAGTAACGGTATCTTAAAACGAAAGCTACGAGGGTTCCAAACGCGCCCTGGTCCGCCGTTTATTTCTTCATTATCACCATTTCACAAATCATCGTAAACTAAGGAACTATCAAAGCCATTAGGTCTATGAGTAAATCAAAAGAAATAGGTGCTAACTTTTGCTTGCAGTTGTACTTAAAGCCCATTAATATTTTAATAGCCGTGGATTTCAGGTACTTTATTGCAAAATTGTTGCAAGCTTTACATATAGTTGCAATTATGTAAAGCTGTCCTATAAACTGATAATGGATCAAATAAGGAATGCACAAGTAAGTAATAAAATTAAAAATTTTACTAGGTTACTCTAGGTACAAAGTGCTTGTTAAGACAAATTAAAAGAGTCCAAACACGACGGGTTTACAATGAGAATTTAAGGAGTTCCCATAATCGCCTCCTGACTCCATCATGAAACCCTGGACAGCATCTAGGTACAAAGCGCTTGTCAAGACAAATCAATAGAAATCAAATACGACGGGTTTACTATGAGAAGTTAAGGAGTTTCCATGACCACCTCCTGGCTCCATCATGAGACCCTGGGCAGCATCTAGGTACAAAGTGCTAGTCAAGACAAATGAAAAGAGTCCAAACACGACGGGTTTACGATGCGAACTTAAGGAGTTCCTATGACCACCTCCTGGCTCCATCATGAGACCCTGGGCAGTATCTAGGTAAAAGCTAAATATATCTAATGCAAAAAACCGCATCTCAATCGGCCCAGTACTTTTTGTGAAAAATGGTAACATATTGATAAATTAAAATCATAGACTACAGCTCAGCTTGGTTGTCTATGGTCCTAAAATATATCTAAGAACCTTTTCACAAGCTATACGTTTCTAATGCAAAAAACCGCATCTCAATCGGCCCAGTACTTTTTGTGAAAAATGGTAACATATTGAAAAACTCAATTCATAGACTACAGCTCAGCTCGGTTGTCTGTGGTCCTAAAATATATCTAAGAACCTTCTCACAAGCTATACACATCTAATGCAAAAAACCGCATCTCAATCGGCCCAGTACTTTTTGTGAAAAATGGTAACATATTGAATAATTAAAATCATAGACTACAGCTCAGCTCGGTTGTCTATGGTCCTAAAATATATCTAAGAACCTTCTCACAAGGTATACACATCTAATGCAAAAAACCGCATCACAATCGGCCCAGTACTCTTTGAGAAAAATGGTAACAAAAAAGTGCACAAACAAACAAACAAACAAACAAACAAACATACAAACACACAACCTCTAAGGGCAAACACATATACCGTCTCCGTTTCGTCGAGGGTAATAAATAATAATTAAATTACAGAATTACCAATAATTCTAGTTCTTATTTATAAGTATTATTTTAGTAATAATATAGCGACGACCTGACGACTAATTAATTAAAACATTTTATTTTTAAAAATAGAATACACATTAACGAAACAGGTTTCCGAGCAGATTTTAATTTAAAAATTAAGTTCATGAGTTCATAATCGAAATTTGAAACAAAGACGTTCTAAACTTGAACTTGTAAAGAAAAAAAATATAAAAACAACACCTACCTGCCGACCCGCAGAAAGGATCAAGGATGCATCAGCCACAAATAAAACTTAGTTTGAAAATTATTTCAATAGAATGAATTATTGCAGTTATCACGCGTTTTAAAAGTTTTTCTTGCTTTTAAAATTAACACAAATTGGAGGAAAACAAACAAATTCTAAGCACAACACACCTTCACGGAACACGATTGATTGATATGGTAGAGACTAGAGAGTATTATGCACGTATTATGTTCTGTGGATATGTCCTACTCCTTAGTCCTTTATACCAAATACCAATGAATAAAGAAATACTACTCTATGGATTCGATGAATTTGTTGTCTCCTTTTTCTGGTCGGTGGTTGTCTCTGTTGTTTTGCTGGCAGGGAGTAGCTTGGGGTCTTGTTTTTGGCGGGAAACAAGAAGCGCGTATTTTAAATTGAAATTTAAAAATACTTCTTTTGTTTTCGACTTCTACAGGAAAATTAACTAATTTTCATTAATAAATAAAGAAAAATGCCGTCCGATAGTGACGGTTTGAACACAGGCATGGATAACGACGCGGGCGGGAAAAGGAAACCGCCGAGGCGTAGTCAAGACCAGCAGCAGGAAAATGTCGATTTTTACAAGCCATACCATAAATTAAATTATAAAAGAGTTTTCCCTGAATCAGTAGGAATGGCTGAATACACGGTTTTTATTGAGAGTCGTAAAGAAGGAGTCAAACTAGGCAATACCAATCCCTTAATGTTGGCGGGAGTTTTTAAAAATGAAATTAAAGGAGTAATTAATATAAGACGAATAAACGCATCTAAAGTTGGGGTGGTGTTCGCGCGAGCAATCAACGCCAATGATTTTTTAAAAAATGAAAATTTCCTGGATAAATACGAATATAAGGCATTCATACCAGCAAGTGCGGTGGAAACGATTGGGGTACTCAGATATGTTCCCATAAGTATAAGTAACGAGGAATTATTCAAAAAACTATCATCAAAATATGAGGTTGTCGCTGTGCGTCGCTTCACAAAGAAAGTTAATGGTCAAATTAAACCGTTTAGTTCAGTAAGTATAACTTTCCTATCAACCAACTTACCTGAATATGTACATCTGGACTTGTTCCAATATAGGGTGCATCAGTATGTTGCCCCGCTCTTACAATGTTATAAATGCTTCAAATTTAATCACGGAGCAAGAATTTGTAAGTCAGTGCAGCGATGTTCTATATGTGCAGAGGAGCATCGCTACACTGAATGTGAGGAAAATGCGGTAATTAAATGCATAAATTGTGGTGGCTCTCACGTTGCAATATCTAGAGACTGTCCGATAAAAAAACAAAAAATAGAGGAAAAGTATAATAAATCTTCTTATTCAAAAGTTTTACAAACAAAACAAATACAAAATTTATTTAACAACTATAATGAAAACTTCCCTGCAATGAATAAACAAACAAAAATAGATACAGTTACAGTAGATAAATCACAAGTTAAACCTAATAACACTCCTAAAGTACAGAAATCAAAGACAGAAACTGCCCAAACTAATACCACAACTAATAATAATGAAACTCTTATTGAACAAATTATAACAAATGATACTATCTTGAAAGCACTTATTGGAGCATTGGTGGCCATGGGTAACTCAGGCCGTAAACTTACTACATCAGTTGTAAAAGAAATGCTTATTAATAATCTTAAAAACAATGGATAAACAATTTATTAGAATTTCACAATTTAATATACAATCTATTAATAATAAAAAACCTTTGCTTATTAATTACCTAGTTAAGAACGATATAGATATTTGCTTGTTAAATGAAACATGGTTGCGAGAAAATAGAGCTATCAACATTCCTAACTACAATTTCATTAATCAGAATGGAAAAAATGGACGTGGTGGAGTAGCAATTTTAATTAAAAATAGTTTCAAATATTTTGTTGTCCCTACACCGTTCTATGATTATATGCAGTCAGTAGCTATAACCCTTACTACAAGCCTAGGCAATATGTCCATTTTATGTGTTTATGCTCCACCCAGTGGGGGTCGCTTTAAGGTCCGAAGATTAAAACAAATTATAAACAGTTTACCTAAGCCACTTCTTCTTTCGGGTGACTTAAATGCTCATCATATTGCTTTTGGATGTCTTACAACAAAAACTAGAGGCGCTGATATTTATAACATGTTGGATGAATGCGATCTTTGTATATTAAATAACGGATCTCCAACTACAGTAGGAAGTATTAATTTTAATCAATCTTCTATTGATGTTTCATGTGTTAGTCCTTCTATAGTTCCTTTATGTGATTGGCATGTATATGATGATCCTATGGGTAGTTATCACTACCCAACCATAGTCGACTTATATACTTGTGTTGAAAAGTATGATGTAGGAGAACCATGTGAACATTTTAATTATAAAAAAGCAGACTGGTCAAAGTTCCAGGCTGAAACAAAAAAAACGTTTGAAAACTTCACAATTGATACATCTAATCTGTTGGCTACTTATGAAAACTTTTGCACTTTACTTCTAGAAATAAGGAGAGATTGTGTACCTTTAATTACCAAACCTAATATGTTTGTTATGAGAAAACCAGTTCCTTGGTGGGACGCAGACTGTTTGGAAGCTGTAAAGAAAAGTAAAAATGCTTTAAGATTTTATAAATTAAACCCGACAATAGAAAGTTACATAGAATATAAAAAAATTGATGCCTTTAAAAAGAGATTAATCAGTGAAAAAAAGAAAGCAAGTTGGAGACGAATTTGTGATTCATTTAATAGATATACTCCAATAAGTTATATCTGGAATTATATTAGGAGATTTAAGAGGATACCTGTACATAAGCCATCAAAAAATGATGATTGGATTCCTTCTTTCTTAGATAAATATGCACCCACAGTAGTACCATCTGAAAAAGAAAGCAATATTATAAATTTAAATTCAATATTTAATCATATAGGTAGTGACAGTAGTTCTTTTCTATTGAAAGCATTTACTTGGCATGAATTTACTGCAGCCATCCAATCAAGGAGAGATTCCACTCCGGGGTTAGATGATATTCCATACAAACTTATTAGCAACATGCATGTTAATGGACAAAAAACTCTCTTAAAAATCTTCAATTTGCTTTGGGACAATCAATGTATTCCAAAGTCTTGGAAAACGCAATGTGTGATACCTATTTTGAAACCTGATAAATCAGAACATGACTTTAACTCCTACAGACCAATTTCACTTTCCTCTTGTGTAGGGAAATTATTTGAATACATGTTAAAAAACCGATTAGACTATTACATAGAAGCAAATAATATTTTACCTGAACAGCAATTTGGTTTCCGGAAAGGAAAAAGTGCAGCAGACAGTTTTGCCTCTTTGATTTCAGATATAAATCATTCATTTGCCAGTCATGCAACCACAGTTTGTGCATTTCTTGATATACAAGGTGCATTTGATAATGTAGATCCTTCCATACTGGTCAATATTCTGTGTGAGATTGGTATTCCTGGAAAAGTATGTAAATGGATTTTTAATTTTCTATATGACCGAACTATGTATGTTAAATTTAATAACATTATACATGGTCCTAGAAATGTATACAAAGGCACTATGCAGGGTGCTACTATATCTCCCTTGCTATATAATATATATACATGTTTAATAAGTAAATACATTACAGATAGAAATATAAACTTTCTGCAATTTGCTGATGATCTCCTTGTATATACTGTAAATAAAGATGTAAATATAGCTGTAAATAATTTAAATTTAGCATTGGAACAAGTCCATGATTATTATTCAAATAAGTTAAAATTAAATATCAGTCCTAGTAAAAGCGGAGCTCTAATTTTCTCCAAAAAAAATAATTCATGTGATAACTTTGTAAAATATAATAACACAAGATTACCTTGGTTATTGGAAAAAAAATTTTTAGGAATATTGCTTGATCAGAAGTTAACTTTCCAAGGACATGTAAATAATCTATGTAAAAATGCCTTTAGGAGTCTGAATGTTTTAAAATCGTTAGCAGGTGTGCATTGGGGAGCTGACCCACAGTTGTTATCAATGCTTTATAAAAGTATAGTTAGAAGTCATTTTGATTACAGCACATTAGCATATTTAAATGCTAATAAATTGGTTTTAAAGAAATTAGACATAATTCAGAATAAAGCCTTGCGTATAATAACTGGGGCTATGTGCTCTACACCAATTCATGTAATGGAAGTAGAAAGTTGTATTCCTCCACTTTTAATAAGAAGACTTGAAATTGCTGAACGATTTTGTGTTAAATTAATAAGTTCAAAAAATAGTTTAGTTTTAGGAAAAATACTTCCCTATGAAGTTGCTAACTTTGATGATAGCTACATTGATGTAAATATGCTTTTATCTGGTCGATTACCAGACATTCTAAGGATTGTTTTATACTCACAGACCCAAACCAAAAATATGTATAAAAGCAAACCATGGCCTTTATATAAATTAGAATATGATGCTTTAATGAATGTCAATGTTACTATATGTCAAGAAAAAGTGAATTCTCAAGTGGAAATGTTAAGATATTTAGCTGATAATCACTTTTATACAATTTATACAGATGGTTCAAAATCTGAAGAGCATACTTCTTCAGCTTTTTATGACTCACAAAAGAAAATATCTAAAACTTTTAAAATTCATAATTTATGCTCTATTTTTACAGCAGAATGTTATGCAATATACTTATCTCTCTTGTACATTAATAATATTGTGAATTCACAGTTTCTCATTGTAACTGATTCGAAAAGTGTTATACTAGCTATTGAATCTAATAAAATAGATTACAAAAAAAATTTTAAAAATTAAAAATTTTTTTTTTACAAATTTTTATTTATAAATATTGGGCTCGGTATTTTGGATTATTATTGGCATCAAATTGGCGCTTATTCGCGAAATACCCCGTGGTATTATTTTCACTGTTTCTCGATATGCGATATTAACAGTCGTTTTTGTTTCAGAGCGAGGCGTTGCCACGCGGTGTCACGGTTTCCAGGGGCCTCAGCGGGCAGTCGCCTGCTCTGCAGGCCTTCTGGTTGCCGTTGCCGGGGCTTAGCGCGCTTATAGACGCTATTGTGTAGTGTTTTAGTTTTTTCTATTTTTTCTTTTGTTGTGTTGTGAAGTATGATCACTAGTGCATCTCAAGTTGAGTACATAGAATGCCCACACTGTAGCGATGGCAAGCTGTTTAAAGGTCGTAGAGGCCTTAACATACATATCGCACGATGTCACGGACCACCAGCAAGGCCTTTAACTTGCCCAAATTTCGTGTGCGATCAAACGCAAACAGGAAGTCAAAACCAGGTACCCTTCGAAATTTTATTATCCAAATATAATCAAAATATTCCTTTAATAAAACGCATTCCGCGAGGGGCGAGAATATCATTGGCTAGATCCTTATCGCATACAATCCAAAATGTCTTATCAAATTCACTTTTGGCTTGGCAAAATCTTTTTTTGTTTTCATATAAACATTTTTCAGTAAATAAATCAGAAAGCGGGTCGTTATGTTCAAAATTAAAAAAAAATTGTTCGGTTGATCGCGTTTTCCAAATTCCTGACTGCTCATTTCGAACACAAAATTACAATTTAAAAAAAATTGTGGAAAACAAGGTTATGGATGGGGATCTTAAAAACGCAGCCCGCATTTTGTTTTCTAATGATACGCTGGCTCCATTTAATGATGAAACGCTAGAAGCCTTACATGACAAGCATCCTTTACCAAATCCCGACTCTTTGCTTCCAGACCCACCTTCAAATGTTTCATTTTTACAGATAAAGGATGAAGAAACTTACGCTGCGATAATGTCATTCTCCAGTGGCTCTGCTGGTGGCATGGACGGCATAACACCACAACATCTAAAGGATCTTGTGGGAGTTACTGCTGGGGACGCCGGCAAGGCGCTTCTGAGTGACATTACCAGACTTTGTAATTTTATGTTATCTGGCGAGGTAAATTCATCCTTTTTGCCATTCCTTTACGGTGCGAGGCTCTGTGCTTTTAATAAAAAGGACGGTGGGATCCGGCCCATCGCTGTTGGCTGCAGTTTTCGCCGTTTGGCATCAAAATTAGCGTGTAGACACATAGTTTCGACCCTAAAGGATAAATTCCAACCTATTCAAGTTGGATTTGGCAGTAAAGGTGGTTGTGAGGCAGCGGTGCATTCGGCTCGTACTTTCTTAGCGAATGGCGAGGTTGAGGTACTGCTGAAAGTAGACGTAAAGAATGCTTTTAATTCATTGGACAGGGCAACTCTGCTTAACGAAGTTTTAACACAACTTCCCGAAATTTACCCGTATGTTTGGCAATGTTACAGTTCTGCTTCAAAATTATTTTTTGGAGATTGCGACATTAAGTCCTCTGTAGGTGTTCAGCAAGGGGATCCCTTAGGTCCAGCCCTGTTCAGCTTAGGGATCCACAACCATATCTCAAATTTAACATCTAAATTTAACATATAGTATCTTGACGATGGAACCATTGGAGGCAACGTGGATGATGTTCTAAAAGATCTTAACAATGTTAAGCAACAATTTGGCAAAATTGGTTTAGAACTAAATTTTTCCAAATGTGAACTGTTTTTTACAGAAAATCTGTCGCAAGATAGAATATTATCGGCTTCTGAATTATTTAACGAAATTGCCCCTAATATTAAGATCCTTGATAAACATTCACTTTGTCTTCTTGGTGCTCCTCTTTTTAACGAAGCCATACAACCAATCTTGGACAAAAAAGTCAAAACATTTTCGGCACATTCTGACAAATTGGGCGATCTAAATTCTCACATTGCATTTTCGATTCTAAAATATTGCCTATTTGTACCTAAATTAATTTATATTCTCCGTGCGAGCCCAATTTGGAAATTTCCTGGACTACTCGATATCATGGATGCCACCTTAAGAGATACGCTAGAAAAAATTCTAAATTTATCTTTTGATGATCAGTCCTGGAATCAAGCTACTTTACCGGTCAAGTATGGTGGCATCGGCGTGAGAAAAATTTCCAGTGTTGCTCTTCCGGCTTTTCTGTCCTCTGTGCATAGTATAAAAGAGCTTAGTTCTCAGATTCTTAATTCTAATTCAGTTTCATTGATCTATGCCACAGAGGCCCTAGATAGTTGGAAGCTCAGGTGTCCCAATGACGACATCCCGAAGGAATGTTTCACACAAAAACTTTGGGATGTGCCGTTGGTTCGGCTGACACATACAAATTTGGTTCAAAATCTTACGAGTGAAAGAGATCGAGCAAGGCTTCTAGCCTTATCTGAAAAAGAATCCGGGTATTGGCTTCATGCCTTGCCATCGAAAAATCTCGGCACTCTTTTAGATAATGAAAGTTTTCGTGTGGCTCTAGGTCTCAGATTGGGAACACCCCTGTGCTACGAGCACAGATGCCCGTGTGGAAAAGAGGTTGATAAATTTGGAATTCACGGACTCTCTTGCCAAAGGAGCGCTGGTAGGCTTTTTCGGCATGGCTCTCTCAATGATACGATCAAAAGGGCTCTTGCCACCATAGATATTCCTGCGCTCATTGAGCCGGCAGGGATTAGTCGGGATGATGGCAAGAGACCTGATGGATTGACGCTGGTTCCCTGGGAACGGGGACGGGCGCTAATGTGGGACGCAACATGCGTAGACACATTGGCCCCGTGTCATATCAGGGAGACAACATCAAGGCCGGGAGCCGCAGCAGAAAAGGCTGAAACCGGCAAGCGGCGGAAGTATGCCTCTCTCATAGAGAGTTACATATTTGTTCCGTTTGCCGTGGAGACCCTGGGGCCATGGAGTCTTAGTGCCAAAAAATTTTTACGAGATATTTCACCGCGGTTAATTGCCTCATCTGGTGACAGAAGGGCTGGCTCATTTTTTGCGCAAAGGATCAGCCTGGCTGTCCAGCGCGGAAATGCAGCCAGCATTCTTGCCACCATTCCACGCGGGCATGATTTATATAGTAATTAGGTTAGGCTAGCTAGCATTAAGTTCTATTGTATTATTTTCAATAAAGTTTAGTAGAAAAAAATTACATTATATATAATATAAGAAATATGCTATACAATCTTAATAAAAGAAAGAAGATTGTTACCTTTATGTGGGTCCCTTCACACTCTGGGATAACTGGGAATGAGGTAGCAGATGTTGCTACTAGAGATGTACACTCATCAACATGTTTAGATCACTCCTCAATGCTGGAAATACCATTCACAGATATATATGCCTTGTTAAGCAATGATTTGAAATCTTTATGGAAGTCATATTGGGAAGAAATAAGCAAGTCCAAAGGAATTTGGTACTATGAAATACAAAAAAGCCCGCCAGCCACTCCTTGGTATAATAAAAAAGGGATTAATAATAGAAAATTCATTACGACTATAAACCGAATGAGATTTGGACATAGCAGAGTGGCCACCCACCTACATCGCTTGGGAATGAAAGAAAATGCAGATTGTGAATATTGTGGCGAAACGAATGGCGACTTAAATCATCTTGTTTTTCAATGCCGTCAATTTGGTCTAAATAGATTACTACTCATTAGCTCCATTCAAGATATTAACGATGGCAAAGTTCCTGATACTCTTCAAAGTTTATTAGCTGATAAAAAGTTCTTCCGGCCATTATATTCCTTTATTTCTGGTGCTCAAGATATATAAAAACAATGAAAACAACAAACAGTGAACCGATGTAAACTTTTCAAACTTATTTGTAATTTTTTGACTTTTTGTGACCAAAGCTAAAAGATAGACTATAGAGTGATAGTGAGACTTGTTAATTTGTTATTGTAACTTCAGCCCGCCTAGGGTAATATTTTATGTTTATAATGTTCTGTGAACTTTAGGCTCAGAAGGACTGGAATCCAGAGCCGTTAAACCAGTTAAATAAAAAAAAAAAAAAATTTTGCTGGCAGGGTTGCCATATGAAAATAAAGACAAGTTTTGGACCACAGATATTATGTCTGTGTGTCTAGAGTCTAGACAGGAACAAGACAGAGCAAACAGAGAAGCTCTCGGTAGAGACTAGAGAGTACGAGTAGTCTATTCTTTGCAGAGAAGTGTATGATCTCCAAGCTGACAGAATTTTTCAGTATCTTATTGGTACTATACATAGAGATAATATATACATGGAGAGGCCCTTACATTCTATACTTACTAGCGTTTATTCAAATATGAATGAACGAAATGTGGAACGGTTCGCCATTTTCTGTTCACTCTTGGTGGTAGGTTTGCTGCCAAAAGTTTGTTTATGTTATAATTATTTATGAACATTTAAGAACGGGCAGCCATTTTATGTTCATAATCAGCTGATAAATTGGACACGTTTTGACATAGCTTAGGGCATGTCCATTGTGAATACATATTCCTTAGTCATTGGTACTATAAAACTTGGCACAATCACACACACAATCTAAGTAGTTAGGTAAGTGCTTGCGGGGTTGGGCTATAGTATACTCCCCGCGAGGGGGAAGGGGGGGGGGGGGGGGAGGGAGGGGGGGAGGAGGTCTACCCCCCCTGTAAGCCAAACTCGTCGAATCCTAATAGTTTTCGAGATATTAATTTTTAAAATACATACTTTAGAGGGGAGGAATTGGGGACGCTAGGAAAACTACTTAGATTTCACCCTCTCCCTCTCACACCCCCCAAGGCCCAGTCGATGGAGCTTCGTCGACCGGGCTTATTCTGGGTTAATTGGGCTTATTTCTGCGTGGTATAAAAAAGAAATAACCACTCTCCACATCCTCTTCTCACCTATCCTTATCCTTATCCTCTTCGTCACCTAAATTATGCGAGTCGGAGTGCCCTCGGTCCCGAGCTCGCTTCGCTCGCTCTTGCATGGCTCATTAGAGTCTAACACTTGCACTGGCGAAGCACTAACACGCGAAGAGGTGAACACAACTGGCTCATTAGAGGGCTCTAACACTTCCACTTCTCTCGACGAAACGCTAAAAGATGGTGACGACGACGACGAGGCCTGAGGCTTCGAAGACGCCATAGCAGTCAAACGTAGTCAGCACAGTCAGGAGTACAAAAATAAAAAAGTTCTCAACTGAAAAAGCGCGTAAAACGATGACTCATAGATTTGAAATTTGAATTTGGCGCCAATATTATATTAATATTATAATATTTTTCCAATAATCGGTACACATAAAACTCGATGTTTTATTCGAATGATTATAAAAAACGTCCATGTACATAAAATAAATACTAATATTATGCCTATTAAAATGCAATGATAGACATTTTTTATGGTTTGAATATGATTATTACTTATTACTCGATTAACATTTTGTAATACTTTATAATGTTAGGAACGGATTAAAATACGTAAAACGAAACTTTAGTACGCCAACTTTAGTACACATCAAGGTCTTTCTGTAAGAAAAATATGAACGTCCAACTCAGCGGGGAGTATACTATAGCTGAGCCGCCGAAAGACAGTCCTGGGTATGAAATATTAGGCATCTATGCTGGTGGTCAATACTCCTCGGTCTGGAGACATGCAGCAGCAGTGGATAAAGTGACCCTGCAGAAGAAGTATGGCGTCACTTTCTAGGGGCCCTATAGAAGATTCTATATAAAATCTCCCTTTCTTAATAGATTGAATCGTCATCAAATTCTATCCCGTAACATTTTCCTACCCTAAATCCAAAATCCTCTCAAAAAAAAAAAAAATTGTTACTTACCTAAAGTCCAACCAACACAAAATAACCGGCCAAGTAACACAAAAGAATCTCCAAATTGCCCTTGTTGTTACACAATTACATTTGTGTTGCACGACCGGTCCACAGCCGGTCTTCGAACAGCTTAATACAATGAATTGTAATTTGTAAAGGTGCCTTCAGATTATGTAACATCTTATATAACTTTTGTTAAATAACACTTGCATGTTATCCAAAATTGTTATTAATAACGAGTCCACACTACTTTTAGGCTGGTTTTCTTCACCCCCTGACTTCAATGTATTTTTGCATTAATAAGCATAAGAAGATGCATGCATGCCTGAGCATAATGTTGGTGTGTGATGTCCAATCCATATTTGGTAATTAGGTGGACTATGGCCTAACTCTTCCCATTCTGAGTGTGACCCTTGAGATCATTAATGTTGACGATCAGTCTGGGCCGAAAACTAGCTTAAATTGTCATAAAAATATGTTATATAAAAATCTTTGTTATATAGTGTGGATGCTCTGTAATAAAAAGGTACAGTCAAATGAAAAGTTCATATGATCTAATAAATATTTAATTGTTAATAAATAATTCTACATAGGTATATTATATTATTTTATTGAGCCAAGGTAAAAAACTAGACTTTATTAATTGTAATTGGTGTTTTAAACATGACTAATATAAACCCTCCAATTAAGCTATGTAAGGGTGGGATTTGAACCGATAACCTTTTGGTCTTTAATCCGCCCTATAACAGTTGGTTTATTGCTAAAATGTTCAAACATGGAATGTAACATTCTAAAAAAGTTTATTTCATTATAAACTGACCATTTAGAAATATCCAATCAATCAAGAATTGTCAATAAGTACGCACATGAATGCTAATTTTAGTGCTATAATCATCCATAGGTAGGATAACAAATTAAAGAGATACATTTAGATATTTTGCTTAGAAATATCGATTTTGTCGATAATGTTGGATATTTCTAATTTTCTACATGGTCAGGCTATTCTACAATCATCAATAAAATGTTGCAATTATTGTTCAAGTAAATATTTAAAATGACTAAGCGAATTTACAATTTTTAATCTAAGAAATTTTAGATACTGCAAAGTAGCAACTTAACTTATTAATTTGTGATATTTAATATTGTACATAACATTATATTAAATTCTATATTTTTCATTTGGTCATATTAATCTTAAATAAATAAAAGTATAATATTATATCGACTAAAATATCATCGAATAGTTGGGTCTAGACCCTAGCATAGATTAATTGTATAATGCAAGTTATAAATCTATGAATATCTGGTTCCCTAGAAACAAATAAAAAGACGCGCCGAATTGAGAACCTCCTCCTTTTATGGAAGTTGGTTATAAAAGACTGGTCTGGACTGGACTGGTGAATGGTCTTTTAAAAAGTTTCCCTGTATCTCTTTTTCAGATTAAAACATGTCCCAGTTAAAAAAAACACAGACTAAAATATAATCATAATAGAATTCCTTATCATGTATCATAAAACCAGCTCAAATGTTAGAATATTGCCTATAATGTCATGAAAAAATATTGCTCTTGATATCAGAAAATGTATAACTCAAGCGAAGCGAGCGTGTTTTTTTTAACGTGTTTGAAAAGTTTAAAAAATATAAATAGGTAATTTTTTTTTTATTATTTCAATCATTTTTTCGGATGATTAGATAAGTAAATTAGCTAATGCCCGCGGCTTCGTCTACGAGAGTTTAGGATTTTTAACAACCCCTGGGAGCTCTTTGAGAATTCTTCTGTATTGCAAGGTCGTATTCCAGCGTCAAAGTAAAATGAACCTTAATTAATTGAAAGAACATTGTTCTAGATGTCAATTTCGTGTAGGCAATCATCGCCAGCGCTCCAAACGGAACTTAAAATCAGTTGTACTGAGTTATAGATCTTATATCAAGTGCCATAGGGTCCATTTTTGGTCACAGTTATCACGCGAGTAGGTCGCCAGCGGCTCGGGCACCACACTAACTGGCTCAATAGATGTCCCCACAGACACTGCAGTCAAAGTAAAATTAACCTTAACCTCATTGTTTTACAGCTCAATTTCGAGTACGCTTCAAACGGAAATTAAAATAGCTTCTACTGAATTTAAAATCTTATGTCAAGTGCATTAGGGTCCATTTTTGGTCACAATTATCACGCGAGCAGGTCGCCAGCAGCCCGGGTGCCACACTCACTGGCCCAATAGATGTTCCCACAGGCACTGATGAGTCAAAGTAAAATTAATCTTAAGTTCATTGTTTTAGAGCTCAATTTCGTGTACACTCCAAACGGAATTTATAATCATTTGTACTGAATTTTAGATCTTATGTGAAGCGGTTTAGGGTCCATTTTTAGTCACAGTTATCACGCAAGCAGGTCGCCAGCAGCCCGGGCGCCACACTCGCTGGCCCAATAGATGTTCCCACAGGCACTGATCAGCGCCCATACATATGGAGTGAAAAACTCTTCTGGTCTGTCCTCTTCTACGTAACGGAACTTTAGGTCAGGGAATTTCTAGAAACAAAAAATATTAGATAAGTTCTGATTCGATCAGAGAGAGAGAGCGAGTTTGAGTTGAGACATATCTGTTCTAGTTGTGACTTGTGACATATTGGGTTGAACATAAGTTAGTAATTTAAGTAATTTTAATAGTTTAGTTCTATCCCTTCTTTTTCTGTTTTTTTTAAATGAATACTTGAAGATGTTGTATTTACTTGTAAGTGGTCAACACATTTAGCAACCAATTATTTTTTTAAATAGGATAATATTATTTTTGAATTTATTAGTGACTGTAAGTGAACCTAATAAAAAAAACATTGGGGGTCGAGTTGAGAAATATTGGGTTGTGTTGAATGATAATGGTTCCAATTAGGTCAGAATGCGCCGAGTTGAGCCATATTAGGTCAAGTTGAATCATAATGGTTCTGATTTTATCTGATTGTGCCGAGTTGAGACATAATGAGGGTTGAGTCAGACAAATTCGGTTGAATTGATTCATATAGGGTTAAGTTGAGACATTTGGGTTGAGTTGAGATATATTAGACTAGCCGATGACCGCGACTTCATCCGCGTTGTTAAGGTTTTTGAATTCCCGCGGGAACTTCTTAATTTTCCGGGATAAAAAGCCTATGTCACTCTCCAGGTACTCAACTATACCCATACCAAAGTTCACGTCGATCCGTTGCTCCGTTGTGGCGTGATTGAAGGATAAACTAACAAACAAACACGCTTTGTTTGTTGGTTTAATGATTTGTCCTTCAATCACGCCAACAGGGCAATGGATCGATCAAATTTTGCATGGATATAGTTGAACACCTGGATAGTGACATAGGCTACTTTTTATACCGGAAAATTAAGGAGTTCCAGTAGAATTAAACAACTTATTTCACGTGGACGAAGTCGCGGTCATCAGCAAGTTTATAATATTAGTATGATTGAGTTGAGACCTAACAAATACCCAGTTACCTTGAGTCGATCGCTGGACCACTGCTCCGCACCCTTTTTTATACACTGCAAGACTTCGGTCACGCCTAGATCACCGCCTGTTCCCTCTTGGACCCTCTGTAGCCGCGTCGAGAAGTACCCTATCACCTGTGGACAACCATTTTTTATCTATTTTTATTATGTTTTGCGCGATGTGGAGGTGCGCGTGTTGCTGGAACATCTGTTTCTTGTGCAGCAAGAGCAACGCGTACACCAAGTTGAGGTTGTTGACCAGTTGATGTGTCAGGCATGAGTTGATGATCTCAAGCAACATGAGTAGTACATCGTCTAGTACCGCGCAACAATCAACAAGTCACGCCTAAAGTAGTCACGCTAAAAGTAGCAAGCCTATTTATGTCACGAGGACATAAATATGTCACGCGAAGGTAGCGAGCATAATTAAGTCACAAGTACTAAATTAAGTCACGTGTACTAATCTAAAATATGTCACGCGAAGGTGGCTAGCATAATTAAGTCACAAGTACTAATTTAAGTCACGTGTACAAATTAAAATATGTTACGCGAAGTTAGCGAGCATCATTAAGTCACGTGTACTAATCTAGCTGAAGTCAGGCTAAACACCCGGTGACCACTCACCATCTCGATGTTCTGCGCGATGTGGTGGTGCGCGTGTTGCTGGAACAGCTGTTTCTTGTGCAGCAACGCGTATACTAAGTTGAGGTTGTTGACCAGTTGATGTGTCAGACACGAGTTGATGATCTCAAGCAACATGCGTAGAACTTCGTCTAGCACTTCTATGTGTTCCATCTGGAAAGGAGATATTTTGTTGGTCTCATCAATCATCATCCGCCCCTGGCTAACTCCGTTTGGATAGGGGTGACAACTCAATCAAATCAGCAACTCTTTATCAAACTTAAAAACGCACTTCTAGTATGGAAGTTTGTGGAATACATAGTTATGATGTCATCAAATTTCAACACATTTTTTTTTAAAATCTGTAGTTTAAAATGGTTATCAAACTTAAAATTAACCGAGGATGTGAATTGAAGGTCTTTTGGAAGCCCCCTATTTAATAATTAGTAAGAAATAATTTATTTTTGACATAGGCATCATCCCTAAACCCTATCGAGTATTTGACAAATCATACTAATATTATAAATGCGAAAGTGTGTTTGTTTGTTGGTTTGTTGGTTTGTCCTTCAATCAAGTCGCAACGGATCGACGTGATTTTTGGCATGGGTACACTTGAGGATCTCGAGAACTCTTTTAAGGTGGATGACAAGGGTCTGCCCGCGAAATTCAAATTTAATTTGGTTTTTCACAATTTGTAAACTAATACGACAAAGTAGGCTTATGGCATTCAAATTGCGAGCCTAGGAATATCATCTTCACAGGTTTATATAAAAATCTTTACTTGAAAGTGTCCAGTTTAAGAAATTAGTCAAAATAATGAGTTTGACGTGAGTTACTCACAAATTAGTCATTATTTTGACTAATTTCTTAAACTGGGCACTTTCAAGTAAAGATTTTGACGTGAGTTACTCACAAATTAGTCATTATTTTGACTAATTTCTTAAACTGGGCACTTTCAAGTAAAGATTTTTATATAAACCTGTGAAGATGATATTCCTAGGCTCGCAATTTGAATGCCATAAGCCTACTTTGTCGTATTAGTTTACAAATTGTGAAAAACCAAATTAAATTTGAATTTCGCGGGCAGACCCTTGTCATCCACCTTAATCTTCCGAGATAAAAAGTACCCTATGTCCTTCCCCGGGAAACAACCTATCCCTGTACCAAATTCCATGAAAATCGGTTGAACAGATGGGCCGTAAAAGCGTAGTAGACAGACAGACACACTTTCGTATTTATAAAATTAGTAGGGATATGGATTGGGTACTCACAATTTCTTCAGTCTTCTCTTCAGCGTGATGTGGTAACTCTATACTATTTATATCACCACCTGAAATAATATGCAAAAAATACTACAAACAAATCCAGACCACTACAGCCCGTTAACGTCCCACTGCTGGGCAAGGCCTCCACTCTCATGGGAGAGAGGGAATTAGAGCTTAGACCCACCACGCTGCTCAAATGCGGGTTGGCAGGCTTTAACGACTATTATCATGTTCGTGATAATAACTGGGACCGACGGCTTAACGTGCTCTCCGAGGCACGGTGGTGAAACACCGCCAACTTCCTAACTCCGGGCTAGTACTGAGAATTTCTAGTCAGAAAAACCAACACTTAATTATGACCCGACCCGGGACCTCGTCGGCCGCAGTCCAACATGTCAACCACTAGACCAATGGGGCAACAAATTCATACTAAGGATGAATTAGAGATGTAGGAATAAAATCCATACTTCCATACTAATATTATAAATGCGAAAGTGTTTCTGTCTGTCTGTCTGTCTGTCTGTCTGTCTGTCTGCTACGCTTTCCCGGCCCATCTTTTCAACCGATTTTGCTGAAAATTGGTACAGGGGTAGATGGTATCCCGGGGAAGGACATAGGCTACTTTTTATCCCGGAAAATTAAAAGTTCCCGCGGGAATCAAAAATCTTAATCCACGCGGACGAAGTCGCGGGAATCATCTAGTAAATATTATAAATGCGAAAGTTTGGATGGATGTTTGTTACTCAATCACGACCGAAAGGTGAACGGATCTGGATGAAATTTGGCAAAGAGATATAATAATCAAATCAATCAAATCAAATATTTTTTTATTCAAATAAACTTTTACAAGTACTTTTGAATCGTCAAGTGAATCTACCACTGGTTCGGAATGCCATTCCTACCGAGAAGAACCAGCAAGAAACTCGGTGGTTGCTCTTTTTAAATAATTCATTTACAATTACTATATCAATGTGTACATAAGTAACCGCTGTCCCCAGCATTGTTGGAGCGATCAAATCCAAATAGTCTGGAATAACAATTTTATCCCGGATAACTAAGGAGTTCCCGCGGGAAGCAAAAAACCTCAATCTACGCGGACGTAGTCGCGGGCATCAGCTAGTGAATTAATATGATTGAATTTACCTTCTATTTCACTACAAAGCCTAGCTCTTCTTTTGGTCAACGTTTCAAACAATGATATTAACCTTTGGGCCACGTACGGGTGTAGATTTCTAAATTCACCTGAATAAAGAAAAGAGTATTATTTTATTTGAAAACAAACAATATTCAACAATCTTTAGTAAATTAAAGTCCACTTTTAGTAAAATTAAGTTTTTACTTTAGTAAACTCAAGACCACTTTTAGTAAAATATATCAACTTTTAAGTAAGCTAGATATCTTTAATAAAATAAAACTAAGCATTACTTTAGTAAAACAGTAAACTAATTACAGTTTTCAGTAAAATAAAACATTTTACTTAACACAACCTATTGAACTGAATTTAAACTCGAGCGAAGCGAGCGATTATTTAAATACTCACAGCTCATATTAGCAATGGCGGCTAGACAGTTAGTATGCAGATATTTGTCTCTGACTCGCGCCATATTGTATTGTAATGCTCGAACTACCACCAAAACTATCAGTCCCCCCAGGGATATCTCAGATATTGATCTTTCTGTATACCAGGGGATGTTTTTTAACATCTGAAAAAAAAAAGTGTGTGTGCAATTCACTCACGGCAGAAGTGACGCTTCAAAAAAGTAGCCTACGAGAAAATAATAAAAATATAACTTGTATTTTTTGGTGTTGCTTTTTCGTTTCATCGAATAGGCATGATGACTGATTTTGAAAAATGGTCAGATTATGTTCGGAAGTATCTACTATTTCGGAAAAATATCTTATTTCAGCAGAAAAATAAGGTTTGGTAGATAAAATTGGCATTTGAAATTTAAATTTTAAAATTCACGCCAAAACGCTCCCCGGTGTCATGGTGTCGTTTGTGACGTCACTATTATTTTTACCAATGTACTCTGTGCGGTGTGCAGTAAGCAATAGAGTGATTGTCAAAGCTCGAAAACAAACCATTGTGACGTCATTCGCTTCTTGGTGTTTTAACCAATATGGCGGATTGCTGTATTTTATAATTTTATTTTATCAAAATAAATAGCAATCTCACTCGAAATAGAAAAATAAATACGTTTTTTATAATCCATTAATCCTATTTCATTAGATAAATTCATAATTTCATTGATTCTTGGTTACTGTCATCATGCCTATTGTCAATTCACAACGATTCTAAAGATGTTTCACTTAATTTTTTTTATTCCACTATAAGATATAGGCTTATTACAATGCACTTTTCACAGGGCCCTATAGTAAGGGTGGGCGTGGCCGCTTTTTGCGTCGCTTATTACAAAGCAATAAGGGCCAAATTAGGGACCTTTCTCCCTAAATCTTATTACAACTACACTGATTCAGGGTTAAGGGTGAAAAGTGTAGTATAATAGGCCTACTAGCCCTTGACTGCGATCTTACCTGATGGTAAGTAATGATGCAGTCTAAGATAGTAACGGGCTAACTCGACTAATCAAAAACACTCGTCAACATGAATAAAACCGATTTGAATGTGTATGGAACTATGGATGAAAGCGATGAAAACTCCCGGATCAACTACTAATACAATTACTTACAATTAAATGCACATTCTTAATCAGTGCATCGTCTTCAGTCAATATTAGCAGCACTATAAGCGACATATATATGTGATGGGAATTACTCTCCGGGGCGTTGTACAATACTTGTAATATAGGCACTATCTGAAACAAAATCACTATGTTAGCAAAATTACTCCTATAAGGGCTCATAAGAAAAAAAAATTTGGTAGTCATAGGGACTGCCGATAGAAGTGAAAACTAAATCCATTCAATTTTACTTCACATTAACATTTGAGTGTCTGACTGGGAAATGTAGAATAATATATTATATTATTAGCAACAACTTCAGTTAATTATGCACCTTAGGACTAGCACATAAAGCTACATTACGATTGGAAAATATTAATTTGTAAGACGTTCTGTCATCAGAGAAAACGTAGGAATAACCTTTCAATACAAAATAAAGTCATTTTAAAAATATGTACAAAAATATTCATTATAAAATAAACCTTAAAACTAAAGGATTAAAGTGTTTTAGTTTTAAAAAGTGCTCAACGCGGCTAAAGAAGTTTTCACTTCAAAAAAACGCTCTTTTAACCGTCTTAGTATAGTTACTGTTGTATCTTGCTTTTCGAGTTTACATCCTTAAGAATCGATTTTCATATAATATAAACCCGGTGTATGAAAATTTATGGGGAGTAAAATCATACTTTCTCCGTTACGTTATTTCATTTAGTTTCCAAGGTTTTAGTTCGCAAGGAGTAAACTCCAGTCGTGCGTCGGAGCTGACACACACATTTTTTTTTTAAAGCGCAACTGAAAACACTGACTTTCTTGCCGGCTCAGTAGAACTTCTTTCCGAACCGGTGGTAGAGTCAAAACATGACGTAACATAAGAGACACCTGGATGTCTTACATGTTATAAATAAATTGAGTATTAAATTCAAATTCAAAGAATTGTTTTTGTGAAATATGGTAGCACTTGAAAAATATAAGATCCTAGTATTCCACCACAGTGTGGTTTATTTTAATTAGGCATGCATTAAAACTGGTTGTTCTACTATAGTACTAAGTCAAGGTAAAAAAACAAAAAAAAAAAACCCTCGTAGCTTTAGTTTTAAGATACCGTTACCCATTATCACCATCATGCTTTTTAACCCGGCGTCATTGTGGTACGAAATTGTTACACGGACTTTGAGGTGGGTCAATATAACCCCATAATATAATGTACGATATTTTCATGTTTTATTGAATATATTAGTAATATTTGTCATTATAATGTATAATTTACACTCTGATCTTAGAAATAAAAGAAAAAAGATATGAATCACAGAATATTTATTAAAAATATATAAACTTTTACCTAAACTCTCAAAAAATTTACATAATTGAGATCCCTTAGTTTTATCACCTTACTACGCTAAAATATAGTCATTCCAGTCATATAAGGCACTAAAATAATAACATCAAACACATGAACATAAAAACATAAGAAAAAATTTGAATAAACACCAAAAAAAAAATTCGGTACAAAAATCATACAAAATTAAGGCGCAAAATTTTTGACCCTCTTGACAAATAAGCGCGTGTAGCTCCCAGCGCGGTCACCGCTGGGCTCATTTCTTTTCGGAAACGTTTAGAACACATCGTTGGCTCCAGCTACTGAGAAGAATGGCAACGTCATTCGAGTACGTAAAAAAAATATTTTCATTTTTAAACACACTGGGTCATCCTGACCCAACTTCAATGACGCCGGGTTAAGTAAGTAATTTTTTGACGAAAATAAGTGTACCTACAGTGTACCTATATTTAATAAATGACTTGAATCTTGAAAAAATAAAAAATATTGAGGAGCTCGCTAACTTTTCTCTTATCTAAAAACATTAATTTCAATAGAACAGTAACAGTCATTTATATGGGTCTAGTAACTATTAGATAACCCTTATGTAAAACATTTCAACTAATTTCTAAACAAAATTTCAATTTTATTAAATCTAGTCCAAATCACCAATAGATGACACCACAAAAAAGTAAAGTCACTAATAGTTGACACCCCCTTTGCACTTAGTAAATACTCCACAAATGGACAGGACGCATTACCACACTACACATTACATTATCGCACAGAGCTGTATGACATGCGGCCCGCAGTCGAGCAGCGACCGCGTGGCGCAAACAGTCTCATGAATAAGGGCCCGAACGGGTTCGAAACTAGTCGGGCATTTTTCCGACATAACACGTGAGTTTATCCGAGAGTTACTTAAATACTCACCAAATGTTCGACATTAGCCACGTTGCTGACGTGTCTCTTGTATGCTTTGCACGAATGTAACATTAGATATAACAGCAGAGTTGAGTGTTCGCAGCCCGCTGTCGCACACAACGCCTTGTGCAACTGAAAGACAAGTTTTACGCATTTATTTTGTCATGCCGAAAATTAAAATACATCCATTGTCTTACTACTTCTATGGTTCTCGAGTGTGGCAAGACTGGTCGGGGACGCTTGGATAGAAATTGGTATGTAATGTAGCCTATGTCCTTGGCCGGGATACAATCTACCTCTATACCAAATTTCATCAAGCGCCTAATGAAGGAACTAGAAATTTAATTCGCTTTAAATCGCGACAATAGGTAAATCTATGTGGTACAGTGTGTATCCCGCACTTATAGCCAGCGATATTCACCACACCACAGAAATCCTCCAAACTACCCTCAACGTACGTTTCACTCCGATCGCGGAGCATCTTCGGGAGTCAACAAAGACATCTCAACAGGGTGAACATCGCGGGTTTTAAATGCGGGATACAACATAGATTTACCTATTGTCTCGGATTATATAGCGAGTTAAACTTCTAGTTCCTTCAATAAGATGGACTTCCGCAAAGTGACGACCTCCGTGGCGCAGTGTGTAGCGCTGTTGCCTTAACGTGCGGAGGTCCTGGGTTCGATCCCCGGCAGGGTCAATTTGGGAATTTATGATTTCTGAATTTTCCCTAGTCTGGCCTGGTGGGAGGCTTCGGCCGTGGCTAGTTACCACCCTACCGACAAAGACGTGCCGCCAAGCGATTTAGCGTTCCGGTACGATGCTGTGTAGAAACCGAAGGGGTATGGGTTTAATATAACTGCCATGCCCCTAACAGGTTAGCCCGCTACCATCTTAGACTGCATCATCACTTACCATCAGGTGAGATCGTAGTCAAGGGCTAGCTTGTAGTGTATAAAAAAAAAGTATCGCCTGCTTCTATTCAATATGTAAAAAGCGCATATAAGCGCGATACATCCTACATCAATCTCCAGGTCTATAACTACACCCATGCAAAAAATCACGTCAATCCGTTGCTCTGTTGCTGCGTTATTGAAGGACAAACCATCATACATGCGAAAGTGTGTTTGTTTGTTGGTTGGTTGGTTCGAGCAACGGATCGACGTGATTTTTGGCATGGTAGTTGAGGACCTGGAGAGAGACATAGGCTACTTTTTATCCCGGAAAATAAAAGAGTTCTCGCGGGAATCAAAAAAACTTATACCACGCGGACGAAGTCGCGGGCATCCTTTTATTTTTTTTATCATCCACTAAAAGCTAGCCCTTGACTACGATCTCACCTGATGGTAAGCGATGATGCAGTCTAAGATGTTAGCGGGCTAACCTGTAAGCTAAGCGGGCTAATCAGCAAGTTTATAACAATTATTATTATGAAGCATGATTAGTCGGGATATACTTACAGCTGTCATGTCTATCCGCGGCGGTGTGACTTGAGTGACGCTACCATTGGTGTCTCTATGAGGTGTTGTAGCAGAATTTTCTGAAATTATAAAGCTATTATGAAGAGGCCCCTCTTTCAAAATGAGGATTTACGATTAATATTAGTGTTTTATTCTGTTGATACGGAAGTTTTTTATACCTCTTTTTTAAGAGGGCTTCGTAGAACTTTACTGTATCTACGCACTGAAGTTGAGCTGTCTTTGGCCCCCTTTTCGAGGTGGCTATGATTATTGATTAGTGCCCCCTAGTCAAAGGGGCCTCAATAATAAGCTTACCTGAGGTATCATCGCAGTGCAAAAGCGCAATCCTATACAAATTGTCGTCACTAATACAATGATTAGCCAAGGCGAGCAGTAATAAACAAGACTGGTTAGCCACCTGAGGGTGTTCGTTCTTCAGTCTATCAAGTAACTCGTGTCGGTGTAACGGCGGATTCGTGTAGAATGTATATGGTTTGACGGTCGGTCGCATTGAATAGTGTCCATTTTACCTATTCTCTCCTGGCCTCTTTTTTCAAGTGAGCCTCGATTAGGGCTTCAATAAAAGCTTACATGCGATATCAACTTATGGTAAATAATTTACAAAGGCGTCCTTATCGGGGGGCCTGGCTTAACAAGGCCCCTATTTAAAGGGGCCTCAATAATAAGCTTACCTGAGGTATCATCGCAGTGCAGAAGTGCAATTCTATACAAATTGTCGTCACTAATACAATGATTAGCCAAGGCGAGCAGTAATAAACACGACTGGTTAGCCACAGGGTGTTCTTTCTTCAGTCTGTCGAGTAACTCGTGTCGGTGTAACGGCAAATTCGTGTATATGGTCTGACGGGCGGGCGCGTTGAATGTTAGCATACTCCAAAGGCTTGCTGGAGAAATAATAACAATTTTTTAAATTAAAGGGAATGAAAAATAATTAATATTTGGCCTTATACACTAAAGACAAAAGTCCTGACTCGCTCACTGATTTATCAATGCACAGCTCAAATCACTGGACGAATCGGTCTGATAGCTTTCATAACATACATACATACGCTAAAAATTGTGTAAATTCAAATCCTAAGGGGGTAAAATGGGGGTTTGAAATTCGTATGAAAATCGAACTTAATAAGAGCGCAGCTGCGGGCATAAGCCAGTATACAATAAAGAGAAAAGTCCTAACTCACTCATTGACTGATTTATTAACGCCCAGCCTAGAAAGCTGAAATTTTACATAATTCTTCCTTTATATTATAGACGAGGAACAAGGTTGTATTTTTCGAAATTCCCACGGGAACGAAGCTACGAGCGTTCACTAGTATAGTAATTAAAATTACTCTTGTACATGAATAAAAATCGCTTAGATTATTTAAGTATCAAATTGTAAAAATTAAGAATTATAACAATTGTATACTACCAGGCCCCAAGGTCCCTTAGGAGAGGGGGCCTCAAAGTTTTATCAACACAGTTATTTTTCTAATAACTATAAAATCTCTCACAAGAAATATTCATCTACGCTACCAGATGCCTCAATTTTTTTTATTACTAATGAAATAATTCTAAACGGCTATAAATATACTCACAAGCAATATTTATCAGCATACTGCCAGGCCCCTGGGCCCCAAACTGTGGGGGGGCCGGCAGCATACTCGATAGGTTAGTCAATAAAGTCTTCACTAATAGCGGGGCGTGCATTCCGTATCTGCCTTGAAATAGCGTTCTAAATAAAAAACAATATTTTTAATATCAATAAGGGTGTTATTCCATTTGTCCCATTTCTTTGTCCAATCTAGATTAGATAATAGAAATTGGATGTCTTGCATCAAATGTGCTAGTAGCCCAAAATTTGATTAAATATTTTCTTAGGTTCAAAAGCCTAGAGCCGTAAAGACAGTCTATACTTATCCATAATAATATTATAAATGCGAAAGTGTGTCTGTCTGCTACGCTTTCACGGCCCATCTGTTCAACCGATTTTGATGAAATTTGGTATGGGGATAGTTTGTATCCCGGGAAAGGATATAGGCTATTTTTTATCCCAGAAAATTAAAGAGTTCCCGTGCGAATCAAAAAACCGTAATCCACGCGGACGAAGTCGCGTATTTTAATCATCTAGTCATATAAATATTATAAATGCGAAAGTTTGGATGGATGTTTGTTACTCAATCATGCCTCAACGGCTGAACGGATCTGGATGAAATTTGACACAGAGATAGATTATAGTCTGGAATAACACATAGGCTACTTTTTATCCCGGAAAACTAAGGAGATCCTAAAAACCTCAATCCACGCAGACGTAGTCCCGGACATCAGCTAGTAAATAATAAATATGCGGCACAAACGGCCGTGTATTTTGATTGCGTTGACTTAGAAGCTTGATTTTTTTACAGCTCCAAGGGACCGTAGACCAAAGTATTTGATATTAATTTCAACTTGATACCTCCACGCGTTCCCGAGAAAAAGGGTGTTGACAGACAGACAGAAAGACGTATTAACACAGTGATCCTATAAGGGTTCCTTTTTCCCTATAAATTAATTGTCGTGATTTAGTTTCACGAAAACTCTAAAATGGCGGATCGATTTCGATGAAATTTTTGACTGTTTGACCCACTCAAAACGATTTAGATTCACTATTGGACCCAGAGGGCGGCGTTGCAATCAGATACATTAAATATTTTAATTTTGTTTCTTTTAATAATAATAATTAATGGCACGAAGATCTGCATTACTCCGGGCTAGTACTGGGAATTTCTTGAATATCTTTTTGTATCTGGGAATCGAACCCAGGACCTCTAATACCTCGACTAGGAGACCGAGGTATTAACCACTTGGCTAACACTGCTTATGTAACAAAGCAAAGTCCCTAGTAATATTGGCTAGAAGCAGGCGTTACTAAGTCCATGATAATTAATGAAGTAAAAGTTTAATTTGCTATAATCTGCCATAATAGGTAAATCTATGTGGTACAGTGTGTTACATCTTTCACTAGGAGCTTGCGATATTCACCACACCACACAAATCTTCCAAATTCTTCTCAACGTACGTTTCACTCCGACACCGGAGCATCTTCAGGAGATGTTGACTTGACAATGCACGATTGTAAAGTTGACTTTACAATCTACAAGTACAAGATTTATCTAGTAATTCAATCATACCTATATATCAAAGATGTTTCCACCAGTCTCGTCTGACCGTGCACACCGGCAAACATATACACAGACATCAGAACGAGTAGTGTGTTTATACATTCCAAGTGCAGGTAATATGTGTTGTCTCTGGAAAAAAGTAGGTAATTAAAACTTGTAAAGTAATTTTTGTATTAGGGCTTCCGCCCACATCAGACTTTTTGTATTTAAAATCGGGCCGAATTTTATTTAAGGCCGATTTTGTGACCGACTCAACGACCGAACCATTTTCCACCAACATTCAAATCGGTCGATTTTGATTTCATTCGATTCTTTTATAGGACGTGAGCGCTTCAATATTGTAATCTGTGTCCAAGATTGTCTGTATGGCTATTGTCAGTTTTAATTCGATTGATCTGATAGGAATTCGATGTATGTCAAAGTAAATGACAATGATTCAAAGTAAAATGGACCGTAAAGCCCTTGACTTAGTCGCAAATTTAGACAATCTTATTCAGTATAATTTATCTTAAATTTAAAAAGTATACAAGCTTTAAAACAGTACCATTAAGGTGCAATTTACCCTGATGTTTATTTGACTCTGATGTCATTGAAACGATTATACGATCAATCGAATTAAAACTGAGACTAACCGAAGGCCCTTAATAACAGGCAAAGACGTACCAATAATCGATTTAGGGTCCGGGACCCTAAACTACTAAACCGAGTAGAAGTCATTTTAGGGCCATTTCGAAGTGAAAACTTCATTAGTCGCGTTGAGCACTTTTTGGTAGGGGGTAAATTTGTGGATTCGCGTTACCTACATGCGACATGCTCGCGTTGTTACGAAGACAAAAGGTCTTAAATTACATTCGTAATTAATCTCTTAGTTTTAAGGTTTATATTTTAACTAGCTGACGCCCGCGACTTCGTACGCGTGGATCGAGGTTTTGTGGTTCCCGCGGGAACTCTTTAATTTTCCGGGATAAAAAGTAGCCTATGTGTTATTCTTTACTATAGCAAAGTGTTATTCCAGACTATAAACTATCTTTGTGCCAAATTTCATCCAGATCCGTTCAGTCGTCGGGGCGTGATTGAGTAACAAACATCCATCCATACATCCATACATCCAAACTTTCGTATTTATAATATTTATTATTATTATTGTATTATATTATTTGATTTGATAATAAATAGTACTGAACTTAAAAGTTTATTTGTGTGTGCAAATAGCTGTTTAATTTTCCTTAAAGTACTGATTACTCTAATTGCGACAGTGATTAATTAGATTTTACGTTCATTTTGTAAAGTTCATCATAATTAAATTTTATGATACAGTTTGTTTTTTCTTCCTTATTGCACATACTATCCTCGAAGAATATTTTTTTCATAATTCAATGCACGCGCACAGATACTAAAGATGTGTTAGTATCGATGACGTAATATCGACTAAATCACAACCCTATCTCATTACGCCAACATTCCATAAAGATTCTTCGGACCTCGCGCGCGAACTGTATAAGTCTTTTAGGGATATTTTATTTTATTAATCACTATCTGACCCGGCCATTGAAATAGAATGAGTACTAGAAACAGGGTCACGAACAAAAAATATCGCAAAAATGTCCCAATTTGCACACACATAAACATTTGTATGCTGAGTGGGAAATGTAGAAAAAGGTATTATATTAGCAACAACTTCAGTTAATTATGCACCTTAAGTTTAACACATAAAGCTACATTACGATTAGAAAATATTAATTTTTAAGACGTTCTGTCATCAGAGAAAAGGTAGGAATAACCTTTCAATCCAAAACAAAAAGTAATTTTTAAAATAAGTACAAAAATATTTATTATTAAAATAAAACTTAATGTGTAAGCAATAAGGTACTTCATACGTTGCCAAATTGATACCTTTACACTATTTTGGAACAAGACGCAACTCTTGGCATCACATTGTCAATATCAACAACGTCAATTTATTATAAACCTTAAGACTTAGAATTTAAGTTGAATTACGAATGTAGTATGTTTATATTAAAGACCTTTTGTCTTTGTAAAAAGGCAAAAACAAAAAATTCAATGGAAAAATATTCAAATAGAACAATGGAGACATGGAGTTGCTGATTTTTTTAAAGTTGTATATCGTGGTGGTATGTGGTCGTGTATATTTATTACTAGCTTACGCGCCCCAGCAACTCACAGTGTTATACTTGTACAGTATGTTTTATTTATCAAAATAAATATTGATACAGTTTTGGTGGGTAGCACTGCGAAAAACCACGTAGGTTTAAATGGCGTACTCTCTCCTCTTCTATCAATATTTATAACTATACAATGTTATGATATGCATAAGTATCTGTGTAAAAACATGAGGAAACTAAAACTAAACTACCTAACATTTGTTTAAGAAGTAAGATTTTAACTTAAAATTAAATTTTCCTTACTTAGTTTCATTTTAAAATTAATATCAAGGTTAAAAATCTACGTTTTATTGACGTATTACACGTAAACTTAAAAAGTACCAAGTAAACTTTATTCAGATTCAGCCTTTGCGGCTTTTATTATTTTTTACTACATTTTTTATAAAATATTTATGTAAAGTATATAATATCTTTATGTACCCATGTATTTTATGTGTATTTATGTAACTAAGGTATGTGTGTTTCCAGTAATATCAATTTTATCAAAATGAATTTGAACATAATTAATGTTATCTGTATATTTTAGATGGCTTAAACAACTCTACTGCATAACGAAATGGATTACCAGGGAATCACTAAGCAACAATACTTTTAAAACACCAACACTACTCCATGCATCCCGTCTATCCAGAACAGTCAATGTTTGTTACAATATTTGACGCATTGTCACAAACATTGGCCAAAGGATATTAGCACACTTTTTATATGAGCACTGCAGCATTTTGACGCGTCGTTATGTTGGCTAAGGTTGGCCCGTACTAAAGTCAAATAAGAGCACTTTCGTATTTGTGCTGTAATTTGTCGGGGACATTTTTGAAGCGCTAATCCTACATCTAGTATAGGTACTAAAAAAATTCTACATCAATGGACCCGGCGAACTTCGTGCCGCCTTAGTATGCAAAATTAAATGTATATTTTTCAATATTTCTGAGAGATTTTCTTAATATTTTTTTCCGTAAGAACCTTCTCCTAATAATAACAAATACAACAAAAAAAGAATTAGTGAAATCGGTCCAGCCATTCACGCGTGATGCCGTGACCAAGGAAACGGGTTTCATTTTTATATATATATAAGAAAGATAAGATAAGACTAGCTGACCCGGCGAACTTCGTACCGCCTTAGTATGCAACATTAAGTGTATATTTTTCAATATTTCTGAGAGATTTTCTTAATATTTTTTTCCGTAAGAACCTTCTCCTAATAATAACAAATACAACAAAAAAAGAATTAGTGAAATCGGTCCAGCCATTCACGCGTGATGCCGTGACCAAGGAAAACGGGTTTCATTTTTATATATATACTAGCTGACCCGGCGAACTTCGTACCGCCTTAGTATGCAAAATTAAATGTATATTTTTCAATATTTCTTGAGAGATTTTCTTAATATTTTTTTCCGTAAGAACCTTCTCCTAATAATAACAAATACAACAAAAAAAGAATTAGTGAAATCGGTCCAGCCATTCACGCGTGATGCCGTGACCAAGGAAAACGGGTTTCATTTTTATATATATAGATAAGAAAGATAAGATAAGATAAGATAAGACTAGCTGACCCGGCGAACTTCGTACCGCCTTAGTATGCAACATTAAGTGTATATTTTTCAATATTTCTGAGAGATTTTCTTAATATTTTTTTCCGTAAGAACCTTCTCCTAATAATAACAAATACAACAAAAAAATAATTAGTGAAATCGGTCCAGCCATTCACGCGTGATGCCGTGACCAAGGAAAATGGGTTTCATTTTTATATATATAAGATAAGATAAGAAAGATAAGATAATCATAAGAATCATTTTTATTTTGCAAGAATATGGTACATAGGTGTTAAAATCAAAACTATTATCAACGTATTCTGCCAAGCTTGGCGTGCAAAAAAATATATTTTAAGTTAAGTTAATTTTAAACTAAGCATTAACAATTTAAACCTTAGAGGCTCAATTATTAAACCGAAGCGATGGAAATACATATACTATCATTTCATTACTACTAGGAAATACTCAAATTCGTTACATCATGGAAATATTCAAATTAATTACCTACAACATGGAGATATTAAATTCATTTTTAACATGTCAGAAATAGTAATAATCAAAATGGTAATATAAGTTTTAAAAAAAAATGAATCTTATTGAAAAAGGTAACACACACTTACGTGATGGGAACATCAATGATGAGCCCAATGAGAGCGTCTATAAGCATCTCCACCCGACTCTCCCCGCTCATCGGTTTGGAAGACACCTGGTTGTCTGTCGCACTCACTTCTTGTATGGGGGAAGACGGAGGCGACTGGTCTTGGGGCATGGGGGACTGAAACAAACAGATGTGAGAAAGAAAATGCAAAAAAAAATTGCAAAAAATTTTAGTACTGTTTTTTTTTAACTTGGTTTTTTTTTTCAGGAAAATAATTAATATTTTATTGAGGTATGTTTTCTAAGCTATACTTCTTACTTAATACTTTACAATATATACGAAGGATGAATGATGTTTGTTACACAATAACGCCAGAACGGCTGAACGGATCTGTATGAAATTTGGCACAGAGAGTAGATTATAGTCTGGATTAGCACACAGGCTACTTTTTATCCCGGGAAATTAAAAACCTCCATACACGCGGGCATCAGCTAGTAATATTATAAATGTGACAGTTTGGATGGATGGATGGATGTTTGTTACTCAATCACTCCAAAACTGCTGAATGGATCTGGATGAAATTTGGTATAGTCTGGAATAACACATAGCCTTCTTTTTATCCTGGAAAATAAGAGCTACCGCGGATACCAAAAAACCTCAAACCACGCGGACGAAGTCGCGGGCATTAGCTAGTAAAATTACAAAAAAGGATGGTTGATACCAAAAAACTTACATTGACCGTCCTAGCCTGCACATCCAGATGTATGCAGAGTTCGTATTCGGGCACCATCTCAACGAGGTATTTTGTAACAGCCCGAATGACGAATAAGGCATTATAACTCTGCCACGCCAACATCACACTGAAAATAAGTTTGATGTGAAAACTAAATCCATTCAATTTTACTTGTAAAGTTACAGCACTAATGTTGCACAATACGTCACAAACATGTCGGTGACGCGAACCCATAAGCTTTTCTCCTACCAAAAAGTGCTCAACGCGGCTAAAGAAGTTTTCACTTCAAAAAACAAGAGGGCCGCTAAAAACATCACGTTTCATATAAAACAGGGAGTGTATATTATGTCAGCGTAAAATTGTAAATACTCTGTGACAACGTCTATTACGGAACACAGACAAACGAACATACGGACGGACAGCAGGGCTTACTAATAGGGCCCATAGGGCATTACCCTTTTGGGTATGGAACCCTAAAATCGAACCAACTGAGCACAAACTTGCGTGTTTTACTAGAAGCCATTATTATGGTGAACTTTGCCCCTGGGCTTCGGTCACGTCAGGTTCGATTTTCATACTTACAAGGCCCTATTTCACCCCTTTAGGAGTTGAATTTTCAAATATCCGTTCTTAGCGGATGCCTGCGTCATAAGAGCTATCTGTATGCAAAATTTCAGCCCGATCCGTCCAGTGGTTTAAGCTGTCGTTGATAGATCAGTCAGTCATCTTTTCCTTTTATATATTTCTACCACCACTACAGCCCATCAACATCCCACTGCTGGCCTCCACTCTCATAGGAGAGAGGGAATTAGAGCTGAAACCCACCACGCTGCTCCAATGCGGGTTGGCTTTGATGACTATTATCATGTTAGTGATAATATCCGGTACCGACGGCTGTGTTCTCCAAGGGGCGGAGGTAAACCACCGCCAACTTCCTAACTTTGGGCTAGTACTGAGAATTCAGTACTAGTCAGAAAAACTCAATACTTAACGTATTTAGACGATAATATTTTATATTATTACTTGTCCGAATTGGGGGCTGCAAGCAACTCCGTAGCGCGGGTTATGAACACTTGCACCAGGGAACCCAAATTCCCTGTCTGAGGGTTGTTCTGTAGGAATTTCTGCAGCAGCGCTTCTGAACATGTGTCGAACAATAGCTGTTCATCGCTGAAATAAAAATGTGTACAACTTTCAACAACTTTTAAAAATGATGAAAATATTTTTCTTTTTCAAACAAAAATATTTAATTGGCTGTTCTAAGACAACATTACTCCAAGTGACACTCGGTCGGTTTTAATTTAAATACTTTCGTAAAAGAAGATAAAAGGGGGTGCTTAAATTCATTCCATTCTATTCTATTAAAATCTAACTCGTAACTTGTGTGTTTACCGTTTATTTATTGTTGTTATAGTGGCAAAAGAAATACACTCATGAAAATTTTAATTATTTACGTATTACGATTCATGAGATACAGCCCGTTGACAAACAGACGTATGGACGACGCAGCCTTAATAATACCCTAAAAACATTTTACATATGAATAAAAATAATAAACAATACTTACGCATCATTCGGTATCTGTATATTGAACGCTAGCAGCTGGTTCCAGAAGGGATCATTCGGACACAGGACTTCATTAGAACAGAATCTAGCAAGTAGTTCATTGTTCGATATGTCAGAGTATTTACTGACCGCTATACCCATTCTGAAAAAAAAAGAATTCTGGTTCAATTCAAGTTTTTTTTAATTTTTTTTTAATTCAGAGTAAAATATATAAATAAAAAATAAAAGCAGTGTTGTTAGACTCTGCTAGGATAGTCAGTCAGTTTCTCAACCTGTCGCCCTGACCCCCGGCCGTTTGGTCTCCCCTGCCAGGGTGTAATCCTCTGCCTGATACAAATGATGAATTTATTCATTTCTATGTACGTAAGTTTATTATATTTATTTTTGCTCATGTTTTTTTTTTTTTGCACATGTTTTTTTTATCTCTATATATTTTACTGTCACAGTAAAATATATAGAGATAAATAAAAAAATAAAAAATAAAACTAGACAGGCATAAAAATTAGTTTCAATTTGGCCACCGGGTCAGATAAGTGTAATTGTGGGACAATAATAGTACAGATGTGAGAATAGCTAAGTGGTTTAGACATTTGCCTCTTGTTTGACTTTTCAGAGTTAGTTATATGTGTGTTATATTATACAATTAAATATCACTTGCTTTGATGGTGTAGGAAAACATCTTAAGAGGCTCTCAACTTCTATTCGAACCGCAAATACAAATTTGAAAGTATATTGCTATCTCTATTTGGCTGATGACACATGATCGCGTGCAAGCGCGATAGCAATATGTGCGTACAGAATTTGTTATACATTTAGCCTTGTTCCGTGAATACCAGAAATGATGAAAGAAAAATTGTTGTGTTTTTAACTTCGTGTTGTTATTCTGTAACTCGACAATATGGGCTATGTTCCTGATCAATTAGTATGTGAGATATCGTTAGTTTTAATATGAAACAAATAAGGTGAAAACATGACGACCTCCGTGGCGCAGTGTGTAGCGCTGTTGCCTTAACGTGCGGAGGTCCTGGGTTCGATCCCCGGCAGGGTCAATTTGGGAATTTATAATTTCTGAATTTTCCCTGGTCTGGCCTGGTGGGAGGCTTCGGCCGTGGCTAGTTACCACCCTACCGGCAAAGACGTGCCGCCAAGCGATTTAGCGTTCCGGTACGATGCCGTGTAGAAACCGAAGGGGTATGGGTTTAATATAACTGCCATGCCCCTTACAGGTTAGCCCGCTACCATCTTAGACTGCATCATCACTTACCATCAGGTGAGATCGTAGTCAAGGGCTAGCTTGTAGTGGATAAAAAAAAAAAAAAAAAAAAAAAAAAAAAAAAAAAAAAAAAAAAAAAAAAAAAAAAAAATGTCATTTATGTTGTAAAAACATGCAAAACGCAATGTGCTTACATTTAATTTTGGGAAAGTATTTTGAGAAAAAATAATTAACCAGGGACCTAGACAAATACAAGTTTAATTTTAATAATCGCATAATATTCTCGAATTACAAATTATTTCAGTATTACGTTTGTATTTATTTTTACGGCCACTGCCTGAATTTCCTGCTCCTCATATTTGTTTTCTTGATGATGATACAAGTTTTCTTTGATTAAGATGGCACTGCCACCTCTTGCTGTATTATTTGGATGTATGGCATGGTACACTTTGTGTCCGTTAAATTTAATGTAAGATTGATTAGTGTGTCTCAGACACCAGACAGATGTCAATCTTTTGTATATCTAGGAGTACTTGTACTTGTAATTCACGTTGATGTTGGAGTAGCCTATTTGAGTTCCATGCAAGTATTTTAAGCGTATTATTCATTTACTCGACTTATTGGTAGTCTTACTGGCGCCACCTTCAAGTTTTTTCAATTGTTCGTCGAACGAGAGCATGATTTTTAGGATTTCATCTAATTTACTTTCCATAGTTACCTGGGGCAGTTGAGTGCTGGGTAAATTTTTAGAGGCTTTTTGAGCATATGTTTGATGTTCAGTACTATTCACGCCTGCCACCCTTTATTTATATTTACATCAACAGACTTCTCAGGATTCGATGAATCTCGTGGATGGGGCTTCTTAAGATTCTTGTTTTTTAAAATCTGCATTTCTTTGGCTACTACACAACCCCGATAGTTAGCGGGGTGCGCTTTGCCGCAGTGTAGACATTTGGGTTTTTCTTCTGCGGGCTTGGTACAGTCCTGAGTCAGATGTTTTGCTGTACATTTGACACATCTAGCACAATACTGCGTGTGACCATATGCTTGGCACTTTTTACATTGTGGTACCAGTTTGGATGTTTTAATAGGGTGGATTTCGACTTTACACCCTAAGATATATTTGATTTCATAAATTTTGTTTACAACTTCTTCATTATTAAAAGTAAGAGTAAACATATTAAGCGGCTCTTTATTTTGCCATCTTAGTTTATTAACTGCATTTTCTATTTTGTACCCTTTGCTTTGAAGGTCTTCTATTATTCTTTTAGGCTGGAAAGCGGCGGGCAATTTTTTTGCCATGAGACGGATACTTCTTTCTTGTTTATTCTCATACAAATGCCACAAAAATGTATTTTGGGACAAGAGTTTTGTTAAGGATCTGTAGGCATCCTCATTTTTAACATTTATTTTTACATTATTTCCATTCATCATTTTTAATGTGAAACACTACGATTCGGGCAGACTTTCTAAAAAGAGTTTGATAGTCTTCAACACCGGACACCATTATCGGCGGAGGAAGTGGTACTTTTTTGGTTTATAATGCGAAAATTTGGATGGATGGATGGATGGATGTATGGATTGATGGATGGATGTCACTCAATTACGCCACAATGGCTGAATGAATCTGGATGAAATTTGGCATAGAGATAGATTATAATCTAGAATAACACATAGGCTACTTTTTATCCTGGAAAATTAAAGAGTTCCCACGGGAGCCAAAAAACCTCAATCCACGCAGACAAAGTCGCTGGCATCAGATAATATCATAAATGTGAAAGTTTGGAAAGATGGATAAAGTCATAAAGTCATTGCTCAATAATGCCAGAACAGCTGAATGGATCTGGATGAAATTTGGCACAGAGATAGATTATAGTCTGGAATAGCACATATGATACTTTTAATCCCGGAAAATTAAAGAGTTTCCACGTGAACCAAAAAACTTAAATCTAAGCGGACAAAGGCGCGAGCATTAACTAGTAACAAATTATAATGGCCAGACCCAATGTTCTTCAAATAATGAGATCTATTTGTAATACAATATCTAATTAAGACTTAATTAAAGAAATACTTTGATGTCTACTGTGGATTACTCTTTTATATTCTTAATTTTAAATTAGATTAGTCCTGAGTTTTTGATTATAATTTTATAGCTTCAAGTCTTAAATAATATGATCATTAATGAGTATGGTGCCCAGCCTGAATTGCCCTGCTGAAGACTCTGAAGTCAGTGGTCTAAATAAGCGCCAGCTAATAACTCGGAAAATGATAAACTACGATGCCACCTTTCACTAAAATCTCATACGTAGTAATCGAAATTAGAACTTGTTTGGACCTCAAATACACTGGGCAGCGATCAAAAACTTAATAAAGAGAAGTAATCAAATCATATTACATTATTTGGCAAGTCAATCTTAAAATTATACCCGGTAAAGTGATACAAATAAAGCACTTACAAAAACATTATTTAGTTGACTCTAAACAAAGATTTCGGCAACCTATTTTCAAATTGTGCCTTTCAGATTCATGTATAGCACTTACCTCAATTAGAACAGTCCCAATTGTTATTTATTCACTGCTAAATTCTCTAAAAAATGAAAATTATTATCTTGTTTCCAATAGCCACGAAATCACGAAATCGAAATCATCACCACTTCACCAGAGACAAATGACATTACAGAATTGTCAAATTCGCCGGACGATTGACTAAAAATACAGTGTAACGATCACCAGTCTGATTGGGTAACATTCTTCCACTATTGGCCAAAATCCATTGACGCAGCAAAAATACCATAAATTCAGCCAATAAAAACAATTGAGACTGTAACGGATTGCCTACTTAATTGTCTTTGTCACTGTGGATGAGTGCAAGCCGCAAAGTAGGTATATATTCTGAGCGTGCAGTGCAGGTGCAGTGGATTGTCATTTGTCATTAGTTGTCAAGTGTCAACAGCAATGATTATGGTTAGTTAGTAAGGTAAAGTTTTCTTAGTCATTGGTCAACAGAGACAAGTAACTTAATATTCATTGGGTTTTTCAAAGTAATTTGTATTCTATGGTGTTATAAATAGTTCCATCAATGTCAATGAATAAAGAAATATTATACATGTCCACATCAGAGACAAGTAGTTAGCGGCCGAATCTTCTTTTTCTGGTCGGTGGGCCGAATACTGAAAAGCCAATGACTAAGGAATATGTATTCACATTATCTTGTGAAAAGCTGCTGAAAAGCGAAAAGCAGAGACAAGTTATTAGTTAACCACATGTAAGATCTATGAGTAAACCAGACTGAAAAGAAAGAAGAAAGCTAATAATAATATTCAATTCAAATGTGTTTTTTCGAATAAACGTTTAAAACTTCAAAAGTGCTTTTGATTTGAATCGTCAAGTGAATCTATTTAAAGGATAATAGGAAATAGGATTAGGAAATAGGAATCTCTGATAGGAATGCACATGCAGAAAGAACGACGAATCGCCAAATTGCTTGAATATTGAAAGAGTAATGCAACTTGCAGCAGTGAACTTGAATCTGACATTTCACAAAAATATGTACATTTATTCTCTTTGAATACCTACGTAGCAGGTAGCAGTAAGTGAAATATGCCGCCCGATTGCTACAAAGTAGAGATAATCCACTATTTACATCCTCATTTGATGTGGATAGAAGTGCGCGACCCATCATTTTTAAAAGAAGAATTTCTATTTGAACAAATCGGTATTTACAGCGTATTACCTTCGGAAAAAACATTGGATGTTCTGACAAAACATTTGGCTTTGAAAAGCCAGGAATGTGAAGAATGGCTGCCAGCCGCCTCGGTTGCTATGAAAGATTTGTTGGACGAGGCCGAAGAAGTTTGGTTTGCGCCAGTATACACAGACAGAAGGTAAAAATAATGATTGTTAATCTTAAAGTACTAAATGATGCCCGCGACGTCGTCCGCGTAGATTAAGGTTTTGATTCCTGGAGGAACTCTTTAATTTTACTGGTTCAAATAAACCTGAAATGTTAAGCTAAATGCTATCTCCATTTGTCTTTGTTGAAGGAATAACAGACATCCTAACTTTCGAATTCAGTTTTATAAGTTTTTTTAAAAATTAGGTAAGTGATGATGTTTGGTCATTCTAAGATGGTAGTGGGCTAATGTTTTAGGGGTATGGCAGTTATATTAAACCCATACCTCTAGTTGGTTCTACACAGCATAGTACCAGAATGCTTGATGATTGTCTCAGTTAATAGGGAAAACTCCCTGACATATTAATTTACAGCTCAAACCACTGCAGAAACTTGATATTTTGCATCTATTTGTGCTATATAAAATGGACTTTCACCAAGAAAGGATTATATCAAGGATTCCACCACAGTTGGGTTGGGTCAGATAGCCTAAAACTTCTGAAACAAGTTGCTAAGAATTCCTTAACATTGCACTTTATTTATTGACCATGGTAAAGACGGACTGCCTTTTAACTGCCTCGTTGGTCTAGTGGTTAGCATGTTCAACTGCAGCCCACAAGGTCCCGGGTTTGAGTCCCGGGTCAGGCCATAGCAAGTATTGGGTTTTTCTGAAAAGAAGTTCTCAGTACTAGCCCGGAGTTAGGAAATTGGCGGTGTTACACCCCCGTGCCTCGGAGAGCACGTTAAGCTGTCAGTCCTACGCCTGATATCTCTCCGGTTGTGTCGGATTTTCTGTCCCATCGGGCTATGAGAGTAAAGGAACGGAGAGTGCACCTGCGTATGTGCTTGTGCACTATAATATCTCCCGCACAGATGGCTAATCTCTATGGAGATAGGCCGCCGTGGCCGATATTCAATTGGGAGGACATTATTACTTTGCGGAAGTCCATGATAATGAAATCTTGAAAAGATTTGTGTGGTGTTGTGAATATTGCAAGATACTGTACCATATAGATTTACTTACAACGACAGATTACAGCGAATTAAAGTTTTACTTCTTTCATGACCATCAAAGTGTTACATTGTATTGGAAGCTCATAAGTTATTAAATATTTG